>JARQOC010000004.1:317592473-318192473 GCA_033576535.1 Allobates femoralis
CTCCGGGATACCGCGCCCCTTCAGCGATCATTGGAGGAAGCTCCTGCATGACGATTGGTAGTCACTGCATAGGGAGGCATATTTAAGGAGCTGACCAGTCACACTACACAATTGCTCGAGCGTCATGTAATAAACAGCCTCCTGCGATGCCTGCCCAATCATGATGTTATTGCTTTGTCCTATCAGCGTACGGACGTCTCGTACTCTACAATTGTGGCACGCCTATGTGCTGTCCCTGCTGCACCAGGTCCGCCCATATTAGCTTGTTGTAGCGGTGTGTAAATGAGGTAAGATGAGCTACAGATGGCTACTTGAGACACCCGGCGATGTATCTAGCTGTAGATGTAACGTAGCGTAGCGCACCTTGTGGCGGCGTGTAAAGGTGGTGCGCTTCCCGTTTGTAACCGTTTGGGCGTGCTCGTGCACGTGAAGTAGCGGGTTGTATCCATCCTGTTGTAGCGGCGTGTAAAGGTACCTTTATGGTACCTTTACACGCCGCTACTGGAGGATGGATACATCCAGCTACTTCACGTGCACGAGCACGCACAAACGGTTACAAACGGTAAACGCACCATCTTTACACGCCGCCACAAGCTACGCTATGCTACGTGACATCTATCTCTGGATACACCGCCGGGTGCCTCAAGTCACCTTCTGTAGCTCATCATACCTCATTTACACACCGCTACAACCAGCTAATATGGGCGGACCTGGTGCAGCAGGGACAGCACATAGGCGTGCCAGAATTGTGGATTACAAGACGTCCGTACGCTGATAGTACAAAGCAATAACATCATGATTGGCCAGGCATCGCAGGAGGCTGTTTAATACATGACGCTCGAGCAATTGTGTAGTGTGACTGGTCAGCTCCTTAAATATGCCTCCCTATGCAGCGTCTACCAATCATAACGCAGGAGCTTCCACCAATGATCGCTGAAGGGGGGCGGTATCCCGGAGCCTGTGTCACGCCCCAGCTACATACCAGGTACATTGCCTGGTGTCGACACATCCCTTCTGTTGCTTTTTTACACGCCGATACAGCTCGCTACAATCGCCTGTGTAGCCACCTGTTTCCGGGCACTGCTCGGAAACAGATGTATCTGTTGCCGGGTGCCTCTTACCGTCTTTACACGCCGCTACTACGGGGTATTTTGCCGCTACAAGCTACATCTGTAGCCTGTAGCTGGTTGTATCCACCCGCCAGTAGCGGTGTGTAAAGGTACCCTAATGGCCCCTTTACACGCAGCTACAGGTAACAGGTTTTCCACAGGTAACTTACTGGCTGCAGTGAAATCATGGAGACATAGTTCCATTTGTACACAGCAACAAGATAGAACCATGTCTCCATGATTTCACTGCAGCCAGTAAGTTACCTGTGGAAAACCTGTCACCTGTAGCTGCGTGTAAAGGGGCCATTAGGGTACCTTTACACGCCGCAATATCTGCTGGAGATATGAGGCGATCTAATGTGTGCGTTCACATTTTTCATGGTCGCCTCAGATCGCCGATGGCGGCATTACACACCGCAATTTCGCCCTCAACCTAAGGCGATGTGGCGCCCCAGAAATCGCCTCACGTACAACGGAACCAATCCGGTCAACTTCTCTCTACGCTTCACACGCCGCAATCCCCAAAGCAATGTGGGTGTACATGTTCAGCACTGCGAGGAGATAGGCATGCCACAGTGGTTTACATCACGCCCCATACGCACTCATTGGACAACGCAACAGCGTTACGATTTGTCAACCTGCTCTGCAAGGCTGGCTAATACATGACACAATTGAAGATGTGTGTGTTGCTGAACGGACAGCTCTTCAAATATGGCGCCCTGTCAACTGTCAGCGAATGTGGGCACAGTAACAACCACCAATCATTGCAGATGGGACGCGGACTCCAGCACGCTGTGCCACGCCTACAGGAAATCAATAGGCGACACAGATTCCATCACTATCGCCCATTCACACGCCAAAAGCCGGGAATCTCGCCTTCATGATTGCCTCTGATTTTGGAGCAGTGCTGTGAATCAGGAACTAGGCGACAGGCGATTTATCGCCGCCAAATTCCCCAATTACACGCCGCAGCTGGGAGGCAATTTGACGGCGATAGTTTCTGGGGACATATCGCCGTCAGGATTCCCAGCAGATATTGCGGCGTGTAAAGGTACCCTTAAGGTGATAAATGATCAAATTAGAAGCAACAGGTATAAATATTGTACTTTTTACCTTTTTTCTTGTTAATGGAAATGGCATATGACATGGAAAGTAATGCACATATGCCCTATATAACTTATTCAATACCAATTTTTCATAGTCAAAATATAGACAGAATAGGTAGAGGTGGTAACAGGATCTAAAGAACAAAAAAAAAACAGATTTTATTCTCCCATCACAGATATATGGAGACAGGAACGTTTTGACCCCAACAAACATGCATGGCCAAGACCTATCGGTTTGTTGGGGTCAAAACATTTCTGTTCTCCATTACCTGTGATGGCAGAATAAAACAATTTTTTGTACTTTGGATTCTTTCTCACCTTCTACCTATTATTTGTGACTTATTATCCTGTTATTGGCATATTTGCATGACACTGTCTGATAATTGATGGTTTAGTACTGTCCTGCCGGTGATATTGATAAAAATACAGACCTGACTGCTAGTTTAATCCTTCCTGACACTGGATGATTATCTGTTTCCATTTATATGGATGTGTGTTTAAGCCTAAACATATATTTTAAAATCATTTACTTGGCCGTCCTTCCTTCTATAGCTCAGCCTATTGCTGTTACTCTCATTGCTTTAATGTATATTCATTTCAATTAATGTATATATTAGCATTCCATCTATAACATATTAATTCAGTATTCATTTACATTTGAAAAGCTCACAGATGTGTCCTCACAATGTCTCTTTGGTATTAAACTAGGGCATTGGCAGTGACTAGCTTTTAAAAGCATATCCAAATAGAGTACCCATGAAAAAAGCTGATCCAAAAGAGAGATGATTAGAAAATCAATAGATCTTCCCAGTGGTGAAATAGAAGCATAAAGCCCCACGGAGACTGATCCTGTTTTACATTTTAAACATCAGAGTCGCTTCTAGGAAAGGTTTTTTTTTCCTCCATTATTAGATTTATTTATCTGTAGCGCTGCAGTCTTAGTTATTCCCAAATGGTTACTTTAACATCAGATCAAGAACACAGATTCATCTTGTTGCTGCTCTACTTCTACTTCCAATTTAGATTTATTTATTTTACATTTCTGTTCTCCTCTAATTGAAGAAGAGGCAGAAGTGATTTTTTTTAAGCCTTCCTATAATGGTTCTATTCAATTATCCAATTAAAGTATCACCTTTTTGTTAATAGCTGTTTTAAATACCCTATTGGTTTTACCAGTATTGAGTTATTAGTATGTACTGAGTTGCAATACTAATGGCAATGATAATGACCACAACTTTTACTGCACTACTTTACTGAATTAAAGGAGGCTTTCTTTTTAACTAAACTAATAAACCTTATTTTCTATAGTTGAATAGTAAAAGAAACCACCGCTGTCACCAGTAGCCGATGTACAGAATGTACCACGATTCCATTGCATCTTTAGATATGTTGAATAAAATGTGTAACCAGTAGAATCTCTTAAAATAAGGCCATTAATGAGGTGTCGAAATAATGGTAGTCTATCTCTTCCCTTAGTCTGCTAGAAGATAATTGTGACCAGCTACTTGTAAATATTTCTATAAAGGAATCATGAAGCAAATCAGAAGAGTAAGTCTTATCTCCCCATAGACGAAGAAGATCCAAGGAAACAGGCACAGAACACACTCCAATCAAATCCAGTGATTTTTATTAGAAAAAAAATGTATAAAATCACAAGGTCAGTAGGCAGACATAAAAAACTGAGAAAACATGTAAAGACAGACTTATACGTTTCTGGCCTCAGGGGACCTTAGTCTAAACCTGTGCCAATTTCCTTGAATCCTTTTCGTCTATGAATAGCAAAGTATACGAAGCACTGCATCAGGTAGCTGAACTTTTTCCTTCTGTTCTTTTCTCACCATAACCGCTCTCTGGAGTGATTGGAAGTTCTCACCATATGACTAGGATAGATACTAACTTGCTGATTGGTGCAGTTCTCACTGGTGGACTTCCATTGAACCTCAGAATTGCTGTTAGAATGGATCTGTGCACTGCCAAGATTGTGCATCGATTCATTGTTAATAGAGCTGTTGAGATATATAATTTTAAGAAGGTGGAACACACATCATGGCAGTGGTGGGTGCAAGTTTCCGGACATCAATCGGTCCAATCTCTTGTATATACAAATGAAAGGGAACTTTTTTACTTGGTCCCTGTAATGAAATTTTACTTTTATTAATCGAATAACTGAAATAATCCATTGCGCTGCACATGCAAGTAACACACTAACAGAAGTCTCTTGGATCATGCTCCCGCCATGGTTTAACAGCTTGCCGTAGCTGACTGACCAAGAGGTTGTCATGATGTCATCATGACGACCTTGGGTTGCCATGTCAATGATATGTCCCTAGTGAAACAGTGCTGGCAGCGCTTTCTGTACCCTACCACTACATTTTCTGGATACAACATCTTCACTGCAAGTACCCAGGACACGTCAAAATGTCTTTTGTTTGTCACTACTTCTTCTTCATTCAGTAAAATGCAACTTTTAACATTATAGAATGTTGTGAATTTGTTCTCCTTGAATTGCTGGACACATCCCACTCAACCAGCACCTTCATCATCCCTCAAGTGCAGACCAGCATTCTCCACTGTTTTGTTTTCAGAATCAGAGAAGCTAGTTAAAGTTGATGGGAAAATGGATGGAGCTACTTGGATGGAGCTAAATACAGGACAATCCTGAAAAAACTGTTATAGGCTAAAAAAAACTTGAAACTTGGGAGTGGGTTCACTTCTAGCAGGACAACAACCCTAAACTGCCAGATCTACAGTGGAACCAAATCAATGCAAAATCATGAGTTTGAATGGTCCCAAAATTAAGACCTAAATCTCATTGACAATCTATGTTCTCCATCCAATCTCGCTTATTTATGCTATTTTGCAAGAAGAATGGGCAAAAATTTCAGCCCCTAGATGTGTAAAGCTGATAGAGACAAACCCCCCAAAATGACAGCAGGCATGACAAAATATTGACTCAGAGGGGATGTATACATATACAAATCAGTTTTTAGATTTATATTTTCAAAATATTTTGAAAAACATGTATAATTTCCTTTACACTTCACAAATACTTACGGTACTACTTTGTGTTGGAATATCACATAAATTCCCAATAAAATACAATTAATCTTGGGGCTGAAAAATGTGGAATTGTTCATGGATTATGAATACTTCTTCAAGGCACTGTATTTGTAAATAATATTTCTGCACTTTATTGCAATAACTGATTACTGTACTATAAAGAAATGGTTATGTAGAGAACACCTTTTTGTGTTAAACCTTGTTAGTGATTAGTAATTCTAGCTCCTGACATACCTGCAAAAATTCATGTTGCTGGATGAAATCACTCTTATTTAGATGAGTGGGCTTCCCTTTACTAGATGAGCTTGTTATTTCTGGCTAATAGAGAGAAGTCCCAAGCATGAGTTCCCTATTTATTCTTCAGTTTTCCCTAATATTGCATATGAACAGGGGTTGTTATCATAAGGCAAACTCCTTAACAATTAAACAATTACCTTTGAAATTGGAAAAAGAAATTGAGGACAATACATGCAATTTTACCATGAATTGTCACGGTTTAAAATTGTTGATTAAGACTAATGTCTCGGTTTCTTTATTATGGCTAACCTGTGGCCAGACTCCGCTGCTGATTTGATATCCAGAACTGTGTCAGATGTAACAATCTTTCATCAGATGTTGATGGAGCTGAATTCCTCCTGTGGGCAAATTCTAAATGATGAACTATGTACATTGTTTTGTGGTTGAAGTAGAATATTTAGAGATCAATTAAACTGTAGTGAATTGGATTAATGTAAAGTCTTGTCCCTGTAATCTATTGCTGTTGCTGCTACCCGGGCATGTTATAAGAACCAATGGTAGTTTAAGGGGTAATGACCACGCTGCCAGACTTCAAGTGACATCAGATTTCAAGAAACATCAATCATTGAATCAAAGTATTGGTTTATATGTCAAAACATTTCAAGGCTCTCTGGCCCCTTCCTCAGGACAAACCAGCATGAGGCACTGCTGCAGCTGTGATATGGATAAAAGTGGTTGTGACTTATCACAATCATAAAAGCTTAGACTTGATACCTCCGATTTATATGCTTATCCACCAGATAAGACACTATTGGCGCTTTTTGTTCCCATCCTTTTAGTTTGGCTTGACCCGGGCATATTGACTTTACACACCTTATAGAAGGATCTGCTTGGCAATTACTCACTTGATTTTAGTTGGTGGGTCAGTATTTGTAGCATTGCTGAGCACATTGAGACAATAATAAAACTAAAGTGTATCCAGGTGAAATATGGAGAAGATGGTCAGGATTCTATCCCAACAAAATTTAGGAAGTTAAAGGGGCATCGATATAACATACTTACTGGGAGGATCCAAACATTGTGCAAAATGTTCAGCACTGTATGGATCCATGTACCAATACTCCGCCATGACTTTGGTCACAAACCCTCACTGAAGGCTGTCAGTTCAACAAATGGACTCTTGATGAGGCATATTTGTTTATTGGTAATGTGACCTTGTCATATATGAAGGTCGGTATGTGTCCCCCAGAATATGCTCTGAAACTCTATGGGTATGTGCCCACAGGAGTTTTTTAAGCAGTCCTGAACAGCAGCAAAACCTGTACTGGTTTCAAGGATCCTAGAGTCCTTGCCAGGAGATTTGCTGCGTTCAGATCCTGCATTTTTATTGCGTTTTTATTGTGTTTTCGTGCGTTTTTACTGCATTTTTGATGCTGCGTTTTTTCCTTCGTTTTTGCCATTGACTGCAGCAAAAACACAGGAAAATAGAACGTCACTTCTTCCCATCTGCAGCAAAACGGGAGGGATTTGACAGTTCTTGACACTTGCAAAACCAATGTGTGGGCACAGTGTTTCTGTAAAACACATTGGTTTTGCTGGGAATACCAACCGCAGGAACAAATTAGCATACATTACCATAAAACCAATGGTAAACTGCATGCAGAAACCGCAGCAAAAATGTCCTGTGGGTACATACCTATAAGACCCACTGGAGTGTGTTTTTATTCACAGTTGGTACCGTGAGAAAACACAGAAATAAAGTAGTATGAACTGGCTCATGTTATGTGACTCAGGTTTTTTAAGAAAACCAGATAAGGGCCTTTATTTGGGAGAATCTGTAGGAATGGGTGGGATGGATTCTCCTCCCTCTCTTCTAACATGCCTGCCCAGGTCCAGAAATGTGCTTATAAACCGGGAAATTTCGTTACAGGGTGCGTTCTAAGTTTAGAGCCCAGTGGCTGGAGCAGATGTGCGAGTCTGTGTGCTGGAAACCAAGCTATAGTTTGGATTGCAGAGCTTGGAAGGTGCAGCTCAGACAGAGCAGAACAAAACCATAATCCTGAGTGGTCGGAGCCTCAAGGTAAACAGACTTTATATTATGGACATTTATGTGTTATTGCCGAAGAAAGGCCTATGTCTAAGTTACCTGTATGATTTATGAAGACTGGATATTCAACCTGTGGATCTTTTAAGAAGAAATGATTGCTGTGTTTCTACAATTGTGCTGCCAGGGCTATTCCCCAACACATACAGCAAGCGCTACCTCACAGTAGCCATTTTAGGTGACAATGTGCTGAAGCCGCTTAAGAGAATTGCAAGGGGTGTAAAGCTATCAGAGTAAAAGGGGGGTGCTTTGAGGAACACAAAGTTTATCACATATTCTGGTTTGTGTCATGTGTTTCTTTACTCCTTGTTTCCATATGTGTATCTTCAGTCTGAATCTTTAATGTGCACACTCCAATAAGAACAAGGAAAATCATTTAATTAACAGGTATGTCCGAACTTTGATACTGTGGTATTGTGATAGTTAATAAACTGTGAATATAATTATAATGAGTCCACTATTATTATATTCATTGATAGTGGCAACTATGCAATTTCTTAATATTTTTGTGTTGTTTGCGCTAAGAGAGCAAGACTTGAGCCTGTAATATGCTGCCATTACTTAGCTTTTAATTTAGCTGATCTCTGATCTCAGTAACATTATGGAAACAGCTCGGAACCAGGAGAAGTCATGAGTATTGTTCCTGTAAATGCCGTAGATTATAAGGTTATGTACTCATTGTGGGTCAGCTGGAAATTGTTTCCATTTTTCTTCTAAATTAGAAAATCTTAACCTTACACAACATAGAGAGAATTTAACCTGAAGTGCAGGAAATAGGGAAAGAAAGTTCTGGAATTACAAATAAGAGCCCAAAGGCAAAACAAAAAGACAATACTAGGACAATTTAAATAGTGAATTCATAAATCACATACATTGTTCAGATAATGCCAAACAGCCGCAACATACACAGAGTGCCTACTAGAATAATGGGGAGCATAGTACTGCACCCAAATGTGGTTGTAAACGGTTATACAATAGATGTGTAGGATTTCTGGGATGAGGAATAGTCACACTGCAGGATGCCTGGTACAGTTCCACCATTTGTTCTATAGATACAACTGTGACATTCTCCTAGCATTCAATCTCATGGATAGCATGACATCCCGAATACATAACTTATAAAGCTTCATACCAGCCATAATGATTAATAGAAATGGTACAACTAAATACAAGATTTCAGCATTAAAAAAAATTAAAATTACAGCTCCTCCCCATGTTCACTATTAAAGCTAATAGATAAGATAGTCCCAGCATAGGGAAACTATAAGATATGGGAGAAAGAGACATAGGTCCCACAGCAAAAGTCTTTTGAGGCCTCGCGCACTACTTAAATAAATTGAAAAAAAATTGGTGGTGTTATGTCACTTTGGCGCAGTCACAGAAGAGCAAACCAATCGATTTTCTAATGACAAGGAGAGGGACATGTACTTCTGCAATTACATATAATTTTCTGCCTACTGAATCCCTTGAGCGTTCACACCCCCAACAGTATCCTTTACTTGGCTCCAAAATAGTATGACATATCCAAATATGTTCCCCCACACACACATTGTAATACTCCAAATGTGAAATCCTCCACAGTGCCCCCAACACTGTATGATGTTGCCACAGTGGCATGAATTACTGCATAACTGATATGTCTTTCGTCCATAGTAGCAAAAAAAAAATAAAGTATCTAGTAAAGATCACAAATTCAGACCATTCATTTTAAGGACTGTACTACATAAATGAAAATTGGATCTGAAAGATCTTAAGGAACTCAGTTCAGTTATTTCTTTACCCCTATATGATTTTAGAGACTCTTCAGTTTAATGCAGTCTATGGATGATGTACATAAATTACAAGCTACCTTGTACAAAATGAATGTTTAGGGATATGGTCCAAGCTATGGTAAGCAAATCAATTTGAACCAGGCCCTGCGCCCAGATAAGCTGTATGCAATAGTTTTTAAGGAACTCAGCTTTATGGCCTGGGGCTTTGACCATATTGATATTATATAATTTATCTTTGAGGATATCTCCATTTAGCTGAGTATAATAGTTGAAGTATTAACAGTAATGGAATTGACTACATCTGCTGCTATCTCTTCAACATTATATGTAGAGTTAAGTGGGCGTCACATGCAGCAACCAAAGCTGCGATGTCGGAAGCGATGCGCGGGCGTCCGCTCGCTTCCGACATCGCAGCCTTGATTTCACACGGCAGGATGTTGCCGGTGATGGTGCTGCGATGCGGGCGGAGCCATCGCTTGCTGGGCTAGGATCAGCCCAGCGAGCGATCCGCAGCAATACTGTGGTATAGGCTGGATCGCCGCCAACATCACTATTGCGGTGTCAGATGGCACGATCCAGCCCAATCGCTGGTTGCAGATCGACAGGTTTACGTTCATGCTGGTAAACCTGTCAACCTGCGACCAGCGATAGATCGCAGTTGCATCGCGCTTTTTAGGGCCCTTTCACATCTGCGTTTTTCGTAATTCGCGGCAGATGCGGTGAAAAAACCGCATCTGCCGCGTTTGCCGCATAACGGTTCCACTTGCGGCACGGTTGCGGTTTTTTCCATAGGAAGTATAGGGGGACTTGCGGCAGATGCGGCAAGTGCGGTTTTGCACTTGCGGCAGGTGCGGCAGCGAAAAAAACCGCGGCTGACCGCGGTTTTTTTCGCTGCCGCACCTGCCGCAAGTGCAAAACCGCACTTGCCGCATCTGCCGCAAGTCCCCCTATACTTCCTATGGAAAAAACCGCAACCGTGCCGCAAGTGGAACCGTTATGCGGCAAACGCGGCAGATGCGGTTTTTTCACCGCATCTGCCGCGAATTACGAAAAACGCTGATGTGAAAGCACCCTTACACAGCACAACGCACTTGCGATATCGCTAGCGACATCGCTGATGCTTCACTTTTCAGCAATGTCGCTCACAATATTGATGCGTGTGACGCCGCCTTCAAAGAATCCTAGTAATTTTGTCTTATCTTCATCCTAGGTGACCAACTCCCCATTAGCATTATTTAGGGAACCCTCCTGTACAGATCTTGTTTTTTTGGTATTTCTACTTCTTTGGATTTGACTTTCCTTGACTACCTACCATTCATTTTCTATTTTAACTAATTGTATTACCTTATTACTGATTGTATTCAGCTATTTGTAGTTTTTAAAATATAGAGCTGACCCCTCATATTTATATATTCTAAATGTCATTAATAACCTTCCTAACTCTAGGTGTAAGCCAAGTGGGTTTCATTTTTATTCTTTTTTCTGGTTACCTATAGGAATGCATTTTGCAGTCTGACGGACCAATATAGATTTAAATTGCTACCATTTATCATTTGTATCACTACCTGACAGTACCTGAGTATGTTTTTTACAGTAAAGTAAAATAATGTTTCCTTGTCGTCACTGGCACGAGGGTTTTCACGAACAGTGACATTTCCAGCATTTCCAACAAGCTCTACATTTTTAGGGGTTGCCAGATTCAACAGACCATTGCCTTTTTTTGGGTCTTCCACATTCTGGGTCATAAATTTAATCTGCAACAATCTGAGGAATTTTCTCCTCTTTGCAGTAGACGCAGAATGAAATTCATCCATAATCAATACTGTAGGTATCTGTGCAGCCTGCAACATCTGATAACATACCTGACCTTCCAACTCCAAAGTGATTTGGGGGAGGTCTATACAGATTACTCCCAAAAATATTTTTACCTCTCTAATTCCACAGACAAGGAAACTTCCTCACAATCTTCCTCCTTTATTGCCTCTGTCACGCTTGGGCTCACATCACTTCTGACTTACAGACATACTCATCCTCCACTTTACATTTTACCCTTTCTTTCCAAAAGCACATTAAATAAGGAAAATTTACAGCCCAATCATGTGTCAATTTTAACCATCATTGCTTTATGCCTGGCTTCACAAAACCATATTTTTTCCATCTGAGAATAATTGTTCCATTATGCTAATCAGACGCTGGACATAGTCTGATCAGAGTGGGATCTGTTTTTCTCATAAGTGGAAAATAAAAAAGTTTCTCCTTTTTTTATTCATTTAGTCCATGAATATTGGAATGCGGCCCGAGTTGAATGGCCGAGTGCTATCTGATTCTCAGATGCAAATTGGACATGTGCACTGCTGATTGAATAACATTGGTTTAAGTGTGAGCCAACGTTTTGACGGATGGTATTCAGACTGAAAATACAATGTCTGCACAAGCCCTATCTGTAATCTTCTTGTATTAAATATAATTTCCATAGCAATGTTGAAAGCACACGGATTGCACACAGATGGCTGTCCATAGTCTGTTCCTAAATTTAACAGACCAGTAGACTTGTAATGTTAATTTTAATTCATGACTTGGATAAAAACAGATATGTTTTCATGATTGTTTTTGCAAACCCACAAAAACAGAGAAGTCTCCTTGGCACTCTCTGCAAAAAAACATGGACATATGAACAACACCATAGACGTTAATAGATATGTCTTCTGTGAGTGGAAAACAAGGAGAGTAGACCTACATTAAAAACAAACATCTGAATAAGACCTAATGGAGACCAGGTGTAATCAGTCCCCAATATGAATTTATGGTATGGTGAAATTGCTCAAAATATGGCTTGGAGCAAGAATTTACTACCCTTTTCTAGAAGAACCATATTCCTGGACTGGATCTGTAGCAAACTGATGTATGGCACAACCGGACGCAGTCGACTGCAGAATACTGTGTCTAGGAGAGATTGAGTATACCAGTTGAGAGAATAATATATTGTCAATAGGGATTAAGCCAGCATGTAATGTAATAAACAAGGTGGCACACTCGGGTGACCCCAGTCAAATTCTTCCTAATAGGAGCAGCTAGCCAGATGAATAATTGTCCCTCTCAAGTCCCAGGTCAATTGCAAGGGATGGGCAAGCATTACCGGCAATGGAATTCAGCAGTGTTACATAGCTGAATGATATATTGCTGCGCTTCTCTTGTGTGAATATGAATTTCACAGCAGTTTTATGCAGCGTATAGACCGCATGTGTAAAATACGAGAGACCCATTGTAATGATTTAGAGATGTCTTCTTACATGTGACAGATCAATTATGTAACATGAAATAATATGTAATAAAATGTATAATATTACTAAAGATTAGTAGGACTATAGAAGCTGCCAACATTCATTTGTCCACTATAGCATTGCTTTTAGCAAGTCTAGTATGTTTGAGATCTCTAGCAACATATCCATTACAAATTTTAACCTTGATAATTACTATTCTTTTGAAATGAATAGGGCATTCATTTTTTACTCTATATTTCTACTTTAGGCACTATACATATACCGAGGAAATTCCCTACATATGTGAAAAATATAGCACTGATGCATACAACTGTATGACAGACTCCTATTCTAAAGAAAAGTTTCTATGTAGTATTCTTTCTCAATGAAAAATGGCCCTGCATCAATAACCATACTAGATTTTACTCAGCTCTTCAATGCTGATAAAAATACTGACACAGAGCTCCAATATACACTATAATAAAGACTGTTTTAAAAAATTGTACGGTAATTTTTATTCTACGGCTACATATTGGCTTTAATTCTGGGATAAATTTCTGCTGCATACCATGAACATGAGGCTGATGCAATGTGAACATAGCCTTACAGAAACATCTGCATCTGTTTGGGTGTTGGTTTTGAGTCTATCTTCAATGTGAAAAAGTCCAACTAGCTAATGTTTAATAATACCAACCTAGAACAGTATGCCAACTCTACCATGGTTGTGTCTGGGTTGAAGTGGAGTTCTGTGCTTGTTACAGATCCAGCACATTCCCATCCATCTTATCCATCAAGAGTCACTTATCTCATCAGTCCATAAAACCTTTGAAAAATATATTTTCAGATATTTCTTGTCCAGTCCTTGATGTTTTGTATCTTTTGTGTCTTATTCAGTTGTAGCCAGTTTCAGCCTTCCCTATCTTGGCATGTCTCAGTGCACTGAACATCTTGTACTTCACAACTCTCCAGGGAGGTTGCAGTACTGGAATATGACAAGCGCTGGAGGATAATGGGTTTATCGTCGCTATATGTTTGATTCTCCTCAAATCTTCTCAAATTATTATTATTATTATAAATCTTTGACAGTTAATTTGTACTTTTTTTCTCAACATGTTGTTGTGACCATGTTAACTATTTGCAACGAAGCTTGCAAGTGTTCTACGATCATGCTTCAATATTTTAGCAATTCCAAGAGTGATTGGAATTTTATTATATGCATAAAAATGATGATATGGTCAAAATCCTTACTTGCCTAATAATTATGCACACATTGTAGATTTATACTCTATACAAAACTCCCTTAACCAGTTAGTCTGATTTGCTGGTTCAAAAGAGGACTTGAGTGATACTAGATACCGTGGAAGATAGCAAATGGTAGTATTTGAAAATAGATAGGCTATACAACAGGACTAGGCTGTCATTGTGACAAGACAGTATACATTCAGATATGACAAGGACATCTCAGCCATTTAAAGGCAGATGAGAATCTGAAGAATGAATGAGAACCGAACTGGTAATATAATGAGATCGTACAGGCTGTCCGTTGCAAATGTTGCAGACGCGATTACCTATTCATTGCCACACCATTAGTATGCTGGGTGCGCACCGATACCTGCCCAGCAATATGCAACACTCCCGCGCACCAGTATAGAAACATCTCGCGTCCCTTGATGAATGCGTATTTATTTTTGCTACAATCTGCACTACTTTTGTGGCAAAATTATATTTATTCCCTCAGGCAGTGCTAAACCATACCCCTGCTGCTAAGCTCAGAAAGATACCGTAACTAACTTAAAAAATGCAAAAGTTGCAAAACATTTGCACATTTACATTTTGTGCAAAAATGTGTGTCTTTTTTATGACAGATTTCTGGTTTTTAAAAATGGACCACTAGCTTTTGGTTTTAAATTTAGAATTGTGTGCTCTCATTCTGATCCCACAAGTACTGTAACAATATATTGGGCTCTGTTCACATCTATCAGATGTGTATACAGTTGAAACCAGACGTTTGCATACACTATATAAAAAATAACATATGCATGTTTTTCTCATTGTCTGACATGAAATCAGGATATCAAATCTAATTTACCACTTTATTTAAGGTAGTTCAAATTATTAGAATTTACCAGATAATATCCATATATTTACTTTTAATTTGTTTCCTAAATGTCATGAATAAGCAGCAGTATATTTATTTTTAAGGCATATGCTATTTACTTTATGTAAAGTCAACAAGTTTTCCGTATTACCAGAACTAAAGCCATTAATCATGCGTCTTTTTATACAATTTGAAACAGCCTATATGTGGATGTCAAGTGTTTGGAAGCTTATGATAGCTTTACTAGAACATTGGGAAAAGAAAGTTCAGGAATTGGCACTTCTAATGAATAAATCAACTACTGGTGCAGCTGCGGGCTGCTCTTCTTTAGCCTGGGGGATTAAATAACTATGGGCCTCACCACACTGAAAATACATGCCCCCAGCTACCTGACTTTTATCTTGGTTGGCAAACAAAAAACCCACCTTTTTTTTTAATTATTTATTTAAATACTTAAAAAAAATAATGGGCTTTCCTGTAATTTGATTGCCAGCCAAGGTAAAGCCAGGCAGCTGGGGGTGGCAGCCCATAGCCGTTCACTTTATCTGCGCTGAGAATGAAAAATACAGCAAAGTTTTATGTAACTATTTAAAACTAATTATTTATTTTTACACTACTGTGACATCAATTCGTTGCCTATGGAAACCAGTCACAGATGCAAGCACAATGGGTGAGGGGAGCAATGGCCAATCACGGATACTGTCACAGAGAGTGGGCATCTGTGATTAGCTGTTGGAGCCAGTAGAGTAACCTGGAAACAACCCATGCATTCTAGCATCTACTGTGCAATGAATAATCAGGAAGGTAATGAGAAGTCCTGGGAGTACAATCACAAGGACCACGGTAAGTTTGAGCTGATTTTTAATTACTGTTTTGTTTCTTTTTATAGCCCCCTACCCCCCCAGCCATCATTTCATAACTTTAATGTCCGGGTTTGTCGTTCAGAATCAAGTTCAGGTCAAGTCTGGTCCCGAACCAAACTTTTAAGAAAGTATGGCCAGATCTGACGAACCCGAACATCAACGGGTTCGCCCACCACTAATACAGAACATAGACCTAGTCTATGTGCCCAATGGACACGTTTTTTTGTGCTGCATTTAAAAAAGACAAAAGTGGCACAAACATATTGTGTTTGTGCTGCGTTTGTGCACACTACAAAAGTAGCACAAAAACACAGCACAATAAGGGGACATACAGACAGTAACACACACAGACAGAAACACACACACAGACAGATACACTTTCTCACCATCCCTGACAAGCCCACGGCGATCCCCGGTGATTTTTCCACGCATCGGCAGGAGATGTGTGTATCATCCTTCCAGGGCCTACTCACCATGTGACAGCCTGACTCACATGATGAGTCACATAGCGCAGTTCTGGAAGTTAGATACACACATCTCCTGCTGATGCATGGAGGAAGATATCACCAAGGATCACCGTGGGGTCGCCGGGATGAGTATTGCAGCTTTTTTGCTGTGAAAATCGCAGTAAAAAAGACTCACAAACAGATTGTGGGAATACCCATCCGTTGTGATTGTTTTTGGGGGGGCTATAATGGAGTCTACAGTGAAAACGCAACCCAAAAACAGGCATTTAATTGATAGGGACTTTTAAGACCACGGGCGATTTCTGCAGCAAAAACGCCCATGTGGACGCAGCTTTTCGTAAATCACATTGTCATTTTAAAGCTGTGGGTGATGTGTTTTTGTTTCAGAAATGTACCAAAAAATTGCAGCACAAACGCACAGTGGACACATAACTTTACTATACAAATATTCTCCATACGGCAGGTGCCAGCCATCATAGCATGAATATTAATAATTCTGGATTTTGAAATAAAGAAAACTGTTCTCACTGACATTCAGTCACATTTATTAAATATATTTTTGGAACAGAATAAACTGTTCAATATACTTCGGAACTTTATATTGAGTTTATATGTAACTTCCTAAAACTATGCTGTAAACCATATTGGTTTTTAAATAGGCTGCACTGTGTTCATCTATTAAAACTTGTCACTTCAAATCAAAAACTTTAAACCACATTTGCAGAATAAATGAAGTTAACACACTTTGAAATCTTCCGTATTATTTCATATTTGGGTTGATACTTTGCCAACTACAGACGCAATGATGGAAATTTCTGCTGTAGCTTTTTGCAAATCTGCAATGAAATCTATTTAAGATGTGAATATCTGTGATTGCTAGTCTTATGATTTCCTCCATGTGAGGATTTTATACGTATTTGGGCTATGGTGCATCTGTTGCAGTTTCTTTTAGAATAAAACTAAAATAATGTGATTTTCTTTCTTTTGTCAGTGTAAAGCGGCCGTCACACGCTAAGATATCTCATGCGATATTGTAAGCGATCACGTGCACGCGCGATCGCTAACAATATCGCTCACATCGCTGGTGAGATGTCACACAGACAGACTCACCAGCGATGTGGATCCACGATCTCGCTGGTTACTATGGTACACATCGGGTTACTAGGCGCCGCGCATCGCTTAGTAACCCGACGTGTACCATAGTTACCATCTTCCAGCATAGGCTCTGCCGCTGGGAGATCGCTCATCGTGGTGTTATACACCACGATGAGGCAGATCGTCAAATCGTTAATCGCAAGATCTGAGGTCCGGGGCTCAGATCTCGATTTGGCGATTTGATCATGTATCGCTCGTCGTATCCTGCCGTCACACGCACAGACATCGTTCAAGCGATGTTTCATCTGGCGCGTTCAAGCGATATCGTTCAAGATATCTGTGCGTGTGACGGCCGCTTGAGCTAAGTCAATTTCAAACCCAAAATACAACTTACTTGTAAGGCCAGAAGGTTCTTATATACTACCGTAGGTATTAGTAAAAGAGAATTTACAAAGATTTTAGCAAAAACTGTTTGGGGCATATTTTAATCCAAGCATTAACCCATGTCCCAATCATTTCTTTACAATATTTTTTATTAACGGACACATTTTATTGAACTGTAGAAAATCCCTATTTATATTAACAGTTCTGCTTGTCATAAATAGGTCTTAAGTCCCAGTCACACATTACGACGCACCAGAGATCCAGAATTATACCGAGGTCGTTGGGAATTGTCACTCCATAGCGTAGCATTGAGATCGTTGGTCATTGTCCCTGTCAAACACAATGATGTAGCGTTCCCAGTGGGAGACCAACAACGTAGAAATGATCCAGAGCAGTGTGTAACGATCAACGATCTCACAGCAGGGGCCAGTTCGTTGGTGCGTGTTATACAGAACGAGATCGCTAACAGGATCGCTGTTGCGTCACAAAATTTGTGACGCAACAGCGATCTCGTTAGCGATCTCGTTCTGTATGACAGGGCCTTTAAAGGGGTTGGCCATGACCAACTATACATTTTAATAATAGAGCTTAGAATAATAAAAAGTTCCACAATTGGATGTGTTAAAATAAAAGTTCTTGGTCTGAGATATTCTTATAAATGTGCCCCTGTGTACTTTATATGTCTGACCATGCAGGAACAGGTTGGATATACCACAGCTCCTGGGCAGGGAGTGGAAGTGAGCAAGTATACCGACATTACAGCCGGTGGATCGCAGTTGATTTTTTCTGTAAGGAAAAACATTTCATTTGTTTAAAAACTTGTTTTCCATTACAGAAAGAATCAACTGTGCCCCCCAGTTGTAATGTCTGTATACTCTCCTTACTTTCTCCCCTGCCCAGGAGCTTTGCTATATCCGACCTGTTTCTGCATAGTTGGACACATATATTACCCAGGGGAACTTTTATAAGAATATCTCAGGGCAGGAACATTTTTTTAACACATTCAATTATGGACTTATTTCCTTTCTAAGATCTGTTAATTAAAATGTACAATTGTTCGTGACACAACCCCTTTAACTAAATCAGGATAGGCCCAAAAACTGCAAGGGAGGAGGGAAAGGCTTAATAAAAAATACGGGGGAAAAGGTGGGCTGCAGTAGGTTTGTTGGGGGCGTGGTGGACTAGCTAAGGCAGTGGGTTAACCTGTGGACCTTTTCATCCATTTTACCTGAAGAGAGTACACCCCCCCACCATTTCCATTGTTAATTATTAAAAATTGAACCGTTGGGAGAAATGTTTTTATAAGATGTTGTCACAGTGAGGCAGTTCTATTTCATGCCTGATTAGGTGTATTTCACAAGGCCCACTGTATAACAGTGGTCAACCTTCAGGTTTTTTTATATAAGAGAATGGCTTGAAGAAAGAGGAAATGGGCACAATACATGGTGGTTTATGTAAGGATTTACAATTGTTGAATAAAGGCTGCAGCCAAACCATTTAACCCATAAGAGTATTCGGTGAGGATATTAATAAGGTAATGGGGACTTTACAGCTGCCTAAACAATTATGGGTTGGTGCATCACGCTCCTTGCAGTCTTTAGCAGACATTTATTGAATATTTCTTCTTACTTAGATGTGTAGTAGCGAAATAAACTCTGTGTTGTGTTACCACAAGTATCATTTCATGCACATGAAATATTTAATTGTTCTGTAAATGAGATTGTAATAAAGAGACTGCACCTAATGGTCCCATTATGGCAGGATTTTAATGTGACATCTGGATCATTTACCCATTTGGGTTCTCCCTCAGTTTTGGCTACTGTGTAGAAAAAATAATAAAATAATCCCTACGGCCAGGTAAAATGAAACATTACAGGTTTGTAAAGAATATTTTGTAATTCTGCTTTTCTGATTATTTAGTTTTTTAAATATATATTATTTCTTGTAGCTGTACCATATAACCTGCCCTTTTTTAACCTGGCTTCAAATCACACCTTTCTTTTTAATGATGCTGGAGTAACATCTGATATGGTTTTAAAATTAAAAAAAAAAATAGAGCTCATTCAGTCATCAGTGCACATGATCTCGGACCACAATGCACACAATGGCCATGGGTCTTCTGACCGTTACATCACTACTTCATATCAGTTTTAAGTTGTAACACTTGGGTGAGGAGAACCGCGGCCAGTGCGTTCATTGTGGTCTGAGATTGGACCGATGTGCATGGACGTTTGAAATAGCCCTTACCTATGATGCTCAAAATATGATTATAAAGAATTGAATTGCTTGTTAGAAAGCGACTATGACTTTGAGGAGCTACTTAAAGGTGGCGCTGGAATTCATCCACTTCCTTACTGAAGTGCAAATTTGCATATTTCCTAGAGGAGGGATGTAGCTTTAAATCTCCTTATCTACTTAACTGTCTTCTTATGCTTTCAGGAAAACTCCTCTCCATAAGGGTACCGTCACCCCTGCAGATATCGCCGGCGATTTCTATGACGATGCTAAGGCGTGGCCTGTCGCCGGCGACATCGTCAAAGCATCGCCTAATGTGACTGGGCGACGGCGACCCATCTCAGTGGTCGCCTGGTTTCACATCACAGCTCTGAAACCAGGCGACTATTCTGGGGCGATGTGTGCTGATCGCCGTGTGTAACGTGTCAATAGCAATGTGAAGAGCGACAGCACACATCGCCTAAACATGTCCGGTAGGCGTTTCTGGGCATATTTACTACCTCTGCCGGTCTGCATGGATTGGTGGCAGCTCGAACGTTCCGATTGGTCGTCTAGTTCCACGGCACCATATTTGATGATGTGTGCGTCCAAAGGTGTATTACCCTGGAGCGTACATGCTATAAAGTAGCGCATTGATGTGGCCTCTGTGTTTGCGGCTGTGTTCAAAAGTGCAGAGATGTGCGACGGGCAAACATGTGAGTTAACATCAACACAATTGTCATTACATGTCAACTAATGTCTGTATCAGAGCGCTGTCGTGGCAGCCTTCCTGTTTAAAGTATATGACGCAAAACCATACAGTGTATCCTGTGGCTTTGGCGCCTCTGGGCCCCCGTAAACATGTGACATCTCTCCCGTGCGTTCATACACCATAACGTTGTCAATCTTTTGGCGCCGCCTTCCTGGTGCTTTCCCTTCCCCTGCAGAATACTAAAATGGCGGCACCCAGCGACAGCCCTTTGTGGTGACACTGTATGGTGCCTGTGTTGTCCTCCAGATACATGAATTTAATTATACATATTCTGTACACACACATGGACAAGGAAATGTTAGCTGAACAATACATATGTCCCACCTAACTGCTAACACACAAATATCTGTGCACACACATACTTGGTCAAGGCTCCAATAATCTCCTGACCAACAAAGCAAGAGTGATTTTATTAGCCAATGTAGTAGCACAACACACATTACATAAAAGCGCCATACGGCTTCACTATACAATTACTCGACACGCGAGCGCCGTGTTTTGCCTTGTTGCCCACGCCAATGCCTATAGCAATAATCCATGACACATCACACGAGAGCTGACTGAGCACCAAGCCAATACGCACATGCATGCTTACATTTTACGATGTGGCGCTGCGATCAAGGACACAGTTAATTGGTGTTTGTTTGCAACCAATCACACTTCTTCGAGGCATCACACAACATAATGTTAACGCCTACCTCTGAGACGCGGGACAAAAGAATGCCCACATCGCTAATGTGGTTGCTCTGTGTGACGCAGAAGCGGCCACCACCGACTTGATCCCCCGTGGGGCTTGGGCGACGCACAGGCAACTTCCAGCCAAGCTCATCTCCTAAGCGTTGGCTGAGTTGTCGCCACGTGTAAATAGGCGACGGCGACGTTGGGCGACTGGCAAAAACGTGCGTGCGCACGTGCGTCGCCATAGAAATCGCCAGCGATATCTCCAGGTGTGACGGTACCCTTAGGTAGATAGCAAGTTCCCAGACTTATAAAGAATTGTATCATTTAATTTAAGCAACTAAAACTATTTAAGTTTTTGTAGAGTCTTAAAACATGAGGTATACAGTAGATAAAAAAAGTCTACACACCCTTGTTAAAATGCCAGAGCATGGAAAAAAAAATCACACTCAAAAGACTAATTTCAGCACTTTTTTCCCCCTTTAATGTCATCTATAATCTGTTTAAATCCATTGAGAAGCAATCTGAAATTATTTTTGAGCAGGAAAATTAAAATAACAAACCTAAAGTAATGTGGGTGCATAAGTGTGACACACCTTCCTATATATGGGGATGTGATTCTGTTTAGAATTAACTAATCACATCTAAACTCATGTAACTGGTAGAGAGCACAAAGCATCATTAAGGGCTCGGACACACTCATCAGAGTTTGACTGAGGAGACTCTGAAAGGGCTGGAGCAGTGACCCTGAACGGCTTCTCCCTATCTAGATGGGGCTGTCAGCTGATTGTATATTTTGTGTTTTGTGCAGCTCCAGACTCCCCGTCCATACAGGGAGAGGACGTTCAGGGTCACTGCTCCAGCCCTTTCAGAGTCTACTCAGTCAAACTCGGATGTAACTAGGAAAGTGTGTCCAAGCCCTTACAATGATTCTGAATAACGCCTTGTAAAGTTCATTTGTACTAGTAGCATTTTCCTGACATTTTCTTAGTTGCGTTTTACAGCAAAAGCCGTGGTCCGTAAACAGCTGACAACACAGCAAAGGGATCCTATTGTTAAACGTTATCAGTGAGGGAAGGTGTATAAAATAATTTCCAAGGCATTAAATATACCATGGAATAATGTGAAGGAGGTCATCAAGATGTGGCTTAAATCGGGCACACGTGATATGTCCTAAAACTGGATGTCCTTCAAATATTGCTGAAAATACAAGTAGAAAATTTGGTTGGGAAGCTGCTAAGAAGACTATTTCAAAATTAAAGGGACTGCAGGAATTTCTGGCAAGTACTGGTTGTATGCAGCTGTTAAAAACATCTTTGAATATTCTTCATAAATCTAACCCTTGGGGTAAGATGGCAAGATGGAAGTTAAGAAAATCATTCAAGTTTGGCTATATTTTGCCAAAACCTATATCAAGTCTGCCAGCAGCATATGGGAAAATATGTTTGGTCTGATAAGACTATGGTTGAACTTTTGGCCATAATTTCCAAAGATACCATATTTTTCAGACCATAAGACGCACTTTTTTTCCTCAAATTTCTGGAGGAAAGTGTGGGATGCGTCTTATGGTCAAAATGTACAGGGTGGGCTGTTTATATGGATGCACCTAAATAAAATGGGAATGGTTGGTGATATCAACTTCCTGTTTGTGGCACATTAGTATATAGGAGGGGGAAAACCTTTCCAGATGGGTGGTGACCATGGTGGCCATTTTGAAGTCAGCCATTTTGGATACAACTTTATTTTTTTCAATGGGAAGAGGGTCATGTGACACATCAAACTCATTGAGAATTTTGTAAGAAAAACAATGATGTGCTTGGTTTTAACGTAACTTTATTCTTTCATGAGTTATTCATAAGTTTATGACCAATTATAAAATGTGTTCAAAGTGCAGCCCATTGTGTTGGATTGTCAATACAATCCTCTTCTCCCACTCTTGACACACTGATAGCAACAATGCAGAAGAAATGCTAGCACAGGCTTTCTGTATTCATTGTTTTAGATGCTGCACATCTTGTATCTTCACAGCATAGACAATTGCCTTCAGATGAATAATGACGCAAACTATTTTGTGAATGGTGAAGTTAACAAACAAAACCACCGCTATTGGTCTGACACTAACCCACAGTGGATAGATCCCTCCAAGACTGTTGGCACACAGAAATTGATGTTATGATGTGGTATATGGAGTACAAAGATAGTGGGGCCATTCTTCATCAATGGAAACCTCAATGCCACTGGATATCTGAATCATGTAGCAATTTCAGATATCTAGTGGCATTGAGGTTTCCATTGATGAAGAATAGCCCCACTCCCTTTGTACCCCATATACCACATCATACCATCAATTTTTGTGTTCCAACAGTCTTGGAGGGATCTATCCACTGTGGGTTAGTGTCAGACCAATAGTGGTGGTTTTGTTTGTTAACTTCATCATTCACAAAAAAGTATGCCTCATCGCTCATCTGAAGATAGTTGTCTATGCTGTGAAGATACGAGATATGCAGCATCTGAATCAACGAATACTGGAAGCCTGTGCTAGCATTTCTTCTGCGGTGTTGCTATCAGTGTGTCAAGAGTGGGAGAAGAGGGTTACATTGACAATCCAACACAATGGGCAACACTTTGAACACATGACCCTGCTCCCATCAAAAAAAGTAAAGTTGGATCCAAAATTGCCAACTTCAAAATGGCCACCATTGTCACAACCCGTCTGGAAAAGTTCTCCCCCTCCCATATACTAATGTGCCACAAACAGGAATTTGATATCACCAACCATTCCCATTTTATTTAGGTGCATCCATATAAATGGCCCACCCTGTACTTTGGCTGGCTGTGGGGAGGGAGCAGCGGCGGAGTGGGAGCATGGGGGAGGCAGGAGAATGTCACCGCTGCTGAAATTCTGCGCAGGGGAAACCACGTTTGCCCGATACTTAAAGTGGAGGAATATTCATTAGCCACTTCCCCGCCCACCTGTCAGCGTCAAGCAGCAGACGGAAGCGACTAATGAATATTCCTCCACTGTAAGTATCGGAACCACGTGGATTCCCTAGCAGCCGGATCCAGCAGTGGTGGGGAGATTTTGTGACCACTGCACTGGAGAGAGTAGGCAGAGCTGGGATCACTGCAGAAGTGCCAGCATACCTCTAGAGCACAGCATGTGTTCACATTAATTGCTGCTTTCACTGTGATCCATCATCCTGCAGCCACTGTATAGCACTTCTCTCTTAGTGCAGGATGTTTGATGAGGTAATGAAGAGGGTGGGCTGGAACATCACATGACAGCCCAGAGCCCTCCCCTTTTCATTACAAGTAATGCTCCAGCCTGCACTCTTCATTACCTCATCTCAGGTCCTGCACTAAGAGAGAAGTTCTATACCATGACTACAGGATGATGGATCACAGTGACAGCAGCAGTTAATGTGAGTGTAAAACCTTAGAATGAATTCTTAGTGTCAATAAAGAGCTGTACATATAGGCTTTCTACCACTCCTGTGGTGAACTATAACTCCCAGCATGACAAAGGATCTGCAGGACATGCTGGGAGTTATAGTTCTCCCTTGATATGAATTGCACCTATGAGAGTTTAAAGGGAACCTGACCCCTCCAAATCAGCCCCCAGCCTCTAAAAACCTGTCCCTGCACCTTTCTATAAGGTTTCAAGCTATCCCTCTCTTTCCCTTTAGAGATTATGTAAAGTGGAATAATCACATTTATTACCTGGTAAATCTGCGGCTTCTGCTGCCCTGAGGTGTCACAAAAGGCGTTCTCTCTGGCTCCTTATCGCCGCCTCCACTGTTGTTTTTCACACCCCAATGGGGTAGTAGGTGTATAGAGGCCCATTTCCAACAACCACCATTCCAGTGTTTTTATGGTACATTAAGTTTGCTAACTGTGTAAGAAGGCTAATGGATGTTTAGAAAACCCTTGTACAAGTATGTTAGCACAGCTAAAAAATGGTTTGGCTGATTAGAAAAGCTATAAAATTGTCCTTCCTTCGAGAAGGAGGTTGAGAATCTGGAGCATTATATTTGTTTGTTCTATGAAACTCTCAAAATCACCAGAAAAAGAGAACTTTCATGTGAAACTTGACAGTATATTCTTGTTCTTAGAAATGAAGGCTATTCCATGCGAGAAATTGCCAAGAAACTTAAGATTTCCTACAACGGTGTGTAATACTCCCTTCAGAGGAAAGCGCAAACAGGCTCTAACCAGAGTAGAAAGAGAAGTAGGGAGGCCCTGCTGCACAACTGAGCAACAAGACAAGTACATTAGAGTCTCTAGTTTGAGAAATCGATACTTCACAGCTCCTCATCTGGCAGCTTCATTAAATAGTACCCGCCAAAGGTCTGCAATGCTGTAATTGCTGCAAAGGGAGCATTATTTGTGTTTATTTCGGTTAATGTTGATGATTATGGCTTACAGCCAATTAAAACCCAAAGGTCATTATCTCAGAAAATTAAAGTAGGGAGGATGAAAGGTCTGAGAGATAAACTATTACCTAAATAGGTATCAGAGGCTTCACCTTGTGTGGTTGTGAGAGTCACAACCACTATAAAAGCATATCACAGCTGCTGCAGTCCGCAGCATGGTGCATATAGAGTAGAGAGGATGAAGGGTTAAAAATCGAGCTGCCGTATTCCATGAGGCATCAAAGGGTGAATATAATATTGATTTATTAGTCAACACATTTCAGGGCTCCCTGACCACTTTCTCAGAACAAATCAATATAATATTGCCATGATATAGGGCGTTTCAGGGAGCCTTGAAATGTGTTGACTAATAGATCAGTATTATATTCACCCTTTGTTGTCTCAGGAATATGACAGCATGGTTTTTAACCCTTCATCCTCACTACTTTAATTTCCTAAATAATAAACCTTTGGGTTTTCATTGGCTGTAAGCCATAATCATCAACATTAACATAAATAAACACTTGAAATAGATCACTCTGTTTGTAATGACTCTATATAATATATGTGTTTTAATTTATGTATTGAATTACTGAAAAAAATTAACTTTTTGATGATATTTATTGAGATGCACCTATAGATTCTGCAGTTGTCACTACCACATAGGGGAGCCTTCTGAAAATGTAAAATGGCTTCTCAGGTGAAGCAGGGCATCACTAACAAATATATAAATGTAGATATTCATTGTTTGCCTAAAAGACAACATGTAATATTTATTTGTCAACTGCAGATGACGCTGACTTTTACATGTGGCTTATTATTTCCTTATGCCTTGATGTTCTGTAGTGAAGAAGAAACCGCAGACAGTGATGAATTCATGAGAGTATAGCTAATGCTTCCTAAAACTACAGAAAGCCGACCTGTCCCATATTTAATGAGGCTTTTTTCCCTGAAATGCTCAAATAATTATATTCTCCTACTAGATATCTTCCCTCTGACAGTTTGTTATTTTAATGATGCTTTGTTATTCCTTAATAGTTAATACTTGGAAGTTACAGGAAATCACCAAGTTGTCATGAGTATATGGCGGTTAGGAGCCTCTCACACAATTTGTTACAGGTCCAATGGATGAAAGTATAGCTACATTGCTAAATATAGAGAGTAAGACATAAAACTATACGTAATGTGCTGAAGGGGTAGGCCGAAACTAAAAATGTGTTTTAAACCTACATACCCAACTATTTAATGTATTAATTATAGTCTCATTTCTAAAACACGAATTAAAAAGTCTCTTCCCTCACTAGTCTTATCTGTTTTTTTCTACTATTTCCTCATTGATAACCCTTTGCTTGGGAATCCAAGTGTTTGCTGGGATAGTCAATGGAGTTGTCATCAGCGGCAGAGGTTGCACTCACAGCTGCAGCCTCTGCCCCCTCCCCTAAATGAATCGTTAGCAGTAGTGATGTCCAATTCAGGGGCTGGTCTCATCCCTGCTCTACTTAGCATGTCAGTTGTCAATTCTGCCATGTGCTCAGTAGATTCTTGTCACAGTGCATTATGCACAGTGACAGTGCGCTCACACGCCAGCTCTGATTCCAAGAAATGAGTCGGCAAGAGGCTCTCAATAATGGGAAACTTAGTATTCAATTCAGACAGATTTTACCCAAGAAATTAGAATTTAGGGAATAAAAAATTGGTTCAGGAGGGGAAAGAAACATATTTCTGTAATAAGATATATCACAAAAGTTTCTTATTTTCACGTGTAATATTGATTTCTGAAAAAACAAATGTAAAACTACAGTTAGTCTTTAAACTCATATTGACCTTTATTCTTGGCAGCTTGTATTTTTTATATCAATTACATGTACTAGAAAGAATGTTTTATGGTAGAAGCAAATTCCACAATCCAAGTCTTTTTGTAGTATTAGACCGTGTACACACAGTGCATTTTTTCTTGCAGATTACTAACAAATCTGCATGCCTCTCCTTATGCAAGCAAAGTCAATTAGAATTCTGAAGTGTTGTGCACACACAATTGGATTGCAGAAAAAATCTGCATCATGTACAGTGGTGTTCAAAAGTCCTGCATAGGCATAGGATAAATTGATTTTTCAAGTTTTAAACGTTTTCTGTCGAATATCTTCGATGCCAATATGACATATTATATATGGTTTTGTTCGGAATACAATTTTGCATTCTCTCCCTGTAATATTTTTAGCTTTTGAAGCAGTTTTGCCTGAAATTATTGCAACAATATGGGAATTGAAAGCACAACTAAATATTGTACAGCTTCAGATCCAAAATTAGCCAATCACAGATGAGGTTCTTGTGACCAATCATAACCTGGATATGGCAGCCAATCACTTTCCATTACATTGCATCACATCTGCAGCTTTGTTTGTTTGTTTTATCTGTTGGTCTATCTAGTGAATCATACTGTAGAGCTCTATGATGGGAGCCTTCAGATTTTTGTCAGTGGCGGATCGTGTGCGAGTTGTGGTGCTACATGAAGAGGGTTATACTGGCCCCCAGATCACAAGGAAGGTCGGCTGTAATCAGAGGACAGTCGTAAGAATTTTGCAGAAACATAAGCAGCTTGGAATTACCCAGGACAGGCCCAGATCTGGTCGGCCCAGAAAGTCAACTAAAAGGGAGGATAGAGTACTGATAAGAACATCCCTTACCAATCGAAAGCTCACCTCTCCTCAGCTTCTGCGAGAATGGCAAGAAAAGTGCAAAATTGAGGTAGCAACATCAACTGTTAGGAAGAGATGTTTGGAAGCAGGATTGAGAGGGTGCAAGGCCCGAAAGAAGCCATTGATGACAGCCATGCAAAGACAAAGGCGAAAACTGTGGGCATTGAAATATTCAAAATGGAGGAAAGAGGAGTGGGAAAAAGTGCTATTTAGTGATGAAAGCACTTTTTGCATTTTAGGAAATGATGGCAAGTCTTATGTGAGAAGGTTTCCACATGAAGAGTACAAGCCAGAGTGTTTGAGCTTCTCTGTGAAACATCCGATGAAAGTGATGGTCGGGGCTGTATGGCAGCCAATGGTGTTGGAAGGCTTCATATTGTGGAGGGTATGGTTAATGCAAAAAAATACATAGACATCCTTAATAAGAACATGCTGCCTTCTGCTCAACACCTGTTTTCAGGGGATTATATCTTCCAGGATGATAATGCTCCTTGTCACAGAGCGATAGTAACGGAATGGAAAAAAAAGAACAAGGTGGCTACTATTGACTGGCCAGCCCAGACCCTGGACCTCAATCCAATTGAAAATTTGTGGCACAAGGTATCAATAGAGATATCTAAAAAACAGCCAAGGACCAAGAGAGAGTTGATTGAGGCTCTGATACAGGCCTGGAACCACATCATCACTCGTGAACATCTGCAGAAGCTTGTTCACTCAATGCCACAGAGATGTAAGTTGGTGCTCAAGAGCAAAGGCGGCCAATAAAGTATTAGAAGCTAAAGATGCACTCAAAAGGCCCTTTTCAGGACTCTGAATTAAATAAAAAATAATAAATCTTAAAAAGTAAAATTTAAGTCTGTGTGAACTTGCATTGAAAGTTAATGAACTTAGAAACCTGTTCACCATTCTACACACTGTACTGGTGTAGGTATGGTTATGCTGTAAAAAAAAATATCAAAAATGCGCTTACCATAACAATTTATACACTTGGGACATTCAAAAATGAGTATGGCATGCAATGAGGGATTACAAAAACATATATGTTCCATCAGTTTCATTGTAGAGATGCAGAAGTATGAAATATATAGTTTTCTTCACGCCTATGCAGGACTTTTGAACACCACTGTAAATTCTTGGGGTAGATTTCCCGCGTTTTTCAGCCCTTTCAGTCATTGACTTCATTATGAAAAATGCACGGCACAAATTTTCAGCAAATCTGCAGAGGATGCAGATTTGCTGCAGAAAATGTGTGTACCAAATACACCGCGTGTGCGCATGACCTTAAAGGAAACCTGGCAGAAGTTTCATGTTGCCTAGGGCTTGTGCAGCATTACACTGTATGTTTTAGGGCTCATTAAGATGTCCAGTTTTCTTGTATGATTATTATCCATGGTTTTCACAGATAGTACTCATACCTTTGATTCACCATGGGACAATTCACACGTCTGTGATTTTTCATGGACCGTGTATTCCACAGAAAATCACGGAGACATCCGAATTTGATCTGCAATGCAAGTAATGTGTCCTTGAAATCATTGTATTCCGTAACATCCTAATGCTGTCCGATTTTCATGGCTTTTGACATGGAGAAGGTGGAGAGATATCTTTTTTCTCCATATATGAAAAAACCTGACACTTGAACCACACTCTGCCTCCCAGGGATTATACATCTCAGATGACTAGTCCAAGCCAAATCCCCAGTGTCTTATCTGTGCCCTGCTCTCAGACTGGCTGGTCTCTCATTATACACACATAGGCTGGTTTCACACCACGTTTTTTGGCATCCTGTTCTGTTTCTTTTTGAAAAGAACAGACCAGGATCGTTTTTGCCTCCCATGTATCCCTATGATGCCAGATTGGTCACATTTGGCCATCCGGTTTTGTGAATTCAGTCCTGGATTTGTTTCTGTCCTCTTTTTTCCCGGCCCCAAAATCAGAGTCTGCACCGTTTTTGGCTTCGGTGACAAAACCATACAGAAACAAATCCGGTCCGGGACTCTTAACATGGGGGCCTATGGAGCCGGATCCAGGAAAAAAACAGAATAATTTCCCGGATCGGGTTTCTGGGTACAGAGCATGCTCAGAACATTCCCATAGGGAATAAAAAGGGCTTGCTGCAAGTGAGCCGTTACACGGCAGATCATGGCAGATGTGGCAAATCTGTCGGATCTGGCGCGAATGGCAGAATATGCTAATGTGAAAGCACCCTGAGGCTAGGGTCACATTTACGTTTTGACCCTAGCATAACGGATTGCGCTTTAAACCTAGTACTTTTCCCAGCACCGGGTAACGCTGCCCCTAGTTGCCCGATATTTACCTTCTCAACCAGTCACACAGGAAGCTGCTGGGAGTGCGCTTTACAGCGACGCACAGGAAACGCTGTCTGGTTGGTAAGGTAAATATCGGGTAACTAGGGGCAGCGTTATCCCACTGCACATAGCGTTAACGCTATGTGGTGCTGGGAAAACTACTAAGTTTAAAGCACAATCCGTTAGGCTAGGGTCAAAACGTAAATGTCACCCTAGCCTTACTCTGGTATACATGGGACGGCAGATAAAACCTGTATAATCATAACATCACCTTTGATGCTTCCTAAGAAAAAAGTCTGCAGATAACAAACAGGAAAAAGAAATGATAATGCCCTACATTTATTAGTTATAGCCAATGCTATAAAACTATTTGATGTTCATTTATCCCGTATTGTGACAAAAAGGAAATTAAGTTAGAAAATGTGAATTATTGCAGGTAGAAACATATTATTATTAATTTTTACTTTGCATGGACGACAGTAAAGGTGATGGGCTCCACTAGATAGTCATAACTTTGTCCATTCAGTAAAAAGCTATTTTTGAGTAACATATTTATAATACTTGACGTACTATCTGACTATTATTGGGAATTGTATCTACAATTTAACAGGAAAAATAGGATATTAAACATTGACACTTTTACTGTGTTTTATACTTTGCAGTTTCTAAAATATATAGAATCTATAATATTTTACAGGTTATATTTTACAGTATTATTAATCTATGATTCCAAGGGTCAGTCTCACATCAGCATTTATAATATGTGAATGAAATATTTTATTGGCTTTTAGAATGCTCCCTGAACCTAAGGGATCATGTACATTGGCATGAAATCTGCACAGTAGTGAATGGCACACATAGAATATACTGCTCCTTTACTACAAAGCTATTCAAGCTCCATATGACTCCACTTGTATAAAGGTATTATTAGTTTGTGCATACAGAATACAATGGGGCATGCCACAAGTTTTTTCTGTTGCATTCATACGGAACAAAACCACGGTATAAACTCATGGGATAAAGAGTTACAGTACAATAGAAAAAGGAGCTACAAGAAGTTGTCAGACAGTAAAATTATTTTCTCTTTTAGACGTAGATTGTTTGAATAAAACAAACGGAGGCATACTAACCTTCCAGGGCACCCGCGGATCCAGCATATTCAGGGGTAAAGTGATGACTCCAGAAGAGGTGTCTCCTACATACACAAGTCTCAGCACTGTTGGAGTGCAGCCTTTAATTGACTGCAGTGGTAAGGTGGCTAGAAGAGTGCGCCATCAGAGATGCATCTAATAACACTCTCTGTTAGCCACCTGACCGCTGCAGCCAGTCACAAGCTGTGGTAGTGATTAGTCACTGCAAAGTCCATTGCAGTTGAGTTTTCCCATATTTGCTAGTTTCAAACAAGCCTTATCTAATAAAGAATTATTTTAGTGTTGAAAAACCGAATTGACAATGGATTAATTTAAATAAAGCAAATGCAAATACTGTATACTCGAAATCGGCCACTGAACAATTTACAGATCTGCAATGTCTGCTCTGCACTTCACTTACATCTGACTCTGCCAAAACAGATATCAGCCAATCTTTGGAGGTGCCAGGTGTGTCCCCATCGAAACTCGCACATTGATTATCGATTGATGCTAAGTACTGCCAAATATCTCCCGTCCACTTGAATAAGTCATCAGCAGGGGCGTAACTACAACAGGTGCAGGAGTTGCGATCGCACCCGGGCCCTGCAGCCTAGGGGGGCTCCAAAAGTCCCTTTGGCCTATAGAAAAAGACTAATAATATGAAAGATTTGCAAGAATTGGGGGCCCCATTGGAGCTTTCACATCGGGGCCCCTGGGCCTGAAGTTACGCCACTGGTCATCAGTGTGATAGTTCTGGACAATAAATATCTATATTCTCCAATAAAATATTCACATATGTGTTTTATCTGTAATTGGAGGGCAGATTAAAACGATTTTAAAATGATATTTTAGGAAAAATATAAACAAGAAGACATTCAACACCCCAAAAGTAAATCCAAAAATAATCGATAAAGCACACAATGTATAACAGCAAAATATTCATCACTTACTGTCATAGAAAGTTGGGAAAGGAGTGGATTTATTTGACATTTACTGGGTTTTAATATTGCCTGTCGAGTCAATTTTATTTCTAGGCACTACAGACAGTTTTTTCTTTTCCTGTCTTCTGGATGGAAGAGATTAAGTACAGTAGAATATGTAGTTTACAGTTACAAGTCTGTAATTTTCTAGGCTTGTCTCCTAGGTTCACATAAGTATGGAACTGGCTTTGTTCCAACCCATTGCTAGTAAAGCACTTACACACAACCTATTAATTATTGTGACAGTTCTTTTAAGATGTTTGGTAAATCCCTATGATTTGGGAAGTGTTCCTGATCAGCTTTCACCTACAGCATAGCAGGCTTTCGCTTTTCACTTAAGAATAGTACATGTTAAAGCGTTGCCTGATTTTCATATTGAAAATTTAACATCACGGATAAATGCCAACGCAAAATCTGTAAAGTTCAGCCATCAAGATGGAAGCAATTTATTGAGTTATAACAAATGTATCCAAAAAGTGCAGCTATAACAGCCCAGTACTTACTGTATAGAGTCATACTTACAGGGTTGTCAAAAGAATATGAAAGCTTTATGTCTAAACCTACCTATTCCTCTTGCAGTAAAACAAAGAACAAGGAGCACAATGAATAGGACCTGATAGTGTGGTGGTGTAAACAATTGCCAGAAGGGCCCCTCACCTATGGTGGTTGTGCACCCCTGCATAACCCCAGTTCCAAGCATGTGGGTGAGACCTGGCGTCTGGGAGAAGGCTTCGTGAGCATCGCGGTGTGCGGAGGCTCCAGACAGCGGTCACAGGGTCCACCTGAGAAAGGCAGAAAAGGCTGTTGAAACATGTTTGGCACATAAAGAGATCCAATTAAAGGTTTATGTTATAAAATTGGATGGTATTTGCCCAAATACCTTGGCCTTAGCGCTCCCTGAAAAAACGCACGTTTTTCTACTTTGTACCTATTCCTCTTGTCACTCTGTTTCACTTATGTTTCTATGCGTTGCTAGTATGTCAGATTCTCAGAAGACAGGAAGCCACTGCTTGTAGAAATTCACTGTTGGCATTTAGATTTTAGGTTGTTTTCTATGGTTGTCTATGCGAGTTCTTGTTACATGGTCAGAAAAAAATAATAATAAATAATAATATACCTTATCCTTACACCTACAGTAATTTTCTATCTTTATTCTTTCTTTTAAAATGTATATACAAGTGTCCAGTGTTCCACCATCGGACACCTTAACAGAATTGGTGCTTCCTGTGACTTGAGTAAATATAAAAGCTAGACCTTGAAATTAAAAGGAAGGTGCTGGATCCCGATACAAGGGGACACACACGTACCCTAGTACATGAACAGTATATGGACCCTTTCCAGTCCAGTAGTTCACCATTGAGCATGCCTTTATGTGCCTATCACAAATGCTGCTTCGTACTTTGGAGCCAGAAGTTGGCCCCTGTGTGACTGGACAGATTGCACCAATGGTGTGTTGGCCCTGCTAACATGGTTAAGGTTTGGAGGCGGTATTCATATTAACCAAAGTTTGAATGATGGACTAAATAATATCTGACAACACACTGCTCCTGGCAGATATCGCATGCATGTGCAAAGTCTGCCAACTTTCATTGCTGCACTGTGCATATTTTAGAAGCTACAGCTCTTGCCCAGGCAGCTGGCACAGAACAAGTGTAGGTATCTGCAGTGAGCAGAGTGATATCTAAACCCTAGTGGGTCCATCACCTGATTACAGGATCTGATCCATGACTGTATTGGGATCCTTCAACTCACTCTTGATTGGAAGACAGTAATGTACATAGCAGTCACCAAAGGACAATTGTATGTTCAGTAACATGCTGGGTCATATACAGCTACATTACTATGTGGAGGATATAGGTCACATGTCTTGTATGGTACTTGGGGAAGTTTATAAGGCCACAGTAACATGGAAGGTTCCCTATACTAGTATAGATTAATAGTCTATACATCCCATAACAAAAATATTGCTATCCAGATACTGTATTTATCTTTTGCTACAGTAATGATCAAAAACATTTTGATCATATACCAGATGACCTAAAGAGGACTTGTCAGGTCTCCTGAGATATTTATTTTCAATAAATTGTGAAATTCTTCATAAAATGACAGTTCTAAAGCAGTTTTTTTAGAACTCCATTTTGTACAGTGTTGTACGGTTTCTCTGTCACTCCTATGGTAAATGTCGACTTAAACTATTAGATAGCTATATTCTAATTGGGCATGTGTCTCTGTAATACTGTCCAATCACTGCTGACAGTGTAGGGACAGATCCTTTAGATAAGAGGAATGGGAACACCCAATTGATAATTTTTTCATAACTATTGAGGAAGGATAACAAAAGCACAAGGCAAAGTTATAAGAAGAGATGCTCCAGAATTGTTAATTAATGGGCAAAGCAAGTATGCAGTAAAATAATAATATGCATCAGCAAATGCTAGGTTAAATTTGAATGGCACATGAATTGCTATTCAGCTTGTAACTGTAACTCACTTTACACAGTTTCTGTTGTGACTCCCAGTAGTGGGCAGCCAAACCCTTTCACACTAACGATACCTCTTGTCTCCTTGCTGGATGAGCACAAAGCTCTACTTCTTTGTCTACTTGGCAACAAACATTGTAGTAGACCATGGCAGCTTATTTAAGGGGAAGTCTGGTTTCTGCACCTCACCTGAAGTGTAACATACAATTATTGCCTGGCTATATGTTCCTGTTCCTAACCCTGATTCTGATCTTGACCCCCTCCTTGGTTTCAGATTAGGATTTTTTTCTGCTTCTTACATTATCTCCTAGTTCCTGTTCCTCCTCTACAAGTATTGACTTTTGGTATGTTCCCTATCTTCTGTTTCAGTTATTACAGTACACTTGTGATTTGGTTAAGTTTACCTAGGAATCCAACTTGGAAAGACCATAACTGCTGTTGACTTTATAACTTGAGAATGAGGACATTCCATAAACTCCACTCCCCAGTCTCTTTGCAGCACCAAACCGATTGTAACTTAGAGAATTCATAGCTCCGCTGAGAAACGTAACAGTAATGAGGTCACCTTGCTGCATTTATTCATTTTAATTAGCGAGCTGCTGATAGCTTTAGCTTTTAGTTCTGCTTAATTTCAGGCAATCTTTAAAACTTTTGCCAGTTAGAATTAATGAACTTTATTATCAGCTATAAACAATAGGCTGATGACTTTCTCTAGCTCTAAGATGTTGGGGAACTAGTAACATATCGGTTTGCTGCTCCTTAAGAAATTAGATGAGAGCAACTTCAATTGATTTTGTCTGGTACCATACAGAACCCAGAATATGGTCTTGCCTTCATCATAAAAAAGTGATCACAGCTTCCAAATGCTCTTTCTAGCTGTTATATGCAGGGATGTGTATCAGACTGCTTTCACATCAGCTTTTTCACCATTCGTGGCAGATCCGGCATTTTGCCGCATTGCTATGTAATGGATAATTGCAGTAAGACTGCGTTCGACCTAATGCATTCCCTATGGGAATGGGAACACTGCTAGCAGCATTTTTTGCGCTTGCCACAAGTGCTGGATTTGCCGGATCGTGGCAAAACCGCAAGTCCCATAGTGAATGCATTAGGCAGAACCAGTATTGCCGCAAGTGATCTGTTACTTGGCAGATGCATCAAAACTGCCGGATCTGCCACAAATTGCAAAAAATACTTATGTGAAAGCAGCCTTACCTGTATTAGTTATCTTGTTTACTTCATCTTTATTCTATCATTCCATATCAAAAACTTTAGGTACTTTCACATCTTATTGAAATCGGTCAGCCAGGTTTTCGTGCCGCACCTGCGAGTGCAAAACCGCACTTTGCCGCACTGCGAACGCATATACATTGTATGGTGGACCATGCGCAACCGTGCCGCAATTCAGCGTATGCGTAATCGCGGCAGATGCGTTTTTCACGCATCTCCGATTTCAATAATGAGTGAAATACAGACCACTATGCATGCAATGATACATATGGGGATACACTAGATGTAACATTAGGCATTAGTGCCTGAAGGGACCCGTTGGCTCTTTATAAAAAAAGGCACACATTTTTACAAATGGGACATAGAAAGGTGGAGTTCTGTTACAATTGATCGGACGAGAGCAGTATTTTCCTCTAGAAGTGAACAGAGATATATTATGAGAATAATAGGAGGTTTCCAAGGTTGTACAGATTGCACCTCCAGCTGCTTCCTTGGTAAGCGTCTCCCAAAAATGTATGTTAAGAAAATGCTGAATGTGTACCTGTCCCTTGCCCCAAAACTTGAGTTCAATTCTTGTAAAATGCCTGAGCTCCATTGATTCTACTGCTCTTTTTTGTTTTGCATTCCATTACAAGTATATTCTTGTTTGCTGTTTTTGGAGTGCAGAATATACTCTGTTTGTGGTTCAACAGGGCATTTCTTAAGAGTCTTTTCGGTGGGTGTGCTCTTTCACCCCTCCTTCCAAGATGCTGCCAATCAGAGCTCAGTGCTATGATTGGCAGCATTTTGTAGAAAGGAGTGAAATTGCATAAGAAGATTCCAAATAGACCGACAGTTGAGATAGAAGCACAGATTTCCAATGCTGTACTCTAACAACACTATAAGTGAATTTCTCTATATATACAGTGCAAAAAGGAAAAAGCAGCAAAATCATGAAAGCTCAGGAACCTTTCCAAAAATATTTATTTTTTTAACTATTTCTTTTTCTTGAGCCACTGACAAATTTTTCTAATCATATGTAAAATAATTGTACACTCAGAAGTGTTTCTATTACTACAATCCCTGGCAAAATTATGGAATCACCTGGCTTGGAGGATGTCCATTCAGTGGTTTAATTTTGTAGAAAAAAAAGCACATCACAGACATGGCATAAAACTAAAGTAATTTCAACAGGCAGCTCTCTGCCTTGAAGAAACACTAACAGAAATATTGAAAATAAAATGCGCTAGCTAGTAACAATTACTTTTGTAGACCAAGCAGGGGGAAAACTTATGGAATCACCCAATTCTGAGGAAAAATTTATGGAAACACCCTGTAAATTTTCATTTTCAAAACTAACACCTGCATCAAATAAGATCTGCTCATTAGTCTGCATCTAAAAAAGAGTGATCAAGACCGGAAACTTAAACAATATGTCTCCAAAACAGGAAATGCACAACAAAACAAATGAGGAACAAATGGGAGCAAATTGGAGTCAATGTCTGTGACAGAACTGTGAGAAACCACCAAAAGGAAATGGGATTTACCTACACAAAAGCTAAACAAAAGCCATCATTAACACCTAAATAGAAAAAAACAAGGTTACAGTGGGCTAAAGAAAAGCAATCGTAGACTGTGGATGACTGAATCAAAGTCATATTCAGTGATGAATCGCGAATCTGCATTGGGCAAGGTGATGATGCTGGAACTTTTGTTTGATGTCGTTCCAATGAGATTTATAAAGATGACTGCCTGAAGAGAACATGCAAATTTCCACAGTCATTGATGATATGGGGCTGCATGTCAGGTAAAGGCACTGGGGAGATGGCTGTCATTACATCTTCAATAAATGCCCAAGTTTACATTGGTATTTTGGACACTTTTCCTATCCCATCAATTGAAAGGATGTTTGGAGATCTTGAAGTCATTTATCAAGATTACAATGCATCCTACTGTAGAGCAAAAACTGTTAAAACATTCCTTGAAAGAAGACACATAAGGTCAATGCCATGGCCTGCAAATGGTCTGGATCTCAATCCAATTGAAAATCTTTGGTAGAAGTAGAAGAAAATGGGCCATGACAAGGCTCCAACCTGCAAAGCTGATCTGGCAACAGCAATCAGAGAAAGTTGGAGCCATATTGATGAGTACTGTTTGTCACTCATTAAGTCCATGCCTCAGAGACTGCAAGCTGTTATAAAACCAGAGGTGGTGCAACAAAATACTAGTAATGTATTTGAGTGTTGTTTTGTTTGTTTGTTTGTCATGATTCCATATTTTTTCCTCAGAATTGAGTGATTCCATAATGTTTTCCCCTGCTTGGTCTACAAAAGTAACTGTTACTGGCTAGCACATTTTTTTTCAAGATTTCTTTTAGTATTTCTTCAAGGCAGAGAGTTGCCATTTGAAATGACTTTAGTTTTGTGCCATGTCTGTAATTTGCTTTTTTTCTACAAAATTAAACAACTGAATGGACATTCTCCTACTACTGTTCTCATCATGATGAATAAAATATGTACTCGCTTGCCATTATATAGATAATCCTTGCCTAACTTATAGTGTTGTATACAGTTATTTCCAGGTTAGGGGCTTTTTTATTGCCAGATGTCAGTGACTTGTCTGACATTATGAAGTCCATGGGAAGCCTTTTCTGTTTGGTGTAAACCCAGATGCTACTGTCTCAAGTCTTTCCCTAGTTTAAAATGTCTCTTATATTGTAAGATGATGAATATACTGCCCACATTCCCCATTAAATGCCCATGTTCTGTTATGATATTTAATGTGATATTTTATGATATTTAATTGTGATGTGTTATTAGCGATGGATTGTATTTTGACAAACAGCATCGAAAGTTAGAGTTAATGTTTGGGACTAACCCAGAGTGAAAGGGGCTAAAGTAAAAAAAAGAAATACAGTTTCCAGCTTGGAAATTAGATAGGGCCAAGTAAAGAGCAGGCCTATGGTCTGACTAGTGAGCAGAGCCAGATAAGTTGGATATCACTGATGTGGGAGGAGACTGGTACAGTGGATGGCATGATCCTATATAAAGAGAGAGAATTGATCGAAGGACAGAGTGATTAACTTGAGACAGGTCCTGGAATAGGACTCCCCGCAGTACAGTCCTGAGTTTATAACTCAGAGACCTAATAGGCCAGGAGGAAATAGAGAATGTGAGATGACGAGAGTTCCCAGAGCAGGATTTCCAATGCATCAGTAAAGAGAAATTAAGTACCTGTCATATTGACAAAATTATCCTTTTAAATGGAAGAAGGTGGTGAGCCGCGAGTTGAGCAGCAAACTTTCACTAACTGAACTACAGTACTAAGCTAAGTTTTGGTGAAGAAACCAAGGAACCAAAATTTGTTGAAGTGACCAGGGAAACTAAGGAAGTAAAGATAGTGTAAATGGAGATGTAAAGAGACTGTGTATATAAATTATCCGTGTTGTAAAGAAAACATTTGTGAAGCTATGCATCCGCTATTTACTGTGCATTATCCATACCAAGTTGTGGTTCAGTAAAGAGTTTATGTTTGAATGGTGGTCTCTCTCATTGAACTGTCCAACATCTGATTCTGGCCAGCTAAAGTCACGGGCATCATGCAATTTCCACTGGGGTAATGCCCTCAAAGCACAAATACACCAGGACCCTCAGCTTTATGTAATGTGGTGGGGCACAAAAGAGGAACATGCCCCATGTCATGTTACAATAAAGTAAGCCCATGAACCGCTACATACATCACAGCCAGGGTGCACACCTATGAAGTGGGCTATGGAGACGAGTTCACTCCATACTGGGCAGGTGCTAGATGTGTTATACAGCCAGCATCTATCTCTGACAGTATTGATCAGAACACCGCTTACCCCATATAATGCAATAAAAAAGTGATCAAACAATTTTATGAACCACCAAAACATTATCAATATAAACTGTAGCTCACCATGTAAAAAGGAAATTCCTCACATAGCTTTATTGATGGAAAAATCTAAGTTATGGGTCTCAGAAAATGGTGAATCAAACCATTTGTTTTTACGAAGTTCATATTTTCATTAACTACTAAAAAAAAAACATATTGGTTTGTAATTTACATAAGGTTAATTACCTAAAGAGGGACATTAGCATGTTATTTTTACTTCATGATAAATGCAATAAAAAGGAAACATAAAACAAATATGCAATTGCATTTCCCCCTCCATTTTACCCCACTTCCAGTACATTATCTGACAGTATAAATTATGTCATTCAAAATTACAGCTTGTCTTGCAAAATACAATGATGGACAAATAAGAAGGTTATTCTTGGAGGAAGGATATAAAAACAGCACAAAAAAGTAGCCAAGTTAAGTGTGTAGCGAAGCCAGGGAGGACTGGTTTAAATCCTAGTAATACAGGGCTTAATAATATGCACCTAGATAGCTTTGCCTAAGGTCCAGGACATTTGTACACCAGGGTCACTAAACAATGGGCAGAGGCAGGGACGTAAATACAATAGATGCAGGGGTTGCAATCGCACCTGGGCCTTGGAGCCTAGGGGGCCCCAAAAGTTCCTTTGACCTATAGAAAAAGACTAATGCTATTAAGGATTTGCAATAATTGAAGGCCCCATTGGAGCTTTTGCATCAGGGCCCATGAACTTCAAGTTACACCACTGGGCAGAGGTCCTACCATCATACCCTACTGGGAAGCCAAAGAAAGCATTCTACGACCTTGCCCTGGAGGATGCTAATGAGTACAACAAGTTAAAGCATAGATTATGGCATATTTGTGTGTAATCCTGGCATTTAAGGCACAATGTATTCACCTCTCGGGCTACCAAAAAGACAAGACTCCCCAATCTCAGGTGTTCTACTTGTTATACCTGGTGAAAAAATGGTTGCAGCCTGAAACCTGCTCTCTGAGACAGATGGTGGACATATTGGTAGTGGACCAATTCATCCATGCATTACCAAAAACTATACAAAACTGGGTTGCCCAGGGAGATCGGTAGAATGCAAATGACCTTGTGAGCCTCATGGAAAGATAGTTGGCTGTGGAGAACTTCCTGAGCAATGAAGGGAGCCAAAAGTCACTCTTTTGGGATACATAAAAGAAAAGGTCCACGTTTGAGGGGAACACTTGTGCCCAGGTGGCATCAACCATGTTCAAAAGTTGCATCTTGTACTATTGTCTGTTGGAGGTGTCGTGCTCTGGGTCATATATCAGTAGTTTGGAGCAATCCATTGGGTCAGAGGATTAAGGACATAAACTGCCACTGCTCATATTTGTCACATTACGCGGGCAATGCTGTACTGCACTGTCATGAAGAATTAGTCAGGACCTGCAACTCTCTGGCACCCCCTTATACTCTGGTGATGACCGGTATTGCCAAAGGATAAGAAAGGAGCCCAGCTGCCCTAATTGTTGTTGGATACTGCAACACGTGATGCGACGGGATGTATATATACCACCAGTTCCTGCTAGGAACGTATATATACCTCGATTCAGTCACCCTCAGGCTCACAATATCACATAAATACAAAACATTATGCTGCCACCACCGATCTCTTACAGGTGGATCGGTAACTCGTATGATAGCGTAAAACGAACAGTGAGGACGTGGTGAGCTCGCTCATAGAACATAAAGAACGAAACTAGCAAATTATAATATTTTACTCCCAAAAGTTGGCAGTGTTTATAAAAGATATACAAGATATTACAAAAGAGAAGATGTACAGATATGCATAAAACAGTTATTAAAATAAAAAGAATAAAGTAACAAATTGCAAGACCTGGCTACGCAGTGACAATCTCAGACCTTGGTAGGGGGTCGGCTCCCCAGAAGAGTAGTAATGATGTCTGCACGCAGCAAGGTGTGACTGCGTCCGAAACCCAGGGTGGAATGACTCCCAAAATGGATGCATTGGTTTTAGTAAATGAGGCAGCAAGGTAAGATACCCCCACGTTGCTTACCTCACCCAGGGGTTGGTTTTTGTGGATCCTCCCAGCTTCACCAGACTTATTATACTTTCATTTTTCATATCTGGGTATGTGGTGGGCCCACATCCAATATAAGCCCCTCAGGTTTACATTCATTTAATTCCGAGAATATTGATATCAAATATGTTCAGAAAGCTAGAACTCATTTCCTAGGTTCCTGAGTGTTACATAGATATAACAGACACATACCGTATTTTTCCTTTTATAAGACGCACTTTTTTTCCTCCAAGTTTTGGAGGAAAGTGGGGGTGCGTCTTATAAAAGGAGTATAACATTCTATCATCAGTTGCTTGGGAGGGGGGGACAGCAGTGAAGTGGGGACAGAAGTGACAGGGAATGGTCCCTGCTGAAGAATCAGGCGGCAGGAGCACCACGTGTCCCCGGCTCATTAAGTAATTAAATATTCACTTCACTTGCTCCCAGTCTCCACCCACCTCTCTGCACTGAAGACAGCACGGAGAGGTGAGAGCACGGGGAGCAGGAGAAGCTGCTTAGCCGGCACACACAGTCTCTCTCCAGCTTCTTGCAGCTGCTGGGAGACTGTGTGCTGGTGATAGTGAGAACGGAGGAGCGGGGGCACAGCTGCTGTAAGTGAATCAGCACTGAGCTTTGTGCTGATTCACTGCCATGTCAAGACAGGGGCAGAGTAGGGAGATCGGTACCTTATCACAGTGTGGTGCCTCCCTCCCTCTGCTCTCTGTAATGTGTCCTGCTGAGCCCTGCACAGTGCAGAAATGCAGGAAGCTCGGTCTGCAGTTCAGGAGCTTCAGTGTATGGAGAGCAGGGCTGGAGCCTGCATATAACGACAGTGTACAGCTCCCCTGGCCCTGCATCTACAGGTCAAGCTCTGCTGTGGTGACTTGTAATTAGGAGACAGGGCTGGAACATCATATTTCAGCACAGTGTACAGACCCCCTCCCTGGCCCTCCCTCATACAGTACATCACATCAGAGCTTTATATGCAGACTATGGCCACTTCCTTGATTTCAGCAGGGTGATGGCAAAGCAGGACACATTAAAGTGAGTGCACATGTATATGTAACATAACCACTAATAAAGTTAACACTACCAATACTGTGCTTAACTAGAACTTCAAGCATGCCATAGGATCTACAGTACATGCTGGGAGTTATAGTTCTTAAAGGGGTTGCCACTACATGAACAAATCCCATCTCATTCACCTTTTTGGCCCTTGTATAATTAAGGCTGCCTTCACACTTGTGTCCCCCTCTTCGGCGTCCTGCGGAGGGGGACCGCAAGCTGAGCGCAGGCACTGCAAGTCCCTATGTTTAACATGGGGACGTGGGTGCCTGCGCTCGGGTGCAGATTGGCGTGCGCACCCATTCACTGCAATGTATGATTTGTACGCAGGCGGATGCATGCGCACAAATCATACAGTCTCGTCCGCACTAGGAACACATGTTGCATTCAGGGTGCGGACGAGAGTGTGTGATTTGTGCGCAAGTATACGCATGCGTACAAATCATACATGGCGGTGAATGGGTGCCATGCCAATCTGCACCTGAGCGCAGGCACCCGCGTCCCCATGTTAAACATAGGGACTTGCGGTGCCTGCACTCAGATTGCGGTCCCCCTCCACAGGAAGCGGCGGAGGGGAACGCTAGTGTGAAGCCAGCCTAAAAAAGACCATACTTACCCACGATGCTGCAGCGGTTCCAGCATTGTCAGAAGTTGCATAGTCATCTCCCATGTGACATTGATATGAGACTCAGCCCTCCGACCAGTCAGTGCTGGCGTCTGTCTCCCCGCCATCAGACACTGGAGCAAGAAGTCATTGGTGTTGCTCACATGCTGCTCCTGCATCCGAAGGAGACAGATGCCAGCGCTGACTGGTCGCAGGGCCTGACTGTCATATCAAAGTCATTTTTTGCTTCAAATATTTTTTTCCCTATTTTCCACCTCCAAAATCTGGGTGCGTCTTATAATCCGGTGCGTCTTATAAAGCGAAAAATACGGTAATTAAATCCGCAAAAATGTGAACATTTCATAAATATGAATTATGTATTTGTGGTATGAACGGGTCTTATGAAATTCGACATTACAAAACTATGTTTCAAGACAAAGGACTTTTGGAGGATAAGATAGAAACTTTAGCTCTGCTCCAGGTATTTATGGCTCTGCCAATCGTAAATACTGGATAGGGGAGGGGGGAGAGAGAGGGATAGGAAATGTGATCTACAGAAACCCGTACTGAAGGAAGACTTATGTCGGTCTTAGCCGACTTTCCAAACATCTTAAAATAATGAGAAATATTCATACTTTCCTGACATGCACTGTAGTGAGGCACCTCAGCTGTGACAGTGAACAGTGTGACTGTGGCTGCACTTTGGTGAACCTAGTAAGGGTCATACTCCCGCATGTACTTGTCTCAGGGGAGAGAATGAGGTACGTTGTTTCCAGGGCAATGCCAAGACCTATCACAGATCCAAAGTCGACATACGCACAGAATGTGGTTCTCTGTTCCGCAAAATGAAAGTGGTCAAGCACTTATTACATGATATTGTTATCAGATGTGACTTTCCATTGTTATAAAAATTGTGGGCTAAAGCTATAGCATCCCGTAGTCCAGTATGCTGCCAGGAGTTTGCAAGGGTAACAAGGTCACATGATGTAAACAGTGAATTTCCTTTCACTGTACTTGCTAAAAAAGGAGGCTGTAGAAGCACTCCTGTGTAGCCAATATTCCACGCCTGGAGGAGTCTCAGGACTACTTTAGAACTAATGGTAAGTGGTACCCTGGAAAATGAAAATGTATTAAGCTCCCCAGGAGCCAGAAGCTGATAGTCATTGTCTGCTAATGGCTAAGTTGATTGATTAATTGTGTCATGGGACCAAAGTGAGAGGCCATGTAAAGGAGCCCCACCATGTGGCACAAGAAGTGCAATCCAGGGTGTATAATTGGTTTGCTCGAAAAATACAATTTAAGCCTGAGGATCGGTAGTGGTTTTAGTGCCCACAGGGGAGTACAGATTGCTTACTCAGTGGCAGGGTTCCTAAAAGGTTGTGGAAAAGGAGGGACAGATCAACTATAAAGTCCACTGACGACGGAAAATCAAGTCTTTCTCCATATATTATGGCATCCTACTAAAATTGTGGAAGAATAGGGACCCTCTTACAACCCCTTGCTTATTGACCTAGTCAGAAGCCAACATTTCATGTGCCACAGAGACAGACACTGCGCACATTCCCAAAAACATCACAGCTGAAAAATGGTACCCACAAATAGTGGCAAGTTCCTGGGGCTACTAGGCCAGCTTTGTGTCGCCAAGCATGCACCTCTTGCTTGGGTCAATTTAAAGCACTGTAGGCTCTGTGTGTTGGCAGATGGTGCTCGCCCTCGGCTTTGGGCAGAGTGGGAGGGTATTTAGAAAAGCCTGGTAGGACTTTGTTAAATCATAGATGTGCAGGGCTTGATTACATGTGTGGAGCCCACTGGGACGGGGTACTCAGTGCCGGACCGGTGTACTGCAGGGGGATGTCACGGCGGTCCTGACCATGTCCCGGGCCTGCATAATAAAATGGGGGGTTATTTACAGGGGATTTGTCACTCGTGACGCCACCCACTATATGCGGCCAGTAATGGGGCCGCCGTTGCTGCAGAACCTCTGGGGATGATGGGATAGCAGCTTGGATAGAATAGTTCCTGTGGGCAGAACTGGGTTCCCCGGGGCAGTGGTAGCAGTAGTTAAAGTCTGTGAGGATGGTTATTGATTCTGCAGGAGAGTAGGGGTAGCAGTAGAGATGATGAGAGTAGAGGTAATCGCAGTATATGAGGGCAAGTGGGGCTTCAGTATAAGGATCACACACACTCACGGTTTCTGTTGTTTTCCAAGTCTTTACTTGCAGATGGTATATCACAATATTGTCCACGGAGTCTGTACCAGGTTGCTCCCACCCTGACCGGGTCCTTGGCTTCCTACTTAAGCGCTGTGTGTGGCCCTGCTGCCGCTTGTAGCTGTACTGCTGGCCCTGTCTCTGCTCACGGGTACCAATATGCTGGGCAACTTGAGTCCTCTGTGTCACTGACCCCTCCGTGTTGCTTTGCTATGGTGCTGTGAAGATGGTGGACCTTCACTATGCCGGTGTTTACTGTCCTGTCTGTCTCAGGCACAGCATCGGATCCGGTATCCGTCTTAAGCGCCTCCCCGGGGTCAAGTTTTTGGGGTAACTCTTTATCCCGGGTATGTTTCTCTGTTCCTCTGTCTCCTCTCCTCAGACCTCTCAGGACCTTCACTTCTACTTGGCTCTGCTCCTGCTCCAACTCCAACTGAACTCTCCTCTGAACTGAACTAACTGTCACCCTGCTCTGTGGTAAACAACTTTAGCTTCTCCCACTAGTGCAGGTGCCACCTAAGCTCCTCCCACTTCCTAGTGTAGTGTTGTGTGGGGATTAAACCTGTGTTGATGTTTCTGTGGCACATTAACCCTTGGGGTGCCACACATGCACCTTCCTAGCTTTGACTAAGGTCCAGAATATGTGTTCACCTGGGTCCGTGAGTCTGCTAGAGATTGAGTAGAGTGCTGTGTGTGTAGATTGCTGAGGGACCAGGTTGTTCAATGGGATCTGGGCATGAAGTTAAATACATCTGTATGGTGCTGAATGCTGCAGAAGCTCAGGCTGAGGGGGACACTGAGACTGGTAGGAAAGGTTGCTGATGGAAAAACAGATTATAAACGCTTTGGGTGAGCCCACATTGATGTATATGTACCTGCTGAACGAACTGTTTATTTGCTGTTTTCAATCTTTTGCAGTTTTATAAAAACAATAAAACTCAATATATTTGGATTGAATTTTCTTGACTATGTGAACACTACCAAATGCCTTTCTGAGAGCATGAATCCCTACAAGTGGTTAAATTATTACATCTAATTATAACCTGTGTAATGATTTCACTAAAATATGCATCAGTAATATAAACTTTTCCTTAGAAACTGGGAATCTCAGTGCGTGCTGAGTAGTTGTGGTATGAGATTAGCATGTCATTTTCATTGCTCCCAGGTTGGTCATTTAGGTAATACACCAGAAAATGTTATTAGCAGAGAACAGTTTAATCTTCTTTACAACATTTCAAATTGAATACTCCACAGCATATGTCATGTTTCTAAAAGAATAAAAGTGTTGAAGCAAACAAAAAAAAATCAATATCTAACCTCAGAATGTAAAGCTGGTAGGTATATACCACAAATGGTCAATAAAGATAGGTGGAATAAAATGCTTCTCCCCTTCTAGTGAAAATTGCATTTTTCTTGCACACAGCTCATTTCAGCAAACAATTTCTTTTCATATCAGATGAGTGTAACAAAGAACAGTTTCATGATATTTCTCTTGTTATTTGGAAATCGACTTTATATGCCATGTACATGATATGATTGCAAAATACAAAATATTTTTGTGACTTTTCTCTGAATAGTTTTGAATAAGCAAGATTTATTAATACACTTCACACATGAAGGAATCTTAACAGGTTAAAGAGAACCTGTCATCAGGATCAGGCATGATAAATTAATGGTATGGGTTACAGGCACTGTTCTGCTGATTTAATAGGTATCTGGTGTACCTTCATGATCTTTAAAATTATGCATCGTTCTGTCCTTAGCCATGGGCGGGCTTGTGCATTTCAGTCTTATTACAGCCTTCTGTACAATGGTACCATTTTTGGCACATGCGCACATTACCCTCCCGACAGTCTGCAGGAAAATTGCATTGTTGGCGGCACATGCACACATTGAGCGCTCGGTTAACCACTGAGCCGAGATCTCAATCTGCGCATGCACAGACAACAATGCCATTTTACTGTTCTAGTGATAATCTTACTACAGTAAGCAAATGTTAATTGCTAATTAAGAAATTTAAGGAATTTATTCATAAAGACATTTTATTTATTATTTTTTTCTACTTTCGGAGAACCCCTGTAAGTATTATTTAATATAATAATATTAAAGATTATTAATAAGATGATTAACCCCGTCACAACTAATGACGTATAGTTATATCATTATTCATTTCCCTGACTTTGCTGCGAGCTCACGCGCTGAGTTTGCATCATTCCCTGCACATACCAGCTGACTGATCAGCCAACATGTGCAGCTAACAGATGAGGGTGGTTCGGAGATGCACTCGCTCCTGTTAACCTGTTAGATTATGCTGTCAAACTCTGACAGCATGATCTAACTCAGCACAGTAAGGATCGCACTATACCCCACCACCATTGGCAGCCCCATACCACGATCATGGGGCACCAATGTGTTGTCGTGACAGCAATGGGTCAGATAATGACCCTGTCATTGTCATGGCTCATTTCCTGTTAGCACTGCCTGATTGCTGGCATTCACAAAAGATAATCATTTCTACAGTGCAGAGCCCTTTATCTGCACAGCACTGTATGTAGCATTAATTAGACTGTGCATTCTCGAGGCACTCCAAGGGGGCTATTAAAATAAAGTAATAAAAGAAAATTTTTTTTTAAAAGTATTAAAAATAATTATAAAAACTAAAAGTTCAAATCACCCCCATTTGCCCCTTTGGAAATATATTTATAAAAAAGCAAGCAAACATATATTTGGTACCACCGTGTTCAGAAATGACCAATTATAAAAATATAAAATCAATTAAGTTAATCGGTAAACTGCGTAACGGGAAAAAAAAAGACAAAACAACAAAATTATGGGTTTTACGGTTGCTGCAACATTGCAATAAAATGTAATGTAAAAGGCAATCAAAACATTGCATCGACCCAAAAAAGGCAAAAAATAAGCCAACACACAGCTTCAGATCCCAAAAAAATGAGAATGCTACTGGTCTTGGAAATTGCAACAAATGCACTATTTTTTTTTCTACAATCTTCTGAATCTCAATTTTTTTTCACCACTTAGATAACAGTAAAAGTATACGTTTAGTATCTACGAACTCGTACCGATCTGGGGAATCATACTGACACGTCAGTTTTACCATATAGTGAACATGATAAATAAAGAAAACAAAAACTATTGTGTAATTGCACTTTTTTTTAAATGTCACTGGACTTTTTTTCCCGTTTTCCAGTACACCTTATGGTAAAATGAATGGTCAGTCAAAAGTACAACTCACTCCACAAAAAAAGAAGCCCTCAATCGCTATATTTATGGAAAAATTATAGCTCTTGGAAGAAGGGGTAAAAAAACGAAACGGTAAATGTCCTGGAGGTTAAGGGTTTACAGATATAAGCAGATAGAGTTTAATCAGTCATTTTAGAAGACTGTTGTAAGTTGCTTTCTTTTAAAGAAGAATTTATTTAGTTGTGTTATTAAAGCTCTTCGAGAAGATTTCAATAAAAATTAGATTATTCAAACGCAATAAAGATCAGTTTTTGTTCTAATGATCCAGGCAGATCTTAGGTTCAATGTGTTAACGTTGAATTTAAAAACTTAATATAGGAAATATGAAAAAAAATATTATTACTATTATTATTATTACTATTATTAGGGTACACATATCCACTCAGGATTTCCTCATGTCCTATTTTTCTAGAAAACGTGAAATCAAAATTGTGTGACAAATCTTTTCAGAAATAAGTAAATTGCCATAATTCAAAATCACTTGACTTAATGCAACTGATCTATCAAAATAAGTAAAGTTCTGAAAGTTAAGAAGTGGCCTATAGCAGCTTCCGGGTAATGAGAATCTATGTAGAGCCCAATCCTATACTGTTAATATACTCCATCCAGCAAAAGTCAATATACAACGTTCTGTCCACAGACTCCTTTATGATTCAACAAAAAGAAGATTTTCCTGCTGGCTACCTGTCATAATTTATGGTCATGTTGTTGCTATGGAGCCCCTGGACGAGGAAAGTTTCCTATTTCAAACTTACCAAACTTAACACTTAAAATTATGTAACTGCAAAAAAGATGTATAGTAACAGATGGAAAACGTGCATATAACTTCACAATAGGAAGACGTAAAATGTATAAAAATCACCATTTTATTTTCCTTAATAAAATACCGGAGATATAAAGTAAAGCTGCCCTTAAAACAAAAATCATAGACTGCAGTAAAAACTGAGATGAGGTTAGATATATAAGAACATGAAGAAATGGAAGAAAAACAGGCAGAGTAACTTTCTGCCACATTATGGCATAGGCAAGAAAGGAATAGATAGAATTTATCTTGGCGTTTCAAAGGATATCTATCCTCCTCAGTGTCTCCCTAAACCTCCCTTCATCATTTTCTTTTTCCTGCCTATATTTTTCATTGACATACTCTGTTTTTATCTTGAAGCATCAAAATGTGTTTTTCCATATTCCGGTATTTTGTTTTTCTTCTGATATCACAGGTCTGTGTAATATGGAGATGCAGTGTATTGTACAGCTGAGCTTTTTTTAACCAATCTTGTCTGTCCATGTAATCACTTGGTAAGCATCTAGAAAAATCAATAGTTATGCATTGACCCCACTCTGAAATGAGACACAATAATTATTAATTGCAGCTACTTTGAAGAAGACAGTTTATAGATCACCAATACTAAGCATTGGTATCACAGGTGTGTCAAGGTTGACAGACAGTGGTGTCCGGCTGTAGAACGTCATAGCATTTGGGTACATAAAAGGTTTCCTGACATTATATTCCTCCTGCTGTGGTGTAAATGGTATCTTATGTATCTTTTCTGCTTGGGATTAATCCTTTTCATTTTAAGACCCTGTGGATATCCTCACCTTTCAGCTATTAATCATCATCACTTCCCCTGGTTTCCTTAAACATCTAAATTTCCCTCTGGTGTTTACTGGTGATAGTGTTATTTTCCTACGCAGGCTTTAGATGCAAGCATTCAGCTTGTATTCACCTAAAGAATCGTTGTTTGATGCTGAACCTCTCCAAGAGTCATCCTGGAGATAAGTTATTCATACACCTTCCCTGTGTGTGCTCCCTAGTACTTAGTGGGGTTGACCAAGCGCTCATCCCATCCATTCCCTACCTAGGGCCCAGTTTATAGTCAGCCAGGGCCAGGTGTCCTGCTCAGCGCATAGGTGCGAAACCTATCTAGGTTGGTCAGGGGAGACAGGGCCCACCAGAAGGCGATCAGAGTTACCATCTCCCCCTTCCCTAGACAAAGGGTTTCCTTTCCCCTGTTGCTTTACACAAGGTACTTCCCCATACCTAGTGTGACAGCTAGTCAACTTCATAGGGTTTTGATAGTGTTAGCTAAAGTTCAAAGATCATAGAGTACAGGTGGTGACATATTTTGATGCCGCATCAGAATCCTTTTTAGACCACAATATGTCTAAAGTATAATATATACTAATAGGAAGTGCTCTAATACATAAAAAAAAACTCTTTTACAGAGTACCAAAGTCTTTATGTGTAATGGACAGGCACACAGCTAATCCAAGTGCCAGGCTGGTTAACCATTTTGGTGATTTGCTTGCTGTTTTTGTGGTCCTATTCCAGTTGGTTTAGTAGTTCTTTTCCTGGTTTGGCTCATGCTCTTCACATGACTAAGCCTCATGGTTCATCTCTGGTTCAGTGACTTCTTCTGGTAACAACCTCGGGGTCCTGGAAAGTAATTTTGATACCCCAAAAGACTACCTGGAAGTCTGCAAGGACACTGATTTAGTTTACTTTAGACTAATATTCCCTAACTCAACTAGTATTTCCCAACAGTGCTCAAGAGCCACCAAACAGGTCATGTCTTAGGATTACCATAGTATTGCACAAGAAATAGAGTTATTACCTGGACAATACTCGGGAAATTTTAGAACGTGATCTGTTGGTGGCTCTTGAGAACTGGAATTGGGGAGCACTGCTTTAGACTGTACTATATACTGAAAATTGTGTGAACATCATGACCATTTCTTCGATGAGGTCAGTAAAATAATGCTTTCAGAGGGTGTAAGCACTTCACTTTCATACCATTAACTAATCCTGTCAGCTCTAATCAAATGACATTTCAATGAGCCGCCGTGATTTGATTAAAATATTTTAGTACAATGAAGACTGTCTTCATCACTTTAAAGATAAAAATGTATCAATTTAGCTGTGAATCATATTTTAATAGGTTATGGGAATTTGGAGAAAGACTTGTGAAGATTGTAGCACACATTTAAATACAAATTGACAACTTATTCGATTCATTTGCAAATATTATGCAGTAAAGCAAATTTTAGGAATGAGCATTTTCAATTCTTTATATTTTGAGGCTATCAGCAAAAACACTGATAATGAATGTGGAAGAAAGACTTCATAACTGCTTTGGTTAGAATCATGGTTTTGATGATCAGTGCAGTTATGTTAATCAGGATACATCCTTTTCTCATATCAAGCATTCTTTTATTCCAGTAATATAATATTTTAACAGTGTGTGCATGGCGAGCTTTGGAATGAATTATTTAAGCCTTTTCTAAGTTTCTTGACATCTTCACACATGTGAAATATTTAGTTCATGTATTATTCGTCCTCTAAAACAGTTACAGGAGTTACATGTCGTAAGCAATATTTATAAGCTGTCGTTTGCCCGGCACAGATTTTCTTTCTTATGATTCATTTATGTGGGATTATTTGCATTCCACCTAGATCATGTAAAGGCATAAAAGAACTCATAACTTCCTGTTTTTCTGGATGAAAGATCAAGTTAAAAGCTTCCCATTGACACACAGATCGTGACCTAACATATTGACTATGCCCCCAACTCACTATGGTCAAGAGGAGAACACTTTTAAGTACTCAAGTAGGGTAAGAAGTACTGTGAAAAGTGATATGTCTACCATTTCAGATTTCGGCATGCAACATTTCTCTGTTAACCTTTGTAAAAATGACAATATGAACCACGGTTTCCACCGGTTGTGTAAAAGTCAGCCGAAAGTAACTGATCCTCAATTTAAAAGCACAAAATACACATATATAGCAAAAGCAGAGAACAACAAAATATTTACCTTGTCCTTTTCATGGATAATTATGAATGCATGCCTTTGGTGCCAAACATAAATAGTATTAACCTACAGCTCACAGAGCAAATGCTCACGATAAAACAAGTTTGCAAAAGTCTTAGATAAAATGTCCGTTATTTCCAACTGTTAAAACATGGAGACATAGATGATCTTTTTAACTCACAAGGAGTCGTAGTCATAACATATTCACAAGATTTAGCCACGCACATTTATAAATATAAACCACTCTCATATGTGCATACAATGCCTTTTAAGCCTGGTCTGCTAGATCGGTGACCTGAAAAAGAGATCAATAAACGCTAAAGGAAATCTGTTGGAAAGATTTCACAAATTATGAATATGTGCATGTAGATCTTGAAAAGACAAGTCCAGCAAAACCTTTAAGATGACCAGTCTCTTCATTCATTTATGAAAAATCAGAGTTTGAATTGATATGCAAATTAGGGTGTAGATGTGGAGCCTCTGTCACTCCAGCTCTACTTTCCTATCCAATGCTTCTTCCTCCTGCTTATATGACAGCTCTTTTGCCTAAAGTCACATAACATGGTGAACTTTGTATAACTCCTGAAGAAGTGAGAGTGCTCACGAAACGCGTTGAGTAATAAAGAATAGTTTGGATAATATATGGATCACTTATTGTCTGGAGGCAGTGCACGAAAAAATCCCTTTCTTTTTACCTTGGATATCAATTTTACTGGGAGGTGCAGCATCCGGATATGCATTCAAGGTGTTGTGACTGGGCACAGCCAATAAGGTGAGCACAACACACACCTACATGACCATTAATCACACAGTTAAGACCCTATTTTGCGCTATTTTTCCCCCCTTTTAGTGTATAGTAGAAGATAAAATGCTGGCTGACAGTAAAGCAGGAAGAGGCAGTAGTCAACTGGGAATAGAGGTGGAGTTACAGAGGCCCCAGATCAACTGTAGTCCTCATTTACATGTGAATTGAAACACTGATATCCCAGTAATGGAGAATTGACTGGCCATGTATAGTTATTGCTGGACTTGTCTTTGAAAGGGCTACATTTCCATATAACGAGTTTGGGGAGTGAAATCCAGCTGACAAATTCCCTTTTATAAGAATGAACATACACTACCGTTCAAAGGTTTGGGGTCACCCAGACAATTTTGTGGCCACTCCATTACAGATAGAATACCAGCTGCCTACTTCTTCCCTAAATCATTCATGCATAATTTGGAGGTGTGCTTTGGGTCATTGTCCTGTTGTAGGATGAAATTGGCACCAATCAAACGCTGTCCACAGGGTATGGAATGACGATGCAAAATGGAGTGATAGCCTTCCTTATTGAAAATCTCTTTTACCTTGTACAAATCTCCCACTTTACCAGCACCAAAGCAACCCCAGACCATCACATTACCTCCACCAAGCTTGATAGATGGTGTCAGGCACTCTTCCAGCATTATTTCAGGTGTTCTGTGTCTCACAAATATTCTTATGTGTGATCCAAAGACCTCAAACTTTGATTCATCTGTCCATAAAACTTTTTTCCAATCTTCCTCTGTCCAATGTCTGTGTTCTTTTGCCCATAATCTTTTCCTTTTATTAGCCAGTCTCAGATATGGCTTTTTCTTTGCCACTCTGCCCTGAAAGCCAGCACCCCGCAGTTGCCTCTTCACTGTAGATGTTGACACTGGCGTTTTGCAGGTACTATTTTATGAAGCTACCAGTAGAGGAGCTGTGAGGCATCGATTTCTCAAACTAGAGTCTCTAATGTACTTTTCTTGTTGCTCAGTTGTGCAGCGGGGCTTCCCACTTTGCTTTCTACTCTGGTTAGAGCCTGTTTTGCTCTCCTCTGAAGGGAGTAGAACACACCGTTGTAGGAAATCTTCAGTTTCTTGGCAAGTTCTCGTATGGAATAGCTTTCATTTCTAAGAACAAGACTAGACTGTCAAGTTTCACATGCTAGTTCTCTTTTTCTGGCCATTTTGAGAGTTTCGTAGAACAAACAAATGTAATGCTCCAGATTCTCAACTAGCTCAAAGGAAGTCAATGTTATAGCTCCTCTAATCAGCCAAACGGTTTCAGATGTGCTAACATACTTGTGCGAGGGTTTTCTAGGGTTTTCTAAACATCCATTAGCCTTCTTACACAGTTAGCAAACACAATGTAACATTAAAACACTGAAGTGGTGGTTGTTGGAAATGGGCCTTTATACACCTATGTAGATATTGCATAAAAACACGTTTGCAGCTAGAATAGTCATTTACCACATTAACAATGTATAGAGTGCATTTCTAATTCATTTAATCCGGTTGTGTAGAAAAAAAGCCCAGGTTTAGATTCTGCGCAGACCACAAAGCAGGAAGGGTATGTTTGATGTCAGTTTATTGAGCCAACGCGTTTCACAGCAGGACCTGCTGCTTCCTAAGTGTTTGCCCTGAGGAAGCAGCAGGTCCTGCTGTGAATCGCGTTGGCTCAATAAACGGACATCAAACATACCCTTCCTGCTTTGTGGTCTGCGCGGAATCTAAACCTGGGCTTTTTTTCTACACAACCGGATTTCTCCCTCACCAGGTGTCTGCAGCGACCAGGATAACAAGGCTCTTGCAGTTTGTTGTGACTCACACAACCCAAAAAGGTGAGTCACACTAATCGGGGGGCATTGAATTATCATCATAGATAAGACCCTATGTGCGCTCCCTTCTCTCTTTGTTTTTGATTCATTTAATGTTAGTTAGCTTCATTGAAAAAAAAAGTGCTTTCCTTTCAAAAATAAGGAAATTTCTAAATGACCCCAAACTTTTGAACGGTAGTGTATGCACTGTAATTTAAAATGCTAAGAACCTTGCTGTGCATCTAATCACTCTTTTGATTGTCTTTCAACCATTTATGAAGACATGAAGGGGTTAAAAGAAGTGACCAGATCCTCTGCTGGCTTCTGCTCACAAGGTGCTAACTAGTTGATACATGAACATACCAAAAAAAAGGCTGGCATTGAAGTTGTCATTAAAAATGATTACAAGTACACCAGAGAAAAGTTTCAGGAAAAATGCCGTCAGCGTTTTCCTAAAGTGCCATAATATAGTAAAACTTGGCAGGTCCGCCAGTGTCTTAAAGGCTTGTTCACACATACCCTTAAAGTGGTTCCAGAATTAAGAAACTTTGAGAGTATCCTTTGTATCTCTTCAAGCTTGTCATCAATAGTATGTTCACACTATGGGTGAATCTAGTGTTAAAAAAAAATAACTCCATGTCAGACCTAAAATAGTTTTACTTTGCTTTTTTGGTGTGTAATTTTTTTAATGCAGCATAATTTATAATGTATAATTTTTTCATGTTTTTTTTCCCAAGATTGGGCTTGAAAAATGCATGTAAAAATAGCATTGTTAAAATTGGTCTGCATAAAAAATGCCTTTCAAAGAAAAAACACACTAGAATTATATATTTTTACCTGAAACTAAACATAGCACAAAAATGATGCAACGGAAGCCTAAGGGCTCCATTCACCATTTGCAGGGGATTTTATTTTGAGTCACTTTTCTTTTTTGTCTCATATTCATTTACTTTTTTATACATGTACATTCGGTAAATAAAGTTTGAGCAAAACAATAAACACTCTATTTTTGTTTTAAACTATTTTAGCATCTTTTTACAGCAAAAACTGTTGACTTGCTACAATGACATTCAATTTGCACAAAAAGTATTGATGTTACAAAAAGAATCAATTCACTTTTTAAAAAGGCACAAATGAATAAGCCAAAAACATCATAAAAACCCAAACCCCGCCCACAATAACAAACATTAACAATCAGGACTTACTATGCATGGAGTTGGTTTCATAGACAGAGTACTTAGGCCCCTTTCACATAGGTGTTTTTGCCCGAATCCGGCGAATCCGGACAAAAAAACTCATCTGCCGCAAGTGCGCCACACTTTCGGCAAACCCCATGCATTGTTTATGTGACAGGTGCATCAAGTGTGGTTGAAGCAGATGCGGCAAGTGCACTTGCGGCCATGAAAAAAACTGCGTTCAGCGTGTTTTTTTGTACCCGCAACTGCTGCATCCGCCGCAACCGCACTTGCTGCACCTGCCGCATAGACAATGCATGGGGCTTACCGAAAGTGTGCCGCAAGTGCGGCCGTTAGGCGTCAGATGTGGTAAATTTGCCGCATTTGCCGCATTTTGGTGAAAACGCCAGTGTGAAAGCAGCCTTACAGTTCTTTTTTCCTTACAGATACGTTACCTCTATAGTAACTTTATTAAAGGACTATAGTAGAGATTATCTTTGGCGCAGTAAGCAGAACTTATAATTACGCATAAATTTCATCTTGTATATGTTTTGGTTTTGATGTAACCAGCAGGTACATTCTGGGACACTGAACATACCTGCAGGCATCTATCAGAATAAAAGGCATTTTCTGAATATACTTTGATTATCAAGATTTTAGCACATTTTGTGTTTGCAGCAGGTAGGAGACTTTGAAGCTTGGAGATACCCTCTAACCTTGCGGTTGATGGTTTGTTTAATGAAGGAAAATTGACTATTTTAAGTGTAGACATTCACTAAACCTGGCTGTTGAAGCTCAGTATGTATTTGGCAATTTAATGTGTTATAAAACTACTCATCTTCATACACTTCATACGTTACAAGCCTAGTTTATGAAGACTAAAAGCAATCTTATTGCAGAATATTTTTCATACTAAATTTATTTACCACAGTAGAAATCCATAAAGGGCAATGTATACAGAATACCCATTTAGCCTACAACCAACACAAGACTGCTGCTGTGACTGTAGACATCCCCTCATTAATTCTTGACCTTCCGTTTGTATATGTCATAACTTATGGTACCTTTACACGCCGCTACAGGATGGTGGAAACAAACGGGTGCTTCACGTGCACGAGCACGCACAAACGGTTGAAAACAGTACCCGCACCACCTTTACACGCCGCAACAAGGTGCGCTACAGTAGGTTACATCTATCTCTGGATACACCGCCGGGTGCCACAAGTTACCTTCTGCAGAGCACTTTACCCCATTTACACTGCACTACAACAAGGTAATATGGGCGGACCTGGTGCAGCAGGGATAACACATAGGCGTGCCAGAATTGTGGATTACGAGACGCTCGTACGCTGATAGGACAAAGCAATAGCATCATGATTGGCCAGCCAGCGCAGGAGGCTGACTAATACATGACGCTCGAGCAATTGTGTCGTGTGACTGGTCAGCTCCTTAAATATGCCGCCCTGTGCAGCGACTACCAATCGCAACGCAGGAGCTGCCTCCAATGATAGCTGAAGGGGGGCGGTTTCCCGGAGCCTGTGTCACGCCCCAGGTAGATAGCAAGGTGTCGAAACAACCCTCTTGTTCCTTATTTACACGCCGTTACAGACCGCTACCATCGCCTTGAAATCAACCTGTTTTAGAGCACTGCTCTGAAACAGGTGCCGCAAGTGACGTGTGGCAACAACCGCCTTCACACGCCGCAACCTCGGGTTGATTTGGCGGTGCAAGATACATTTGTCTCATCTACCCGGTTGTTTCCACCATCCTGTAGTGGTGTGTAAAGGTACCATTAGGGTTAGATATACAATAGTACAACCCATAACCTCTATGCTGCTGCCTTTAATCTCAAATGATACCATGTGTATTTAGTTGTATTTGCAGATGCGTTCATTGGATGGATTAATGATTTTAAGTAAAAATAGAAAAAATATTTTTGTCCTGTGCACACAAATCTAGCAAAGATTGTCTTGACACAGATAACACAGCACTAGGATACCACAACTGTGCAATTCGACATGTAACAAAACAAGATGTACTTTTTGTGGGACGAGATGTACTTTTGAATAAAATAATTTATTTTATCATGGAAAATAAGAAAAAAATTCCAACTCTGGTGAAATTGCAAAAAAAGTGCAATTACACGTATCTTTTTGGTTTTTTTATTCACCATGTTCACTATATGGTAAAACTGATATGTTGGTATGATTCCTCGGGTTGGTATGAGTTCATAGAGAGCAAACATGTATACTTTTACTGTTATCTAAGTGATGAAGAAAGAATTGCTCTTTTGCGCCATTTTTCACGACCCGTAGCGTTATCGTTTTTCGGAATCTGGAGCTGTGTCATAGCTTACATTTTGTGGCTTGAGTTGATGTTTCTAATGATATCATTTTTGGGTAGATACGTTGTTTTGATTGTCCATTATTGCATTTTATTGCAATGCTGCAATAATCAAAAAAACATAATTTTGGCATTTGGACTTTTTTCATTATACAGTTTAGCGATGTGATTAATTTATTTAATATTTTGATAGATCTGGCATTTCTGAATGCGGCAATACCAAATATGTGTGTTTTTTTAATAGTTTTATTTTCAGAGGGGCAAAAGGGGGGTGATTTGAACTTTTATATTTTTTTCAGAATTGCAAAATCTTATTTTTTATTTATTTTACACTGCCCCCTAGGGAGCCTCAGTGCGGAAGAGCCCGATAGCTTCTGATATGTGGCGACCTGCTGCTGCATCTCTCTTCATAGCAGAACTGATCACTTTCTGTTGATGCAGGTGTTCACCAGCCATCCACAGGAAGAGATTACAGACAGCTTCCAGGGTCATCACAGGATCCCGGGCTGTCAAGGTAACAGATGGAAGTCATGTGATTACATAACGTGATTACCTCATGGGACCTCTAATCACAGTGGAGAACGGCATGATCCACGCCGTGGGGCTTTAAATTGTGCTGGCAATCACTAACAACGAGATTCAAAGGGTAAAAGCACCAATCTGATCACTGATCGGATCGGTGCTGTTAACTACACATCTCGGCTGATCAGATCAACTGCAATGTGTGGGGGATGATGCGAGCTCAATGTGTGAGCTTGCATCAGGGGGAGGGATACGGCCAAGAGTGTATACATATGCCCTTGGTCTTAAAGGGGATATTTTGCTAATATCTCTAGACCAAAGAGGTGAAATAAAAAATAAAGAAGTTTTACTCCTCTCTTCATCGACTATTATATGAGCAGTTCAACATGAAAAATTTGGTGAAAGGACTCCTTTAAGTAAGATGATCTTTTGTGACAAGTTATGAAGATGGTGTGTTGGGAGTCATGATAACCATTGCTACACGTGCATCTGTATTAAAGACCATCAGGAGTTAGATGGCTTTACATTTTATTCAGCTGTCACTGTGTGCTGGAGCTTGCGCTGTCGCTTACTGTAATGACAGTAAGTTTTTAAATTTTTTCCTCATATATAGACCACTTGTTAGCATGTGAACATTTTTGGTAGTAGCTGCAGTGAATTTTCTCTCGTTGTTTGTTCCAGCGTCACACCAGTTCACACTATATCTTGAGTGCTATGCAGTTTTTTTCTGTTTTATGTCTAATATGTGGAGTTGCTGGCTCCATAGCTGCACTTAAGCACCCTCATTGCCCCAGGTGGTGTGAGGTTGAGATGGTGTCCACCCACTTAGAAGTGGGACAGGGAGGGCAGGGATGTCAGCATAGGACTCATCAGATCTGGGGTCACCGTGGCGTGGTTGATGAGCAAACAGATATTGGCCAATGTATGTACCAAGAACCCCAGAAAATAAAAAAAATAAGAAAAATTGAGTTTTTTTGAAAAAAAACTTAAGTTTTTAATTTTTTCCTCATATATAGACCGTTTGTTAGCATGTGTACATTTTTGGTAGTAGCTGAGTGCTGCAGTGAATTTTTTCTGATAGAATAGATAGATAGATAGATAGATAGATAGATAGATAGATAGACAAAAAGAACTGCAGCACTCCCTCCAAGTAGCTATAGCCTTTATTGGCCGACAGTTGCTGCTGTTACAGGCAGATGTTGTCTTTATAACACATCTGGCTTCTGCTTGTTGTGGAGCAGACTCAATCCTTGAACTTGATTTATACATGCATATCATAACGTTCAGTTGTGTCAGGGGGATGAAAGAGATTATTGTAATTTAATATGAATTTAGAAAAATATATTTTTTACACTAATTAAAGTTTTAGTTGGTAAAGTTGTGACCTAATGGTAGGTTAGGTAATAATTCACTAGGAGCAGGTGCTTCACGCATTCACTCTCTATGGACAGCTGGAGAGAGTTTAGAAACATTTATTTTTTTTGATTGATTATTCCAAATTCCAGTTAGCCTAATTCAGTTTTTATATAGAAAACTGGTCTGATTTTGTAACTTCTGATACTTTACACTCTTGGGCTAAGCCTACGCTGAAACTTTTTATAGTATTCTGTCTTCTAACTATTAAATGACAGCTGAAGGGCACAAGATTGCGTGCAACTTAATGTATTCTTCTGAAGAGCAGCTCAATAGTTAACAGTCAATCAGCTTCATTATGACATGATTTTCCATAGCCATATGTTTTAGAAGACTCCTGACTGCTCATGCAGTAGGACGTACAATAGAAAATTCATCTATCACTGGAGATATTAATGAATAGCTGGCTCATGTTAAACCCCCCACACAATCAGAATAATAGATCAAACAGTAAAGTCAAGTACTGACCTTTAAAACCCCATTTTCCCCAAAGTTCTGAATGATTTAAATAGAGGCTCAGCAGGGAACACAACACACAGTTCATGCCAGGTTCATTTTGTTGTCACAATTCATCAAATATATGTTAGTAGTGTACTTATCTGTCTTTGAAATTGGTGCTTCAGTCACAGTTCAGATGTCTGGTGTGTACATCAAGCTTGAAAGAAGATGTCTGATGAGACCCTCCCGCCTTCTTTTTGACACTTTGTGCTGCTCGTGACTGATTATTTTATTTATTGCTGAACCTTTGCACATGTTATATTAAAAGAACACTACTGTTCGGTTCACATTTTGCCCTAGGCTGCAAAACCATATATTCTGTAGTACCGAGGATAATATGGTAAAATTATCTCAGAATCTGAGTTGTCTATTTTTTTAATCATGTAATATTTTACTAGTATTGTTGCATATTTTATAATGATATATTTAAGCATTTGTCTAACTACTCGGCTTTACAGGTTCAGTTTTATCACATGTGCAGATGAATAAGATTAGTCCCGTTATCCTAATGTATAATGAACAGTGTAAAATTGCACATTGATGTAAGATCCATTTTCCCCTATGTCTTTTTAGATCAAAGAGAAATATTAAGCAATGTATCTCCTCTTCCTTTTTCTGTTATCCAGTCCATCTTTGACTATGCGAATAGGAGAATGGATCTGATGTGAAACAGAGTGTTAGCCTGGTATCAGCTGTGTGAGCCAACTAAAGACTTCTGTGCCATGTCTTATATTCTGTGTAGCCATTTACAAGAACAGGAGCAGTCCCATTCACATCACTAAATACTGAGGCTGTCTACTGTACATGTCAGACCGGGTTTAGATGGCCATATAAATACTGGACAGGATCCGAGTGCAGGTCCGTCTGCCCTTCTGAATATCGAGCTATGGCAGGAGCTGACAGTCATTTACATGCACTACTGGTCATTAAAGGGAACCTGTCACCCTCTTTGGGCATTCTAAACTGTGCCCACCAGCTTTAACATTAAGTAATTGGGTTGTTGTAACCCCTCGCCGCCCCCTGCCTGCAAAACCTGCCTCACTATTTCAAAATTGCCGCCCCTCCTGTGGACGGCCACTGATTGACAGGCATACTCGCACCAGCGCAGTGGAGTGGGTCACCATGCTCCTCCATTGAAGATATACAGTGCTCGAGGTCTCTCGAGATTTGTGAAGTCTCACAGGACTTCAGGCACTATATATCTTCAAAGGAGGAGCACGGTGACCTGCTTCACTGTGCAGGAGCGAGTATGCATATCAATCAGCGGCCGTCCACAGGAGGGGCGGTAATTTTGAACCACATTTACATAATGTTAAAGCTGGGTGAAAAGTTTAGAATGCCCAAAGGGTGCGACAGGTTCCCTTTAAATAGAACCCAAGTATTGCATACTTAGATTTTTATCAGACAGACACTGAGAAAAAAGAATTGTGAAAAAATTGGTCATTTGAACTACCCCATTGACTAGCAAGGATCAGAGTGCTGTCTGTGTCCTATCCGATTTGTACATTTGTCTGAATGAGCCCTAAGGCTATATTCACACATCTAACAGAGTGTTAACATCCAAGAAGTCTATAAAATTCAAGAATGCGCACATAGGGTGATATCTTCTTTGAAGAAGGACAAAAGGTTATACAAAGAGGCTGCTCACCTGATACAGTTGTGAAAACCCACAACTGGTAATGATCGCTCAGATACAAGTAGCTGCTGCAGGACCGTACTCTCCACAGATCCCTGTGGTGTAATCAGCTCCCAGGACACAGTACCTCGAGGTCCGCGCTGCCACTTCAGAAAGGAACAAAAGAAGCCAGTACAAGAGAATGTCTGGATCAACGATTCTTCTTTATTATCCAACGCGTTTCAGCGTTATCTCCCAACTCCTTCATCCTGATGAAGGAGTTGGGAGATAACTCTGAAACGCGTTGGATAATAAAGAAGAATCGTTGATCCAGACATTCTCTTGTACTGGCTTCTTTTGTTCCTTTCTGAAGTGGCAGCGCGGACCTCGAGGTACTGTGTCCTGGGAACATCCAAGAAGAGCAGACCTATGTTTTTTTCAGGCATCATCTTAGTGAATTATATTTTTTCTCTTCTGTTTTTCAGTAAAGAAGGTGAACTGAACTTATTTTTATTCTTTGACTCTTAGCAATAAATCAATAAGTAATGCAGAAAAATTGGATGACACTCAAGTACGTAGTACATAGTACGTCTACAGCATTTCATCCTTTTTTTGCGGATCTCCATAAACTCTACTGACTGCATCTGATTTATAAAATAGATGAGAATAGGAAATACTCTGAGTCTCAAAGTCCAGAGATATGGATGGCTCAATGGTGCTATCCTGGTGTATGGCTCAATGGAACTCTGTAGGTCATTGTGTTAATTGGGATAAAAAAACAGATTTGTGAATGTAGCCTTAAGGGCCCGTTACACGCTTCAATGTCTCAGCGATCCGACCAATGAGTGTATTGGAAGTTGCACTGTATCCACTATGCAGCCACATATGACAGCTCAGATGTTGGCCTATACATCGCACATGGGTGCCATGGGCAACGCACTGCAATCGGCTGTGAATTTGGTGACGCTGATGGGTACATTACACTGTTCCCACTCCGCGGACGGCTACCTTGTTAGCGTCCTCAACTTTTTTTGGCGGTGCCAGTGTGCGTGGTGACGTCATGATGTGTATTTTCGTTACTCCTTGCCTGCCCCTCTCCTGCACATAGGAGAACAGTCATGGCCGCCGCACAGCGCGCTGCCACATGGGGTCTGGCAGAGCTAATGGTGCTGATAGACCTGTGTGACTGCCATGACTACTGGTGTCACCAGCGTCACTAGCACCCACGGGTGCGCAAGCGCAGCATACTCAAGCGGATCCAGCGGACCCTGCTGTAGAAACTGGGGGTGGAGAGGATCCGCAAGCAGATACAGAAGAAGATCGCAGACCTGAAACACAAGTCCCCAGGGCACATTGTGGACATTTGTGCCCAGATTTCCAGGCTGCGTGGTGAGTATGTGGCAATGCCAAACACACATGGCAAGAGCAATGGTGTTTGTGGGGGATGTAGGTACAGTCCAGTACACACACACAAACATTTGTACAGACATATAGTTCAGTTCAGCCATGGCAGCTGTGCCATGGCATGAACCAATGTAGGCACATATGTGCATAGTGTGTTTTGTATGTTCCCGCCATTAGCTACAGATGCACACATAGCTATTGTGTAGTGTAAGGCACTGTCCTTCACAAAACCGCTCCTGTGTGACGCTTTTGCGCCTCGAAAGAGTGTTGCAGCAGCCACTATCGACGACATGAGCGTTTATTAATCACAAACTCGGATAGACAATGGCTTCATGTATTAGCCAGCCTTCCAGCGCAAGCTGCCCAATCATAACGCTATTGCGTTGTTCAATGAAGGTGTTTGGGGCGCGGTGTAAACCAGTCTGGCACGCCTATGTTCTCGCCACGCTGAACATGTACCCCCACATTCCTTTGGGGATTGCGGCGTGTGAAGCGGCGAGGGAAGTCGACCGGATTGGTTCCGTTGTGGGTGAGGCGATTTCCGGGTCAACACATCGCTGAGGTTGAGGGCGAAATAGCGGCGTGTAATGCCACCATCAGCGATCTGAGGCGACCATGAAAACCGTGCACGCGCACATTAGATCACCTCATATCACCACCAGATATTGCGGCGTGTAAAGGTACCTTAAGACATTTACTTTTAGACACTGAGACACTAAAATATCTACCTCGAGACACTGATACACTAAGGGTACCTTTACACGCCGCCACTATCACTGGCAACCGGTATCAACCGTACATGCACGCGCACATTTTTAACGGTTGCCAACGATCGCCGATTCCGCATGTACATGCCGCCATTGCGTCGTCAACTTAAGGTATCATGGTTCCCCGGAAGTTCCAACAGATCCTGCGGATAACTTCCTGTTGAATACCGTTGCCGCTTCACACGCCGCCGTCCACAAAGGAATGTGGGCGTACATCTTTAGAGCCGCAAGAACATAGGCGTGATAGAGTTGTGTACTCCGTGACGCTAACACGCTGATTGGGCAACGCAATAGCGTCATGATTGGGCAGTCTGCGCAGGAAGGCTGGCTAAAACATGACGCCATTGCAATTGTGTAGTGTGAATGGACAGCTCTTTAAATATCGCGCCCTGTGAAGGGACAGCCAATGGTAACACAGTAGCCCCCACCAATCATCGCTGATTGGGTGAGGTATCCAGCACACTGTGGCACGCCTCTGGGAAATCACTAGTTGACGCAGATTCCATTCCTATTGCCCGTTTACACGCCAATACCAGGGCAATTCACCATTTGGGTTGCCTCGGATTTTAGAACACGGCTCAGAAACCGCTACCTGGAGCAACTGCGAAAAAACCCGATCACTTTCCCAAATTACACGCCGCAACTTCGTAGCAATTTCAAGGCAACCTTGACAAAAATCCCAATTGCTAGGCAGTTGCTACACCTCAGTGGCGGCGTGTAAAGGTACCTTAAGAAATCTATTTCAAAACACTGAGACACTAATATATCTACCTCGAAACACCGAGATACTAAAATATCTACCTCGAGACACTGATACACCAAGATATCTGCTTCAAGACATTGAGACACTAACATTTCTATCTCAAGATACTGAGATACTAAGATATCTACCTCGAGACACTGAGACACTAAGATACCTACATTGAGACACTAGAGGTACCGTCACACGCGGCAATATTGCTAGCAATTTCACTGGCAATTTGCTGGTTGCAGTGAAATCATGGACACATTGTTCCATTTTGTACACGGCAACAAAATAGAACAATGTGTCCATGATTTCACTGCAACCAGCAAATTGCCAGTGAAATTGCTAGCAATATTGCTACGTGTGACGGTACCTTAAGACATCTACTTCAAGACAATGAGACACTAAAATATCTGTTGCATGCACGACCCTCAGTATGTGAAGGCTTACACTGAACATGAATTCTGGAATCCCAGGGAAATGTTACACAGGGCAACCATTAAACTTCTACCAGTGCAGGAGGCACGATCTTCAGGCACAGCTATAATACAGTTCAGAAGTGGCATTGATTATTGCGTTTTTTTCCAGCTTCAGTAGAACTTGCCTGAACAACTTGAATATTCTCAGTCTTAAGGCCCGGTCAGACGTAACGACCGCAGTAGCGATCCCGATAACGACATGGCTCCCGGGATCGCTGATGAGTCATTATCGGTATCGCTACTTGGTATTCAAACACGCCGATCTATACAACGATATGTCCACCCTAGCGATTTCTTCAACGATATTGTTCAGTCGTTGTATTTCCTTCTCACATGCGTGCACGCCTACGTATCTCATTATGTGTTGCCAACGATATCGTCGGTAAGGTGTCAAACACAGCGATAAAGCGTTCCCAGCGGGAGCGCAACGACCAAAAAATGAACCAGGAGGCTGTGTAACGATTGCCGATCTCGCAGCAGGGGACCAGATCGTTACACCCTGTCGCACGTAGCGATGTCGTTGCTGAGATCGCTATTGCGTCACAAAAGTAACGATCTCGTTAGCGATCTCGGTATGTGAGACATACCCTTTAGTTCTCCATCACTTCTCCCCCTGTTCCTGGACGCACCTCCTCTTTCCCAGAGCTCCCTGGGGATCTCTCCTAATCACATTTTACCCCTACAGTTGCTGACTGATTCTGAATAACAGTGCAGCTTCTAGGTGTCACATATCTACCTGGAGAAACTGAGTAAGGGCCGCTTCACACTGCGGCGTGATGCGGTCCGGTTCTGTCCGGGAGGACGCAGACAGCCGCGGACCGGATCTGCACACAGGACTGGGGGGCTATTATGCCCTCCGGTCCGGTGTGCAGCGCACGCAGTTCCCACTGCTGATAAGTCAGGACCACGGGCACCTGTGGTCCTGACCTGTCAGCAGCTGCAGCTGCAAGGCGCTGCACACCGGACTGGAGGGCATAATAGCCCCCCAGTCCTATGTGCAGATCCTGTCCGCAGCTGTCTGGGTCCTCCCGGACAGAACCGGACCAGATCACGCCACAGTGTGAAGCGGCCCATACTAAGATAACTACCTCGAGACACTGAGACACTAAGATACCTACCTCTAGCACTGAGTTAGGAGACCCATACAGCCTAGGCTTGAAGGGTTTTCCTCTCAGTGTTATCATATTTATTGTACAGATCATGAATATAAAGATTATTTGCCATTTAGAGAATTAAAAGGTGATACAATCTCATTTATAACATTTCCTTACATAATATGGTGCCAACAGGCGTTGAAAGTGTATATGTGGATGGTCACACAAAGAGGGCACTATAGTGCAGTATATGTTCATCTGCCAGAAGGAGATTTATTCAGCCATAGACCTATCCCAGCAGCAGGACAGATTAGCAGTAGCACCAAGGGGGACACAGTAAAACAAAAAATGATGACAATAATATTATTTTTTGCTACAAACACTGTGATTTGCAATGTAAATGTCTAACAGACTTTCAGTATGAACATGAGTTGTGGGATAGCCCCTTTAATATCCTCACAACTCCTCTTTTTGGGAGTTTATTTATCCATAGCTGCAGAGCAAACATAAACCTTTCCCAATTAGGTTGAATGATGTGTAGAGGTAAAAATGACATTTCCAATAGGTACATTTCATGTTCTATTTTAAATGACTATAATCATTTAGTCCCTCGAGCTGCAATACTGGATCAATGCCCCTCAGTATAACTGCAAACAGGCTATTGCTCTTCTAATAATACTGGATGATCAGCCCTACACATGACATTCTGCACAGCATATTGCACTCTTCAGAGACTTCATGTTGCCAAAAATATATCAGTTTCCCATAGATCTTTAAATGCATAAAAGATTTTAAGTTTCTTTTTATAATTTTTTATTTTAAAAAATTCTTACACTATCCAGGATATTTGGTTTTTTTTTTGGAAGCTTCTCTGTGCTGAGTATGTAAAATATATTAATGAGTGTTGAATATTAATGAATTAAAGAACTGATGTGGAATAATTACATTATGGTGTCGTCTTACTGATCTGTACTTTAGCGGGCTATCACATCTTGCAGCTAATTGCTGCTCTTTGCTGCTTATCACAAGGCTGGTTTACTAAACAATTAGAGTCCCTGTGACAAGGAGCAAGTAGGAGCGATCTGTGCCAAATTGAACACTAGAAGCATTTATCAATGAGAAGGTGAGGATCGGGCAGTTGTTATGGAAACACTTGAAAACTCTGATGGGTAATTCCGAAATGCTAAGATTACAAAAGAAAAAATAAAGCAAATAATGAACATAACTATAACAACAGATATGAGCTAGAATTTGGTTATTTGACTGCTGACTATTAATAGGTATGTACAGACAAAATGATTCAGTATATGGATCATTTTTCTCAACTAAGCCATGTATATTACTTTTGATTTAAAAAAAATTATTTACAATGTAATGTCATTAGCATTTTTTATTTTAATTACTAGAAATCCTTGCGGTTATATAGGAAGCCAGATTTTCCAACACGAGGTCACAGTATCAATGTAGTAGAGCAGAGGTTCCCAACCTTTCTGACCTTGAGAGCCACATTCAGCTCCTAAAGAAGGTCGCGAGCCACATCCAGCTCTGAGAGAGGTTCGAGAGCCACATTCAGCTCTGAGAGAGGTTCGAGAGCCACATCCAGCTCTGAGAGAGGTTCGAGAGCCACATTCAGCTCTGAGGGTACCTTTACACACGGCTACATTTGTAGCTTGTCACCAGGTAACTTACTGGTTGCAGTGAAATACATGGATACATGGTTCTATCTTGTTGCTGTGTACAAATGGAATCATGTATCCATGATTTCGCTGCAACCAGTAAGTTACCTGGTGACAAGCTACAAATGTAGCCGTGTGTAAAGGTACCCTGAGAGATGTTCGAGAGCCACATCCAGCTCTGAGAGAGGTTCGAGTGCCACATTCAGCTCTGAGAGAGGTTCGAGAGCCACATTCAGCTCTGAGAGATGTTCGAGAGCCACATCCAGCTCTGAGAGATGTTCGAGAGCCACATTCAGCTCTGAGAGATGTTCGAGAGCCACATCCAGCTCTGAGAGAGGTTCGAGTGCCACATTCAGCTCTGAGAGAGGTTCGAGAGCCACATTCAGCTCTGAGAGAGGTTCGAGAGCCACATTCAGCTCTAGGAGATGGTCGCGAGCAACATCCAGCTCCCACCCCCTCACAGCAGTGACACTCAGAGTCCGCATTACCAGTATAATAACAACCAAAATGTGTCTACAGAGATCACACTGAGGCAATATACCAAGATTGGGGGTTCTTACTTTACCCCCATTCAGATCTGCTATTCTACCTGGGGCTAATCACAAAAGTCACCATGTGGAGACCTGCTTTTCACAGCTGTTTGCCAGACCTTGTGTTTATGTACCAAGCTGGAATATAGCTGCAAGCAGCACATTATGGTCTCATGAGCCACAGGTGTCTCCAGAGCCACAGGTTGGGGACCCCTGCATTATAGGATTCAGCAGAGTCCCAGGATAAAGGCAGAGACAACACGGGTTCACTAGAACACTTACTATTCATGGAGGAGGTGGCTAGTGCTTAGTATTATAATTGCTACAGATGAGGTTTACATAGGTGCCAGTCACATGGCTTCGTGTGATGCACAATGTGTGACTTACAGCCTATTAGTGATGCCCATACTATTAGATCAGACGGGTTGCCAAACACTATATAAGTACACCCCAGAAGCACAGATACGCCAATTTATCCATCAATCACTAAATGCCTGGCTGCATACTGCATACAAATGGAAAAATGTACAATAAAAATATGAAAAAGATATATAAAATACATTAGGTATTGGTCAATATTTTGGCCAAAATATGCAATTTGACAACCCTCGTCAAAGTTCCTCATTGTCTTTCAAGTCACTACAATAAAACTAAAAAAGTAAAAGCAACTCACCTAAAAGGGCATAAAAATAAAAAAATAAGAAAAACACAGAAAAAAGGCAGCCATAATTGCAAATACCAGTATACAATATTAATGCACTGCATGATGCAGCAGGCCTATAGAATAAAGGCTGGGCAGTCAATGTGCAAAATGAAACAACCTCTCACATATTTCTGAAGTTCAGGCAATCTATGTAATGTTTAATCACAAATCACTTGAACCATTCACTGTAGCCATTTTCTTTCCTTGCACAGGTTCATTGACTCACTGTGTTTATGTTACGCCTGTGACTTGAATAGCTAGTATGCGCTGTTATACTCACTGTAGGTGCTATTCCGTACCTGACCAGCTTGCTAAGCTTTCTCATGCAACTCTCTCAACTGCTGCATTGACCTATTGCTTTAGAGTCTCCTCTAGGCCAAACTCTGCAGGAACCAAACAATAATGAGTAGTCCAACACTGATGAATGCGATTAATAACCGCATTCATCCACCACCAGAAAATCTGCAAAAAATCAGTGCAAAAAATCCGCACAGGAATCACACAAAAAAGCTCTCTTTTTATAATAAATATTTTTTCCAGTTTGTAGCAAGTGCTATTGGTCTGTACGTTTTTTGCAAAAAATATACGTAAGCTGTCTCACCTCGTCACGGTTGCCCTAGCGAGACAGTCCCTAGCTGATGTGTGCATTTAAAACCTGAGTGTGTGAACATACCTCCATCCAGGCTCCAGCCAGGACTCCACTCTGTGGGCTTTTTACCTGTGAAACAGCTTGTGTGTGGACTACTCATAGGGGAAGGGTGGGTCACTTCCCTTTCCTGCGAACAGGAGAAATACATTCACCAAACAATAATGAGTAGTCCAACACTGATGAATGCGATTAATAACGGTTATTAATCGCATTAATCAGTGTTGGACTACTCATTATTGTTTGGTGAATGTATTTCTCCTGTTCGCAGGAAAGGGAAGTGACCCACCCTTCCCCTATGAGTAGTCCACACACAAGCTGTTTCACAGGTAAAAAGCCCACAGAGTGGAGTCCTGGCTGGAGCCTGGATGGAGGTATGTTCATACACTCAGGTTTTAAATGCACACATCAGCTAGGGACTGTCTCGCTAGGGCAACCGTGACGAGGTGAGACAGCTTACGTATATTTTTTGCAAAAAACGTACAGACCAATAGCCCTGTTTTTGATACTTTTTTGATAGCACTTGCTACAAACTGGAAAAAATATTTATTATAAACAGAGAGCTTTTTTGTGTGATTCCTGTGCGGATTTTTGCACTGATTTTTTGCACAAACTCTGCAGGAAGTTGAATTCCTTGTGACCGTCAGAGTATTTATTCCCCAGCTAATCCCCTGCCAGCTCTCTGTGTCTCAGGCAGTTCCTCCCTCCACCCAGGTGCCTGCTCTTAAGTTTGTCTTTGTCTATTCTTTTGAAATCGCTGTTTGGTCTCTCTAGTTTTTGCCCTGGCTTGCCCCTGTAAAGCTTTACCTCCCCTGGTTTGTTCTGACAACTCCTGGTTTGCCTCCCATTTGTCCTGACCTCTCCTCTCCTGTCTTTGCCTATGTTTCTCATATTAGTGCTATTTGTCCTGTCCTTGGACCATTTGACCATGTGTCTGGGTGTTGCCTTGTACATATCCTGCACCCTAACTCTCCGATCAGTTAGTGTATACCTGGGCACTGCCCTGGAGGAACACCTGGCGACTACATTTGCTTCAAGCTAATCCTCACCATCTGAAACCCTAGTGTAAACCAGTTAGATGCTTAGTCAAGCCCCTCCCAGTTAATATTCGTGCAGTGGGTCCACACCCACTAGCCATCAAAGTAAGATTAGGCCTTGGATGCTGCTGACACTCTCGTAGGCCTTGGGATTTTGTCTGTGCTTGTGTCCAAGCCTATGTCTGAGCCTGTCAGATTGGCTGTGGGCTACAGGATGATTCCTGCAATCTAGTGACTTCTCTGCAGTCCAGTGTCTGGTGTTACATGCAGTCCAGTGATCCTCTAATGGAGGTTTCTGATCTATGGAGTCCTGCCTGTAACCTGCCCCTTGTCTTGATGACCTTCTGCATGTGTCCGCCTGTGATTTCCAAGATATATTTCTGGCTGTGCAGCTTTTGGGGTTGTTAGATTTCTGTTACTCTGGAAATTCTTTAGTTCTTCTTGAGGGTTCCAGTTTCATATTTCTTGTTTAGTGTTATGAATATAATTATTGGCCATAAATCTTCAGAACTTTGCACTTTTGACATTCTTTAGGGGTTCTCTCCATTTATCAAGCCAAGGTTGGAAGGGGTGTAAGGGTACTCACACTTGTATGTGCTGTCATATTCATTACATGTACTGACCTGTACCTGACCAGCTTGCTGAGCTTTTCCTTTATTTTTTCCATCTGGGCTGCATTCATCTATTGCTGAATACTCTCCTGGCTATGGGGAGGTGCAGATAGACTCTGCAGTAGATTATATTCCCTGTGTCCTGCAGAATGTTTATTCCCTGGCCTTTCCCTCTGCCAACAAATGGTATATTAGGCAGTTCATGTCTCTGGTTTTGCTTTGTACATCTCCTGTACCCTGACCCCTTGGTCAGCTCTTGCAGGTCCTGGGACTAGCCTGGATTACCACCGAGGAGTACCTAAGGCTCATGCTTATCCTCACCATCATTATGTAGATGTCATCTTAAATCTCTCAATGTGAAGCATGAAGGGGAACATTATACTAGCTTAAGAAATTTATACCAGTGCAATTCTCAGGACAGCAATATGGGTCCAAAATATGTACCCGTATTGCAGTCCGCAGAGTGCCCCCATTTACCTCATATATTGCCACTATATTTTCTCATGAAAACAATGCTGGCAAATGGCTGCATACTGTCTTTCATTTACTTCTAGTTTGAAAAATGAGTGCTTTTTCATGGGTTTAGAATTTTGCTTTGTTGAATATAATAGCAGCTAACTCTATTCTGTACAAAGCAAACAATCTATCCAGATGTTTACCTGTCATCTGCACACCATAAAGACATTCTCTGCATATGTTTGGCTTCTAGAAATCTATGGATATGTCACATAATACCTTGGTTACTTTTTAGCTATCAAAATGTGAAACTACCTTCCATGTGTATATTACGTAATTCTCAAATCAAGGGTTTTTACTTTATACTCAAACATGTCATCAAACTCCACTTAAAAAAATTAAATTTGAACACACCCTATGGGGTCATTCTAAAGGACCACTATAGATCCATTTTATATGAGCAGCAAAATGGGTTGCCATAAAGGTGTATGAGGCTTCTTTATGCGTCCATATGTCATGCATGCAGAGTAGAGTATTTTTGATGCCGTCACTTAATGGTAAATTGCATTGAACACTAAAGTGTAATTTGCAGCAAGTCAGCATCAACAGTCATAAAATATAATAGCATTTTACAACAAAGTTCTGTCCTCTTTATATGTATAGCACTCTTCCGTTCTGAGTTTCAAAAAGTGCATTATTAGCATTTCTTTCTGTTTCACTTCTGGCATTTTTGCAGAAACTGAGCCATAAAAGAAGGTGAGAAAATAGGATTATGGAAATAGAACAGAATTTCCAATTATATATTTCTATTGGCAACCAGACACATATGTAGTATTAATTTAACAGACTTCAAACACCTGTTCATAAATTTTTTCCTTCCAGCTATTTTCTGACTCCTGGATGCTTTATGCAATACTATTAATACTTTCAGTGTTGCTAAAAAAAAAATCTAGGGGAAGGCAGATTAAAATTATGGAAAAAAATAGTCACTAAAACTATTAATTACTGGTATTGCACATATAGGGCTCACTTAAAGGGGTGTTTTAATCTCAAACATTTATGGTACATGTATAGAATATGTAATAAATGATGGCTCCAGGTAGTGGTGAGTTTGCTATGAATGGTATCTCTATTTATTTACGATTTTCCAAAATAACCAATCATTGGCTTGCATCTATCAGTCTTTTATGGCATAAATAGTTACAAGGGGTTGCCCACTATTATGTGGAATAAGAAGGGGTTTTCCTGTATCCCCTAAGTAAAGTAAAAGAGACAGTACTGATCTTCTGTGCTGGTGCTGTTCCAGTGGTGTTAGTAACCATGGTTCAGGGATTACATGACATAGTGATGTCATGCAAGCCCCACATCTAATCACTGCCGGCTTCTGTCTTCCCGACTTTAGACCAAATGATCTATCAACAGGAAGTGAGCGGCAGCCGTAGCTTCACTTCCTATTGATTACCTACTTTGTTTCAAAGGCATGGCAAGAGAAGTTGGCAGTGATTGTATACCGGACACACGTGACATTAGTATGTCACATGCACCCTGAACGACAAGTATTGACACTGCTGGATCGGGACCAGAATGGGAGGAAAGTACAGGGTTTTTTTATTTTAACTTGGGTACACAAATGGAATCAGAAAGGGTTGTCCTAGTAGTGAACAACCCCTTTAATATGCCATAACAGTGTGAGATAGGAATTTCTCCTTTCCAAAGAATAGTTTAATTCAGCTACACAATTCTTTTCCATGACCCCTCTGTGAGCCAGAGCAGAGAGCTGCTAACAAGACCATCCTGTCCTAGGAAAAGCCATTTCTTTGAATAATACACTGTCTACCCAACAGCAAGCTGTTACATGCCAACTATGGAAGTGACTGCAAACATCACTTATGAAGTCATTAGTTAGATCCAATGACCCTCATGTTTTTTTTTTAATGTCGCAACCACAGTATATCTTATTTCAAAGTGTCATGAGTCAGCTCTGCTAACGGTGCAAAAATACTCAAGACCAGTTTTATATATTTACCAGTTTGTATACATTAGGATTTATTTTTAATATACTAATAGTGTGCTGTAGAACTATACATGTCATGGTAATCATCACCAAGGCTTCTTGACAATGCTGGCCTTACTGTAGCTCAGCAGGCAGCTGATGTAAGGACTAAAAACAGCAACAGAACACCTACACATTTAGGACAGCTACAGGAGGGTAGATGTTCTCTGCAGCTTGGAAAGGAGATAAAAATAACATGAACTGAAGGCTCTGATAAAATATTACTACATTGATTTCTACTTTTGCATTTTAGTGTATTTTAGATAGAGATTAAATCACATTTTTAATAAATTCTGAAGGGTAAGCATAATATATTTTAAACAGTATAGCTTCACGTGCCAGTGTGGTGAAAAGCTTTGTGTAGTATTGAAATATGTAAAGACATTGTGGGTAGTAGAAGTTTTTATCTTTTTGTTTTCATGTGAAATATAACACTGTTCAGAGAATAAAGTATCAGTGCCATGTCCAAATCTTTTTGACTTCATCACAGGATTTTTTACTTATGGGTTAACAATGATCTGTCTTTATATAATTGAAACGTTATACTTTAATTCCTCAAGATTTTCAAGCAATTGTTTACATGCAGAGACTGAAAACGGGAATATTTCTAGTCTTGCTCTCAGTTGAGGAGTGGATACAATTATTTAAAGTATACAAAATGCTATGCCAGCTGAATACATAAGGAACGGTTCTACAGTTCTTTCTGCTAGACTGATAAAATGTATCAGGTGAGAGTCCAGAATGAACAATGCCTGGAGGGGATACAATTATATCTATGTTATAGCTCAAAGTACCCTGTTTCGCAGAGAATGAGACAGTGACTTCTATTAATGTTTGCTCCCAAAGATGCGCTAGGTCTTATTTTCAGGGGATGTCTTATTTTTCCATGATCCCCATCATCCCCTTGCAGTCCTCAAATCCACATCATCCCCTTGCAGCCCCTAATATCCCCATCATTTCCTTGAAGCCCCCAATATACCTATCATCACCTTGCAGCCCCATCATCACCTTGCAGTCTCAATATCCCCTTGCAGCCCCCATTATCCCCACGCAGCCCATAATATCACCATCATCCCCTTGCAGCCCAATATCCCATCATCCCTTGCATCTCCTCATCCTCCTGCAGCTCCCATCATCCCCTTGCAGCCCTCAATATCCCCATCATCCCCTTGCAGCCCCCACAATCCCCTTGCAACCAACAATATTCCAGTTGTGGTAGCAAAAACACACACACCTTTTATCACCTGTTCTCCAGTCCGTGCTGTGCCGTATTTATTCCAATGCTGCTCTCAGCTCTCTGGCTCAGCTGCTGTAGATGTATGGCAAGCCGCCGGCCAAATCAAAGGCCAGTAGCCCCCAACCAATTAGAGGCTGATTTGCCGGCAACTGATGGCCTCTGATTGGCTGGCAGCTTACTGTACATCTATGGCAACTGAGCAAGAGAGCTGAAACGGCGCAGTAGTGCTAACCAGGACAACAATGGTGGGCCACGGGGGCTACAGTATGACAATACTGGTATGAATCACAGCAGCATGCCCTGGTCTGGTGGGTGGCCATGCTGCAAAAAAACAAAAATAGCTAGGTGTTACTTTTTGGGGAAGGCCTCTATATTAACCTTACACTATAGCAAAATCCCTACTAGGTTTTCATTTCGGGGATGTTTATGTTCAAATACTCTAAAACCACAAACAGAGCAGGCATTCACCTTTTCTGGGTTCCACATTGGCTCCCATCACTACTTAGATATCATTGTTTTTGGCTGTGGTGGTTACGTTATGTTCACAGCATGTATCACTGATGTAGCTAGTCACAAAGGTCAGCGCATTGTGCCATTTTTCAAAGACTACTTTGCATGGCCTCACTCTTCTACAAACTACTCCCCATGTTCCTCTGTCTTCCACAGACTGCTCCCCATTGTTTTCTCTTTCACAAACTGATTCCTATTATTTTCCCTTTCACAAACTGCTCACTATGCCTTCCTTTGTTACACAGATTCCTCATGGTGGGTTTACACGTCGCGATATCGGCCCGATATCGTATCCACGACGCGGGAGCGCGCTTTTTGAGCGCGCTTTTCCCTGCATCGCATCGCCGGTTTACACGCTGCGATATCAGGATACAAGTCCCTATGATGTGCACGCCCCCCGACCCAGGAACGACCATTTAACATGGGAGTGAATGGGTGACGTTGCAGTACACATCGTAGTTGGGCTGTTACATGGGACGATCCGGCTCCAACAGGCATCCGATATCGGGCGGTTGAATAGCACGCTCATTCTACCCCCGATATCGTTTTACCATCGTTCCAGCGTCATATCGGATGTTCACACTGTACAACGCAGCAACGATATCGGCTCCAACGCCCGAACCACATGACTTTTGGTCGAGTTGGACGCCGATATCGGGACATGTAAACCCACCATCAGTCTTTTACTCAATCTTTTGTAATTGTCTCTCTTTCTCATACACATGGCGCTCCACACAAGAAACTGCTCTGAACTCCCTCACAGACTGCTTCCCATTTCACACTGTCGGCTCCCTATTTCCTCAATTCTCACCTGGTCTTGTAACAACTATGCATAGCTGGAAGCTGAACATTGATTTAATATATTAGCTAAAGCACCACTCCAGTGTTATTTTTTCCTTTTATTTCACCGCTGGAGAGGTATCTCTAATGTAAATTCCCTACCCTCATTAACATAATTACCATCCACAATTTTCTTCTGTTGTTGGCACAGCTTTGGCCATCCTCTGCTGTTTGTATTTTCGCAGCAATCTGGTGGTCACTTCTCAATGTATTTCTAAATATAGGAGAGCCAGAATGAGGGTCTCCTAGACTTCCATTAAGAGCTTGTAACAATTGGCTCTTACTTCTCATCAGTCGAGTGGTTCCATCACAAAGTGGTGAAATGTGAAGTAGAAGATGGTGGCTGTAAGTTTTTTGCTAGGGGCAGACAACATAAATAATGATGCCACTACAGTGGTGAAATGCTTTCAGCTGTGTAGTGTGTGCTTAAAATTGCTCATTTTGACTTTCTACCCATAAATTCTTCTGTATTCTCTGCTCCATGTAGAAACAAAAAGTCCCTTGTTCTGCATGAATCTTTCCTTTTCAAACTCCTGACGCAGCTGCCAGCTGCTCCCTCTTCCCCCTGCCAGGGGCTTTTTGTAGTGACTCATGTCTCATGCTGGGAAAAGAGACTTCCTTTTTCTTTAAGAGCTTGAAGAGATTCAGCTAGTCTGCTTTTGACCAGATGATGAAATTACCTTATAGAAAACAAAAGTATAAACTGGGCAGAGAGGCAAAATGAGAAATTGTAAATACACAGTGCTATATAATATGATTGCAATATGTTAAGGGATAAAAACATTGATGGGAGTGCTTCTTGAATTGTCTGATGCTTTTGCTCAGACACCTGGGAGAACAGATGCACTAGCTAAAATATGTGTACATTGAAGCAAATTTTGTTCCGCACTATCTTGTAAAATAGGTCATAAGAGATATTTACATTTGTGTCTCTTGTGTAGCTCCTTGAAATGGAGCTTCCCTTTGAAAAATATGAATACAATAAATAGTTTCTTCCACTGAGCATGAAAACAAAACACAGAAACTTTTCTTCAAAAATTATGTGAAAAATAAAATATACAAATTGAACTCCAACAAGCTTATTTAGGAGTAAACAATCCCATGTAAAACTGATTAAAATGTCAGTGTTATTATAACATATATGTGTCCCTGTGCAGGAAGTCTAATTTGTTTTGATCGTAAAAACTAAACCACACTGAGTCATTCTGTATTTTCAGTTATGTTTGTCATTGCAATGAAGATTTCTGTGAGTGATGGTTTAAATTTTGAAACAAGCTCTAGAAGGGAATTGACTTTCATCCCCATACAAGTGATTTGATAATCACACTGAGAGCAGACAGTGATGATTCGTAAATGAATATTTTTCTTTTTGTTTGCTGATAATATGCCTAGAGTCTATTAAAAAATATATCTATATACACTGTAACTGTATAAAAATATATATTGTGATATGGTGACTGGCTATGTTGTAAATAACCAGTAAGTATTGCACAGGCAGAGGTCTGCTGCAATGTAAATTTGAATATTTGCTGGGACTTGCAGTATCTCAAAGGGTTAATGCATTTCGAATGTATTCTGAGAGCCATGGGTGTCTTTGATTTGTCACATGACTACAGCCATGGGTGTGTCTCAAATGGGAAAATGCAGGCTGGTTGTTAGCCGAGTGGAGTGGAGCAGTAAGGCAGGCTGCCATTGTGAAAGACACTTTCTCTAAGAGAAGTTCTGTGTGAGCCTCTGTAAGGTCACTGAAAGTAGATGAAACGCTATGTGTAAACACTGCCCAAACCTCCAGTGAGGAAACGGTCTGAAAACCATCAGTCTGTGAACCTACTGTGAGGTAAATGGACATTTAAGTTCTGTAAAGAGGATGGAAGCCTCCTAATTCTGTTATAAACTGTGGTTTAGGGAAATGGGAATAAACCCGAGTGAACATTAACTGGAGAGTGTCATTCCTTTTGCTACCTTGGTGACTGGTAAAGTTAGTACGTAGACCCATTATACAATGAATGCTATATCACAATATCTTACATGAGTCGAAATCACCCATTTGACTTGCTAGAGCAAGTGTTTCCGACCTGTGTTTACCAAACATAAAATCGGTCAAGTTGCAACTCTTGCTACTTAGAAAGCTATGGAAAACTGTATGTACGGTAGCTACATGGTTGAAAGGGTAGAAACAAGACAAAGAGTCATAAAATTAAACCTATAACTTTACCATGTTGATCCCGGGGGAAATAAAAATAACATGCCACTTGCCCAATATTAAGAGAAAATTTTCAACGTCCCATCTCCAAAATTCTAGTTAGATAGGTGAATAAGAATGGTGCAAGATCTATGTTTACAGATCTGAGTGAACGTAATACAAATTAAGTAACAAGAAGAGACATACTGTCCAAGTTTTATCTATACACTACAAATATTCAGTGATTTCCTTTGATGACACTGGAGATGTCTAGTTGATTGTCAGGTTCTGTCCAAACACATGCCAGCATATCTTTAGATATGGATTGCACTTTTTCAGTGATGCATTGCCTGAGATCATTCAGATCTGGGTGGGGAGGTGTGGCAGATAAACTAAGTCCTTAATGTAGCCCTACAGAAAGAAGTGTAGTGTTAGAGAGTGTTAGTGCTGATGATCAAGTATACCAGCCATAGCTGGGAAAAGGCATTTTGATGCCACGAAGGTTAAGTTAATAGTGCCCCCACTCCTGTACCCTGAAGCATAACAGGACTCCTAAGGCATCCCCCCTCCAATGAGTCTGGAAAGAAGCCCTAATGTTGTCACTAAGAAGACTTGTGACTGCTTTTGACCCCAGTCTCATGTCTGTGTTGAGACTTGATATTAAACGTCCTTTTTTCCTTAGGCAGTGGAAGAGTTAATGTCAGTCTGCTTCCAGCGAGCTCATTAGGTCTTGCTCAGGTGTGACCTTTCTGCAATTACTATTTCCCCTTTATATAACCCTTGGATCCAGCATGCCTTGCTGGAGATTGAATTCATACTGGCCAAAGCTCCTGGAGGTGAAGGAAGCTTCCTGGAGATGCCTCTGCTGTGAAGTCGTCTGCTGTCTAGTGAAGTGACAGCAGATGTGATGTTGCTGTCTTGTTCCTTGTTCTATTTTTCGCTTTATAAGACGCACCTGATTATAAGACGCACCGCCAAATTTGGTGAAGGAAAAGAAAAAAATAATTTTTAATGTTAAATGGGGTCCATCTTATAATGCCAGTGTCCATCTTACAAATCATATACCGTATATGTCCCCCATTCTGGTAAATTAACCCCCCTTTCTGGTATATATATACCCCGTGCTGTTACACATAGCCCCTTTGCTGGCACACTGTCCCCCTCTGCTGGCACACTGCCCCCCTCTGCTGGCACACTGCCCCCCTCTGCTGGCACACTGTCCCCTTATGCTGGCACACTGTACCCCTCTGCTGGCACACTGTCCTCCTCCCTGCTGGCACACTGCCTCCCTTCCTGCTGGCACGCTGCCCCCTTCCTGCTGGCACGCTGTCCCCTTCCTACTGGCACGCTGTCCCCCTCCCTGCTGGCACGCAGTCCCCTTTCCCTGCTGGCACACTGTCCCCGCTTTTTCTGGCACACTGTCCCCCTCCCTGCTTGCACACTGTCCCCCTTTTTCTGGCACACTGCCCCCCTTTTTTGCTGGCACACTGTCCCCCTCCCTGCTGGCACACTGTCCCCCTTTTTTTCTGGCACACTGTCCCCCTTTTTCTGGCACACTGTCCCCCTTTTTGGCTGGCACACTGTCCCCCTTTTTGGCTGGCACACTGTCCCCCTTTTTTGGCTGGCACACTGTCCCCTTTTTTGGCTGGCACACTGTGCCCCTTTTTTGGCTGGCACACTGTCCCCCTTTTTTGGCTGGCACACCGTCCCCCTTTTTTGGCTGGCACACCTTCCCCCTTTTTTGGCTGGCACACCATCCCCCTTTTTTGGCTGGCACACCGTCCCCCTTTTTTGGCTGGCACACCGTCCCCCTTTGTGGCTGGTACACCGTCCCCCTTTGTGGCTGGCACACCGTCCCCCTTTGTGGCTGGCACACCTTCCCCCTTTGTGGCTGGCACACCGTCCCCCTTTGTGGCTGGCACACTGTCCCCCTTTGTGGCTGGCACACTCTCCCCCTTTGTGGCTGGCACACTGTCCCCCTTTGTGGCTGGCACACCGTCCCCCTTTTTTGGCTGGCACACCGTCCCCCTTTATGGCTGGCACACCGTCCCCCTTTGTGGCAGGCACACCGTCCCCCTTTGTGGCTGGCACACCGTCCCCCTTTGTAGCTGGCACACTGTCCCCCTTTGTGGCTGGCACACTGTCCCCCTTTGTGGCTGGCACACTGTCCCCCTTTGTGGCTGGCACACTGTCCCCCTTTGTGGCTGACACACTGTCCCCCTTTGTGGCTGGCACACTGTCCCCCTTTGTGGCTGGCACACTGAGCCCCTTTGTGGCTGGCACACTGTCCCCCTTTGTGGCTGGCACACAGAGCCCCTTTGTGGCTGGCACACTGAGCCCCCACAGAGTGCACAGCTACAAAAATAATAAACAATATCATGCTCACCTCTCTTCACCTTCCCTGCTGCCCGCGCTATCCCCGATGACTCTTTGCAGTCTCAGCATTTGGGTCCTGTGAGCAGCGCGTGGTATGACGTCACTCTGCAGCGACGTTCACATGATCCGGATGCTGGGACCGCACAGAGTCATCGGGGATAGCGCGGGCAGCAGGGAAGATGAAGAGAGGCGAGTATGATCCTCTATCGCCGGGATAGTCAGTGCTTTCCACTCAAAGGAAGTGTGGAAAGCACTTGCTGTTCACATGGCGCTGCCGCCGCTGAGCTACGAGCCGCTCCATTCACCCCTGTAATATGTGCTGCTCCCGCTGGTGATTGATAGCGGGATGCAGTGAATATTACAGGAGATAATGAGCGGCCCCACGTGACCATGGGGCCGCAGCTGCAGCCTCCTCCATCCACCTGACAGCCCCCGGACACCGCTCCTGAGCTGGCCTAGCACCCCCCTCCCCATACAGCACACATTGTACTTTCACATTATAAGACGCACCCCCTATTTCCCCCAAAAATTTGCATGCATAAAAGTGCGTCTTATAATGCGAAAAATACGGTACGTTTACTTTTAATATACATTTTTATAGCATTATGTATTACAAAAATTTTAGTATACAAAATTACCTTTTAATAATTCAGCATACAAAACAACCTTTTTATATTAAATAAACATCCGGTTGACGGTTAATCAAGAATAGTGGTCTGATTAATGTTACTAGGGAGTATAAGCCATTGTCAGAGGGTCTTAGTTTGCGCTGGGCTCCTATAGCCAATCAAGTTACATTAATTGTAATCCTTTTGATCTTAGGTTTACTTCAGAATGCCATCTTAACATCATTCACTTTCTCAATCTCACACTTCAGGGCATTTTTAGTTCCACTAATATTTCCACTGCCTTCAAAAAAAACATTGCGGACAATAGTATTTTACAAGCCATCAGCCATTATCCTGACACACCATAAAAGTAATACCAGTAGGTGAGCTTACATGAGCAAAATGTAAATGCACTACAAATGATGGTTTTATGTGCAAAGCCCAACAAATAAAAAAAAGACTACAAACCAGAGGCTATAAAAAATGGATGTGTGAAAGGGCACTAAATATGCTACAAAATATACCACAGTACCAATTGTTTAAACACTGAGGGGACAAAATAACCAACTTCAGTTTCCTCTTGTACTCCAGTACAGTAATCAGTTCACAAAAATTCAGATTTTTTTCTTATGAAATATACTTATTCTGGAGGAGGATGAGGCTGTGGCTAGACTGTGTGAGGGGTATGTCTGGAGGTTGTAAAGCATGCTTCTTCTTTAGGTAGTACATTGTCTCCAAGCTTTCTCAACCTAACATAACATAAAAAATCTCATTGGTTATCAACTAAAGATTTTTACAAATTTGGCACAAAGCCATGTAAAGTATGATCCTATGTCAAACATTGCAGTTAATTTAGTAATTCCTCATTTAAAAAAATTGCTTCCAAAAAAGAACATTTCATAAACGTAATTCCTACTTTATCTGTATCATGGAATAGAGCACATGCAAACTTAAATAAATTAGGAGCACATATTAAGGGACATGTCTATGGTATTGAAAACAATAACCGAGGTAGGAATATATCCTAAGACTCCAAACATTTTCTCTCCTGTCATGATGGTAGTATAACATTGCTAAAAGTGAATGCAATAGAACAGATTTATAACCCTAAAAGAGGTGGAGATAGGGAATGTCACTAGGTTTAAACTTACTTAAAGATATTGACTCACCGTGGCCGGGACTCCGGTTTAGACAGGCGATGCTTCCTTCCTCCTTGTCACGGGTGGGCCGCGCCTGCCGGTAGTGGGGCCCGGTGAAGTGCAGATCAAAAGGGTTGAAGACGTCTTGGTGGAACAGATTAAAGGGGTTTTAATTTATTCGTGACGCCACCTATGAGTAGTTTCGGTTAGGGCTACCGACGCTGCGGAACCTCCAGGGGATGGACAGCAGCAAGATGGAACGCTCCCCACAGGCTGAGCGGTGATCCCCGGAGGCTGGAGCTGCTCAGGATGTTGTGCGGCAGCTGCAGTTACCTTGTAGTGCGGACGGACAGTTCATAAGGAAGCACGGACACAGAAAGTCTCTGCAACGGGTCTTTACTGTAACCAGCAGGCAGTACATGGTATACAGTTAACAGGTAGTGGACCGGGTGGACTCAGCAGTGATGGTGTCCCTTAGAAATCCGCAGTGTTCCTCCATTCTAACTAAGTGGTTGCCAGTGTCGCCCAGGAATACCAGGTCGGGTACGGGGAGGCTGCTTCAATGCCCTATCCAAGATGTACGTTATGGATGTTTTGGGGATCCTTGGATCCCTTGGTGGGTACACCGCTGGTTAGACGACTGGAAGTTGGCTGGTGGTGGGGTGCTCCTGTGAAGCTGCTCCTCCACGCTTCTGGTTCGCGTAGCAGAGGTGAACTGCTGCCAGCTTCGGTACCAGTGAACCGGCTGTGAGTTGTGGGCACGGGAGTCTTTTGGAACCCGTGGTTACGATGCCCGATCCCGGTTGTTGAGGCCTCAGGTGCTGACACCCGACCGGTGACGGCCCGGGGGCTGCACGGGGTGCGGAACCCCCGCTCCTCTCCAAGTTCTAGACTGCTCAGGTCAAGTTCTAGAGCCCTTCTCCTTTAGACTAAGGGTCTGTTCTCCTACACACTTCCCAAGCACTCTGCCCACCAGGACCTAGGATTGGCCCTCTGTTCTAGGTGATGCATGCAGGGTTGGATTTCTAAGTTAACCAGATCACTGCTGTGTCAGAGAATATTGCAGCTGCATTTATGGCTGCAATACCGTCTTGTGACGCACTCGTTGCGGGGCGCCACACTATCATCAGTGGCGTAACTTCAGGTCCAGGGGCCCCGATGCGGAAGCTCCAACGGGGCCCCCAATTAGTGCAAATCTTTAATAGTATTAGTCTTTTTCTATAGGTCAAAGGGACTTTTGGGGCCCCCCTAGGCTGCAGGGCCCGGGTACGATCGCAACCCCTGCACCTGTGGTAGTTACGCCCCTGGATATCATGTTACATTATCAGCCTATAATAAATGTGTGATTTCTTCCACTATTCTCATTTAAATATATTTTCTTTTTTAATTGGTTATCGCTATTCACACATGAATTGTTTTCAATTGTGCAGAAATAAGAGCTAGTATCCCATTGGGCTTCTTAAGGCCCTTTCACACATAACAAGATCGCTAACGAGATCGCTGTTGCATCACAGATTTTGTGACGCAACAGTGATCCCGTTAGTGATCTCGTTATGTGTGACACGCAACAACGATCTGGCCCCTGCTGTGAGATCATTGATCGTTACACACTGCTCTGGATCATTTCTACGTCATTGCGCTCCTGCTGGGAGCACTACATCGTTGTGTTTGACAGAGATAATGACCCACGATCTCAATGCTACGCTATGGAGTGACAATTCCGTGCGTCGTTTTTCACATCGCTGGTGAGATACCTGTTTGACATCTTACCAGCGATGTGAAAAATGACGCACCAACGATCTCTGCACTTCGTTATCGTTATTGGGATCTCTGGTGCGTCGTTATGTGTGACTGGGCCTATACTTTGCATTTAAGGGTATGGACACACATGCGAGTGAAAAAACGCTCCAATTCACGGATCCAAGAGTTGGACGAGTGTCATCTGACTTTTGGTCAGTGTGGCTTGCGAGTGCTGTCCGAGTGCAATCCGCTTTTTTCCTCTAGTTACTGTATAATAATTTACAGGAACATTTTTTACAATTGTCTGAGCTACAGAATGGTAATGTATCAATTAAAACTCGCATCAGACTCGGATGGTGCGAGTGCTGTCCGAGTGCAATCCGTTTTTTTCCTCAGCATCTAGTTACTGTATAATAATTTACAGGAACATTTTTTACAATTGTCTGAGCTACAGAATGGTAATGTATCAAATAAAACTCGCATCAGACTCGGATAGAATCGCAACATGTTGCGATTGACTCACAGTCCGAGAATCGGATGCGGAAAAAGCGTATGAGACTCGGAAATGTGCTCTCACATTAGTTAACATTGGTCCGAGAGCAATGCGATTTTTCCGCACAGTAAACTCTGAAGAGTTTCACAGATGTGTGTCCGAGCCGTAAAGCCCAATTTCTACCACTCCTATCCTCCCTATTATTTACCCTCCCTCTTTTTTCAGTGGTTGCTATTCACACATGAATTGTTTTCATCCTGCAGCTGTTGGAGCAAATCAGCATGGTGGTGTTTCCACTTTAATACCAGAGATTCTATAACTTAGAGTTTTGTTAATCCATAATGTCTTTACTATCTGTTCATATATTGATCTACCTTGGCTTTGTATTTCATTAGTTTGCACATCATTTGTTGTTTCTGACACTCCTCTCTGCTCTATTTTCATTCAAATCTACTATGTTTCTAATTTGATTGTCCCTTTTCACACATTAATTTTCTGCATTGTGCAGATATTGGAGCAGAAACATGTGGTTTAACTTCCAACTACACACTAAGGTCCTATCATGTGCAATCTAGAGAGTGATATAACGTCATACCATTACTTCGTATATAACGTCTAGTTGGCTCCACTCCTCCCTGCCCTAAAATGAATATATACCTCATGCTGCTTATCCAGTGTTCGCTATTACCATAGAAAAGTTTGAAAACAGCCAGCTCTTCTGAAGCAGATGAGTGGAGCATGGAAAACCTCGGTGGTCACTGGTGATGAGCAAGTACCGAAATATTAATAATTGTTACATTCGTAATTAATACAATGTAATACTCACGTATATGTCCGAATAGTGAGTGCAATGTAAGACAATGGGAAATGTAAGTAATTTTCCGCTGGACTCGATGATGAGGTCTGGGAGGGCTGTAAAAAGGCAGAGATGGCTGATAAAGTGCTCAACCTGCATGGGAACAGTATACAGGCATAATGTACACTGTCTGTATACTGTTCTGCCATACAGCTAGTCAAAGGGCGTGTGTGCCAGAAACGTCATCGGATGTACCCAGGGCCGGATTAAAGGCTTGTCTTTTCATCTATTTGGAGTGCTGCTATCCTTTTTCTAGAAGAGTTTTGAAGAGAACTGGTACATTTGCACCCTAAGGTTGTCGGCATAGATAGAAGAACAGGTAGATCAGGCTTACCAGATTCCTGCTGCTGTTCCTGGGTCAGCTCAGTCTCCCGCACTCTTGCTGAATCATTTCCTGGTCAGCTCAGTCTCCCGCTGAATCAATTCCGGGGCGTCAATTAAGCCTTTTCCATATTCACTGCACTGACCAGCAAACACCCAATCATAATGCAAGTAAAGGAGAAATACCGGGCACCTACCGGGTTCGGGCTAGAGCATCTTCCTTGGCTGCGGGTTTCAATCTCCAAAAAAGGTACCCCTTGGAGCATGGTGTTGCTCGCCTGTGTTGCAGAAATCCAGATATCCAAGAAGAAAAAAGCCAGGTGGCACTCGACGATTTTCTATGACCCGTGGAAGCAGCATTGTCCCGCAAAACGGCAGCCGTCGTCCGTGCTCCCTCACTCCCTCTCCCAGCTGGAATAAGTCTTGTATGTTACTAGACTAATTAAAAGGATCATAGAAAATCGGTGAGTGCCGCCTGGCTTTTTTCTACTTGGACACCCAATCATAGATGCACACACTCTGTGAGCACATCTGTGATTTGCTGTTGCAGTCAGAGTGAATTTTCACAATCTAGACGGCGATTGTGCTTGGTTGCCATACACATTAGTGTATGATAACTATCCTGCAGTCATAGGGTGTTAAATAAATAAATAATTAAAAAAAACACATTGGGCTTCATAGTGTTTTTAAATCTAGCCCAGTGAAAATGGACAGCTGCGAGCTGCCACCCTCAGCTGCGTAATTTTACCTTGGCTGGCAAAAAATAAATTTGTGCGCTCCGCCCTATTTATAATTGACAGCCAAGGTAAAACTAGGCAGCTGAGGGCAGGAACTCTCAGTGGGGTGAGGACCCATTGTTTTAGGGCCCCCTTATGCCAAAGAATAGCAGCCCGCAGCTGCCCCTGAAAATGGCGCATTCATCCTATCACCATTACCAGGGACTTTCCTGTGGCACTGGTGGCGGTGCCATGCTGGGTAATAAGGGGTTAACACTAGCTTTGTATTGCCAGCTGATATTAAGCTCTGAGATTCTTAATGTCAGTCCAAGTTAGACCTGGCCATTAAAAATTTCAAATAAATAGTAAAAAAGACACAACGCAGACAAAAATTATTTTATTAAAAAAAAAAAAAACACAGACACACTTAGTGACTCTATTTTATTACCCCCTCCCCACCTTCATACTACTCCACGATCCTCATCTTCTCTCTTCCTGGACAGACTCGACTCTGCTACATCAGAGACCATGAGGAGGAAAAACACATCTGCTCCCTGTGGTCTCAGCGCTGTCACATAGTAGGCAGTGAAGTAAGCGTTGCATTAGTAACTATTGTTGCATTTGCATTTGAATGCATGTGTTGTTACCCAGCGCACAGGAAACGTTGCTGGCTATGCTTCCTGTGTGCTGGGTAAAAACACATGCTTTAAAACGCAACTGCATTTTGCATGCGTTTGCAATGTTTTTGCAATGCGTTTGCCCATACAAGTCTAAGAGTGCATTAATGCATGCATTTGATGTGTTTCTATATGTTAACGCAACTGAAAAAAACGCATTGTAGTCAAATGCAGCAAAAAAACGTGATGTGAAAAGGCCTTATTCGTTTAGAATGGGAAGGAACGGTGTTCACATCCGCCTGCAGGTATCACTTATTCCAGGGAAGAAACTCACGATCAGATGTGATATGATCAAATTTTTATTGCATCCACGCGATTCACGCCTTCCTGGCGTCTTCTCAGGATCCCTGAGGAAGACCCAGAAAGGCGTTGAAACGCTTGGATGCAATAAAAGTTTTTGATCATATCACATCTGATCGTGAGTTTCTTCCTGGAATAAGTGGATACCTGGCAGCGCGACTGTGAACACCGTTTCCTTCCCATTTTTTACTGTGTGATTCACGTGCAAGTGTCGTGGAGCCAGCAGCAGCATCGGATTATACACTACATGTCTGCATACCAGTTGTGGTCGCACAACTCAAATAAGTAGTGGTCCTTATACCACTGATTGCCAGTGTCTAGTGATAAGGCACTATGCGCCTCTTGTTCCCCTTCCCTTTTCTTTCTTATTCGTTTAGACATCTTTTTTTGCTTGGTTATACTGCACCTGCCAATCACAGTAATGCCATTATCAAATATGAATATAGCATTACTATGACTGGCAAGCAATCCCAGCATGTGTATTTCCTGAAAATCAGTCTGCAAACATGCTTTTCAGCTCACTCGAATATCACAAGTAAAATCCATAAAACTCGCAGAGTACCGAGTATCGCTAATACCATACTATCCTTGTGAGTAGCAAATAGTAATGAGTATACCAGCTCATCACTAGTGGTCACCATTAGGTGTGACCACGCATAGCAATAGCTATGTGTTTCAGGCTAAGTTTATCCAAGTGAGTTCACTTCCTTGTTGCTATTCATGCATGAATGAATAGTGATGGGATAGAAAGCACAATAAGGTCTTATCTGATAAAAACAGTGACAGGTAAGCTGAAATGAAATTGGTCATCTTAGGGCCCTTTCACATCAGCGTTTTTTGAAATTTGCGGCAGATGCGGTGAAAAAAACGCATCTGCCGTGTTTAACGCATAACCGCGACACTTGCGGCACACTTGCGGTAAGCCCCATGCAATGTCTATGGGGCTTGTGGTAAGGGTGCGGCAGGTGCGGCAAGTGCAGTTTCGGCACTTGCGGCAGGTGCGGCCGCGAAAAAAAATGCTGTCAGCCGCGGTTTTTTTCGCGGCCGCACCTGCCGCAAGTGTCAAAACCGCACTTGCCGCACCTGCCGCAAGTCCGCCTATACCTTGTATGGCGTTTACCGCAACCGCGCCGCAACCGTGCCGCAAGTGCAGCCGGTATGCGGTAATCGCGGCAGATGCAGTTTTTTCACTGCATCTGCCGCGATTTGAAAAAAACGCTGATGTGAAAGGGCCCTAAGAGGGTTGTGTCACACACAACCCATATAAAAGGCTCCAAACAGCTGCTGCAGTATCCACAGGCTAAACAATAGTAGACAAATTAGGGAAAATATGTGGAATCCAACTGCACTGCTGTATAATTGACCATATAAAAAAGAAATCGGCGAATGCAAGAGGCTTTATTCAATGCGTTTCAAGATGTAGTCCTCACCCCTTTGTCAGGACACCCACCAAACACCATTGGTGTCTGTCCTGATGAAGGGGTGAAGAATACACCTTGAAACGCATTGAATATAGCACCTTTCATCTACTATCCTTTATTTTGGAGTTTCTTCATCCATCTACAGCAGCGCAGATTGAGCCACATTTTGTCTGGTTCCTATATTGTGATGTTTTTTCCGTCAAACCTCTTTTGTTCCATTCCCATTCAAACGCATTGTTCTGCCTACCTAATTGTCATCATTCACACATGAATTGCTTATGATATGTAGATATTTTGTAATGTTTGCATTCTGTTTTGTCAGAAATGTCAGTTCGCTTTCAACATGTAATAAGATGTCATTCTAATTACTAGATGACTGCTGTTCTCACTGAAAAGTACTTACCGTACTATTTAAACTGACCTCTGACACACCATTCTAAATACCAATCCCATGACGATGAGTGCTTGAAGCACTAGAAAGGCGTCACTATTACTTATTGCTCTAAATCAATGTAAATGTTATCTGGACTTTTTAATATGTATCAATAAAGCAGATGTTTATGTCTGAGGAGCTGGATCTCTTCTCCTTGCTTCTATTTTTAAGTGTTTTGGCAGAAATATATCCATTCTCTGGACAAGACTGGAATCAGGCATTACTTGTGTATATGAATAAATGAATAGACTCTCCATCTGTACATGAATACAGTACCTTGAAAAAGTACTCATAACCTATGAACTTTTCCATATTTATTCACATTGTCCCACAATCATAAATACATTTATGGGTATATATCTGGTGGTAGAATCATGCTGTGGGAATGTTTTTCTTCAGCATGGACAGAGTAGCTGGTTAGAGTTGTTGAGAGGATAGAGGAAGACAAATACAGGGTAATCCTGAAGAAAAACCTGTTATAGGTTACAGACTTGAGACTGCGACGTAGATTCACCTTCCAGTAGGACAACGACCATAAACATACTGCCTGTACTACAGTGGAATGGTTTAGATCAAACAATATTAATGTGTGTGAATGACCCAGTCAAAGTCCAGACCTAAATCCCATTGATGTAACAAGATTTAAGGCCCTGTCTCACATAACGACCTCTCCAGCAATCCCGACAGCGATAACGACCTGCTGGGATCACTGGAGAGTCGGTACCTGATCGCTGGGGAGCTGTCAAACAGGCAGATCTTCCCAGCGATCAAGGACCTGGGAGCCACCTCCCACATCGCTGAAGGCGATGTCAGTGTCCTCCCTGCTTACAGGCAGCGCTAAGCAGGGAAACGCTGGTAACTATGATGAACACTGGGTATCCACTCAGCGCGCGCTGCCTGGATACCCACTGTTTATCATAGTTACCAGCGTCCTCCCTGCTTACAGGCAGTGCTAAGCAGGGAGGATGCTGGTAACCATGGTAAACACTGGGTATCTAGGCAGCGCGCGCTGCCTAGATACCCGGTGTTTACCATGGTTACCAGCCAGTGAGGTGACTGATCGCTGGTTTCTCGTGGTCACACGCAGCGTTTGCGTGCTGACCAGCGGGAAACCAACGATCAAAAAATGACCCGCAGCACTTTGCAGCGATCAGCGACCTCACAGCAGGGACCTGATTGCTGCTAAGTGTCACACATAAGACATCACTGGAGAGATCTTTGTAACGTCACAGTTACAACGATCTCTCTAACAATATCATTATGTGAGACAGGGCCTTTAAACAATGCTGTTCACAATATCTCTCCATCCAACCTTACTGAGATAGAGCTATTTTGTAAATAAGAATGGGCAAAAATGTCAGCCCCTAGATGTGCAAAGTTGACAAATCCCAAAAAGACTTGCAACAGTAATTGCAGCACAAAGTGGTCCTACAAAGCATTGGAGAGCTGAATTGTTACAATTTTTTGGTTAATAATTTGTGAATAGTAGCTCTTAAATTTGTTTGCAGATTGGTCATTTTGCCTTCATAAGGAAAGGACATCAGACAATGTATATATACATACATGAAGCAGGGGAAATAAGTATTGGACATGTCATCAATTACTCTAAAGTAAATATATTTATAAAGATGCTATTGACATTTCTCACCAGATATCAGTAAAAACCCATCCAATCCACGCAAAGAAATCAAACTATACATGTCCATAAATAATGTGTAATTGACAAATTGCAAATGTATTGAACATGTGTGGTGCCCACTGGGACGGGGTACTCGGTACCGGACCGGGGTACTGCTGGGGGATGTCACGGCGGTCCTGGTCCGGACCGTGTCCCGAGCCCGCACAATAAAATGGGGGTTATTTACAGGGGTTTGTCACTCGTGATGCCACCCACTATATGCGGCCAGTAATGGGGCCGCCGCTGCTGCAGAACCTCCGGGGATGATGGGATAGCAGCTTGGATGGAATAGTTCCTGTGGGCAGAACTGGGTTCCCCAGGGCAGTGGTAGTGTAGTTAAAGTCTGTGAGGATAGTTATTGATGCTGCAGGAGAGTAAGGGTAGCAGTAGAGATGATGAGAGTAGAGGCAATCGCAGTATATGAGGGCAAGTGGGGCATCAGTATAAGGATCACATACACTCACGGTTTCTGATGTTTTCCAAGTCTTTACTTGCAGATGGTATATCACAATATTGTCCACGGAGTCTGTACCAGGTTGCTCCCACCCTGACCGGGTCCTTGGCTTCCTACTTGAGCGCTGTGTGTGGCCCTGCTGATGCTTGTAGCTGTACTGCTGGCCCTGTCTCTGCTCACGGGTACCAATATGCTGGGCAACTTGAGTCCTCTGTGTCACTGACTCCTCCGTGTTGCTTTGCCATGGTGCTGTGAAGATGGTGGACCTTCACTATGCCAGTGTTTACTGTCCTGTCTGTCTCAGGCACAGCCTCGGATCCGGTATCCGTCTTAAGCGCCTCTCCGGGGTCATGTTTTTGGGGTAACTCTTTATCCCAGGAATGTTCCTCTGTTCCTCTGTCTCCTCTCCTCAGACCTCTCAGGACCTCCACTTCTACTTGGCTCTGCTCCTGTTCCAGACTAGACTAAACTAACTGTCACTCTTGCTCTGTGGTAAACAACTTAGCTCCTCCCACAAGTGCAGGTGCCACCTAAACTCCTCCCACTTTCTAGTGTAGTGTTGTGTAAGGGCGGGGGGGTAAACCTGTGTTGATGTTTCTGTGGCACATTAACCCTTGGGGTGCCACACATGCTAGCTGAAATTTATTTAATACTTTGTACAAAAGCCTTTGTTGGTGATGACTGTACGGAGAAACTAGTCCCATGCATTGGTCTGGTGTGATTTTGGCCCATTCTTCTACACAAACACTCTTCAAATCCTATAGTTCCATGGGTTACTTTTTAACTCTGAGCCTTAGTTGCTTCCATGAATTTTCTATTGGATTCAGGTCAGTGATTGGTTGGGCCATTCTAGCAGCTTTATTTTCTTTCTCTGAAACCAATTGAGAGTCTCCTTGGCTTTTTGTTTGGTATTATTGTCTTGCTGAAATGTCCATCCTCATTTCATCTTCATCATCCAAGTATATGGCAGCAGATTTTTGTCAATATTGTCTAGGTACATTTGTCCATTTATTCTTCCTTCAATAACTCGCAGTTTGACAGTGCCATATGATGAAAAATAGGTCCACACCATGTTTGCACCTCCAAACGTCACTATTGGTATGCTGTATTTTGGGTGATCTGCCATGCCTTTGGCCTTCAGACATGGTATGTATTATGGCATCCAAAGGGGTCAATTTTTGTCTCATCTGACCAGACCACATTTTTCTAGTATTCTACTGGCTTTTTTAAGTGATGTTGAGAAATCTTTAAACTAACTTAAATAAGCTTTTTGTTCATTAATAGAGTATTTTGTGATGAACATGCATAAAGGTCATGGAGGTTGAGTGCATTATTTATTGTTTTCTTTGAAACCCTTGCTGATTCCAGGTCTTATTCTAGTTCTCCACAGGTCGTTCTTTGTTCTTGGACAACTCTTCTGATAATTTTTTTTCACTCCTTTGTCTGAAATCTTGCTGAGCGTATCTGCTCGTGGCTGGTTTATGGTGAAATTATGTTGTTTCCACTTTCATTTTATGGCCCCAACAGTGCACATTGGAGCCTTCAGTAGATGTTCTGTAACCAATGTTATCAATTCTGTAACCAATGCTATTGGTAGGTTTTTCAACAATAAGGTTTCAAAGCTCTTGAAATTGAAACCTGGTCCCCATCCTGTAGTTATCACCCCCACCCAGGTCCCCTTCTTGTAGTAATGTCCCATATAATGGTCCTCTTCTTGCCATAGTACCTCCAATCTTGGTCCCATTCTTTTTGTAATGCCCCCTATCCTGGTCCATATTTTTAAGTAATAACACCCATCATCGTCCCCATCTTGTAGCAATGTTCCCATACTGGTCTGCATCTTGTAGCAATGATACCCATCATGGTCCCCATCTTTTTGTAATATCTCCATCTTGTAGTAATGTCCCCCATCCTTCCGCTCTTTACAAACACATTTAAAAAGAATTCTCCTCACTTTTCCTCACTCCTTTAGCTAATAGATCTTCTTTCACATATGGGGCTGCTTTTGGCAGTGATGTCATATGACACTGCCTGCACTGCCACACTGATATCGGCTGTTGGTCTCTGATTGTTCGGTGGCTGGTATTTGTATTGCAGTGCAGAGAGCTGAGCTCTACTCCACAATAAATTTTAATTGAGTTTGCTCTGAAATGAAGCGCTGGCATTGGCTGCCCCCTGGACCGGGTCATGATCGTCACAGGAGCTCCTGTGTTTGAGACCATCAAATATATCTCAGCCAGTGTATTGGCCTTTCTACCTGTAAATTATCCATTTGTAGCTCCGTTTGGTGCTCAGCTTGTCTGCCCTAGAGCATCCATTACGTATCCATAGAAATAAAATGTAAAATGATCTAGCTGGATGCTACTGCTAGTAGGAAATACATGGTTGAAGATTTGTACATCATGATTGGTTTACGTTAGTCACACCTACTAGAGCCATAATTTTATCATTTTCTTCTATAGCTGTATAAAGAGAATAAAGGAAATTAGAGCTCAGTATTGGAAAAATTAAGTTCTGATTCAATGAAGGTAAATAATTCAGCTTCTGGTACCAAAAAGTTCTTACAACCTACAAATCTTAGAAAATATACTTTCTACTAACAAAATGTAGCAATGTCTCAATGCCAAATCATATATGGCCTCTAGCTGCAATGGTTTTTCATCTGTAGTGATATAGCATCCTGTCCGAGGAACAATGTAGTAGTGGTTTAGCTGCCACACTAGCGCACGCTAAGAAGTAAGATATTACATTTACATCACCACAGTAGGTATATTTTAGATACAAATTATTTTTAGCATTTGTATATGAGAGTATACATAAAATATTATGACTTTAGTTTTATAATTGTCTAATAATCTTTATTATACAGGTCATTGTAGATTTACTGAACTTAGGTGCCTGTTTATCATGTTACACTTTGATTGGAGTTAATTGTTGGTTGGTTTTAATTATACATTACATCCTTTGTTCTGGAGAAAATCCAAAGATTGGATCATCTTGGTGTGTAATTTACTGAAACAGTTTCCGGGCATTGTGCCACACTAAAGTACATTTGATATAACGGCAATTAAAAAACAGGAGGATTTTAACAATGATTTCAAACTGGGATAGAAAGGAATGCTACATGATATTTCAAGCTTTCACTTTTCCATTTTAATTTAAGCTAAACCTCCTTTTGTTTTATAAATGTTATTATTCCATGTATTCTTCTGTTAAAAAGATGTTACATGTACTGATATGATGGTATATGACTAAGCAACAATGCTAATCAATATATTACTAGAAAAGGCTCAGGGCTAAAGATAAGCAGATCAATCTGCAAAGGATCAAGTTTGAGATGAACTTCCTGATATTCGTGGTTTAATGTAAATTCATATACTTTGAGATTCGATTAGCAATTCTCAAAATTTACCCGGCACCATTTCCTGCAATGGTAATATGTCAGTGAGCCGGTTAGGGTCTGGTTATAAAGCAAAATGAGCTTTCTCATAATCCTCAACAGGTATGACAATCCATTACAGCTTATCAATTGGATTTTTATACCTTCTACATTAGTGGTCAGTATTGCATTGGGTCATTGGTAATCAATAGTTTCTGGTGGAGTGCAGTAAGGTGCAGGACTGCTAGAGTGTACAACAGAGTTGGTTTCGATCTCCAAACTCTTTGGATAACTGAAGAAGACATATCTTGAGACAGAATGTCCATCTTTGTTTCCCTCTCTTAGAGTCCCTTCCATTCGTAGCCCAACCCCCTCCCCACATCCAAACCAAGTCTGAAATCTGTGCAAATATATACGGTGCAAAACAGATTTTGGGAGGAATTTGGCTGAATTGAACATCTAAAAATCTTCTCATCTCTGCCAAGAACCTCTCTGAATAGATAACTTCAATATCAATTTGATAAATTTTAGTCTACCAGATAATTATAATTATTACTAAATATTGCTACTGTATACTGCCTTCATGAAATGTTTGATTTGGCACCTTGTCACCTTTACATTGTGCCTTTCAAACTATCAATCTTCGTATATATGTGAGACACATGCATATAAACTACCGTATATACTCGTGTATAAGCCGACTCGTGTATACGCCGACCCCCCTACTTTTGCCCCCAAAACCTGGGAAAATCTATTGACTCGCGTATAAGCCGAGGGTGGACCCCAGCACAGGTATACAGCCCCCAGCAGTGGTATACAGGCCCCAGCAGTATGATATACAGCAGCCCCCAGTGGTATATACAGCAGCTCCCAGTGGTATATACAGCAGCTCCCAGTGGTATATACAGCAGCCACAGTGGTATATACAGCAGCCCCAGTGGTATTGCAGCCCCTATATACAGCAGCCCCAGTGGTATTGCAGCCCCAGTGGTGTATACAGCAGCCCCTATATACAGCAGCCCCAGTGGTATTGCAGCCCCAGTGGTATTGCAGCCCCTATATACAGCAGCCCCAGTGGTATTGCAGCCCCAGTGGTGTATACAGCAGCCCCTATATACAGCAGCCCCAGTGGTATTGCAGCCCCAGTGGTATTGCAGCCCCTATATACAGCAGCCCCAGTGGTATTGCAGCCCCAGTTGTGTATACAGCAGCCCCTATATACAGCAGCCCCAGTAGTATTGCAGCCCCAGTGGTATTGCAGCCCCTATATACAGCAGCCCCAGTGGTATTGCAGCCCCACTGGTGTATACAGCAGCCCCTATATACAGCAGCCCCAGTGGTATTGCAGCCCCAGTGGTGTATACAGCAGCCCCAGTAGTATTGCAGCCCCAGTGGTATTGCAGCCCCTATATACAGCAGCCCCAGTGGTATTGCAGCCCCACTGGTGTATACAGCAGCCCTTTTATACAGCAGCCCCAGTGGTAGTATACAGGCAGCCCCAGTAATGCAGGGCCCCCCCAGCCTGACTCCGGTCACCTGTAAAGCAAATTATACTTATCAGTGTCCCGCTGCCGTCCGCGCCCGCATCTGCCGACATCGTGATCCTCCATCTTCATGCGTCCTCTTCCGACTTCCTGTGTTCGGCGCCGGCAATGACGTCATTGCCTGCGACGAACAGAGAAAACCGGAAGAAGACGCATGAAGATGGAGGATCGCATGTCGGCAGATGCGGGCGCGGACGGCAGCGGGACACTGATAACTATAATTTGCTTTACAGGTGACCGGAGCATGGGGGGGGGCCCTGCATTACTGGGGATGCGGGGGCTGCTGTATACCGCTGTATACAGCAGCCCCCGCACTGACTCGCGTATAAGCCGAGGGGGGTACTTTTCAGCCCAATTTTTGGGCTGAAAAACTCGGCTTATACGCGAGTATATACGGTACTTTTAGTTTTGGGAAATAGACAATTATCTCATAAACACAAGCAATAGTCCCCTTCCATGATGGAGATTACTCACATTCTCCAAACCTTAAAATTCTTATAAGAATCTTTCCTCATAATGTAGTAAAGCCCCAGTCACACTAAACGAGATCACTAGCGAGATCGCTGCTAAGTCACAAATTTGGTGATGCAACAGTGACCTCACCAGCGATCTCGCTATGTTTGACACTTAGCAGTGATCCGGCCCTGCTCTGAAATCGCTGGTTGTGTCAGAGTCCCCTGGACCATTTTTTGATCATTGGGGTCCCGCTGGGCAGCATGCATCAGTGTGTTTGACAGGGACAACAATCAATGACCTCAATACTACAGGTCTGAGAAACAGTGTCTCAACGACCTCCGTATCATTCCGGATCATTGTTGCATCGCTGTTGCTGGTGAGATCTCTGTTTGACATCTCACCAGCGATCCCAACAGTGACGCACCAGCGATCCCTACCAGGTTGTATCGCTGTTGGGATCACTGGTGCGTCGCCAAGTGTGACGGTATCCTAAGGATTATCAGCTCTTAAAATGAGATACCAAATGTTTATTGCTTTCCAAGAACCTTTCAATAGAATGAAAGGGGAGATTGAGGGGAAGTAGAATACGGGCACAATCCTACTGAATTTGGGTATTTGTATTGTTACAATTATTTATATAACATGTGCGGTAAAGGTACAAAATCATATGAAATAGAACATCATTAATAATTGTAATACAGATATCAACCAACACTGTGACTGACACACTGAAGTACAATATCATAAACCGCTGTATACTAATGTCAGTGACTCCTAATACATAACCCTTCTGTGTGGCATTGCATTCTTCAAACTCAAAACAATATTACACAAATACTATATTACCATTATATTTCTGTCACCATCTTGTCATATGTATGTTAAAGAAAATAGGAAAAACAAATAGAGGTTCTCCTGGATATGGCTAATGCATGTATGTCATTCTGCTTTACAACCCTTTCCATTAATCTGTCATGGTGCCACACTCCCTGAACACTGGTGATTTATATTCTACTATTGATACATTACTGCTGAAGTGTAATGTGAAACCAGACACTGGTACCTGGAAATTCTGTTACCGGACTCAGGAAATACCATGGTCATAAGGTGAATGTGTGTTCCGTAATATACATGGCTTTTTTCCATTCTATGTGACTTCTACTAAATTCTTCAGGTTTCCATTCCTTTGTAATAGTAGACCATTTCCAAATTACCATTTGTAATATGGAGTATAAAATGTCTGAGTGATCTAAATACATGCTGTAACTGTGCTCCTCCTTCAAAGGGGTTATCTGCATGTATAATATTGATGACCGGTCATTAGAATAAGTCATCAACATCAGATTGGATGAGGTCGAACACCTGTTATCCCCATCAATCAGCTGTCTGCAGTTTTAGTAGCGACATCCAAATAAAGTCAATAAAAACCTTTTAAAACCTTAATTTAGCCATTGCTAAAATAAATGAATTTCCACATATCCAAAATTTACAAACACACAAACCATACAGCCATACAGATAGCAGGCTCCATCTATACACCTCCCCCAGATTACCTCCCCCAGGATGGGCAGACATATTGTGGACAAGCAGTAAAATGGGATTCAGGAGTTGGGCTCCCATAAACTTCTGGTTATCAATTCCCCCCCAGTCCATGACAACATTCTGTGTGTCTTTACTCACTGTTGATGGCTCAGAGAAGAATGATGGGGGCTGGGAACATGAATTATCCTCTGAAGGTGGGGTAGCAAGATCCACATCAGGGTGCTGCTTGGCTTCCTGGATGTTGGTGATGGCTGTGACACACTGGCTGGATAGTCCTTGTCCTGGGTCAGCTTGCAAAACAACAGATGTGGGGGGGCCATCCATGAGCCCCACTTCAACCTCCTCCTGGTTAGCCCCTGAAACAACAGGTGTGGGGAAGCTGCTCACAAATCTCACATCGACTTCTTCCTGGTCAGTCTCCAAAGCAACAGGGATAGGGACGTTGTCCATAACCTCCAACTTGTCCTCTCCCTGCTCAGGCACGGTGTTGACAGGATCAATTTCTTGCAGTTCCAGGGCTTGGAACTGGTGTCCTTCCAAACTGTCACTGGATCCATGATGTGGCACACAGTTTAATTCCTTTGGGTCAGTCTCGGCGGGGTCCTCATCATTCTCTGCATCCTTCTGGGCATGCCACTGGACCAATCTCTGGATAAAATCCGACCGTGTGTCAGTGTCCCTGGCTTCGATTTCTCGGAACAGACATGCCACCTCTAGTTGCAGTTTCCTATAGCGGCCGTACTTCCACTCCAGTCCTCGTCCCATGGCTGAGCTGGTGGGGTTGGACATGGCAACGTCCGAAACCTGAATGCCTCACCTATGGCCTGCTGGGTATGCTTATATGCCTCCCTGGTTGTTGAGCCCTTGGACGGTGTCCACGAACACCAGTTCCCTGCAGCTCCCCTGGATAAACCAGGCTGAGTAGTATCCCACCGCTGCCACCAATTGTGGAGACCCGGGGGTCAGTGGGTGCTCTCGTCCGCAGGCCCAGCCGCCTTTACAAAGACAGCGTGGACCAGGGCTCATCCCCAGCTGAACGCCCGAGCTCCTTAACCATGGGCGGAACACTACTCAGACAACACAGGGTCAGGGAATCACAATATCAAGGCTTTATTGGATCCCCAAACAGTTAACAGCATATAACGCATAACCAAGCACAACACATAAATGTAACAGGCAACAGAGTCTCACCCTTCCGCTGGCTCACCTGGGTTTAGAATGTAGCACGGCAAAGTCTGTAGCCAGGTGACTGTATCGTCCCAACCTGGGTTGCTTCCTTATCCTTATGTATCTTGTGCAGTCTTTATCACAGTCGAATCCGCTAATCCGATGCTGAAGTCCTTGTGGTTCTTTAGTCCGTGTTCTGATCCCCTTGGTCAGCACCGAAATGCCTAGGCCTGGGGTTATGGCTCGCTGCTAACCGGATCCGAAGACCCTAGATTAGCTGCCTGTATCCAATCCAGTGACCTCTAGCCGGGACCGAAAATCCCTAGACTGAGGCCACTAGACAGAGTATAACTCCAAACTGCTGGTCAAAGTGAACAGTCCTCCTTATATACCCTCAGCCCTCATTGTAGGATATTGGGGACGTCATGATTGGTGCAATAACAGTCTTTTCATTGGCTGAACTCCAATCCTCATTTAACATATTTTAGTCCTATCTCAATCCAAATGCTGATTGATATAGCAACTAGTAGTGATACAATGGAATGTTAGTTTGAGACAATCAGTCTGCAAACCATGACATTAACACAATGGTGGCTGGAGCCTCAATCAACATTCGCAGGGTAATAGACAATGGACGATTAGCATAATTAAGTTCTCTGGCCTGCTATGACAAACAAGTTAGATAATTACATTACCATGCTAAACTTAAAGTAATCTATGAAAATACTGTAGGAAATTCTCCTTGGCCAATACAAGTTTACAAACCTATATACAATATGATATGTCTGGTTACATAAGAAATCATCATATGTCCTACATTGAAAGGGGTCCATTTCGTCACAAGGACTAGTGATGGGCGAACCTGAACCTTAAAGTTTGGGGTTCGTACCGAACACCTAGTGTGCAGGCACAGATCTCGAACACAGACTTTCCAGGGAAGTTCGTGCTACAGTTCGGGTTTGGATTTGGTGGTGGGGGAACTGAAAAAATAAAGAAAATAGTTATCAAATCAGCATTAAACTTACCACGTACCACCGCCCCTCCATCCTGCTGCAACTACTTCTAGTGCTGCTCATTATCTAGATATCCACAGCAGAGGGGACCAACAGCCCATCACAGATGCTGTCACTGAGAATGGGCATCTGCTCACAAAGATATGCAGCAGAGCTGAACATGTTCCCTGTGGAATATGTTGGAGGGAAGGATTTTTTTGGTAATTAAAAATGGGAAACTGTTGTTTTGTATTTTATTTCTTAATGGGTTTTTTTGGTGTTGTTTTTTTTTATTGCTTACAATATGAATTTCAAGCTTAGTGCCTGCAGCCAATACATAGCTGGCATTAACCCCCTTTATTACCCAATGTGCCAATGCTACCAAGGCCACTGAAAAAGTCGGGGTACAGTGCCAGAAAATGGCACTACTATGAATGTAGCATTTTCTGGGGAAGCTGCGGGCTGCAGTTCACAGCGGGGAGACCCCAAAAAGCATGGGCCAACCCGCACTGAGGATTCCAGGCCCCAGCTGCCTAGTTGTACCTGTCTTGAAGGCAAAAATACAGCAAAGTCTCATGTCATTTTTTAAAATTATTTAATTAAATTAATGAAATAGTTAAAAAAAAAGGGCTTCCCTATATTTTTGGTTTCCAGCCAGGTAAAAATTGGCAGCTGGGGGTATGGGGGCTGCCTGAATATGTCTGCTGTACCTGGATGGCATACAAAAATACGGTGAAGAACCATGTCATTTTTTAAAAAATTATTTCAAGGAATAATTTTATAAAAAGTGCTCAACTACAGTTAGGGCCAGAAATATTTGGACAGTGACACAATTTTCGCGAGTTGGGCTCTGCATGACACCACATTGGATTTGAAATGAAACCTCTACAACAGAATTCAAGTGCAGATTGTAACATTTAATTTGAAGGGTTGAACAAAAATATCTGATAGAAAATGTAGGAATTGTACACATTTCTTTACAAACACTCCACATTTTAGGAGGTCAAAAGTAATTGGACAAATAAACGTAACCCAAACAAAATATTTTTATTTTCAATATTTTGTTGCGAATCCTTTGGAGGCAATCACTGCCTTAAGTCTGGAACCCATGGACATCACCAAACGCTGGGTTTCCTCCTTCTTAATGCTTTGCCAGGCCTTTACAGCCGCAGCCTTCAGGTCTTGCTTGTTTGTGGGTCTTTCCGTCTTAAGTCTGGATTTGAGCAAGTGAAATGCATGCTCAATTGGGTTAAGATCTGGTGATTGACTTGGCCATTGCAGAATGTTCCACTTTTTTGCACTCATGAACTCCTGGGTAGCTTTGGCTGTATGCTTGGGGTCATTGTCCATCTGTACTATGAAGCGCCGTCCAATCAACTTTGCAGCATTTGGCTGAATCTGGGCTGAAAGTATATCCCGGTACACTTCAGAATTCATCCGGCTACTATTGTCTGCTGTTATGTCATCAATAAACACAAGTGACCCAGTGTCATTGAAAGCCATGCATGCCCATGCCATCACGTTGCCTCCACCATGTTTTACAGAGGATGTGGTGTGCCTTGGATCATGTGCCGTTCCCTTTCTTCTCCAAACTTTTTTCTTCCCATCATTCTGGTACAGGTTAATCGTTGTCTCATCTGTCCATAGAATACTTTTCCAGAACTGAGCTGGCTTCTTGAGGTGTTTTTCAGCAAATTTAACTCTGGCCTGTCTATTTTTGGAATTGATGAATGGTTTGCATCTAGATGTGAACTCTTTGTATTTACTGTCAAGGAGTCTTCTCTTTACTGTTGACTTAGAGACAGATACACCTACTTCTCTGAGAGTGTTCTGGACTTCAGTTGATGTTGTGAACGGGTTCTTCTTCACCAAATAAAGTATGCGGCGATCATCCAGCACTGTTGTCATCCGTGGATGCCCAGGCCTTTTAGAGTTTCCAAGCTCACCAGTCAGTTCCTTTTTTCTCAGAATGTACCCAACTGTTGATTTTGCTACTCCAAGCATGTCTGCTATCTCTCTGATGGATTTTTTCTTTTTTTTTTTCCGCCTCAGGATGTTCTGCTTCACCTCAATTGAGAGTTCCTTTGACCGCATGTTGTCTGGTCACAGCAACAGCTTCCAAATGCAAAACCACACACCTGGAATCCACCCCTGACCTTTTAACTACTTCATTGATTACAGGTTAACGAGGGAGACGCCTTCAGAGTTAATTGCAGCCCTTAGAGTCCATTGTCCAATTACTTTTGGTCCCTTGAAAAAGAGGAGGCTATGCATTACAGAGCTATGATTCCTAAACCCTTTCTCCGATTTGGATGTGGAAACTCTCATATTGCAGCTGGGAGTGTGCACTTTCAGCCCATATTATATATATAATTGTATTTCTGAACATGTTTTTGTAAACAGCTAAAATAACAAAACTTGTGTCACTGTCCAAATATTTCTGGCCCTAACTGTATACTGTAATACACTGCTATATACTATAGTGCTGCTATACATGTGCTATGCTGTACCACCATATACTATAGTGTTACTTTACATGTACTGTAATGTACCGCCAAATACCATAGTGCTGCTATACATGTGCTGTAATGTATCGCCATATACCATAGTGCTGCTATACATGTGCTGTAATGTACCACCATATACTATAGCGCTGCTATACATGTAATGTAATGTACCACCATATACCATAGCGCTGCTATACATGTACTGTAATGTACCGCCATATACCATAGCACTGCTATACATGTACTATAGTGTGCCTCCATATACTATAGTGCTGCTATACATGTGCTATAAAATACCACCATATACTATAGTGCACCTGTACATATACTGTAATATACTGCCATATACTATAGTGCTGCTATACATGTGCTATACTGTACCGTCATATACTATAGTGTTACTTTACATGTACTGTAATGTACCGCCATATACCATAGTGCTGCATACATGTGCTGTAATGTACTGCCATATACTATAGCGCTGCTATACATGTAATGTAATGTACCACCATATACTATAGTGCTGCTATACATGTACTGTAATGTACCGCCATATACTATAGTGCTGCTATACATGTACTGTAATGTACCGCCATATACTATAGCGCTGCTATACATGTACTGTAATGTACCACCATAAACTATAGTGCTGCTATGTATTTATATGTAGTTCACTCACGTTGACTGAACAAGTTCTGTCAGTCACAGCATGTCAACTACATACATATTCTAGAATACCCGATGCATTAGAATCGGGCCACCATCTATTTGTTGAATAAATGATGTGAAATGGTTTTATGTGGAAAATAATCACTCTATTTTGTTGTAACTTACCACAGTTAGCTACTATGCCTGAACAACGCTGGGCTATTCAGCTACTAAAATATAAAAATAGATTTTGGTGCATCTATTCTATCTTAAGGTACCGTCACACGCCGCAATCTTGCCTGGTGATGTGTGGCGATATTACGTGCGCCCTCACGTTTTCGTGCCCGTCTTAGATCGCCGATGGCAGCGTCACACGCCGCGATTTCGCCCAGAAGCTAAAGCAATGTGTCGCTCCGGAAATTGCTTCACATACAGCGGAACCAATCTTGCCTCATTCCATCGCTGCTTCACATGCCGCAATCTCAAAGGCAATGTGGGCGTACATATTCAGCACGGCGAGGAGATAGGCGTGCCACAGTGGTTTACACTGCTCTCCATACACGCTCATTGGACAACACAATAGCATTACGATTGGTCAGCCTGATCTGGAAGGCTGGCTAATACATGATGCCATTGTCTATCGGAGTTTGTCACAAATAGACACTCGTGTTGTCAATTGTGGCTCCTGCAACACACTTTCGAGGCGCCAAAGTGTCACACAGGAGCGGTCTTGTGCAGTACAGTGGATTACACTAAGAATGGCTAGGTGTGCGTCTGTAGGTGATGGTGGTAAGCTACAAACAACATTATGGACATATGTGCCTGCATTGGTCCATGCACACTGGCGCCGCCAAACATGGTTCAGGGCGCTAACAAGACGTCCGCGAAGTTGGAGCAGTAGAATGTATCCAGCAGCGTCATCAAATTCACACATATAGGGTGATTGTAGTGCGTGGCTCATGGCACCCATCTACGCTGGGTAGCCCAACATCTGAGCTGTCATGTGTGGCACTATACTCCACACAGCGCAACTTAATACATGTGGACAACATAGCTTGCGCTATTCAATGGCGCACGTAATTGCACTGAGTTTGCAGACTGTTGTGTAACTGAAGATGTGTGGGGTGCTGAACGGACAGCTCTTCCAATATGGCACGGTGTAAACTGACAACAAATGGGAACACAGTAGCCCACACCAATCATCTCGGACGGGGCGCGGACAACAGCACACTGAGGCAGCCTATGGGAAATCACAGAAAGCGCTCTTTCCATCACTATTGCCCTGTCACACGCCAAAACGCGAAAATATCGCCTTGCTGATTGCGCCTGATTACTGAGCACTGTTCAGGAATCAGGCCATGGCCGTTGGACGATTTATCACCGCAAAATCACTCAATTACACGCCGAAACCGCGAGATTGCGGCCTGTGACGGTACCTTTATTTGCACCAGGAAATAGAATGGCTTCACATATAAAAGTAAAGATCTTTCTTTTCTGAGTGTTAGATATTATTATACACATCGCAGTGCTGGCGTATTTATACTGTCTCACTGATGGTAGTGGTGTGCTAGGCCTAATTGAGTGCAGAAAAATTTGGCACACCCTTACTGACTTTTTGGCACAAGCAAATACTCAGTAGTGATTCAATACTGTGCACAAAAGTATAGTGCAGAAAAAAACTATTTGGGCACACATATTGCTCAATCGACACTAACTTGTGTGCGGTCAAGTTGTCTGGGACTAGAAATATCAATATGATATATTCAATTAAGCAAAAGAAGGCATTCTCTAAATAGGAGAGAAAATGAGTACATGGGAGAGAGCCTTGAATTCAAGAGTTAAATGAATGCACTCATATGTATAAGAGCAAAAGTGGATGCAGTAGATGGAAACAAAAAAGATATTTAATCACCTCCAGCAGATAGCTACAACAAAAATAATTATTTCAGTTCGGCATCCACAGAAAACATATAATAATCATAATGTGCTGCCTATGCAGGTATGATATGGATAGAATAAACAGATTTGTGACATACTGTAATATATAATGGAATTTTGACAATATGACGTGATATGTACCATGAAATGTTCAGCCAATTATAGTGTAACACTAACATACCGTTATTTAAAATTTTTTCCAGATATCGATAGTACACATGAAAATAAGCCACTTTGTAACATATTTTATTAGTCAAATTTGCTTCTTCTCTGCTAGAATTGATCAGTCACTATCAAAATTTCCAATTCTGGGTAAAATCTGTATTCAGTGAATACTTTCCCATTAGTTAGATTGGAGATGGCAGATGTTACTGATTAGCTATATTCCAAAGTTGCTTATTTTCATGTGTACTATTAATATACAAAAAAAAATGAAAACGACGGTTCTTTAAACAATGATTTTGATGTTGTGATACATACGTGTTCTGACTTTTAGTTTGGGATTACATAGTACATGCTGTAGGATTAAAACAGCCACTTAAATAAAGTTGAGTCATTATTAGAATGCCATGATCTTTCAAGGTTGATATGACCACTAGCTGGTTTTCCCAAATATGTGTTAAGATTGGACATATCTCTGCTATGTTTGATATACTATAGATATCTTCTTATCCTTCTTTTGAATAATATATTTGTTTTGCCAACATAGTCCAAGAGACATTGTGTCTACACTATCTAATTTGTCTCATAGGTCCCAAAAGTTCTTATCCAATACTTTTTTTTGGTGGCAACACTCTGAAAGGATTTTAACTATCTCATGTTACAGTAACATTGCTTGACGTACACCAGTTCCCATGATCTTCCAGTGAGGTGCCCAGTGGTTTAGGTGCGTCATACAGCCTATGTGTCAATTTATTTCTAAGGGAGCTCCTTTCTCTAAAAGCTACTGGTGGTGTTCTGGGATAATGTCAGATAAATCTGTGTCAATCCCCAAAGGTCAATAGAGAATATAGAGGGCTCAACGTATGTGAGATTGGGTGCACCAATAAAAAGAGTAAGTAGTAAAAGTGTAGATTGGGCACACCAAAAATTGATTAATGCACGTCCACAAGTAGATCAAGGTGTCAAAAATTGCAATGTTTCTTTATTAGGTCACACAGTACACAGACCAACGTTTCGGCCAGCAGGCCTTCATCAGGGTATTGGGGTAGTAAGATCTGGGGACAATCAAGGTCGGTCACCAGACCAGTCAAACAATGTTGACAGGTATTAGTGCTTGAAAAGCCAAACAAGGGGCTTGGGCACATCTATGGAGGCTGAGTCAAAGCTCAGAGGTATATGGAACCTTGTGCGAGTCCCGGCTGGGTGCGAGGAGATGTGCCTCCTCGCACCCAGCCGGGACTCGCACAAGGTTCCATATACCTCTGAGCTTTGACTCAGCCTCCATAGATGTGCCCAAGCCCCTTGTTTGGCTTTTCAAGCACTAATACCTGTCAACATTGTTTGACTGGTCTGGTGACCGACCTTGATTGTCCCCAGATCTTACTACCCCAAGTACCCTGATGAAGGCCTGCTGGCCGAAACGTTGGTCTGTGTACTGTGTGACCTAATAAAGAAACATTGCAATTTTTGACACCTTGATCTACTTGTGGACGTGCATTAATCAATTTTTGGTGTGCCCAATCTACACTTTTACTAATCCCCAAAGGTCAAACCTTTCTCAGGTCTCTCTCTTGATGGATAAAGGAGGTCAGGGAGGAGCAATTTCTCATAACATGATGTTATTGCTTTTTGGCTATTCCCCTCTTCAGGCTGGTTGGATGATGACTATCCTACAAATGGAATAAAATTGTGCCAGTCAGTTTTCTGCATGGTAATATCATCCGGACAGAAACGCTAGTGTGAAAGGGGCCTAACATATACAGTAATAATACGTCTGTAGCTTGTTGCTTGTATTTCAACACCCAGGATCAAATTAACGTATGTTGGGTCCATTCTTGTGATCCTGAGCTGGTGATAGTACTGCCCTTTAATTGTAAAGTAATTGTGATTGATAACATACTTAATCAAAAAAGAGGGACAGTACGAAGTGACTGTTCTTATCAAATAAAGTTCCTATTGTTTCCTAGAGAATAGTTAACAGGTCAGGTGACCAAGACCAAGTGGTAGCCCTCTGTAAAGTACAGTTTCTGGTGGCACTGGTCTTTTATACTGTGCTGAATCTTAGCACATTATAAATACTAATAACACTACCATACTTTATAACCTCAGGCCAAGGTACATAATCATTGCTTCTACTCAAATGCTTCCACATGTATTTTTTGCAATGTTTTTAGATGTTAGTTCTCATTCAATAGGGAAATCTAAAGTACATTACAAACATTGTTTCCTCTAGCACTTTGTCTCACTTTTGGAACATTTTTTTAGTCAGTAATGTGTTTTATTCTCTAAATTTGTGTTCTTCCAGAGGTTTTTTTAGGGCATTTGTATAAAATGCTTTTTTCACACGGCATTCTTCTTATCAGAGTTCCTGCTACAAATAAATTGGTCAGTTAATAAGTGTGAATGTAGAGCTATGAAGGTGATGCCTTATTACGACATTGCTACAAGTCTTTCTTTTGGGATATTTTATTACAATCTTTGCACACAATGCACACAATGCATATGTTGGGATTAATTTTATCAAGAAATATTTGTGTATTCCACTGCATAGGATGCTTTGACCTTTGCCTGAGCCATCTCACAGAGCACCGGCTCAATGGAGAGTCTATGAGTCCATACTCCACTCAGTGCATAGGATGATAGGCTTTGCATTGAGCCCATATACCACTCTATGAGCACATTGAGGAAGCAGCTGAGTAGGGTAATCTAATTATTATTATTATTGTTATCATTTATTTATAGAGCACCGTTGATTCCATAATGGTGTACATGAGAAAGGGTTACATACAAAATACAGAAATAAATTACAGTAAACAGACTGGTACAGAGGAGAGAGGGCTCTGCCCTCAAAGGCTTACATTCTACAGGAAAATTGGGAGAAGGATGGTAGATTGAGACTTTAGTAGCAGCTACAGTGGTGATGAAAAGGTAGGGAGTCATTGCAGACTATACACTTTCTTGAAGAGATGGGTTTTCCAGTTCTGTCTGTAAGATCAGATTGGCACATAGTCGGATAGGTTAGGCCAACAAATTCCAAGGTATGTGGGATACTCGGGAGAAGTCTTGAAGGCGATTGGGTGAGGAATGATTAAGTATGTAGGAAGTAGGTCTTGGTGAAGATCGGAAATGATGTGATAGTAGATATCGACAGGTTAGTTAGGACATATATGGAGGAGACAGATTATGGATGGCTTTGTAGGTTGGTGTAGGCCAGCTCTAAAAGGCTGCATGGTGCTGAATAGCTATTTTGAAAGCTCAATGCCAATTTTACCACCTTCACTGATCTGTAGGAGATATTACATAGCATCTATCATTTAAAAATATATGAGACAAATACTATAGTATAGTTACATGTTGAGTATTGGCAGGTACTGCAGATATACCCGAATAGTCATTCCAACCAGACTACCACATATACAGAATGATTTTGGTTCACAATCACTTCCAGACTGTAAACTATACCAGAGTTACCAACTACCCCCTAAATACTGTGACAGTCTATAAAAATAAGGACTTTTTTCCAGTGTCTGTAGAAATAAATAGATGTAATCATGTTTTTGTAGCTGGAGAATGTTGTTCAGATTATTGTAATTGTAATTATCCTGATTTTGCAGTTAGCAGTAATTACAGCTAATGCATTCATATCAGTATTTTTACTGTAAACTTTTATTACTTATAATCTTTATGATTTATTTTTATTCTCCAGTTTCTCAGCAACAAATATAAACTATGCAAGTATTTAAAGCACCCTAGAAAAATAGGTTGACAACATGGAATGTTATATAGAGCTTTATTTTCCCGACACGTGGTATATATTGTGTTATGATTGTATAGATTATGAAAATATGGTTTTAGATGAATATTGACTCCTCTGCGCTCACCTTTGTTATTTGGATATAATACAGCACTGAAAGAACTGAACCTACTATTGTACATATGCTTTTTTCACTTGCTTTTATTTGCTGAAAAGAGAGGCTAAGAATGTTCTGTTACATTCCTTTTACATAGTGATTTATGAGTAGGAGTTGTGTGCCTTGATTTACCCATTCTGTGAACACTTTGGCTCATAGTTTTACTGGATACTAACTTACATAAATGTTTACTTTTTATTGGATAGGTCATTGCTTTCAATCACAATTAATGGCAAATGCAGGGGTTTTCTACTAGTTTTGTATTGACAATCTAAACCAGGATAGTGTTTCCTTAGGATAGAGCATAATATCACACTGGTGGAGCATTAGCACCCCAGGGCTGATCTGCAGCTACTAAACAGTGCACCAAGCTGTAGCTGCTCCTCTCCATTCACTTTTTACATCAAGCTGTTGCTGATTTTGTAACATCTGATTGATTGGACTGCTGGCCTGTCTGACCACTCCAATAAGCTGTTCCTAAATCTGGCAGAGGCTGGATGGGAAAAGTTAATGGAGCAGAACACTACTGAATAGTAGCTACAACTAGATACTGCAGATCAGCTCAGGGGCACTGTTGATCCACTGGTATGCTATTGATGACCTATCTTAAAGGGGTTGTCCGGGCTCGTCACATAATCTCAGTGCATATCTAGGCTGCCGAATGTAGACAATCTGTAATGTACTTTGTGTCAGCATTCTGCAGGGTTTCCTAGATAACACTTGTTTTGCGTCTGAACAGAACGACCAGGGGGGGTGTTCTGGCATGATAATGAACACTGGTCGTTTCCACCTCCTCTACCCCAACCCCTCCCCCATAGCAACATCCCCGCCCTCCCCATCTACATGAATGAGCCCTCTCCACAGTAAGAAATCCTCCCCTGCAGCCATTGCTGTGAGCAGACCTGCCCGGTGTAGCTGCTCCTCCCCCGGCCACACACCAGTGATGTATGGAAAGTCTGCACTGGAGGGACAATGTGCTGTATTCAGGGCCGCTCCGTGATTACAATGAATAGCTCCCTCTTATCAGTGATTCCTTCCCGCACTGTCCCGGGCTGTCAGCGATCAGGAGCAGGGAAGGAGAATGTAGTGTGTGAGCCCAGTGATGGGGGTCTGCAGCTTCTAATCTGCACAGGGGTCCGCAGACACTGATGTAATCTGTGACACACTGTAAAAAAGCCTCTGCTGTGTGAATGACATCTCTGTGTCACTGATGTCTTCACACAGTAGAAGATCTGGTGCAGTGTATCAGGGTGAACGATGGGTCAGCGCTGTGTCTCTAATGACACAAATACTGATTGAAGCAGCTTATCCAATCAGTAACTGCAGCAGTGTGAAGTGTTGGGGGGTGTATGTATGGAGAGATATATGATACTAAGGATTTTGATATTGTTGAAGAGTCCTTGCTTCCGTCGCCCCATCAGTCTGCCCGTCTTTCCTTCTTTCCTTCCATCCATACATCCTTCCGTTCATCCTTCCATCCTTCCTTCTTTCCGTCCATCTGACTGTCCTTCCTTCTTTCCATCCGTCCTTCCATCCTTCCTTCTTTCCGTCCGTCCTTCTTTCTGTCCGTCCGTCCTTCCATCCTTCCTTCTTTCCGTCCATCCTTCTTTTCCTCCTTCTTTCTGTCCTTCCTTCCATCCTTCTTTCTGTCCTTCCTTCCTTCCGTCCATCTATCCGTCCGTCCTTTCCGTCCCTCCTTCCTTCCTTCTGTTCGTCCTTACGTCCTTCTTTCCGTCCATCCTTCCTTCTTTCCATCCTTCCTTATTTCCGAAGGTCCTTCCTTCTTTCCGACCGTCCGTGCCATTCTTCCTTCTTACTGTCCTTCCTTCTTTCCGTCTGTCCATCCGTCCTTCCTACTTTCTGTCCTTCCTTCTTTATGTCCGTCTGTCCTATCTTCTTTCCGTACTTTCTTCTTTCCGTCTTCCTTCTTTCCATCCGTCCGTCCTTCCTTCTTCCCGTCCCTTCTTTCCATCCCTTCTTTCCGTCCGTCCGTCCTTCTTTCTGTCCGTCCTTCTTTCCGTCCGTCCGTCCTTCTTTCTGTCAGTCCGTCTTTCTTTCCGTCCGTCCGTCCTTCTTTCCGTCCGTCCTTTCCATCCGTCCGTGCTTCTTTCCGTCCGTCCGTCCTTCATTCTTTCCATCCGTCCTTCATTCTTTCCGTCCGTCCTTCATTCTTTCCATTCATCTGACCGTCCTACCTTCCTTCCGTCCATCCTTCCTTCTTTCCATCCTTCCTTATTTCCAACCGTCCTTCCTTCCTTCTTTCCGTCAATCATTCAGTCTTTCCATCCGTCCATCCGTTCTTCCCCTCAAGCCTGTATTTTCCCTTCACCTCTGGGAGATTTCCTGTTTTCCTTCCTCTTCTTCCATAACTTTTCTATTTTTCCATCAATACAGACATATGAGGCTTCTTGTTGTTTTTTTGCAGGACGAGTTGTACTTTTGAATGACGACATTTATTTAAAAATTGCAAAACAACAGTGCAATTACACATTTGTTTTTTGTTTTTTTTATTCACCATGTTCACTATATGGTAACACTGATGTGTCGGTATGATGTCTGGGGTCAGTACTATATGGTAACACTGAGGTGTCGGTATGATGTCTGGGGTCAGTACTATATAGTAACACTGAGGTGTTGGTATGATGTCTCAGGTCAGTACTATATGATAACACTGACGTGTCGGTATGATGTCTCAGGTCAGTACTATATGGTAACACTGATGTGTCGGTATGATGCCTGGGGTCAGTACTATATGGTAACACTGAGGTGTCGGTATGATGTCTGGGGTCAGTACTATATGGTAATACTGAGGTGTCGGTATGATGTCTCAGGTCAGTACTATATGGTAACACTGACGTGTCGGGGCAGGGGCAGTCAGGGCATAATAGCCTCCTTCTTAGAACGCAACATAGACCCTACTGAAAAGGGAGCTTTTAGTTTAATACACAAAAATCAGGTGACAGTTCACTTTTAAATAGAAATAAATATGAATTATGTTTCTCATAATACATGTTTGACTGTATGAAGCTGCGGATCATGGAAAATGGTGCAAAAGCACAATTCAGTGATACCATATAGTACTGACCCCAGACATCATACCAACACCTCAGTGTTACCATATAGTACTGACCCCAGACATCATACCGACACCTCAGTGTTACCATATAGTACTGACCCCAGACATCATACAGACACGTCAGTGATACCATATAGTACTGACCCGAGACATCATACCGACACCTCAGTGTTACCATATAGTACTGACCCCAGACATCATACAGACACGTCAGTGATACCATATAGTACTGACCCGAGACATCATACCGACACCTCAGTGTTACCATATAGTACTGACCCCAGACATCATACCGACACCTCAGTGTTACCATCTAGTACTGACCCCAGACATCATACCAACACCTCAGTGTTACCATATAGTACTGACCCGAGGCATCATACCGACACCTCAGTGTTACCATATAGTACTGACCCCAGACATCATACCGACACCTCAGTGTTACCATATAGTACTGACCCGAGGCATCATACCGACATGTCAGTATTACCATATAGTGAACATGGTGAATAAAAAACCCAAAAAACAAATGTGTAATTGCACTGTTTTTTTGCAATTTTTAAATAAATGTCGTCATTCAAAAGTACAACTCGTCCTGCAAAAAACAACAAGAAGCCTCATATGTCTGTATTGACGGAAAAAATAGAAAAGTTATGGAAGAAGAGGAAGGAAAACAAGAAGTCTCCCAGAGGTGAAGGGAAAATACAGGCTTGAGGGGAAGAACGGATGGACGGATGGAACGACTGAAAGATGATCGGAAAGGAGGTAGGACGGTCGGAAATAAGGAAGGATGGAAAGAAGGAAAGAAGGACGTAAGGAAGGAGGGACGGAAAGGACAGACGGATCGACAGAAGGAAGGATGGAAAGAAGGACGGAAGTAAGGACAGACGGACTGATGGGGCGACGGACGGACGGAAGGAAGGACGGATAGAAGGAAGGATGGACGGAAAGGAGGGACGGAAAGAAGAACAGACGGATAGATGGACGGAAGGAAGGATGGAAAGAAGGAAGGACGGATGGAAAGAAGGAAGGACGGAAAGAAGGACGGATGGAAGGATGGATGGACGGAAGGAAGGACAGAAAGAAGGAGGAAAAGGAGGATGGACGGAAAGAAGGACGGACGGACGGAAGGACAGAAAGAAGGAGGGACGGAAAGAAGGAAGGATGGAAGGACGGATGGAAAGAAGGAAGGACGGTCAGATGGACGGAAAGACGGAAAGAATGAAGTACGGAAAGAAGGACGGACGGAAAGAAGGACGGACGGATGGAAAGAAGGACGGACGGATGGAAAGAAGGACGGACGGATGGAAAGAAGGAAGGATGGACGGGAAGAAGGAAGGATGGATGGATGGAAAGAAGGAAGACGGAAAGAAGAAATTACGGAAAGAAGAAAGTACGGAAAGAAGATAGGACAGACGGACAGAAAGAAGAAAGGACGGAAGGATGGACAGAAAGAAGGAAGAACAGAAAGTAGGACGGATGGACAGACGGAAAGAAGGAAGGACAGAAAGGAGGAAAAGAAGGATGGACGGAAAGAAGGAAGGATGGAAGGACGGACGGATGGAAGGACAGACAGAAGGACGGACGGAAAGAACGAAGGATGGATGGAAAGAAGGAAGGACAGTCAGATGGACGAAAAGAAGGAAGGACGGAAGGATGAACGAAAGGAAGGAAAGAAGGAAGGACGGGCGGACTGATGGGGCGACGGAAGCAAGGACTCCTCAACAATATCAAAATCCTTAGTATCATATATATCTCCATACATACACCCCCCAACACTTCACACTGCTGCAGTTACTGATTGGATAAGCTGCTTCAATCAGTATTTGTGTCATTAGAGACACAGTGCTGACCCATCGTTCACCCTGATACACTGCACCAGATCTTCTGCTGTGTGAAGACATCAGTGACACAGAGATGTCATTCACACAGCAGAGGCTTTGTTACAGTGTGTCACAGATTACATCAGTGTCTGCGGACCCCTGTGCAGATTAGAAGCTGCAGACCCCCATCACTGGGCTCACACAGTACATTCTCCTTCACTGTTCCAGATCACTGACAGCCCGGGACAGTGCGGGAAGGAATCACTGATAAGAGGGAGCTATTCATTGTAATCACGAAGCGGCTTCCCCTGAAGACAGCACACTGTCCCTTCTCTGCAGACTTTCCATACATCACTGTGTCTGGCCGGGGGAGGAGCAGCTACACCGGGCAGGTCTGCTCACAGCAATGGCTGCAGGGGAGGATTTCTTACTGTGGAGAGGGCTCATTCATGTAGATGGGGAGGACGGGGATGTTGCTATGGGGGAGGCGTTGGGGTAGAGTAGGTGGAAACGACCAGTGTTCATTATCATGCCAGAACACCCGCCCTGGTCGTTCTGTTCAGACGCAAAACAAGTGTTATCTAGGAAACCCTGCAGAATGCTGACACAAAGTACATTACAGATTGTCTACATTCAGCAGCCTAGATATGCACTGAGATTATGTGACGAGCCCGGACAACCCCTTTAAGTACAGACCATCAATTTTGTAATCCAAAAAAACTCTAGAAATGTAATTCATCAAGTTTATGCAAAACCGTGGAAAAATATCACGTGATAAAAAAGCATCACAGTTTACAAATTGAACACTGGAACAATGCATGCTTTACAGCAGAGATGGGTTTACCCGCAGATGTTTTGGTTTGGCAGATTCGGATGTATATTTTTTAAAATCCAGGTTTGGGACCAGACTTGACCCGAACATGAGCTGGAATCCCAAACCCGGACTTTAAAGTTATAAAATGGTTGCTACTAGCCCTGGGGGACTATAAAAATAAGCAAAATTGTGATTAAACAGCAATATTATACTTACTGAGTCTCCGGTGGCTGCAGGCACACCTTTTCTTGGCCGCTCATTAGCTTTCTGATTATTCACTGCACTCTGTCTCCAACAGACAGTCACAGATGCCCACTCTCTCTAACAGCATCTTTGACTGGTTGCCATTAGCAATGTACCTGCCCTCAAAGCAGTGTAAAAATAAATAAATAATTTAAAAAAATGTAAGTAGGGCTTCATATTATGTTTGATTTGCAACGAAAATGAAGCAGTCAGCTATGGGTTGCCACCTCCAGCTACTTGGCTTTACCTTGGCTGGCAATCAAAAATATAGAGTGGCCCTTTTTTTTTTTTTTTTTTTTTAAATAAACAATAAAAAATAATGTGGGCTTTGCCCTTTTTTTGATTGCCAGCGAAGATAAAACCTGGCAGCTTTGAGCTGGAGTTCACAGTGTTTTTAGTGCCCCCACCACAGGCTACACAATAGCAGCCCGCAGCCACACAAGAAATTGACGCATTCATTAGAATACCCAGTTCTTGACGATGCCCTGGTGCATTGGAATCAGGTGATAGAAGGGCTTAATGACAGCTGAGTATTAATAGCTTGTCATTAAGCCCTAGGTTGATAATGTTGAGGTTTCTATGAGACCTGCACATTATTAGTCCTGTGAGTAAATGGTTAAAAATAACACAACATAGAAAAAAATCATTAATTTGAAATAAAACACTGACAACCCTAATTTTCCCATTTGTTAACCACAAACATACCCTCCCATGGTAGTCCACAGTGATATCCAGTGAAGCACACAATGCAGTCTCTACATCCAGAGAATGTAGCAATGCAAATAGTTTATCGGTCGGTAGAGCGCTAGAGTTAGGAAGGATCAGCAGGATGGGAGTATTAGTAAAAAAGGTTTTTATTAACCTCTTACAAGCGTTTCCACAACACGTTTCCGCAGCACAGAGCTGTCTTCATCAGGTAAGACTGTAGTGATGGAACAAGCGTCATATCACTGCAGTCTCTGAGATCACACTGACTGCCGCAAGGAGGGGTGCAGTCACTCACTGAGTCACAGAGGGTTCCCATGGCAGTCAGTGAACTTAGGTGAACCTGCTGCCAGACTGGCTGTGCTGCAATGTCCCGCAATCCAGTAGCGAGGTAACCTGAGAGTGGGCATCTGTTATTGGCTATTGGTGGCAGAGTATAGTGATTAATCAGGAAACTAATAAGTGGCATTGAATTGGTGTGCCTGCAGCTGCCGGAGACTCGGTAAGTATAATGCCGCTGTTTTATTTACTATACACTACATACACCACACACTATATACTACACTAGGTGTTCAGCACGGACCCCGAACTTTACAGTTCAGGTTTGCCCATTACTACTATTCAGTCATTTAAGAAGTCATTTGTAATTAGTAATACCTTTTTTGACCTGTGTAAATTACAATCATACAAAACATAAAAATCCTAATAAAAATTACTATTATTGGTTTGAAACACTTGAATTCTAATAGACACATGGAGGAGCTTGACTACTGTGCAGAAGCTTACAGGGCTCTGTATGTCCCTTTAGCCTATAATAGAAAAATAATTAAAGACTTGTGATAATTGGTTGTCCTGTTGGAAATTTTACTTGGATCCCATTATACCAATGGACACACATACTGTTCATATATTATCATCAAATGAATTCCATAAGTGCTTTAAAAGTCTTATAAAGGACTGTATGTTGCTCAGACTATAAAATGTAGTAGCTTCTATTTTCTTCTTTTCTACTGTAAATTTCCAGATGAATTTTTGCATGAGTAACATTTGCCTTCATTAGGTATTATGAGTCACTAGTTAGCTCAGGTTAAATTCAATTTGTTTCCTTTATATGGCTTTTATCTATTTATATCTCTGTGCAGATTTTGTGTTCAGGGATATGCAAGTAACCTTTTCTACTTGGCCCAATGTCTGCTCATTTAATTCAATACAATCAGTTCTGTGTGAAAAATGTTATAGACAAAAGGAAATTGGTGACATTTTATCACAATGTGCCAATGTTGCCATTATAGACAGTAGAGCATTTCTGTTCCTCTGGACTGGTTGTTGTGTCATTTATTCTAAGACTTTATATTGCTTGATTCATATACATAGTGGGAAAAAAAGACATGCCTGAAAATGACTCTGTAAGCCGAATGCAACAAAACGATTTGGGATTCAGCACAAGTTCAGAAGAACACAAAATGAAAATTAAATTTCACCTTACATTAATTTTTAAAGGTCACACAAAAAGCTTTTCTGCTGCATGAACTGTGCCAACATTATTTAAATATCTTCAAAGGATTTGATTTGTTAGAATAAAATAGAAGCCCGAAAAGACCTGGATGAACTGCCAAATTTTCAGCAATATTTTAAGAGTAGATTGCAAAATGCCTTAGTTGTTCATATTTCTAACAGAGAGAATTTCTCCGCAGAGAAGCTGCAGCTGTCATCCAGCCCAGAGTCAGTGTTCTAGCTGTTGCTTGTCTTCTAAGTTTAACTAAACATATTTGTTATGGTACCTTTACACGCCGCTACCGAAGGTAGCAACAGGTAGGCACCGCACTTACACGCGCGCGTTTTCAACGGTTGCTAACGGTACCTGATGCCGCAAATACACGCTGCCACAAGGTGATCCACAGAAGGTATTTTCGATCCCCGGAAGTGCCGACTGGTGCCACAGGATACCTTCTGTGGAGCACCTTCCCTGATTTACACGCCGCTACAACAAGGGAATCTGGGCGTACATATTGTGCGCCGTAACTACATAGGCGTGACAGAGTAGTGTATTACGAGACGCTCGTACGGTGATTGGACAATGCAATAACATCACATGATTAGCCAGCCAGTGCAGGGAGGCTGGCTAATACATGACGCTATAGCAAATGTGTATTGTGACGGGTCAGCTCATTAAATATGCCGTCCTGTACAGGGACAGCCAATGGGTACACAGTACAACTGTTCTTTTAAGCCTGGTGCAAGTCGATCAAGCACTGCACACAGCTGACAATGGGCCAAGTACTTACCACAGCGATGCTCATGCCAGTACTTTCCAAACATAAAGCTACTGAACTCCGAACCCAAACAGGTTTGCTCAACACCGGAGAGTTCATCAAACTGAACCAAACCTTGAAAGGTTTGCTCATCTCTATTAGTGATGAATTTGTCTGTTCAAATTCATCAATACTTCTTTTTCAGCAAATTTTGCATACCTGCCACCATTTTGTTGAAATTTAAAGGGTCTGTGGTTAAAATGAAGGTTCTCCTTATGTGTCCTACTTATGCTACTAATGAAGATTTCACAGCTTACATTCAAGATATTATCACATTCTCATTTTGTCTATACACTGTGTTCCAAATTATTATGCAAATGTTCTTTTTCTCTGATTTTCCTAAATGGTTGGTGCAAATGACAGTCAGTGTAATAAAAGTCATCACCCGTTAGAGTAGACATCACATTTTATTGAAGAAACCTCCCAATGATAACAGTATAATCTTAAAAATTAAAAAAACTCTAAATGCACTGTTCCAAATTATTACGCACAGTAGAGTTTCTAAACATTTGATATGTTTTAAATAACTGAAATGCTCATTTGTTGAATTTGCAGCATTAGGAGGTCACATTCACTGTAATAAAAAGCTATTTAACTCCAAAACATCCTAACAGGTCAAGTTACATGTTAACATATGAACCCTTCTTTGATATCACCTTCACAATTCTTGCATCCATTGAACTTGTGAGTTTCTGGAGAGTTTTTGCTTGTATTTCTTTGCATGATGTCAGAATAGCCTCCCAGAGCTGCTGTTTTGATGTGAACTGCCTCCCACCCTCATAGATATTTTGCTTGATTATACTCCAAAGGTTCTCTATAGGGTTGAGGTCAGGGGAAGATGGTGGCCACACCATGAGTTTATCTCCTTTTATGCCCATAGCAGCCAATGACACAGAGGTATTCTTTGCAGCATGAGATGGTGCATTGACATGCGTGAGGATGATTTTGCTCCTGAAGGCACGTTTCTGCTTTTTGTACTATGGAAGAAAGTTCTGTCAGAAACTCTATATACTTTGCAGAGATCATTTTCACACCTTCAGGAACCTTAAAGGGGCCTACCAGCTGTTTCCCCATGATTCCAACCCAAAACATGACTCCTCCGCCTCCTTGCTGACGTCGCAGCCTTTTTGGAACATGGTGGACATCCACCAACCATCCACTGCTCCATCCATCTGGACCATCCAGGATTGCTCGGCAATCATCAGTACACAAGACTGTTTGAAAATTAGTCTTCATGTATGTCTGGGCCCACTGCAACCGTTTCTGCTTGTGAGCACTGTTTAGGGGTGGCCGAATAGTAGGTTTATGCACCACAGAAAGCATTTGAAGGATCCTACACCTTGAGGTTCGAGGGACTCCAGAGGCACCAGCAGCTTCAAATATCTGTTTGTTGGTTTGTAAGGCCTTTTTAGCAGCTGCTCTCTTAATCTGATGAACTTGCCTGGCAGAAACCTTCCTCATTCTGCCTTTATCTGCACGACCATGCCTGTGCTCAGAATCAGCCACAAATCTCTTCACAGTATGATGATCACGCTTAAGTTTTCGTGAAATATCTAATGTTTTCATCCCTTGGTCAAGGCAGTGCACTATTTGTTGCTTTTTGGCAGCAGAGAGATCCTTTTTCTTTCCCATGTTACTTGAAAACTGTGGCCTGCGTAATATTGTGGAACATCCAGTTTTCCTTTTATTGGGCTCACCTGACAACCTAATTATCACAGATATCTGAGATTGATTTCAGTGATCCAAAGAACTCTGAGACACAATACCATCAATGAGATTCATTAAAAAAAAAAAAAAAAAACAATCCTATGACACTTAAAACCAATTTGCATAATAATTTGGAACACAGTGTATATGTGTGTGTGTATTTGACATTTAATTTCTGGAACCAAAAGTCATTATTTCTTTGTGCAATCTAATGTTTCAGCTGAATCCCAGATCGATTTAGACACGGCTGTATTTCAGTTTTCTTTCATGGTTTAGCATGAATTACATTCATTACAATGTAGGGTCCAATCTGCTTAAATCTGTTCATGTAGTTTATTTTGATTTCATTTGTTACGGCACAGAAACCATCATAAACGAGCTGAACATGAGAAGCCTGACGATTTTACAAAATATCTTCCAGTTCAGCTCACACCAAATTGTGCTCGAATTATGGTTTGCTGTAAATGTCATCACATGTTTGAAGCATAACGCTAAGCATCCTGGGATTATGTATCATTTTACGATTACCGTATATACTCGCGTATAAGCCGAGTTTTTCAGCCCAAAAATTGGACTGAAAAGTACCCCCCTCGGCTTATACGCGAGTCAGTGACGGCTTGCGTATACAGCAGCCCCAGCAGCCTCAGTAATCCAGGCCCCTCCCCCCTTGCGCTCCAGAAACCTGTAAAGTAAAATCTTTATACTTATCACTGTCCCCGCCGCCCGCCGCTGCCAACATCACGATCCCCGGCTTCATCCGTCCGTCTTCTTCCGGCTTCCTGTTCGTCGCAGGCAATGACGTCATTGTCTGCGACGAACAGGAAGCCAGAAGAAGACGGACGGATGAAGCCGGGGATCGTGATGTCGGCAGCGGCGGGCGGCGGGACAGTGATAAGTATAAAGATTTTACTTTACAGGTTTCCGGAGCAGGAAGGGGGGAACCCTGGATTACTGAGGCTGCTGGGGCTGCTGTATACTACCACTGGGGCTGCTGGGGCTGCTGTATACTACCACTGGGGCTGCTGGGGCTGCTGTATACTACCACTGGGGCTGCTGTATACTACCACTGGGGCTGCTGTATACTACCACTGGGGAGGCCTGTATACCACTGGGGGGCCTGTTTACCACACTGCTGGGGGCTGTATACCTGTGCTGGGGTCCACCCTCGGCTTATACACGAGTCAATAGGTTTTCCCAGATTTTGGGGCAAAAGTAGGGGGGTCGGCTTATACACGAGTCGGCTTATACACGAGTATATACGGTACATGTCAACTATTCATATGCAAACCTACATTACTGGATTGTATTGATAGGTTAATAGCCATCATTTTTATTTTCCACTTCTATAAGTTACTTTATTGATAGGTTATGTCAAGAAATCAGTAAATCTAGCTCAGTTTACTGAGTGGTGCACTTTCCTTATTTCTAATAACAGAATCATTTTTCAGCTTATAACACCATGGAGACCAAAATACTATAAACTCACATTGTTATAAGGTGAAGTTCCCTAAAGAGTTTTTGATGCTGCATATTTTTTCTGTGCAAAAAACGCATCATCTTAGGTTGTGTGCCCACTGGACATGTGTGCTGCATTTATACTGCATCTTTCAGCTGCACAAACACAGCTGTGTTAAAAAAAAAAGCAGAACAAACGTATAAACACACATGTGGCACAGCTTTTTTTTTAATGTTTAATCTTTGTTTATTAATAAAATCAAAAAGCATAACCAATAACAGACAAAATGCATACATTTCACAGAATGAGAACAATAACTACAAAGGTAAGTACATAGCAAAATAATAACAATCTCCGTAGTTATTGCAAGACAAGTAGACAAATAAATATTGGGTGCAAAGACAAAAGTATCTAAGAAAATATGACTCCCTTCTGGCAGTAATATGGAAGGGAACCTCCAAAAGGCTTGTGTCAACAAAGCCTTCTCGCCAGGGTACAAGTAGCCTGAGGGCATAGTGTGGGCAACAAAGGAGCCAGGAGAGGCGAATAGGAAGTAGCCATCTCTGCGCTCCAATAGAAAATAGAGAAGACTAAGACAGAGAAAGTAAAGAGAAGACAACTAGGGTAACTGGGTAGAGAACAGGGGGAAAGGAAAAGAGGGAGCAAAAAGAAAAGGGGGGCAGGAGGGAATGGAAAAGAGGGGTTCAGAAAGAGGCTTCTCTTGAGTACATGGGGTAGAAGATCGGAAGTGGGCACAGCTTTTTTAAAAACACATAGGCTTTAATGAAAAAAACGTTGGTGCTGTGTTTTTGCTGTATAAACATCCAGTGGGCACATAACCTTACAGTTCCAGCAAAGTGGATGGGATTTATAGAAATCTCTTGCCCACTGTGCTGCATTTTTACTTAACACAAACTAACCTATGGTGCATGTTTTTAATCCGCAAAATGTGAATTTTCTTGTGTGTACACTGCGTTTTCTGTGCAGGTTTTCCCTATAGACTTAAAAAATGTGCATTCACTTTTAGTGCATTTCTCTTGCAGAAACATGCTAACAACACATATAATCCACACATGGCTGTATCAATAAAGCTTTGTCAAAGCCAAATACCAGGAAATATCAAAAGGAGGTTTTCCAGAGAAGCAGAGGTGCGTGTGTGAGGGCGCTTTCTGTGAACGCAGCCTATGGTTACCTGATGTGTATCGTGGTAACTAGTTCACAGACAAGGCAGCCTAGTGTCTGCTTTCCCAGACCGGGCAGGGAATCGCTGCTAGCAGCGTTTCCCTGTGCGTTCGGCTTAACGGACACAAGGCAGCCTTGTCTGTGAAATGGTTACTACGATACATATCGGATAACCATGGGCTGCGTCTGCAGAAAGCAGCGGCGCACACACACCTCCGCTTCTCTGAAAAAACCTAAGTATTTAGCGGAGAACCGCTAAATATTTACAGTGGAGGTGTGTGGACATGGCCGAATGCAGCTTTATGTAAAACTTGACATCCCAAAAAGAGATAAAAAATGTAACGCCAAAAACACAATGAAAGTATGCAATGCAAAACACACTCAAAAATGTAATGAAAAAAACCTAATTAACCTAATCTACTCAATAAATGCAAAAATGCTGAAATTTTACAAATTTTGCCAATCTGTATTTGTGACATTCTCAGTGTACTGATGCAGATACACTCTACATTCTGGTAAAATAGTTGCTTCACGTTTCCAACAACAAATATGCTAAATGATATAATAATACTCAAGTAGATAAAACTTAAGAAACCTCATAATTCAAAATGCAGCTGTCAAATATATGGCTTTTGTATATGTGTATAACCTTAAGGGGCCTGTTACACGGTGCCACCTCGTCGGAGATGTTGGCGGCGACTGGCGGAGACGCGCGCACGCTTTTGGCGCCCCGCCAGCGTCGCCGCCCCCCGTTTACATGGGAGAGACACCTCCGCCGATGCATCGGCAATCTGACAGGTGGCATCACCGCCGGGGTGTCTCAAAACCCCAGGAGCGATGCAGTACAATGGGAGCCTATGGCTCCCATCGCCTGTCAGATCGCCGTTGGCCGTTTACATGGGGCGATGTGTACACATCGCCCCAGATCGGCCGCCTGGTTTCACAGCGCTGCTGTGAAACCAGGCGGCCAGTCAAATGCATCGCCCTCGCCTAGTTACATAGGGCGACGCATTGGCGACGCATTGGCGACGTCGGCGGCAAGAGGCCACGCCCCAGCATCATCTAAAATATCGCCGCCGATGTCGCCAGGTGTGAAGTGGCCCTAAGGCTATGTGCTGACTGTGCGTTTCTGCTGCATTTTTTTGCTGTGTTTTCTGCAGCAAAAACTCATTACCCTCAGTTTTATCATTAAGGTCAATGTGATTTTCAAAAATCTCTGCCCACATATGCACTTTTAGGTGCTGCGTTTTTGCTGCTAAAAATACATGCATTTATAAAAGTCCCAGTCAATTATCTTGTGCTTTTTTGGGTTGCATATTCCAATCGACAGCCATTCTAATCACATGTAAAGCACGGCACAAATGTAGCAAAAAAGCACCAGAAACGCATTGGTGCATTTTTGAAACAGCTGTGTGCTTGTGGCTGAAAAAACACAGCACAAACGCAGACAAAAAAATACACACAGTGATCACAGAGCATTAGGCTATATGCCCACTGAGAGTTTTTGCTGCTTTTTCTTGCTATTTTTCTGCACCATAAACACAGCACACACAGTTTCGTAATGAAAGTCAATGTGAGTTCCCAAAAGCTGTTGCCCATTATGTGCGTTTTTGGGTGCTGTGTTTATGGTGCAGAAATCGCCTGTGTTTTTTTTTATGTCCCTGCAATTATCTTCTGCTTTTTTGGCCTGTGTTTTCCAGTTGACTGCCATTCTAATGAGCTGAAAAAAAAGTATCACCAACTAAAAATAAGCAGCAAAAAAGCACCATAAATGCGTGTGCGTTTTTGAAACAGCTGCGTTTTTGTGGCTGAAAAAAACCCAGCACAAATGCAGCCCCAAAAAAATGCACAGTGTGCACATAGTCTAAGTTATTTTATTAAAAATGTTAAGAAGATATTTAGATTTTTAGAAAATGTGAGGTAATTTGGAACATATATTGTGTTTTAAACTCTCACATTTTCTGTCTGTAACTATTGTGTACATCCAGGAGATGGACATTGCCATAAAGGGAACCTGTCAGGTCATTTTTACCCCCTAACCTATCACTACCTGTCCCTGCACCTTACAGGCACATCCTTAACAATCCCTGTCTCACCTAATAGTGTCCTATATTGGCTGTGAAAAATGGCTTTGATACTCACATTTTCGCATTCAAATGCAGCATCTGGGCTACGGTCTGTAGTCTGATTGGGCGGTCTCCATGGCTCTGTCTCCCTCTCGCTCCTGTAATTACACCCCGCTGGGCATGAGAATTCATCCTCCATCATGCTTCTGATTTGAAATTCCTGCCTCTTTCTTCCGGATAATAGTAAAGTCAATAAACAGGAGTGGATACCATGTGCTGCCGAGTCTTTCAATCCAAGAAACTAGGGTACAGTACTGAAATGAATAAAAGATACAACTTTATTTCTTACGCATTTTGAGGGTCCGCTGCCCACTTCTTCAGAGAATTTAGAATGTATTCTACATTCTCTGAAGAAGTGGGTAGCGGATTCTACATTCTCTGAAGACTTGGGCAGCGGACCCATGAAACGTGTAAGAAATAAAGTTGTATCTTTTATCTATTTTGGTCCTGGACCCTGGTTTCTTGGATTAAAAGACACGGCAGCACATATTATCCGCTCCTGTTTATTAACCTTACTGTTTAACCCTTGGGTGGAGTGCTGCAGCTGTTGACCGCCAACAAGGTGTTGTGACTGGCACAACCCTAACAGGTTAGTGCAACAATCACTGCACCCACTGTCCTCCTCACTGGTAAGACCCTATGTGAACTTTCTCTTCTTTCCGTGTAGACTGACTCAGGAACATGCATGAGTGCGCAAATCAAAGACAGGCGCACACCCAATAATCACCCATAATGCATCAGACCGGAAATGACGTCCAAATGGTGCTTCAATCCAGAAGAAGGAGGCGGGAATTTCAAATCAGAAGCACAATGGAGGATGAATTCTCACTCCCAGTGGGTGTGATAACAGAAGCGAGGGGGGAGGCAGAGCCCTGGAGACCCCCAGTCAGAGTACAACTATAGCCTGGATGCCTCATTTGCATGCAAAATGTGAGTATCAAAGTCATTTTTCACAGCCAATGTAGGACAGTTTTAGGTCAGACAGGGATGGTTAGGATGTGTTAGGTAGGTGAAGGAACAGATTGTGATAGGTACGGAGGAAAAAATGACCTGATAGGTTTCCTTTAATATCACCATTTTCCTAATGTTACGTAGATGGATTAAACTTTAGTGTGACTCTGCCTGCAGAGATTATGCTGACTAGAGATGAACCTGTGCAAGGTCTGTTCAGAGCAGGAGTTTGGGGGAATTCAATCTTCTAAGTGCTGGAGTTGGGATCACTGTGCATAGATACGCTAGGTGATCGAACCAGTGCGAGTCGCTGACAGTGTGTGATCGGTTCAGTTTGGGGTTAAATCCTGCATTATAGTCTGTAGTGTTGTTGGAAAATAAAAAAAGGTTAAAAATCCCACCCTGCCTCTCCCGGACGTCTTTTGCTTATGGCTGGCTGTATGTGTACGGAGAGCCGTATAGCCAATCAGTGACTTTTGAGGATGTACTATATCATGCGTGAGTCCTAAACAAGCAGCATCTGAACATCCAGACATTTGCTCATCTCTAGTGCTAATGTCTTATAAGTCAACGGTCTCCTATATAGACTGGGCTTCTGTGAGCCTGTGCGCGCCACCCTGCCAAGAAAACAATAGAAGAGCAACAGGTCACATAAAACCCGTGCTTTATTAAATAAGCATGTCTATTAATACCATATATTAATTTCCTGAGCCTACAACTATGTTCTACATGCCACAGGGACATTAAATTCAGTCTGGGGGAGTAATATTTCATTAACACAGATTTTACTTTTGTTTTTGGAACCTCTTTGGATATTTCTCATGGCTAGTGAGAAAACTGGACATGTTGTTAGCTGATATATGGCTGTGCATTCAAAATCCATATTCTAAACATTTGCCTCTGAGCAAACAGAGCAATTAGGCATGTTGGAAAATTTATGGCAGAGAATGAGATACTTGCTCATCTTTTGTGATGTCAGCTATAAATCTTGAGAATTGCTCCCTTGGAGCGCACTACACAGGTGGAACTTTTTCACTTTTGAAAAAGTTTCCAACATTTATCACGATAACAAATGATCAGATCTAGTTTGCTGCTCATTTTCATATCTTCCTTGCCCTAGAGAAACAGCATTTATTTAGCTCTACAGAAAGAGACTACAAATAATATTTTGTGAGGATACTTACAAATGTTATGCTCTGTCATTTTTTACAGCCTCCAATTATAGGCTTTGTATTGGTACAAGAAAGGGAGTATCCACCTGCGTGGCAATGTGATATCTTTCCATGATGCACTTTCATACTTTATATATCATTATGCTCGGAAGATCAGGGGACCTGTCAGGGCCTGAAACAGGTTTGGATTCCAACGCCTGGAAGGATGGTGTATTTAAAAGGATACATCTATAGGATATGCCATGGATAGCTGATAAATGCAGGTCCCAGGGATGCAGTCTTCACCTATCTTATGAAACGGGTTGCCAGTATAGGGAAGGTGGTTGCACATGCGTAGGTCTTCCAATTTATTTTGCCTGACATTTCTGAAACTTGCTCAGAAAGTGAACGCAGAGCCTATTTTCAGCATTTTTTAGAATTGGATATGCCAAAATTATATGGGATGGTTCAACCCCCAGACGTAATTGTAGCCAAATGGCAGACTACCATCCCAGATTTACTATGCAGGAGTGGCAACTGATTGTAGTAAAAAGGTAGCAATGAGCTCCTTGGAGGTTGTATGTTCTAATCTTGTTTGTATGACTTTTCTCCTAAATACTAAAGACATAGTATGAGAAAGTGAGCAATGACTGTATCTGTAAAAGTGCAGCTGAATATGTAGCTGTTATATAAGTAGAAAGACGAATGTTAAGGATACAAGAAATATATTCTTTTTATTGTATCTAAGGATTTAAAAGGTAGTACCTCTTGTCAGCGATATTGACTGGAGGTTGGTTAGGTGCTCACCTTCTTATAAAGTAATGTTGGTTGATGTATTCCTGACATATAGGGATGTTAGTGGGGACAAGACCATGCAGTAATCTTTCTGGATATTGATATATCACTAAGAATGTTATTTGTAAGAAAGATAAATATATCTGTTAGAAATATATTGAAAACAACTATAAATCACAATCGTTCAAGATAGGTTTCCTGTCAATATCCTTCTTCTGAATAATGTAATCATCTTTGATGGATATCTCCTTTAAACCTTTTGATTTTGATCAAAATAGTCCTTTTTTTTGTACTTGTCAAAGTTACTAAAATAAATATTAGTCTTTATGCCAAGGAACACATTTGGATTTATCTCCTGCCTAGAAGCAAGTTAATAAATAATTCAAGAATGGGTATAAGGATTCCTTGCAAAACGTTACAAACTGAATTCTAAGCAGTCCATGGAAGGATGCGGTTTACCGAACAAACATGGCCATAAATTAGTCACTTGTGTTAAAGACAAAATCAATTATTTTGAGGTCTCAGACTGTTCTACTCGAGTACATTGATTAAATGTTCATGTATGTTTCAGTATGTGAAGAGCTGATACATGGAGAATATGTTCTTCAGGTCTTGCATTATTCCTAGGGCTATCAACCTGGACAAGGTAATGTGAAGTATTTGCAATGTCTCCTGTGTTCTTCAATCAATAACATTTGCTTCTCTTGTTTGGAGCCAACAGTTAGTGTAGAAATAACAAGCTAAAAGTTACTGAACTAAAAGTCCTTTGGGAGATGGGGAAAAACAATGTCTAAAATAATTTGCTATATCAAAAGTGTCTCCAACTTGTACTCTATGGAACTATACCTGGAAAACTATTTAATCAGTTGTATATGCTGTGTCCAGACTTAAAACCTAATGCCAGGGTCACTTATCACATAGAGGATCAGGTGTACTGATAATGCAGAATAAATCTTAGAATATTTTGTTTTTCAGTGCTCTGTCTGCTTTACATTTACTTAGTGTAACATATTGCAAATTAATCTGCAATTTTCTCAAGGCACTGTGCCTCTTAATGCCAGTTCTATTTTACCAAAGACTGTAGGATGTATCCTTTCTGCTACCCCAATTAATTGGTGTGTATATAAGGATATTGTTTCTTTTCTCATTGGGATTCCACAATACGCACCTCTAATTACAATAGGCATTTTCAAATTCATATATGATGAAGCGCGATTTATATCAATTTAGGAAGACTGCTGCTAATTTATAGATTCTCCCATGGTATCTTTAGAGGTACTTAATTATAATTTGTTTCTTAGACCCATGAGATGTATTTTTACATTCATCCCTTTGCTGCCTTTTCCTTATTTTGATTTCTAGCTTTGGGGTTTTTTTTAACTAAAAGTCAACATATCTTTTACTAAAATGCAAGATAATATTTTATTACATTGGAGGAACCATTATACTAGTGAAATGTGATTTGCATATGTGTTACTATAGGAAGGATTATATTTATACGTGTTTATGTTTTTATCTACATATATAGACAGGCTTTATGTTTTTAGCTACCACCTAAAGATCAACAATCAGCCTTTGTAATATGGAAGACTTGATTTGAGAGGGACAGTTACTATCTCGGTATGTTATTGAGACAATTCTATTGAGCAAATTTCCTAATTTGGAGCAATGTTGTATTGCCTAGGTAGGTGCACACCATTTAAAAGGACTCCGCGGTTTCCACACAATTTTTCATCATGAGAGCATTATCACTGTCTGGACTACAGGGCTCATGAGCTGTCTGATAGAAAATGTGCATACAAAGCTGTGGTGTGGGGGAGATTAGCTTTATGACCATAGCTACATGCTCCATCTACAACTCTGTTTTGCAGCTGCTGCACCCAGTAAACTGATACATTGTTGGAATCAGGGTCTCTACCTACATTATGCGCTCTCAGATGAGCTAGAAAGCACCTTGTCATAGATTCCTTTTAAAGAAAATATTTCATACTGCTGAACTATTCCTGAGAGTACCTTTTGTATTTACTATAACTTTGTAAACTGTGTCAAATATTCTGGTTCAAAGAAACTATAAAGAAGGAATGAAAACGCAATAGGGTCTTATCCTTGTAACAACTTTCGTGAGGCCAACAATTATAGCTGCTCACCTTGGACGGTTGTGTGACCCACATCCAGTGTAAACTTGTAGTATGGCTGCTGCAGGATCCCCACTCCACATGCAGGCAGTGGTAACAAAAGACAAACCCAAAAAGGACAGTGTTTCCTACATCTGTGCTGCTCATACGATGAAATAACCACAGTTGTCAGATAGTGATGGCTTTATTCCAACACATTTCAGAGCTGTGTCTCCGCTCCTTCCTCAGGGAGCCAACATAATACCTATATAGTATTATGTTGGCTCCCTGAGGGCAGAGCAGGGATACAGCTCCAAAACGCATTGGAATAAAGCCATTACTATCTGACAACTTTGGTTATTTCATCGTTTGAGCAGCACAGATGTAGGAAAGGCTGACCTGTTTGGGTATAACTACATTGAACCTTTAATTCAAGGGCTGTGGAGTCGGTAAGCCAAACCTCTGACTCCGACTCCGTGACTCCGACTCCCTCATGTCACATGTAGTGCAGTCTCTGTGAATTGCTCTACAGTAGTTAACCCTATTGTTCTGTTTGGTCAAAAATTACCAAATTTGAAATTTTGATTTCATTTTTCATTTGTTTATGAACAATCATGGTCACATACAGTATAATAATGCAACAGGGCTTCAAATAAAACATTTAAATTAGCTAAAAATCAAGAATGTAAATACCGTATATACTCGTGTATAAGCCGACCCGTGTATAAGCCGACCCCCCTACTTTTGCCCCCAAAACCTGGGAAAATCTATTGACTCATGTATAAGCCGAGGGTGGACCCTAGCACAAGTATACAGCCCCCAGCAGTGTGGTATACACCAGTCCCAGAGGTAGATACAGCAGCCCCAGTGGTAGTATACACGCAGCCCCAGTAGTATATACAGCCCCAGTGGTATATACAGCCCCAGTGGTAGTATAGACGCAGCCCTAGTAGTATATACAGCCCCAGTGGTAGTATACAGGGCCCCAGCAGTATATACAGCCCCAGTTGTTTATACAGCCCCAGTGGTAGTATACAGGGCCCCAGAGGTATATACAGCCCCAGTGGTAGTATATACAGCCCCAGTGGTAGTATACAGGGCCCCAGAGGTATATACAGCCCCAGTGGTAGTATATACAGCCCCAGTGGTAGTATATACAGCCCCAGTGGTAGTATATACAGCCCCAGTGGTAGTATACAGGGCCCCAGCAGTATATACAGCCCCAGTGGTTTATACAGCCCCAGTGGTAGTATACAGGGCCCCAGAGGTATATACAGCCCCAGTGGTAGTATATACGCCCAGTGGTAGTGTACAGGGCCCCAGAGGTATATACAGCCCCAGTGGTAGTATATACAGCCCCAGTGGTAGTATACAGGGCCCCAGCAGTATATACAGCCCCAGTGGTTTATACAGCCCCAGTGGTAGTATACAGGGCCCCAGAAGTATATACAGCCCCAGTGGTAGTATACAGGGCCCCAGCAGTATATACAGCCCCAGTGGTTTATACAGCCCATGTGGTAGTATACAGGGCCACAGAGGTATATACAGCCCCAGTGGTAGTATATACAGCCCCAGTGGTAGTATACAGGGCCCCAGAGGTATATACAGCCCCAGTGGTAGTATATACAGCCCCAGTGGTAGTATATACAGCCCCAGTGGTAGTATACAGGGCCCCAGCAGTATATACAGCCCCAGTGGTTTATACAGCCCCAGTGGTAGTATATACAGCCCCAGTGGTAGTATACAGGGCCCCAGAGGTATATAGCAGCCCCAGCGGTAGTATACAGGCAGCCCCAGTAATGCAGGGCCCCCCAGCGTCTCTCCGGTCACCTGTAAAGGAAACTATACTTATCACAGTGCCGCTGTCCGCTCCCGCTGTCCGCGCCCGCTCGCAGCTGCCGACCGCGATCCTCCATCTTGCGTCTTCTTCCTGTTTCCTGTGCTCGTCGCAGGGAATGACGTCATTGCACAGAAACAGGAAGAAGACGCAAGATGGAGGATCGCGGTCGGCAGCTGCGAGCGGGCGCGGACAGCGGGAGCGGTCAGCGGCACTGTGATAAGTATAGTTTCCTTTACAGGTGACCGGAGAGACGCTGGGGGGGCCCTGCATTTTGGGGATGCGGGGGCTGCTGTATACCGATGTATACATCGATATGTACCGATGTATACATCGGTATACAGCACTGACTCGCGTATAAGCCGAGGGGGGTACTTTTCAGCCCAATTTTTGGGCTGAAAAACTCGGCTTATACGCGAGTATATACGGTAGGTCCGGTCAAAAATCACCGGAATATTATAAGTGTAGAGTAGACACGAACAAAGCAGCAGGGTTAAATGGAGTTAATTTCCTTTGGTCTCTTCAGGTTTAACTTCTGTGGCTCTCCAGGTGAGATGCTGCTGTGTGTGTTATTTGACGCAGTTGTCTACTCCCCCAGTCTTTAACTAATCCTATGACTCATCAGTTGGTTTCACTGAAAGACTTCATTCACTCTTTGACCTGTGAGAGGTGTTATGCTATGTGCACTTTCTGCTGGAACTTTCAGAATCTGTCTTTTCCTTGGAGTTGCTGTGACTATCCATGTCCCTAAGTGGAGGTGAAGGGGTTATAGCCTAGAGCAGTTCAGGAGGAGGGCAAGGTTGGCGGCTCAGATGTTCTCACCTTTAGAATTACTTCTTGGAACAGGGTCAGCTAGGTACCCCCAGTCTAAGGGTCAGACTAGTTCCCCTCGTGACCTTTTGCACATCACTGCCATACTTGCTTTCATATCACTTCCTCCGTTATAGCCAACCATAACACCTCATACATAGCACATGTTTAAGTGATAAATTTATTGTAGTACAATGTGAACATCAGACTTTTAATCATTTTGATGATACAATAATCAAGATATTTAGATAGAACATAGTAATTCATAATAATATTCAGTTTATTAAAATCACTTGCTCTATATTATTATTAAACAAAAATGTAAACAGCGGTTACTAGTGATGAGTGAGTAGTGAAATATTTGCACTCGCTATACTGGTAAGGAGTAGTTTTTTAATACTTGCATATTCATCCGAATAGTGAGTCCAATGTCAGTCAATTAGTGATAGGTTCCACCCTCACACATCCGGCCATAAAAAGAGTCTTTATGGGACAGGGCGGGAGTGTGGACTTTTTGATAATTTCAACCCCTAAAACACCTTGCTGTGCCCCCTAGAGAGACCCTAACATCCAGTCTGCTCTCACTGAGGTGCCAGCTCACTTTGTGTACTGAAGGGAGCTGTCAATTTGTGTCAGATCGATAACAATCGACATCATTCACGAGCACCAGAGAAACTCACCGAGTAATGAGTATCGCAAATACTGTACTATTTGTGTGAATAGTAACGATTACACTCGCTTATCACTAACGGTTACGCTTTAATTAAAGAACACACCTTCAAGTCCAGTTCATTTAATATTAGTTCAAAGTTGCAAATATATAGGTATGTAAAATCTGTAATTGAGAAAAAATGTAAAAAAGATGCATATATGCAAATTTGCACTTCACTAAGGAAGTTGAGAAACTCCCGTGTGCCACATTTAAGCAGCTTCCTCAAAGTCATAATCGCTTTCCTACAAGCTTTTAATATAACTAAGGGATTTGTGCCAGATCAGAACCCCAAACTACAGACGCTGCGTTTCGGGGTACCTGCCCCTCATCAGTGTAGTGTGTGGGATATTCTGATCTGGCAGAGTGAGTGGGCTAAGACAAGGTCTGGGAACTTGCTCTCAACCTTATGGAGAGAGCTAAGTAGGTGAGGAGATTGTAAGCCACTTCCCTCCTCTCAGATATATGCATATATGCAAATTTGCACTTCACTAAGGAAGTTGAGAAACTCCCGTGTGCCACATTTAAGCAGCTTCCTCAAAGTCATAATTGCTTTCCTACAAGCTTTTAATATAACTAAGGGATTTGTGCCAGATCAGAACCCCAAACTACAGACGCTGCGTTTCGGGGTACCTGCCCCTCATCAGTGTAGTGTGTGGGATATTCTGATCTGGCAGAGTGAGTGGGCTAAGACAAGGTCTGGGAACTTGCTCTCAACCTTATGGAGAGAGCTAAGTAGGTGAGGAGATTGTAAGCCACTTCCCTCCTCTCAGATATATGCATATATGCAAATTTGCACTTCACTAAGGAAGTTGAGAAACTCCCGTGTGCCACATTTAAATGTGGCACACGGGAGTTTCTCAACTTCCTTAGTGAAGTGCAAATTTGCATATATGCATATATCTGAGAGGAGGGAAGTGGCTTACAATCTCCTCACCTACTTAGCTCTCTCCATAAGGTTGAGAGCAAGTTCCCAGACCTTGTCTTAGCCCACTCAATCTGCCAGATCAGAATATCCCACACACTACACTGATGAGGGGCAGGTACCCCGAAACGCAGCGTCTGTAGTTTGGGGTTCTGATCTGGCACAAATCCCTTAGTTATATTAAAAGCTTGTAGGAAAGCGATTATGACTTTGAGGAAGCTGCTTAAATGTGGCACACGGGAGTTTCTCAACTTCCTTAGTGAAGTGCAAATTTGCATATATGCATATATCTGAGAGGAGGGAAGTGGCTTACAATCTCCTCACCTACTTAGCTCTCTCCATAAGGTTGAGAGCAAGTTCCCAGACCTTGTCTTAGCCCACTCACTCTGCCAGATCAGAATATCCCACACACTACACTGATGAGGGGCAGGTACCCCGAAACGCAGCGTCTGTAGTTTGGGGTTCTGATCTGGCACAAATCCCTTAGTTATATTAAAAGCTTGTAGGAAAGCGATTATGACTTTGAGGAAGCTGCTTAAATGTGGCACACGGGAGTTTCTCAACTTCCTTAGTGAAGTGCAAATTTGCATATATGCATATATCTGAGAGGAGGGAAGTGGCTTACAATCTCCTCACCTACTTAGCTCTCTCCATAAGGTTGAGAGCAAGTTCCCAGACCTTGTCTTAGCCCACTCACTCTGCCAGATCAGAATATCCCACACACTACACTGATGAGGGGCAGGTACCCCGAAACGCAGCGTCTGTAGTTTGGGGTTCTGATCTGGCACAAATCCCTTAGTTATATTAAAAGCTTGTAGGAAAGCGATTATGACTTTGAGGAAGCTGCTTAAATGTGGCACACGGGAGTTTCTCAACTTCCTTAGTGAAGTGCAAATTTGCATATATGCATATATCTGAGAGGAGGGAAGTGGCTTACAATCTCCTCACCTACTTAGCTCTCTCCATAAGGTTGAGAGCAAGTTCCCAGACCTTGTCTTAGCCCACTCACTCTGCCAGATCAGAATATCCCACACACTACACTGATGAGGGGCAGGTACCCCGAAACGCAGCGTCTGTAGTTTGGGGTTCTGATCTGGCACAAATCCCTTAGTTATATTAAAAGCTTGTAGGAAAGCGATTATGACTTTGAGGAAGCTGCTTAAATGTGGCACACGGGAGTTTCTCAACTTCCTTAGTGAAGTGCAAATTTGCATATATGCATATATCTGAGAGGAGGGAAGTGGCTTACAATCTCCTCACCTACTTAGCTCTCTCCATAAGGTTGAGAGCAAGTTCCCAGACCTTGTCTTAGCCCACTCACTCTGCCAGATCAGAATATCCCACACCACTACACTGATGAGGGGCAGGTACCCCGAAACGCAGCGTCTGTAGTTTGGGGTTCTGATCTGGCACAAATCCCTTAGTTATATTAAAAGCTTGTAGGAAAGCGATTATGACTTTGAGGAAGCTGCTTAAATGTGGCACACGGGAGTTTCTCAACTTCCTTAGTGAAGTGCAAATTTGCATATATGCATATATCTGAGAGGAGGGAAGTGGCTTACAATCTCCTCACCTACTTAGCTCTCTCCATAAGGTTGAGAGCAAGTTCCCAGACCTTGTCTTAGCCCACTCACTCTGCCAGATCAGAATATCCCACACACTACACTGATGAGGGGCAGGTACCCCGAAACGCAGCGTCTGTAGTTTGGGGTTCTGATCTGGCACAAATCCCTTATAGTTATATTAAAAGCTTGTAGGAAAGCGATTATGACTTTGAGGAAGCTGCTTAAATGTGGCACACGGGAGTTTCTCAACTTCCTTAGTGAAGTGCAAATTTGCATATATGCATATATCTGAGAGGAGGGAAGTGGCTTACAATCTCCTCACCTACTTAGCTCTCTCCATAAGGTTGAGAGCAAGTTCCCAGACCTTGTAAAAAAGATCAAATTCAGTTGTTAGAATATTGTGGCTTTAAAATAAGTACAATACTAGATCAGAAAAATAGAGAAAAAAAGCACAAGCTTTTGTATAGTGTTCATGTAGTACAACTGCCAGCTGTCAGAATACTCTCTGCAAGGAGAAGAGATACTCCTCCAGACCTTGTCTTAGCCTCTCATGCAGCCAGATAAACATTCCCACACACTGCACTGATGAGGAGCAATCAACCCAAAACACAGTGTCTGCAGTTTGGGGTTCTGATCTGGCACAAATCCTAAGTCATATTAAAAGGCTTGTTAAAGTGTCAATTATGACTTTTAGGATTGCTACCCTTATTAGTGGCATTACAGTTTGTCTACTTAAGTGACAATTTGCATATGCAATTTCCCAGAGGAGCATTGCAGTTTAAAGTCTCCTCATCTGCCAACTGGCAGAATACTCTCTGCAAGGAGAATAGATACTGCCCCAAACCTTGCTTAATCTCATCATTTAGAAGTAATTGCACATATGCTACGCCAGAAATGATGGCACCTGCATGAGAATTCGGTCGGAAGCTCTGACTAGTCAGTCAAAGACTAGGAGCAGATGTGGGGAGGATAATACTCATACAAGCAGAAGGAGACAAGTGCAAATTCCCCATACACATTGAATTGACATTATCCAAAGCCGCTTGTATGGTCAGGATCGGCTGACAGTCTAACGTGTATGGGGACCTCTGACTGGTTGATCCTTCTGGTGTCTGGAAACAAGCCGCCACCAGAAGAATCTGACAAAAGCTCTCTCATAAAGAACATCATAAGTAATCAGCAGAACATTGATGTGCATGGAGGGCATGGGAGAGATGGCTGCCGGACGAACAATCTTCCAGATGGTGGTTAATCTGATATCTGTGTATTGTATACGGAGGGGCCGTAAGTAAGCTAAAAATAGGAAGACCAAGCAATTTCCAGGAAATCTCTAGCTTTTGGCAAGAACCTTGATTTAGTTCCAGGTGTAACACATTGAGAATTGATCTCTCTCGGAACCTGATGGCTTTTTCTTTAAGGAAAAAAATTCACCAATCTAGCAATCTAGGTAATGATAGATGCAAATTGGGTTATTACTTAGTCGTGAACTTCCTTTACTCTGAACATTTCACCTTGCTAATCTCACAACATCATCTGTTAAAATGTTAGTAATTTACTTGAAGCTTGTAAACATCAGAAGCTTTTTTAAATTTAATCCCGTAAATGTCTTTGTAGAGAGGCGAAACGGGTTTAATTTATAATTTGCAAATTGTACGTTCGCTCTCCACTGATGAGATGAGTTAGAAAATGTTCTGAGTAGATAATTAGAGAGTGAGCTGCTCAAACTGTTGACGCCAAAGTGTAAATTTTGTTTTTTCTTCGCCTTAGTAACGAACATGTAAACGTATCATTGCATTGATTTTAGATCTTCATGCAGCGTAACAGTTGAAATGTATCAATTATGATTTGTAGGTTTGTAAAATATCACCAAGATTTGTCAAAAAAGTGCACAGAATAATGTGATCTATCTCAACCCTGTTAAAAATAAAAAACCTTCATCTATTATCTTGCGTAACCTATGAACCAAAAGATCTGGAAGGTTCAAGAGCAAATGACCACCCCAAGCCAAGTTTGACCCTTCTGACTATGATGTTCGCCTAGGTTGCCTAAGTGTCCCCAGAATTTTCAAGTAAGCTCCTAGAGGGGGTGTTAGGCTGCAGAGGAGAAGGGTCTCTAAGGGTTTGCCACCACTTTTTCTACTTGATTCTACAATCCTAATAAATTCCTTCTATGTAAAAGTACTGTAGGCAGAAAAATAAACAGCTGTTTAGCTGCTTACATTTCCTTCTAATTCATCTGTACATTTGAAGGAATAACAAGAGTTGCTTGAAGGTAGGGTAGACTTGTAGTGGGAATTTTCAAAAACGACTCCAATTGTTCTCTGATTGACAGGCTGTAATTATTATAAAGATGTTCACTTGTAAACAGCAAGTGGAACTGCGGATATTTTTACGAAAACAAAGTCTGTTTTAGAGCATTTCTTTGTTAAAAATGTTCTGAATAAAAAATATTGTACAATTTTTGCAGATTTTTTCAAACTTTTTTTAGCAGAATAACACACAAAAAAAGTACAGGTTGGTTAATGTGCATAAATAATACTGGAGAAGAGAATAGGGACGATAACTTTGCCAAGCTCATCCCATATGTGTTTGGCACTTAGGCTGGGTTACATTTAAATTATATCATGATTTGTTTTAACCTTTTGATACTTATGGTATTATTTAAGATCAAATACTAAGTTGTATTGTCATTTATGTGGTATTCTGCTAATAAAAAGTTTAAAGAAATACACAAAAAAATTTTATTCAGATTTTTTTTTTTAATGAAAGAAATACTTTAAAATCAGTTCTACTTGAATTTTATAAAAATCCACCTTCATTAAAATGTGGAATTTTTTATAATTTGCTTACATGCAGATTCAGCAAAATAGCATTTACTGGGCACCATTTTTCTGAACCGTAATGGGACATTAGAAGGTTGAAAAATGTTGAAACATTATTATACTCCCCTCAATACTCACTTCTATGGCCCTTCTGCTTCTCATTGCCACATCTTGTCTTTCACACATCTTCTAATCCAGTGTTCCGAACTCCAATCCTCAAGGCCCACCAACAGTGCATGTTTTCAGGACTTCCTTAGTATTGCCCAGGTGTTGGATTTAAACACCTGTGCCTTACAAGGAGCCACCTGCTCCTGAGCAGTACTGCCAGAGCAAACCCAGGCTCTGAACACATGGATTCTCCATAACGTGCTTCTGGCAATAATGCTGCTGCCAATCAAAGGAATATGTGACCACACAGGAAGTCAAATTATGTCCCGTCTGTTCCACATGAGACTCGCCCATGGGAGGTTTCAGGTTGGCCGGCATGTCCATGTCTTTTTGCTAAGCTGCAAACTCACCACTTGCAATGCATTAATCCTTAAACACCACAAGTTCCATATTGAACTTTCTGGGTTCGCAGAGCACAACATGCCTCTGTGATATACAGTGCTTTGTGAAAGTATTTGGCCCCCTTGAATTTTTCAACCTTTTGTCACAATCCAGGGTTATAACATAAAGATATAAATTCTAATTTTTTGTGAAGAATCAACAAGTGGGACACAATCCTGAAGTGGAACAAAATGTATTGAATATTTTAAACTTTTTTAAAAAGCTAAAAAACTGAAAAGTGGGCGTGCAATATTATTCGGCCCCCTTGAGTTAATACTTTGTAGCGCCACCTTTTGCTGCTATTACAGCTGCAAGTCGCTTGGGGTATGTCTCTATCAATTTTGCACATCGAGAGACTGAAATTCTTGCCCATTCTTCCTTGCAAAACAGCTGGGCTCAGTGAGGTTGGATGGAGAGCGTTTGTGAACAGCAGTTTTCAGCTCTTTCCACAGATTCTCGATTAGATTCAAGTCTGGACTTTGACTTGGCCATTCTAACACCTGGATATGTTTATTTTTGAACCATTCCATTGTAGATTTCCTTTATGTTTGGGATCATTGTCTTGTTGGAAGATAAATCTCCGTCCCAGTCTCAGGTCTTTTGCAGCTCCAACAGGTTTCTTCCAGAATGGTCCTGTATTTGGCTCCGTCCATCTTCCCATCAATTTTAACCATCTCCCCTGTCCCTGCTGAAGAATAGCAGGCCCAAACCATGATGTTGCCACCACCATGTTTGACAGTGGGCATGGTGTTTTGAGGGTGATGAGCTGTGTTGCTTTTATGCCAAACATATCTTTTGCATTGTGGCCAAAACGTTCGATTTTGATTTCATTTGACCAGTGCACCTTATTCCACATGTTTGGTGTGTCCCAGGTGGCTTGTGGCAAACTTCAAATGAGACTTTTTATGGATATCTTGAGAAATGGCTTGCTTCTTGTCACTCTTCCATAAAGGCCAGATGTTGCAGTGTAACTGATTGTTGTCTTATGGACAGCCTCTTCCACCTTAGCTGTAGATCTCTGCAGTTCATCCAGAGTGATTCATGGGCCTTTTGGCTGCATCACTGATCAGTCTTTTCCTTATTCGAGATAAAAGTTTAGAGGGACGGCCGGGTCTTGGTAGATTTGCAGTGGTCTGATACTCCTTCCATTTCAATATGATCGCTTGCACAGTGTTCCTTGAGATGTTTAAAACTTGGGAAATATTTTTGTATCCAAATCCAGCTTTAAACTTCACCACAACAGTATCTCAGACCTGCTTGGTGTGTTCCTTTGTCTTCATGATGCTCTCTGCACTTGAAACTGAACCCTGAGACTATCACAGAGCAGGTGCATTTATACGAGACTTGATTACACACAGGTGGATTCTATTTATCATTACCAGTCATTTAGGACAACATTGATCATTCAGAGATCTCACTGAACTTCTGGAGTGAGTTTGCTGCACTGAAAGTAAAGGGGCTGATTAATATTGCAAACCCACTTTTCAGTTTTTTATTTTTTAAAAAGTTTAAAATATCAAATAAATTTCATTCCATTTCACGATTGTGTCCCACTTGTTGTTGATTCTAAACCAGTGGTTCTTAACCTTGTTTGAGGTACCTAACCCACCAGTTTCATATGCACATTCACCGAACCCTTCTTTAGTGATAAATGAAATATGATGTTTTTCCAAATTCAAGACATAGGTATATGTTTTTTTACTGGTACACAAAATGAACCGTGCATGACCCCTAGGATTCGATCAAACCCCAGTTAAGAACCACTGTTCTAAACAAAACATTAGAATTAATATCTTTATGTTTGAAGCTTGAAATGTGGCAAAAGGTTGAAAAGTTCAAGGGCGCCAAATACTTTCACAAGGCAATGTGCACCTACTATTTGCAATGTAGCAGTTCCTGCATTACAGTGGTTATAGGAAGCAGTTATTTATTCCAAAGGGTGTGCAACCAAATATTAAGTTGAGGGTGCCAATATTTTGGGAGTTTTTCTAAAATATGTCCAATTTTCCTTTTCTTCTCTATTTTTTTTTTGATTGTTACAGTACATACAAAGGAAATAAAACTATGGATAACAAAATGTGTAATTACAATAATATTTAGAGAGCAAAGCTTCATTTTTTGTAACAATTGCTGACACTTTGGTCATGATCAGGGGTGTAACTACAATGGGTGCAGGTGTTGCAATCGCTTCCAGTCACTGTGGCCCACGGACTGCCAAATTTTCCTTTGGCCTATAGAAAAAGACCAATGATTTTAAAGATTTGGAATAGTTGGGGTATTAGGGGTAGTATAGGTCTTGAGACCTACTATTTAGCTGGTCACTGCTCTGTAGGATGGTTTTTCTACATTGGCACCATTGTAGTTTTTGCATTGTGGTCCACAAACTTCAAGTTACACCAAAGACCATGACTGTATGAATAGGTAATTCTAATGTCTGCTATGTACTGGCACTCAAAAGCTGTTCTGAACTCTCTGTATGTTATTTCTCACCATGAAAGTGGCTATAAGATACAGAGCAAATTTGAGGAATATGTGATTTGACACTTTTTTTTTTTACATCAGTTATCATTCATCATTGTAGAGTGAACTGCCCAGTTTTGTGTGGTGCTCAAGGAAAATGTGCAATTATTTTATTAGATGTTAGAAAGCTATACATTGAACTGAAATAATTCAACTTACCCACTGACTACTGACCACTGTTGGAGATTCTAACATTCTTGTTTTAACTATAAACCTATTTAGTTCTATCTTTTCAGAAATTCCTCCTTTTTTTTCCTCTTGCTGGTTATTAGTAATAATTGGCACACTGGCTAAAGTATAATGACTTTGTGAGATGAATCATTACACCATGTTTTATCTCATCACTTGTGATACCTCTTTTGTGGATTTTTCTCTGACAGTGTATCTTTTATCTATATGTAGAGAGTATTAAGGATTACATTGCTCCGGATTATTTTGTGCACCCTATCGTGTTTCATAAACGATGCTGTTGAATTCCTCCTCTTTATTAGTAATGACTTGTTCGATCGGCTGGAGATGTAAGCACTTTCAGAGATTTTTGCCTTTACTGTACTCTGATTAACAGACTGGCTTTTTCATTTGGGTCATAGTAAGGTCAGTGTCTAAAATAAAGGAAATGTGAATGCTATCAGTCCACGTTCGCTGTATTTTATCCTATGAACTTCCTTTGGGTTTATTGATAATGTTATTACGACTGCAACACAAAGTAACAGTCTGTACTTAATCTTAATTCTACAGCAACAAATTGGAAAGCTTGCCATAGCTGGAAACACTTTCCACTCATGAGACAGAGAAAACAAGCCTTTAGCTGAAGAGCAGATCTCGTACATGACGTTTGGTGCATTTGCAGATGGCAGAACAAGAATTTAGTCTTGTGATATTCCGTCCATGTATTCGCAATTAAAGGGAACCAACCACCAAAAAATCACTATCTAACCTATAAATATCTGTCCCTGGAGCCTTAAATTACTATTCTAACCATCCCTGACTGACTAAATCTACCTAAGTACATGCACAATAAATCACTTTTTATACTTACCAAATTCTTGACTGATGGGCGTTCCTCCAGGATCTTTGTCAGCGAGGCGGGTCTCCACGCCGCGTTCGCACCCGCCTCGCTGCTGTCCATCTTCTTCAAGGATTCAAATTACCCACCCATCGCGTCCTCGCAATGAGCGGGTCACGTGCTGCGGGCCCCGCGTCACTTCCCCCGCCGCATCGCTGGGTCTATGACGCGCCCAGGCCGGCTTCAGCATGCCATGGCGGGTAATTTGAATCCTGGAAGAAGATGGACAGCAGCGAGGCGGGTGCGAGCGCGGCGAGGAGACCCGCCTCGCTGACAAAGATCCTGGAGGAACGCCCATCAGTCAAGAATTTGGTAAGTATAAAAAAGTGATTTATTGTGCATGTACTTAGGTAGATTTAGTCAGTCAGGGATGGATAGAATAGTAATTTAAGGCTCCAGGGACAGATATTTATAGGTTAGATAGTGATTTTTTTGGTGGTTGGTTCCCTTTAAGAACAAAGAGACTAAAACAAATATATGGATCTCATGTCTATGAATCAGTAAAGAAAGGATAGAACGTGATGGATCCCCAAGCAGTACTAACAGTAGAGTGAGTAGTATTATTGTAAGTATTCACCGAAAGAATTGCGGTATACCATTAAAACAGTTCTGTATTAGGTATGCATTCAAAATAATAGAACCACTGCACATTTTCAAAACAAGTATTACTGGAGGCTGAATTGTCACCCCTAATACAAAACTACCGTACTCGTGTATAAGCCGACCCGTGTATAAGCCGACCCCCCTACTTTTGCCCCCAAAACCTGGGAAAACCTATTGACTCGTGTATAAGCCGAGGGTGGACTCCAGCACAGGTATACAGCCCCCAGCAGTGTGGTATACAGCCCCCAGCATTGTGCTATACAGGCCCCTCCAGTGGTATACAGGTCCCAACAGTATGGTATACAGCAGCCCCAGTGGTATATACAGCATCCCCCAGTATATACAGCAGCATCCCCAGTATATACAGCAGCATCCCCCTATATACAGCATCCCCTATATACAGCATCCCCCATATACAGCATCCCCCATATACAGCATCCCCCTATATACAGCATCCCCCTATATACAGCAGCCCCCATATACAGCATCCCCAGTATATACAGCATCCTCCATTTAACAGCATCCCCCATATACAGCATCCCCAGTATATACAGCATCCCCCTATATACAGCATCTCCAGTATATACAGCACCCCCAGTATATACAACACCCCCGTATATACAGCAGCCCTCAGTGGTATATACAGCAGCCCCAGTATATACAGCACCCCCAGTATATACAGCACTATATATGCACTGCTGGGAGAGTGGCCTGGGCTCTAACATGGCTGGTCGCTCCCAGGCAAAGTGCACATAATCCCAGTCTGTTCGAGCCTGTAACTTCCAGTGTCCCCACTCTGCCATTCTGTGGGGACACCGGGTTGCACTTACCCCGTGACGCCAGGAGGACCAAGGGGACCGCAGCGAGGACTCTGGAGCGGCGTGGCCGGTGCTCTGCTGGATTCTCCCGCCTGGCGGCGCTGCCGCCGGCACCACGCAGCACACCCCGCCGCTGCAGTAATCAGCTGGGAGCTCCGGGTGACTGCTCCGGCTGGTCTGCCAACGCCTGTGTGGAGGAGAGCCGGATCTGTGCGGAGGAGAGCTGGATCTGTGCTGTCGGTGGAGAGGAGGACGGGAGGGCAGAGACGGTCACCTGTCTCCTCTCCCGCAGGTGCATAGAGCTCTGTGGCTGAACCGGACAGGTGAGGACCGTTGGGAGAGGTCCGGTTCTGGCTGCCTCTTCCTCCTTGTGTACAATAGCCTGGCGCCATCTTCCCCACATAGCCCCGCCCACGAAGAGCGCCATTAGCCACAGCTTCTGTTACCGTATTGACCTGTGTATAAGCCGAGGGGGGGACTTTTTGGGCTGAAAAACTCGGCTTATACACGAGTATACACGGTATGTATAAATAGTCTGTCACTGCGGAGTAATAAGCATTGCTCCTATTGGATACCCTATCTAACAGCGAAGGAAGTCACCCTAGATTATGCACCCCTTCAGCGACAGCGATTCTTCAGGAGTGCAACAGTAATAGATTTGCAACATATAGACTTAAATTAAAATAGTTAGATGAACTATTAGATGAACATAGTTGTTGCCTGGCCCACTAGATGTCAGTGTACTGAAGTTCAGCTGTTTTTATCCATACGTCCAGCAGAGTGTGTATCCCTATAGGTACACGTCAGGTTGGCCCATGGAGTAGGATCTCTCCTTGAGTAGCATGTGTTAAAGTTGTTTGTGGGAATCTGCTGTCTAAAGATGTCTAGACCTGGATATGATTTTCCCCAGTTGAGGGCAGAACCCTATATATCTCAGCTATGAGCATAACAAGAGGGCAGCTGAGGATAATTTAATACAGGTGACCAAGATAATATTATGAGTGCACATGGCTGCATATGATGTTAAAAATAGTGTCTGCACGATCAACCCTGGAGCACACAGTAAAGAATATGCACAACGCTGAGGTGAGATAGTGCTTGCATATGGCTGCAAATGATGTCCCATGGATGATCATGTATTGCAGCCAATACAGTACATCGTGCGTGCGCCCAATGTGATGTAACAGAAATGGCTGTGCTTTTATTCCCACAATGCATAATAAAGCATATTTCACATAACAAAATGGCTGTATGTTCCAACCTGTAGTGCACTGCCTCCCATGGAATATAGTATAAACATTAAGGCTTCAAAATCATTGTAAAGCTAAAAAGGCAGGTGTGAGCGAGGCGACCTACAAACATGGCTCAGTTACACCAGTTCTGTCTGGAGGAATGGGCCCAAATTCCTACCAACTATTGTGAGAACCTTGTGGAAGGATATCCAAATTGTTTGACCCAAGTCATACAGATTAAGGGCAATGGTACCAAATAAAATGTATTAAACTTGTGACTTTGCAGTAAATAGTGAAAATGCCTTAAAACATTCTCTGTCTCAATATTCTGGCATTCAGGTTATTTTTTATCCTATTTTCATCTCCAGACTTGGTTTGATGCTCTGGATTATATATCATGTATAAAACAAATATGGAGGACCAAATTGCAATTTTAACTACCGTATATACTCGTGTATAAGCCGAGTTTTTCAGCACAAAAATTGTGCTGAAAAGTGCCCCCCTCGGCTTATACACGAGTCAGTGACGGCTGACTGTGTGGGGCCGGTGTCCGGGGGCTGGAGGAGGTGGGGGAGGCTGTGCAGTGAGCGGGCAGTCACGTGTTCCCGCTCATTAGGGCAATGCAATATGCACTGCATCCCCCTGTCCATCAGCGGCATGGGGAGCGGTGTATATTACATTGCTGTCAGCGCTCCTCCGCCCCCTGGGGTAGTATACAGCCCCTGGTTACAGTGCCCCCCCTGTGGGGTATACACAGCCCTGTGGTACCAGCCCCCCTGTGGGTATACACAGCCCCCCTGTGGGTATACACAGCCCCCCCCGTTGCTGCCGCACACCTGTAAAAGAAGCGCTTTCATACTTATCCTCCTGCTGTCACGCGCGCATCCTCCGCTCTCCTTGCACCCGGCGTCCATCCACGTGACCGCGCACAAATAATGAGTCATTATTTGTGCGCGGTCATATGGATGGACGCTGGGTGCAAGAGAACGGAGGATGCTCGCGGTGACAGCAGGAGGATAAGTATGAAAGCGCTTCTTTTTACAGGTGTGCGGCAGCAACGGGGGGGGCTGTGTATACCAACAGGGGGGGCTGTGTATACCACAGGGGGCTGTGTATACCCACAGGGGGGCTGTGTATACCCACAGGGGGGGCTGTGTATACCCACAGGGGGGGCTGTGTATACCCACAGGGGGGGCACTGCTGTATACTACCCCAGGGGGGGCTGCTGTATACTACCACAGGAGGGGCTGTTATCGGGTGCTGTATACTACCACAGGGGGGACTGCTGTATACTACCACAGGGGGGACTGCTGTATACTACCACAGGGGGAGACTGCTGTATACTACCACAGGGGGAGACTGCTGTATACTACCACAGGGGGAGACTGCTGTATACTACCACAGGGGGAGACTGCTGTATACTACCACAGGGGGGACTGCTGTATACTACCATAGGGGAGACTGCTGTATACTACCACTGGGGAGCTGCTGTATACTACCACTGGGGCTTGCCTGTATACTACCACTGGGGAGGCTGCTGTATACCACTGGGGGGGACTGTATACCGTGCTGGGGTCCACCCTGGCTTATACATGAGTCAATAGGTTTTCCCAGGTTTTGGGGGCAAAAGTAGGGGGGTCGGCTTATACACGGGTCGGCTTATACACGAGTATATACGGTATTTTTGTAACTTGGCTCCATTTCTATGAACTTTCATAGGCTTTTCCTATTTCAGACATTCATGGTTTGTGCCATGAACGTCTGGTACCTGCATCAATCTTGATCTGGGCCCTATTGTGCACTCTCAGAATGCAGAGGTAAAGGTCATATTTCTCTATCTCAGATATGTAAGTTATTTCTTCTATTACAACAACAAGAATGACTACAATACTGGTTGTATAAGTGTATTTTCCATAGGATGCATTAAACAGATTGATCACATCAATGATATACAGGTTGCTGTGCAGTCAGATATTTTGCTGACATAATCAGACTTTTGATACCCTAATAATCAGTTTCTAATTAATCAGCCGAACTACTTCCTCAAAATGATTGCCATTTTCACAGATAAGGGCCATATTCAGCAAGTGCCTTTGACAGAAAGACACAAGTCACATTGAGGCATTACGTGAAAAGGGATGTAATAAGAGAAGAAAATGCAGCACTCATCAATTTGTGCTAAATAAACTTCCTCCTTTAATTCAAAATTCACATAAAATCAGCGGACAGTCGTTAGAGGACAACGGCCGTTTTGCACTATTGCAGTTCTTCTACGGGTCCAATACCAAGCACTGCAATAGTTCAACGTCCATCATCCTCTCATGACTCTCCCCATCCCGTCGCCCACCCACATGCCTGATTTTATGTGAACTTTGAATTAAAGAAAGACTTTTTTAGTACAAATTGGTAATCGCCGCCTTTTCATTTCTTGTTACAATAATTTACCTGGACTTTGATAGCATGAGCACCACCTGCACCTGTGCAGTTCTGTAAGTGATCTTCCAGCATAGATCTGACTTTCACTGACTGCAGGATATTCTAGTTGTGTGGTGCACAACCATTCTTTCTTTTTGTAAATTAAATGAAAAGGATGTAATAAGTAATGCTTAAACATCGTTGTGCTAGAGTCTCCTGTATCTGTGGTTAAATACTACAAACTTTGTTTTTTAGTGAATTTAACACGCCTGTATTCAGAGAAATGCCAACAAGTTGTCAAAACGCTACAGACCATAAGAAAACTTCAGTGCATAGAATGGTATACAGCATGTCTTTCATAGAAAATCAAGGCCATTCTTACATTGACTGAGTGGGTGGAATAAGATAGATGTTATGAAGTATACACATTCTATATTATGATTTTATCTCCGCAATAGAGAAAAGAGTTTTTAGGGAAATGTAATATTTTTATATGTTAGATTGTAGACTCCATGGTTAGAGACGTAATGTGTGTAGGTGATGTACAATCAGGGGTGCACCAAGGCCCTCTGCCGCCTGAGCCACCAGGTGAGGACCGGGGTGTCAGAGTCCAGCACCGCCGCCCCTGCAGCCGCGGGTGAGGAGCGGGAGGAGAAATGGTGCTGTCACAGTCCAGCACCACCGCCCCTATGGGGGGGCGGGCCGCCACTCGCGGGTCTTACCTGCCCTCGCCGCCGACGCCATGACAGGGAGACGCTGTGTGGATATAGCTCTGCCCCCTTCTCCACAGCCGCTCCCCCTGCCAGCTTGCCGCCTGAGTGAAAGGGCTCACACTGTCCAATGGACGGTGCAGCCCTGCGTACTGTGAGATATTTAGATTTGTTCTTTTGGGTGCAAATTAATTTCATGAAATCATCCAAGTATAAGCCTTGAAAGAATCAATTTTTCCATCCGGGGTACTTTTGTTTTGCTCAATACAAACAAATAAAGAAAATAACACCTTAAAGAATTTTTTTAAGTGGTGTGGTGCTTTTAATTTAAATCCCCTATCCCGCGTCTTTTATATTCACCCTCCAACATTTTCACCTTTTATTGGTGTTGTTTCGGACATGTCAGAGGTTATGTCCCAAGCTCTCATTGCAAGCTTACGAGAGCCAGAACAAGGCAAGTGCAAGGCTCTCATAGGGTAGTATTGAATAGTAACCTTGGCTCACTCCGTGAAACACTGGAGCTGCCGGCAGGTCACAAATTGCCAGAGACTGACCAGAGTGGTGGTAGAAGAAGGAAAGACGGCGGGAGGTAAATACAAGAATAGGGGCAAGAAATTTACATTAATAGCACCACTCCAGCTATAGAAAAAACTCTGGAGTGGCGCTTTAAAGGGAACCAACCACCTAAAAATCCCTATCTAACCTATAATCTGCACAATAAATCACTTTTTATACGTACCAAATCCTTGTCTGATGGGTGTTCCTCCAGGGTCTTTGTCAGATAGGCGGGTCTCCTCGCCGCGCTCGCACCCGCCTCGCTGCTGTCCATCTTCTTTCCAGTATTCAAATTACCCGCCCATCGCATCCTCGCAATGAGCGGGTCACGTGCTGCAGACCCCGCGTCACTTCCGCCCGCCGCGTCACCCAGGCCGGCTTCAGAGCATGCGCAGATGGCATGCTGAAGCCGGCCTGGACGCGTCATAGACCCAGCGACGCGGCGGGCGCCCATCAGACAAGGATTTGGTAAGTATAAAAAGTGATTTATTGTGCATGTAGTTAGGTAGATTTAGTCAGTCAGGGATGGTTAGAATAGTAATTTTAGGCTCCAGGGACAGATATTTATAGGTTAGATAGGGATTTTTAGGTGGTTGGTTCCCTTTAAGGAAGACAGACACCTTAATGAACACTGTACATTGCATCACCATTAAAGTACAATAAGAATATACTGACACCATCTAAATAATATACTTTATGATTTCTACCCTAAAGTCTTTTGATAACTAAAAGGAGACATTTTCAAAAATCAGCTAAAATTTTCCACTGTCTCTATAATTGCCTTATGTTGCCTGTTATTGAGTTCCGTCTGAATGTATCCATATCCCACAATCCACCACACCAGCCGAAAGTCTGCTGGACGCCATAATGGAACACCCAGTCCACCCGGTTACCCCTGCCCACCACTTAGTGCCCCCCCTCCCCTGCCACTCAGTTTCCGGTAGCTGCTCAGTGTCCCCGCCCACGCTGCTGCTCGGTGTTACCACTCCCTGCTGAAGGACCTGTGTTATGCTGCAGGCTGAAGAACCTGTGTGATGCGGTAGAGTCACGTGACTCCGCCCTGTCACGTGACCCCATCCCATCACACAGGTCCTTCAGCCTGCAGCACAACACAGGTCCTTCAGGGGGGAGCGGTAACATCTAGCAGCAGCAGGGAGACCGATGTGTATGTATATGTGTATGTATGTGAGTGTGTATATGTGTATATATTTATACTAGATGGTGGCCTGATTCTAACACATCAGGTATTCTAGAATATGTATGTACAGTAGTTTATTTATAAAAATGTAAGAAAAATGCAATGTGAAGCTGGGTATAAATCCCGCGCCAATATCGCTGATTGGTCATGGCCGTAGCAGTGTCGGTGTGCAACAGTGTCGGTGTGCTGAGCGGGAGTGAGTGGGTGCTGAGCGGGGGTGAGTGGGTGCTGAGACAGGTGAGTGGGTACTGAGTGGAGGTGACTGGTTGCGGAGCGGGTGAGAGTGGGGTTCAGTGGGGGCAGTGTGGGTTCAAAACACAGTGTGGGGTGAGAGGGGGCAGTGTGAGTTCAGTGGGGGTAGTGTGGGGGCAGTGTGAGTTCTGTGGGGGCAGTGTGGGGTTAGAGGGGTGAGCAGGGGTAGTTGGGGGTGAATAGCAGGATGGAGGAGGCTCTATTCACCCCGACATTGTTCCTCTTCCTCCTCTTTTCTTTCTTTCTGCATTGATGTGCGGTAAAAAAAGGCTGCGGTGGGTGGGGTTAAAAGAGGGGGTGTAGTAATGGGCGTGACCGAGAACACTGCCCTAATGTGGTGGGTGTGTCCCCGGTCATGCCCATTATGACACCCCTTTTGTTAACGCCGCTCCCTACGGCCTGTCATTACCACACATCAATGCACCAAGAAAAAAAAGAGGAGGAATGCCGGGGTGAGCGACGGGTGAGCGGGAGTGGGGCAGCGGGAGCATGGAGTGGGGCAGCGGAAGCAGGAAAGCGGGGGGAGGTATCGGGCAGCTACTCTGAATGAACAGCTGATGCCGAAGCATCAGCTATTCATTTCAAATAGGGGGACGGCAAAGCCGACAGTGAAGTCGGCTTTCCCGCCTGCTATGTGAGTGTAGCGCTGTCACAGCAATCCCGCATCGCTAATGCATCGCCAGGTTTAGAATGCGCGCGGCTGTTTTGCATACGCTGCGCTCATTGGTTGCTGCGGCGACCAATGAGCGCTGGCAAGCTGGCGCGCGATTTCGTCCTCAGACAGACACGATTAGGCAATTATATAGTAGATATATATATATGTATGTGCGTATATACGTGTAACTGTATATATATATATGTATGTGTGTATGTGTATGATGTGACCTGCCGCCTGTGTATACATGTGTATGTATGTGAATATATATGTTTTTTTGTATATGTATGTGTATGACATGACCCACTGCGTGTGCATACGTTTGTATGTGTGTATATACGTGTGAATCTATATATGTGTGTATATATTTGTGGGTGTGACATGACCCACCATGTCACGTGTAACGGCGGGTCACATCATACACATACACACATATATATATATATATATATATATACACACACATACTGTATATACACAAATACATATGCGGCGGGTCACATGATACACATATTCACATATATACACACATACACATGTGGCGGGTCACATCATACACATACACATGCATATATATACACACATATATACACACGTGATGGTTCACATAACATGGCGGGGACATACACACAGACACATACTGTATATATACATGGTGGGCCATTTATAGAGTGGGCCATTTATATGGATACACCAAATAAAATAAGAAGCTAGTGTGGTACTTTAGTATATGGGAGGGGGAACTAATGCGCTACAAACAGGAAGTTGATATTATCAACCGTTCCCATTTTATTTAGGTGTATCCATATAAATGGCCCACCCTATAAATGGCCCACCCTGTGTATATATGTATATATATTTATACACACACATATGTACACACGGTGGGTCACAGTGACACAGTGGGTCCACATATACACACACAGGTATATACACACATATACACACGTATACACACTTGGCGGGTTACGTGACATGGCAGGGGCATACACATATATTCTCACGGCGGGTCACATGACACAGTGGGTCCACATATACATACACAGGTATATACACATTCACACATATACACACTTATTAGGTTATGTGGCATGGCAAGGGCATAGACATATACACACATATATACTCACACAATATTCAAACATAAACACATACAGTGGGTCACGTGATGCAAGAGGTCCACATATACACACACGTGTACACATACGTGACGGGACACACACACATATATTCATATGTACATGAGCGAAAGTCAATCCATATATACACACACGTATTTATATACACATACACACATGGGCGGGTCACGTCATACACATATATGCACGTATACTCTATACACACATATATAGACATTCACACGCGTCAGGTCACGTCATACACATATGCACACATACACACATGTATACACGTGATAGGTCATGTCAAATCACATATACACACATACAACGCGGGTTACGTCACTCACATACACACATATATATATAAACACACACGGTGGGTCACGTGATGCGATGAGGACATACACATAGACACACATACAGACACACATTATACACACACAGTGGGTGACGAGATGCAGTGGGTCCATGTATACACACACACACATATACATACGTATATACACACATGTACACATGCATACACACGTGTGCAGCAGGTCACGTGACGATGAGGGGACACACACATATACACACACATGCATATTAACTCACTCGTACGCCGTCTTTGGACACTCGGGTATACAAAGATGGCAGTGGCATCACTCATCAACTGCTCCACTGCATGATTACAGTGATTACAGAATATATTGGAGGGGAACTTGGTGGGAGCTAACAAAGTGAATAACAAGGTGTCTCTGTCTATTTTGTATTTAATAAACGATTTCTCTTTGTGTTGTGTTTTTTGTTTTTCTATTTCCTGAAAGTATTGCTAATGGCTGGCTGTCATACTGAAGGCTGACATTACCAATAGGGCTTGATGTCAGCTGTCAAAAGAAGCTGACATCAACCCCTTTATTACCCAGTCTGCCACTGGTACAAGGCAGATAGGAAAATGGAGTAACCACCAGTTTTGGCATCTCTTATGGAGGCACCAATTCTGAGGCGGCTGCTGGCTGCAATTTTCAGCATGGGGGGCCCAGAATGCTTGAAGTTTACCACGCTGAAAATTCCAGCCCCCAGCTGACTGGGTTACCTTAGCTGGCAATAAAAAATATGGTAGACTCTATGCCAATTTTTTTAAAATTATTTATTTAAATATTTTTAAAAAAGGGCTCCCCTGTATTTTTCATTGCCAGTGAAGGTAACACCAGGCAGCGGGGGTCGGCAGCCAATAGTTGCTTGGTTTACCTGCGCTGACAATAGAAAATACAGCGAAACCCTACACATTTTTTACCAGCAAACACAGAAACAGGTTTTTAAGTAAAAATACCTTTATTCACATACATTACACACAGGGAGAAGAAAGCTCACTGAGCACATGGGGTGAGAGAGCGTGGACAGTCGGGAGTGACAGCACACAAGGGGGAAGAGCGCACATAGGGAGACAACTCAAAGGAGAGAGCACATGAGACAGTGCACAGAGGAAAGACAATTCAAAGGAGAGATCACATGAGGGGAGAGAAGCACGGACAGGGGGAGAGTGCACAGGGGGAGAGATGGCCACCAGCGCCACAGAGCCTGTCCCCATCGTGACATCAATAGCATTGGGCCTCCATCTAGTTTAATTATATTTGAATAGTCTACACTAAATGTACATCAAGGATGTGTGAAAATGGCCTGAAAGAAATATTTTGCCAATTAAATAAACCCAATATATTATATAATATATCACCAACTTTGAAATCACTTAGGGTATGCTCACTTCATGTATCATTATTAGTGATGGGCGAATCCTAAATTACTCGGAATCGCTTGACTCTAGCGAGTCCGAGCCCAGGACTCGCTACTCGTTGCGAGTCTAGCGAGTCCAATGTTATGAATGGGGAAGCGAGTAATAGCGAGTAGTGTGCGATTTACAAATCACAGATGTGTCTCGGAAGCTTCAGCCTGAAGCAATCCTAGTTTTGCCATTGATTTGCATTGGACTTGTTTACTGTGCAAGTAATCGCTGGGAAACTCGCACAGATAAGAGTCCTGTCTGCTCTGTGTGCTGGCTGCCGCAGCTCCAGGGTCCTAGAGCCCGCCTGCTGCCTGATGTAGCAGAGCTGAGATTGTTCTCAGTCTGCTCATTCCCTGTGCATAGACATCTATATCTATGCACAGGGATGAGCAGAGAGGACATCGCGTTTTGGACTGCGTCGGACGGAAGAGGATTTTTTTAATTAAAGATGGAGTCCCTAATGGCTTTTTTTTTTATTTCTAATAAAAAATTTTCTCTGTGTTGTGTTTTTTTTAAAACAATTTAATAGAAATTCATGGCGGTCATGTCTAATATTGGCGTGACCGCCATAAATTTCGGGCTTAGGGCCAGCTGATAATACAAAGCTGGCCCTAACCTCTTTATTACCCAGCGTGCCGCCGCCACCAGGGCCGCTGGAAGAGCGGGGTTCAGCGCCAGAGGATGGCGCTTCAAGTGAATGCGCCATCTTCTAGGGCGGCTGCAGGCTGCAATTTGCAGCAGGGGGTGCCCAGAAAGCTTGGGCATCCCTGCGCTGCGGATTCCAGCCCCCAGCTGCTTAGCTGTACCTGGCTAGACATAGAAATTGCGCGGAGCCCCACGCATTTTTTTTAAATTATTTCATGAAATTCATGAAATAATAAAAAAAAAGGGCTCCCCTATATTCTTGTGTCTGGCGAGGTACAAATAGGCACCTGGGGGTTGGGGGCAGCCCGTCGCTGCCTGCTGGATCCGGCTGGTTCCAGAAATACGGCGAAGCCCATGTAATTTTTTTTCTGAAAAATCAATAAAACAATCCTAAAAAAGGGACTGCATCTTTATTAACCCCTCGCCCATTTTTCCAGGGGTTAATAAAGATGCAGTCCCATTTATTTACATTGTTTTATGAATTTGTCAGAAAAAAATTTCACGTGGGCTTCGCGTATTTCTGGAACCAGCCGGATCCAGGGTGGCACGCTGGGTAATAAAGAGGTTAGGGCCAGCTTTGTATTATCAGCTGGCCCTAAGTCCGAAATTTATGGCGGTCACGCCAATATTAGACATGACCGCCATGAATTTCTATTAAATTGTTTTAAAAAAAACACAACACAGAGAAAAATTTTTATTTGAAATAAAAAAAAAAGCCATTAGGGACTCCATCTTTAATTAAAAAAATCCTCTTCTTCCGACGCAGTCCAAAACGCGATGTCCTCTCTGCTACATCCCCTGTGCATAGATATAGATGTCTATGCACAGGGAATGAGCAGACTGAGAACAATCTCAGCACTGCTACATCATCTCTGTGAGCAGGCGGGCTCTAGGACCCTGGAGCTGCGGCAGCCAGCACAGAGAAGACAGCTGGACTCGGCTCGCAAAGTAACAGCAGTTATTTGCGAGTTTCCCTGCTATCACTGGCACAGTAGCCCAGTCTAATGCAAGACAATGGCAATCCTAGTTTTGTCAGCGTTTGCCATTGATTTGCATTGGACTCGTGCGAGTAAACGCTGGGAAACTCGCAGAGCACCGAGTCCTGCGAGTCCCTTACTACTCGCCGAGTAACGAGTCCTAGCGAGTAGATTCGCCCATCCCTAATCATTATACATTCAGTGGCTCTGTCAGTGGCTTACATTTCAACCTCCAGAAATCAGAATTCAGAAATATACTCTGACAGAGACATTGACTTTAATAATGCAGACAAAGTAAGGGTGCCTTCACATTAGCGTTCCCCTCCGCAGCGTTCTGCGGAGGTGATCCGCAATGTGAACTCAGCACTGCAAGCCCCTATGTTTAGAATTGGAGCGCAAGACCGTGCGCACCCAGTCACCCCCATATGTGATCTGTGCGCAGGCGGAGCCTGCGCACAAATCACACTCTCGCCGCACCAGGGACGCAACATGTTCACATATGGGAGTGAATGGGTGCGCACGGTCTTGCGCTGTCAAGCGCAGCACCGTGCGCTCCCATTCTAAACATAGGGGCTTGCGGTGCTGCGTTCACATTGCAGATCCCCTCCGCAGAACGCTGCGGAGGGGAACGCTAATGTGAAGGCACCCTTACAGCATGCTCTGTTGTTCATCATTTTTGGTCATAGATGCCTATTGAAGGCAGAGAGCAAGATGTAGTTAATTGCGTCTTGCTGCCCATCTCCAATACATCTGAAAATGATGCATGGAAGAGCACACTGTTACACCATCTATATCATTATAGTCAATGACTCTGTTAGTGTATAAATCTTAATTCTGTTTTACAAAGCTTTGAATATAAGCCTCGACAGAGTTACTAAACATATACTAAAATGGGATGTGAATGTAGCCTCAGGATTTTAAAGAGGACTTGCCACCTTCCATAGATATGTAATGCTTTAACCTGATGTAAATGATTGTAATCTCCTAAATATGGTATTTTTTTATTGGTTCCTGTGCGTTTCCATTTCTAATATGGTTCATGAGAATAAATCCCACCTCTTATCTTTCAAACCATATCAAGTTGTCTAAAAAGACTTGAGTTACATACAGGGAAGAGGGAGCCATTTTTCAGAAATGAAAAGGTAGAGGAAGAAAAAATAAACAACACAAGATTTAGAACATTGTGTGGCAAGACAACTCGCTCAGCTGCAGTCAGAAGTAGACACAGGAACAATTTTCAGCTGCAGGTTTATTGGTATAGCATAAACCCGGCAGACTGTAGCACAAAACAAACAGCCTTGCTGGTGTAAAAGGTAAAACAAAACAATAATGGATATACACAGTCCATATGCATACAGGTCTGCTTGCCCTGCCTGGTAGCAAACTCCAACTGCTCCTCAGGTCCACTCCACAGTCAGGAGGCTGCACTTTCTATCTTGTTCAGCCACGCCCTCAGTGGAGTTATGGGGAATGACATCCCGCCCTCTTCGTCATTCCCATAAAACCACACACCCTTTTGAAATTAACCCCGCAATATATAACATGCTGGGGAACATTTACTGGTTTTAGGTCACACAGGCTTGCAACCTGCATGACACGTACCTCCCCTCAACTACCAGGCCAGTGACCCTGTCACAAGTGCCATTAACACCAGGTGAAAACATTATATATTTATAATAAGTGAAAGGTCCTCTTGAACATTCCTTCCTCTGAGAACATGAAACAACTCTTTAGATTTTTCTAATCTTGATAAGGCTTCCCTCTCCACACCTTCAGACACAGAAGTAATTAACAGGAGATGAGTGGCAGCTACAACGTTTAGTTCCTGGTAATTGCTTAAGCATAGGAAGTGAGTACCGTATATACTCGTGTATAAGCCGAGTTTTTCAGCCCAAAAATTGGGCTGAAAAGTCCCCCCCCCTCGGCTTATACACGGGTCATACGATATGCTGTGGCGGGGGGGCTGTGACCGGGGGCTGGAGGAGGCAGGAGGGGGCCGCAGTGACCGTAGGCGGTCACGTGGGGCCGCCTCATTAGTGCAATGAATATGCACGGCATCCCCCCGTCCATCAGCGGCGGGGGGATGCCGTGCATATTGCACTACACAGCCCCCCTCCTTAATATGGGTCCCCCAGAGTAATAAACAGCCCCCCCTCCTTATCATGTCCCCCCCCAGGCTGCGACAGCTGTCAAAATAACAAACACTTTATACATCACCTTCCGGCGCAGCTACTCCGCTCCTCCGGTCCTCCGCTCCTCCGCTCGCCGGCTTCTTCTTCCTGCTTGTGCCGGTGTCATGTGACCGGGCGCAGGAGATGACGTCATTTCCTACGCGCGGTCACTGAAGTCGGCACAAGAAGAAGAAGAAGCCGGCGAGCGGAGGAGCGGAGGACCGGAGGAGCGGAGTAGCTGCGCCGGAAGGTGATGTATAAAGTGTTTGTTATTTTGACAGCTGCCGCAGCCCGGGGGGACATGATAAGGAGGGGGCTGTATACTACCACTGGGGCTGTATATACCTCTGGGCTGCCGTATTCTACACTGGGGCTGTATATACCTCTGGGGCTGCTGGATACTACCACTGGGGCTGTATATACCTGTGGGGCTGCTGTATACTACCACTGGGGCTGTATATACCTCTGGGACTGCTGTATACTACACTGGGGCTGTATATACCTCTGGGGCTGCTGTATACTACCACTGGGGCTGTATATACCTGTGGGGCTGCTGTATACTACCACTGGGGCTGTATATACCTCTGGGGCTGCTGTATACTACACTGGGGCTGTATATACCTCTGGGGCTGCTGTATACTACACTGGGGTTGTATATACCTCTGGGCTGCTGGATACTACCACTGGGGCTGTATATACCTGTGGGGCTGCTGTATACTACCACTGGGGCTGTATATACCTCTGGGGCTGCTGTATGCTACACTGGGGCTGTATATACCTCTGGGGCTGCTGTATACTACCACTGGGCTGTATAACCTGGGGGCTGCTGTATACTACCACTGGAGCTGTATATACCTCTGGTCTGCTGGATACTACCACTGGGCTGTATATACCCTGGGGCTGCTGTAATACTACCACTGGGGCTGTATTACTTCTGGGCTGCTGTATACTACCACTGGGGCTGTATATACCTCTGGGGCTGCCGTATACTACACTGGGGCTGTATATACCTCTGGGGCTGCTGGATACTACCACTGGGGCTGTATATACCTCTGGGGCTGCTGGATGCTACCACTGGGGCTGTATATACCTCTGGGCTGCTGTATACTACCCCTGGGGCTGTATATACCTCTGGAGGCTGCTGTATACTACCTCTGGGCTGCTGTATACTACCACTGGGGGCTGTATACTACCTCTGGGCTGCTGTATATACCACTGGGGCTGCTGTATACTACTCTGGGGCTGCTGTATACTACCTCTGGGGATGCTGTATACTACCACTGGGCTGCTGTATATACCTCTGGGGCTGCTGTATATTACTACTGGAGCTGCTGCTGTATATACCACTGGGGCTGCTGCTGTATACTACCACTGGGGCTACTGCTGTATACTACCACTGGGGCTGCTGCTGTATACTCTGGGGCTGCTGTATACCACACTGCTGGGGGCTGTATACCTGTGCTGGGGTCCACCTTCGGCTTATACACGAGTCAATAGGTTTTCCCAGGTTTTGGGGGCAAAAGTAGGGGGTCGGCTTATACACGGGTCGGCTTATACACGAGTATATACGGTATATACTTTTTCATATTTATGGGAGCAAACATGAGGAATGAAAAGGGATTGTTCAAGTAGTGAGCAGCCTCTTTAAAATTGATGTTGGGAGAAGGGACCATACAAATATGAGAGATCTGGAGCAATTTGCAAAAGAATAGTTGTCCATAATACTAGTTGAGAGGTGTAAGAAGTTTGTTGATAGAAGCGATTGATTGCAGTTATTTATTACAAAGGGAGCAACTAAATATTATGTTAAAAGTGGCAACAATTTTTGTGTTTTGCATGAAAGTTGCTTTTTTTATGTTGTTGCAAGCAAAAGAAATAAACATGTGTATGACAAAACATTAGAAGAAAAAGGTTTGGTACCGTGTTAGCCACGAGATGAGAAACGAGATGAAAATCTTGTGGTTGTGACAAAACGTGTAATTGCAATTATCTTCAGGGACAAATCCTTTGTTTTCTGGAACAATTTCAATGGTACTGTCATGTGTGTCTAGAGCTGATTATCTGTGATCTATTATTGATGCCTCTGTAACTCACACTGTTGCTTTTTATTTCCTCTAGTACGGCATGAGTTAATGCCAGTTTTATTGCCGTGTCCTGGTGGATGTGAAGTTAATGTGTGAGTCTCCACCCCCTAGCCTTTAAATAGCCTCTCCTTCCACCAGGTGGTGCTGCTGATAGTGTTTCATTCTATGCCTGGAAGCTGTGCTGTGCAGATATGATTATTGTGCTGCTGAGAACTTTCCCTTTAGAGTTGCTATAACCTGGTTTAGTGGAGGGAAGTAAGGGGGGAATAGTGCAGGGCTGGTGGAAGAGTTATGGAGAGACTGGAGTTCCAAACCTTCTCACCATCAGAGATACCTTTGGGGTCAGGGTTATTTAGGGTTCCCAGTCTAGGGACAGACTAGTTTCCCTTGTCACGCTACCTGTAACTGCCATTACCTCACCAGCATTTCCACTACACAGTGACTGGTACCAATACTTGTGGCCATTGCTTTATATACTGATCGGTGGTTGTTCAGTAGTACAAATTATGTAAAGTAAGCTCACTGAACAATCAGTAACAGATCATTCAGTGTGTATAACCTGTGATTGTTTATGGCTGCATGAGTCCTCAGGATGATAAGCTGACAAACAAAATGATCTTTTGTGCTACACAAAAGATCATTTCACCCATTGGATGAGCTCTTTGCTCGTCTGTCGGTTGATAGGCAGCCTGTTTAACCTGATTATCGTAAAACCAGTGCTCCTAAGAATTCTCATTCACGATAATCATTCAGTATAAATGCACCTTAAAACTGTTTCTGATTTAGTTTTGGAGCTCCTAGTCATCCCTGATTAATCTTTTCATTTTTTTATTAACTTTTGTTTAACTGAGCACTAAAAAAGATAGGCAGGGACATTTGGATTTTGGTATCCTCATGCATTACTATTACTGCAGGTCTTTTTCAGAACATAAAGCATGTAAATGTTTGCTATATTCAGAACAATTGTAATTTTTGTAGATTAATTCTTATTAAACCTGCTGTATATAATCCCCAGTGTTTTGCAGTGTATCTGGGATTCCTCTGAAGTAGTTAACATTTGGCTCCTACCTTAGAACAGTGGAAGTTAAAGTCATTGATCAATGTTGCTGACAACAGATAGCCTCAATTATAGATTCAACAAGATAGTAGTACCTAACAACTCTGTCTGCTGACCTCGTATATATCATACATTTTTATAGCATTGGAGGCTGTTTTTGCAAAAGGAACATAAGTAGACTTGAGTGTTAATGACAGATTTGGTTTCATCCTTCTCACTGAAGTTTTTCTCTGATTCCATTTATATAATTGCTGTTATCTATTACTATAAATATAAGGGAATATTATAAGTTTTCAAATAGCATCTTTAGTATGCTTTGATGCCTTATTGGAAGACCATAACACTCAATATGAATCGTTACCTTTCATTTTCAGCCCAGGAATATAGGACTATAAATTGGAAGGCTTTTACCACTTTCAAAATGACTGTCATTTCATCTCTTGCTGCAACAGGAATACATCTCATCATTTTATTTTACGAGTTCTAATAAGAGGTAGCAAAATATAAAGCTTTTTTGTTGATAGAAGGACTTTGATTTCTGTGTTTCTCGGGAAACTCTTTTACAAGAATTTGGCACTAGAGTTTGAGATGTTTGATGTAGAGCTAGTTATTAGCAATTGGAAAGTGGATCACAGAGGCACTCAACCAACTGGAATAATGGACAAGGGGACTTTTACAAACAATCACAAATACAAAGAAAAAAATTCCATTCAGCCCTGTACTTTACTATGGAGTACTTATTCAGATATGCTTACAGAAACAACTGAGCCATGGAACCGTTCATATAATTCACATTTAGTATCCTGTACAAAATTGTATTTATGGATACCTATCATGAACCCTAAAAGGTGCTTGTCTTTTTATTAGTACAAACTAGACCATAAGGGTCGACTGATCAATACTTCTCATCCATGCTTGTATTTTTTAATTGTGACAAGAAAAAGAAAAAGGCGTGTGTAATTCCAGGATCAACCGTGCTCAGATATAAGATGATGTAAAAGGATAAACTTTATTTAAAAATAGGAAGGGGGACATACAGAATAAAATCAATTAAAAAAAAGTGTAAGCTAACACTTACACATAAGACAAAACCGCAGCTCAGCAAGATTCAAAATAACACCTCAGGATGAATTGTCCTGTCAGAGGTAAAATGCAGGCCTCAAAAAGTTACCACTCAACAATAATCAGAAAAACATCAATCAAGTCTATCATAATACATATTAAGGACACAAATAACAGATTTCCAATATTGGTCACACTTGTGTTACAGGGGATCATAAATGATAGTGATATAACACTCTAGAGCATGAATGCAAAAAACAGCATCATAAAGTCCACAAAATCAAGGGTGTTACCAAATAAGAACAACAATATTCAAAAAATGGTAAAATGACACCACATCAATGTCCCTAAGGGAATTCAAAGTATGATCCCACATTCATGGGCCAATGAGATGTAATATAATCGACCAAGTGTCTGAATCCACACATTAATTCATATCCTTAGTGTAGTGCACTGGTAATTGCTCAGGAATAAACATATGATAAGCATCTGATTGCAAAGGGAATGTAAACAGGGAACGCTTTGAGAGATACCAAGCAGGTGTCCATAAACCTGTAAAGGGCCTGTCACACGCGTCAATGTCGTCAGTGAGATGATCGCTGACGACATTGACGGCTGATCGCTGGTGAGCTGTCACACAGGCAGACTCACCAGCGATCAATTGACCAGAGACATCATGGAAACGATTTAAATATCGTTTCCATGATGTCTTGCTCCCGCTGCCAGCCTGCTGGAAGCGGGAGCAGGCTGGTCTCCAAGGTAAACTGCGGGTATCTAGGCAGCGCGCGCTGCCTAGATACCCGACGTGTACCTTAGTTACCAGCCTCCTCCGCTCACCGGCTGGTATCTAAGGTACACAGCGGGTAACTAGGGACCCTAGTTACCCGCTGTGTACCTTAGATACCAGCCGGTGAGCGGAGGAGGCTGGTAACTAAGGTACACGTCGGGTATCTAGGCAGCGCGCGCTGCCTAGATACCCGCAGTTTACCTTGGATACCAGCTCCCAGCGCTTGTGACAGGCGCTGGGAGCTGGAATATCGCTACTCCCGGTGTCACACGCAGCGATGCTGCGTGTCCACCGGGCGACAATCGCCAGGTTTTAGGACTGATTCTAAAACCTGGCGATCATCAACCAGCGATTTATCGCTGGTTGATTCACTATGTCACACGCATCAATATCGCTGCAACGTCACGTGCAGCCGATATCGTGCAGGCGATATTGATGCGTGTGACAGGCCCTTAAGGAAAAAATGTGGACACCTGATAAGAGTGGTAACAAATAAAGAAGCCAGAGGAAATCCTCTCAAATACCTGAGCTGGCTGCGGGCTGTAAGGACCAGGACACCCTACGCGTATCACCGCTACACAGAACGGCTTCATCGGGGGCTAGGAGCTCCTAGCCCCTGACAAAGCCGTTCTGTGTAGCTGCAATTTTAGCGGTAATTCTAAGTTAATGATGAATTTAGGATAGAGGGTAAAAGTAGCATATTTCTCTTATGAGATATCAGAACAATAAGAAAGCCTTGACTGGGCACCAACGAAGTGCGTTCACCAGCAAACAACTCCAGCATGACTGAATCTTATCTGCGCATAAGGGGCACCTCCACTGGGAATGCTCGCTCTTACAAAGCACAAAATAGCTTATTCAATGTAGAAGAAAGGAAAAGGCAGTTCTACAATATATGGGGCTAGAAAAAGTGTCCCCCTTTTCTATTGAAGGAAATACTCATAACACCATTAAGAAAAGAGGCCCACTGGATCATTGCATTCAATACTTTGGGAGCTGCAGGGTTGAATGATTATAATGATCTAGCAGCCTTTCCTTTAATGTAGTAGTAAGGTAGCATGTTAATTCATATTTGCCAGTTTTTGCATTTTTCCCTTGAATTTTGATTGTATTCAGGATTTAATTGTATTTATTCCTCATGTTCTGTTTTTGCTTGAAAATCACTCTGTGTCACCTTCTGTATGGTGTGTTTTTAATTAACATATGCAATTAGAGACTGTCACGTTAGGCGGATCTTACTTGCTTGTTCTTAAATCAGGAACTGATGTCAGATGTCTCTATAGGACCCATAGAAGCGCTATCAGTGCGAAATGGTCACTGTAGTCCAAGGCTTCAGCTCCCCTTCTTTGCACCTTATGTACCCCATTTTGCACACTAAAAGAAGACTCTAATGATCATCTGGTGAGTTACTGCTTTTTCCTTTCTTCTACGTTGGATATATCTCTTATGAGATATTTTACAAAGTTTCCTGTACTATCGATTTATGCAGAGCTTGATAAAGCAAAACAAAAGTGAACATTTATGCTATTATGCGATGTATGTAAAGCGATGCATTCTTATTTTTGACTTGACATTTTTTTATTTATCTCTCTATAAATATATATATGTGTGTGTAAATGTATATATAAATATATTTTTATGTACATACACACACATATATATATTTTTGGGTAAATATATATATATATATATATATATATATATATATATAATACGAAGAATGATGTCGTGAAGGCTATTGGATAAAATGGTAATGAGCATGAAATGCCATTCTTATACAATGCCACAAACTTAAGTGTATTTTATTGGGATTTTAAGGGATATATCAGCACAAAGAAGCAAATATATGTGAAGCATAACAGAAATAATACATGTTTTTTGTAAATATTTTAAAGATATAAATCTGAAAATTATGACGTGCATTTATATTCTGTCCTCCTTGAGTCAGTACTTTGTGGAACCAACTTTTGCTGAAATTACTGCTGTAAGTCTTTTGGGGTATATCTCTACCAGCTTTGCATATCTAGAGACTAAAATATTTTCTCATTTTTTTGTAAAATAGTTCCAGTTCAGTAAGATTGGATGGAGAGTGTTTGTGAACAGAAATGTAATGGTGGGTTTACACACTGCGATATCGGTGTCCAACTCCGACCCAACTCCGACCAAAAGTCACGTGGTTCGTGAGTTGGACCCGATATCGTTCCTGCGTTGTACGGACTGAACATCCGATACGATGCAGGAACGATGGCAAACCGATATCGGGGGTCGAATGAGCGTGCTATTCAACCGCCCGATATCGGATGCCAGTTGTAGCCGCATCGTCCCGTCTGACAGCCCAACTCCGATGTGTACTGCCACGTCACCCATTCACTCCCATGTTAAATGGTAGTTCCTGAGTTGGGGGGCGTACACATCGTCGGGACGTTGTATCCCGATATCGGGCTGTCTAAACCGGCGATGTGATGCAGGGAAAAGCGCGCTCAAAAAGCGCGCTCCCGCGTCATTGGCTACGATATCGGGCCGATATCGGGACGTGTAAACCCACCATCAACCTTTCAAGAGATTCTTAATGAGATTTGGGTCTGGACAATTACTGGGCCTTTCACACACATGATTATGCTTTGATCTAAACCATTTCACTGTAGCTTTAGCAGATTGTTTAGGATCATTCTCCTGCTGAAAGGTGAACCTACGCCCCTCTCAAGTCTTTTGCAGCCTCCAACAGGTTTTCCTTCAGTATTGCCATGCATTTAGTTGCATCCATCTTCCCATCAACTTTGATCAGCCTTCCTATCCCTGCTGAAGAAAATTATCCCCACAGCAAGATGAGGTCATCACCATACATGACAATGGGAATGGTGTTTTCAGGGTGATGTGCAGTGTTATTTTTACACATTTTATATTTAGCCCAAAAATGTTACTTGGGTCTCATTTGAGCACCTTCCAAAAGCTAGCTGTGTCTCCTACATGACTTTCTGCAAACTGCAAACAGGATTTATTATGGCTTTGGTTTTGCTCCTCTACCATATAGACCAAAAGGAGTATACGACTACTAGTTGTCCCGTGGACAGACTCTGGATCTCTAAGCTCTGGATCTCTACAGCTTCTCCAGGAAGATCATGGGCCTCCTGACTTCATCTGTCATTAGTGATCTCCTTGCCTGGAATGTCAGCAGAGGTTTGATGATCCACTCTTGGTCGGTTTGCAGTTGTGCACTATTTCTTCTAGGTTTGGATGATGAAACATCTCTGTGGATTATGCTTTTACAACCTAACCCCTCTTTACCCTTGTCTGCAACCTTAAATAGGTACCTTCTGGAGGCAGTTGGTCACCTAGGATTTTATTGAGGTCTATCAAACTACATGTTTATGAATAGTAATGAATATCAGAATTTTCATATATATATTTTTTACATTTTAGAAAAGCATGCATCATTTCCTTTACCAATAAATATAAGTATGTCACCAATACTTGCTAGTTTGTGTTAGTATGTTACATAATATCCTAATAAAATCTATTTAAGTGTTTCTGGGTGCAATGTGAAAAGTCATAATAAAGTTCACAGGATATGAATACTTTTTTAAGGCGCTGTATGTATGTAGACACATGTACTTTTAACCCCTTACCGACTTACTGTAGGTCATACTGGTACACCCTATGGCGACTCCCTGACTTTGATGCAGGTTCACATGCTGGGTTCACATCTTTTCCTACACTTATGGGCAGAGCTGATCAGCTGACATGTGCCTCTAATAGGGCCAGGCTAATTTCCAATCCATCAGCACAGAGAATTACGCCATTTACTGCACCCTGTGACATGATCTCTGGACACTAATGGGTTGACATGACAGCCAGGGGTCAGCTGATTCATTGTGTCTATCATGATGAACTTACTGTGTATTCTGGTAGTGCACTGACATTCATAGGAAGTTATCATCTCTACTGTACAGAGAAGTGCTGATGCACTGCTCTGTACAGCACAAGCAATCAGATGATCACAGCTGTAAGTCCACTAAGAAGACTAGTAAAAGCAATAAAAAGTGGAAAAAAGAAGTTTTAAAAAATATGAACAAAATAAAACATAAAAGTTATAATCACTCCCCCTTTTGCCTCATTGAAAAAAAAATTTAAAAAATTTAAAATACACATATTTGGTATTGCAATAGCATTCAGAAATGTCTGATCTACCAAAATGTTAAATAAATTATGCCGATTGGTAATGGTCATACTGAGAAAAGAAATTAATTGCCAGAATTATGACACTTTTTTGCTTGCCACAGCATTGCAATAACAGGTATTTAAAACATTTCATCTACATCTAAATTGTATTATATAAATATTTTTCCCAGCAATGTAGTATGATGATGGGACTCGACATTTGGATTCAAAGATGATTTTTATTCCAAACTAGCACACAACCGGTTTCGACTTCTTTGAGTCTTCCTCAGGTATAATGTCATTTATATATACAGATCTGTCTGGACACATTTTATAGCAGATATCCCTGCATGTCATTTTGGGTGGGGGCTGAAAAAAATCTGTTTTACAAACACACCCAGATACTCAGATGTGCAAGATTTTGCATTCTGAGGAATCTAACAAAACTCATAAATAAAAGGAATATTATGCACAATTAAAAACTTTTTTTCACAAAACATTTTTCACACAAACATTTTTTCTTTCTTAAAACCTAAAACTCTATAAATATAATAGTACTATATGTAAAATTTCTTTTAAAATATTATTAAACATACCAAAGTGTGACTTCATACAAACTGTAAAATCCTATAAGCATAATCATTATAGCAACATTTAAAACACTTTCTTTCTTCATATTGTAACCATGTCCAAATTCCAAATAGAATTTTTCAATATTTCATACATGTATGTTAAGAATATTTACTAATGTGCAATTTTATACCTGTCGATTTAGTTATGTGTTTTATATGTCATATACCCCCTATAACTTTATTTAATCCATCTGGATATAATGTAGCCAGATGGAAGGTCCAATATGATTCTTTCCGGTTTAATTTTTGTATACGATTCTCAGTATTTGTTCCAGCAAGATTACAGAAATATTGAATGCATTATCATGCTTCAAATATAAGTCCCGGTATAAGCTCTGTTTTAAAAAGCTATTTTTGGTATTGTGCCTGTGGCCATTCATAAGAGATCATAAGGACTGGATGGTCTGACCCACGGGCAAGGTAATGACATATACACTACCATTCAAAAGTTTGGGGCCACCCAGACAATTTTGTGTTTTCCATGAAAACTCATACTTTTATTTATCAAATGAGTTGCAAATATAGAAGATATAATCCAGACATTGACAAGGTTAGAAACAATGATTTTATTTGAAATATTAATTTTCTCCTTCAAACTTTGCTTTCGTCAAAGAATGCTCTGCAGACGTTTGGTGGGTACTATTTAATGAAGCTGACAGTTGAATAGCTGTGAGGCGTCGATTTCTCAAACTAGGGACTCTAATGTACATGTCTTGTTGCTCAGTTGTGCAGCGGGGCCTCCCACTTCTCTTTCTACTCTGGTTAGATCCAGTTTGTGCTCTCCTCTGAAGGGAGTAGTACACACCGTTGTAGGAAATCTTCAGTTTCTTACTATTTTCTCGCATGGATATTCAAGATAATTGGTGACACTGGAGCTGGCATGTTTACCAGAGGAGTAAATTCAGTTTTCCTCTTGACTAGCTGTTAGAAAGCCTTAGGTGCTATTCATGCTTAATACACCTTGATAAATAAATATACAAACTAAAAAGGGGGTAGGCTCAGCGCTTAGTTAGTCTTAAATACAAACAGGACTAATAATTCTATTCTGTATTAGGGATGTTTATTAAAGTTAAAAAATATTATAAAAAATGCTATAAAAAACAATTAATTGACAATAATGGTGATTCTTGACTATATTCAATGAAGTATGTGGATTCAGGCGGACTTGTTCCTCTTCAGATGGTTTGAGCACGTTGTTATCGTGTTCTCTTAGCAGTAATACACCTGTGGGTATGTTTAATTTGGTCAGAATGCTGTCTGGTGAATTTCTTAAAAGGATGAGCTATGAGGCTTCCTTACCCTCTTTTAAATATTAGGCAGTGTTGGTTTTGTACACATCCTCCTGATTTGTTAGGGAGTTGGGCTTAATCTAAAAATTAAACAATCTACCGTATATACTCGTGTATAAGCCGAGTTTTTCAGCCCAAAAATTGGGCTGAAAAGTCCCCGCCTCGGCTTATACACGAGTCACTATACGGGGTGAGTGGGGTGGGGGCTCTGTCCGGGTGCTGGGGAGGCAGGAGGAGGCGGGGGGAGGCTGCTGTATGAGCGGCCCCGTCACGTGGGGCCGCTCATTACATATGCACTGCATCCCCCTGTCAATCAGCGGCAGGGGGAGCAGTGCATATATGTGTATAATGCCCCCCAATCTGCTGGCACACGTCCCCCCTGTTGTAAGGCCCCCCTGCTGAATACTTACCATCCCTGGTCTTCAGCAGCACCCCGGCGCCGGTCCTCTGTGCTCCGGTCCTCCGCGATCCCGTCCTCTGTGCTCCGCTCCACGGCTGCATCCGGGTTCCCCGCGCGTCGCCGACGCGATGACGTCATTGCTTCTGCGACGCGCGGGGAACCCGGATGCAGCCGTGGAGCGGAGCACAGAGGACGGGATCGCGGAGGACCGGAGCACAGAGGACCGGCGCCGGGGTGCTGCTGTGAAGACCAGGGATGGTAAGTAATCAGCAGGGGGGGCCTTACAACAGGGGGGACGTGTGCCAGCATTTGTGTGGGGCTGCAATACCACTGGGGCTGCTGTATACTGGGGCTGCAATACCACTGGGGCTGCTGTATATAGGGGCTGTATACTGGGGCTGCAATACCACTGGGGCTGCTGTATATAGGGGCTGTATACACCACTGGGGCTGCAATACCACTGGGGCTGCTGTATATAGGGGCTGTATACACCACTGGGGCTGCAATACCACTGGGGCTGCTGTATATAGGGGCTGTATACACCACTGGGGCTGCAATACCACTGGGGCTGCTGTATATAGGGGCTGTATACACCACTGGGGCTGCAATACCACTGGGGCTGCTGTATATAGGGGCTGTATACACCACTGGGGCTGCAATACCACTGGGGCTGCTGTATATAGGGGCTGTATACTGGGGCTGCAATACCACTGGGGCTGCTGTATATAGGGGCTGTATACTGGGGCTGCAATACCACTGGGGCTGCTGTATATAGGGGCTGTATACTGGGGCTGCAATACCACTGGGGCTGCTGTATATAGGGGCTGTATACACCACTGGGGCTGCAATACCACTGGGGCTGCTGTATATAGGGGCTGTATACACCACTGGGGCTGCAATACCACTGGGGCTGCTGTATATAGGGGCTGTATACACCACTGGGGCTGCAATACCACTGGGGCTGCTGTATATAGGGGCTGTATACACCACTGGGGCTGCAATACCACTGGGGCTGCTGTATATAGGGGCTGTATACACCACTGGGGCTGCAATACCACTGGGGCTGCTGTATATAGGGGCTGTATATCACCACTGGGGCTGCAATACCACTGGGGCTGCTGTATATAGGGGCTGTATACACCACTGGGGCTGCAATACCACTGGGGCTGCTGTATATAGGGGCTGTATACACCACTGGGGCTGCAATACCACTGGGGCTGCTGTATATAGGGGCTGCTGTATACACCACTGGGGCTGCAATACCACTGGGGCTGCTGTATATAGGGGCTGCTGTATATACCACTGGGGCTGCAATACCACTGGGGCTGCTGTATATAGGGGCTGCTGTATACACCACTGGGGCTGCAATACCACTGGGGCTGCTGTATATAGGGGCTGCTGTATATACCACTGGGGCTGCAATACCACTGGGGCTGCTGTATATAGGGGCTGCTGTATACACCACTGGGGCTGCAATACCACTGGGGCTGCTGTATATAGGGGCTGCTGTATACACCACTGGGGCTGCAATACCACTGGGGCTGCTGTATATAGGGGCTGCTGTATACACCACTGGGGCTGCAATACCACTGGGGCTGCTGTATATAGGGGCTGCAATACCACTGAGGCTGCAATACCACTGGGGCTGCTGTATATAGGGGCTGCTGTATACACCACTGGGGCTGCAATACCACTGGGGCTGCTGTATATAGGGAGTGCAATACCACTAGGGCTGCTGTATATACCACTGGGGGCTGCTGTATATACCACTGGGGGCTGCTGTATATCATACTGCTGGGGCCTGTATACCACTGCTGGGGGCTGCATACCTGTGCTGGGGTCCACCCTCGGCTTATACGCGAGTCAATAGATTTTCCCAGGTTTTGGGGGCAAAAGTAGGGGGGTCGGCTTATACACGGGTCGGCTTATACACGACTATATACGGTATGTTTTAGTATCATACAGATTACATTAAAAAAGTTAGAATATACTTTTGGTTATCTCTATTCACCCTTTGGAGAGTGTCTGCAGATGGACTGGGAAAATCACACTTCTCTAAGGATGCCCTTCTTCGGTGGCGTTTATAATAACATATGATTAGATAGTTTATTATAGTCTGTGCACTATGTTATAAATCTTACTAATAGGTTCCTAAATACCTCTATTTGTACTCTTGTGTACGCCTTTATTTGAATCGACCGGCGTTCCTGTGTGGTAATTAGTAGGTTTCAGGGTCCACAGTAGATGTTATTAGCCTATAATTATATTGTAATGTTCTCTCAAAGTTCTTATATTGCTGTGTGCTAGGTCGTGCTATGGAGGAAAAACTAATACTACTATACCTTCTGGTGCTCTGTATCCTTCTCCCCGCTGTGCTCCCTTTTGATTATGTTATTGGTCAGTGTTTCTACGTCACCTATCGGGGAGAATGCCGACACTGTGCGCCATGGCTGGCGGTCGCACAGTGACACGTCCGCTGTCAGCAGTCGTGGGCTCAGTATGATGTACTGTTTTCATTGCGGTCAGGTGACTTGGGATTGGTGGAAATATAAAGTCTGGGTTACGTGCAACCGTCGAGTCTTCTGTCTATGTGCGGTGTAGCTGTGGTATTGTGCCTGTGGCCATTCATATAAGATTGTAAGGACTGGATGGTCTGACCCACGTATTGCAGGCCACAGGCACAGGTATACACATATAAACTACCGTTCAAAAGTTTTGGGTTACCCAGACAATTTTGTGTTTTCCATGAAAACTCATACTTTTATTTATCAAATGAGTGGCAAAATGAATAGAAAATATAGTCCAGACATTGACAAGGTTTGAAATAATGATTTCTATTTGAAATAATAATTTTCTCCTTCAAACTTTGCTTTCGTCAAAGAATGCTCCCTTTGCAGCAATTAGTGCATGTGCACTGTGAGTGCTTGGCAGCACTTGCCAACTATTCACAGGAAGTAAACTGTAATAGACCGGGGTCCTGGTGAGACCCTGAAAGATATCACATGATGGCCGGAGATCTCACGATCTTATCGCAGGATCTCCGGTCACGGTGGGGAATGGAGCGTTCCCCGCCACAGCACCTTTAGATCATGCTGTCCCTAAATGACAGCGCGATATAAGAGGTTAACAGCACCAATCAGATCCCGGATCCGATCGGTGCTGTAAGCCTGACATCTCAACTGATGAGATCAGCTGAGATGTCGGGTGTTTGATGTGAGCTCCGTGACGGAGCTCACATCAAAGAGGGGCTCCTGATCCATGACGTTGTACAACTTTATGGGTCGGGAAAGGGTTAACATCTACGGAGAATGTAACGCCCATTCATTCTTATTTAATACCGCAATGAATTATTGAGCTTCGACTTCAGTAACTTTCCAGAATATGATTAAATCGTCAATGAAGGAACAATAATTTAAGATGTTATTACAGTAAGGGGGCTGGCACAACAGAGATGAGGACACAAAGCACCCCATGAAAAGATTTGCAAAACTTGGAGCAACCCGAGTCCCCATCACTGTGCCAAGACGCTGAATATACAGTCCCGGTTATGTGCTAGTTTGGAATAAAAATCATCTTTGAATCCAAATGTCGAATTCTATTATCATCCTTCAAGAGCGCATATTGCTGGAAAAAATATTTATATAGTGTTACCGCCTATGAAAGCACTGCTCAGTGCTCTCACCAGTGCCCAGATCTCTGCAGCAAACTGATTGGAAAGAGGAATGGAGTGATCCACTGATTGGATCTATATGCAGTACCTCAAGACACCAAAAAGGTGAGTGGAGTGGATTTACACTGAGTAATATACCCTGGGAACCTTATTACTACACTTAGAAGTCTGTGCTTCCTATTTCTCTCCCTTTAATCCCCTCTTGTTTCACATCTAAATTGTGTAATTGAAAACATCAGTTCAGAACGCTAAAAATAAGCTGCCTCACACAGCCCCAGATCAAAAAAATTAGAACATTGCGGGTCTTAGAAAATGTCAATAAAAGCTTTTTTTTTTTTTTTTTTACCAATTTCTGAATATTTTACCTCTATAAAAAATACTATACATGTTTGATATCTAGGATCTCATAAATATGTAAAAAAAAAACATTCTAGAATTGTACTTTTTGTTGCCATTTTCACCTGGAGTTATTTTCCCAGGACACTATGTGACAAAATGTATGATGTCATTCAAAAGTACAACTCGTCCTGCAAGAACGCAAGCCGTCATATGCCTATATTGACAGAGAAACAAAAAGGATACAGCTCTAGGAAGAAAGAGAGGAATAGACAAAAGCACAAAAAATGGAAATAGACCCTGGGATGAAGGAGTTAATATCTCCTAACCATTTTCCAATGGACACTGGATACAATGGTGAAAAAACCTATGCTGCTGTGGGATAGATGAAGGACTCAAATTGTATTTTCAAAGCAGGTGGCTTTATTCTATGCTAGTGGTATTCCTGAACAAGTGAGAAATATACTTTGAAAAGCATAGAATAAAGCCACCTGCATTGAAAATATGATTTGAGTCCTTCATCTGTCCTACAGCAGTGCAGGTTTTTTCACCATTGTATCCAGTCTGTATCTGTTGGCCATTGGCACGTGGATCCTGCAGTAGCCGTTTGATGCTTTGTTCACTGGTTATGTGTCACACAACCACAAGGTGAATGAGCCACCCTGATTATACCTAATCCTATTACTTGGGTAAGACCCTATTGCGCTTTACTATATCCACAGTATTTCTCCTAACCATTGATGTCATCTGAGTGCAATGTGATATATGCTGAAACTGGCAATGAAGGAGATGGTCAGATTAATCTCTCCCTCTCCTCCACAACAGCGATCTGAACGCAGAATCGGATCACAGAAGGTGACACTCGACTCACGCTCACAGCAGAACCTGCGCCGAGGGTCATTAGTGTATCTTATCTGATACAATACAATTATGTGACTCCAGCATTAAAGAATACAATTAAGTACCCTAATCTTCTCACCTGAATAATATATTTCTATAATTTTTTTTGCCAGAATAATTTTATGCATGTTGTAATAGCTAAGATTTCTATTTCACTTGTTTTTATATTTTTTTCAAATTTTTTTTTTGTATTCATGCAAAGTTGTCATTGGTATTTTTAAATATTGTGATTGACAGTGTTTTCTATGAGACATAATTCTTGTACCATACAAAACATAGAAAGGTGAAAGGTGCTCTATAAATACATGTTTTGTAGACAAACATTTCTTAAACCTACATGACTGATAGCAAACCTGTTTAGGACTGTGAAAAAAAGAAGTGAAAAGCTTTTAGCTTTTAACTTGATAAATGTTTGAATGCACAGTAACGTAAGAAACAATTACCGGTCAATCGATGGATGCAGATTTGCAGTAATCACCTGTAAGATGCCCAAAATTAGTGATCACTTCGGAAAAGCATGCACAGATGGTCTAGCTATATCTGTCTATGGCGGCCGTCACACACTACGATTTTGTGAGGGAACTCAATAATGATCTCAGTGGTGCACGCTCGTGGACACATGGTTAGTGAGGTGTCACATGTATAGATAACGTTCAGGACGCAGCAGCGATGTTACGTGCAGGGATCGTTCCCACAACCAGCGATTGATGCTTGTCAATGATGTGAATAGGCGAAATCGGTAAGGAGATCGGTTATCGTGGTGTCACACAGAATGATGCAGCAGATTGGATGATCCACATCATCTGATATGGGGTCAGGTTCCCATATCTGTGATTAACGATCTGACCACTTATCGGTAGTCACATCATGCTGTCAAACCAACGACGTCGTAGGAGCGATGCCAAATCAGGCACTTTCCAGCGATATGTTTACATATATCGTAGCGTGTGACGGCCGCCTATCCTATATCTATCTATCTATCTATCTATCTATCATCTTTTATCTTCACCTCTTGACTTGCTAATTATCTACTATTGTGTCTTGGAAATCCCTCTTTCCCAACTACTTGCTTATATTTCAAATTTCAGATTGACCTACAGTATGTACCTACATGAAACTGTATCACAAACAGTGAAAAATTGGGTACACAATTCATCCACCTACCAGACTCAGGGTTGACATTGAGCAGACTGTAACCTTTTTCTATTGTAAAATTTATTTTATAATGCAAGAATATAATGTAGTTGAAATGTTACCAATAAGAGACAAATAAAAAGACAGCAGTAGAGAAAACCTATTATGGATAGACAAATATGTGCAATATCAGTAAATGTGTTGGTTGGAGAAACAGGGAAACAAGCCCATATTACAGAAAATCACGCTGGCAGGGTTTATTATCATGGTTCATTATGTGTTTTCTTAATGATTGCATTTATACATAGCTTGATGTAATCATGAGTACCTCAGCTTGCCATTTTATTGCAGCATAAAAACAAGAAAGGTTTGTTACATTGTTTACCTGCTAAACAAATAAAACCAATTTTATGGCTTCTCCAAGGAATTAAAACTTGAAGCTTTGAGCACCGAGCAGTTCTAATCACCTGATTTATCATATATGTTATAAACCTTTATTATTGGGCATGATCCATTTTATTGCATTGTAATGATTATAATAAGTGCCCCCTTCTCATAACATCATATTTGGACTCATATTCTCTGGCCAAAATGTATAAAAATGCATTCCTATGTTTAATCATTTCCAATGTTGCTTGACCCTCTCCTACTTTCTCTTGCCTATTCTTTCTAATAGACCATTGTTATGGTAAATATTAATACGTGGCTATGTGACTACAGCATATAATTTGCTTAAGAGAATTAAAAATAATTAGTTCTGGTCTCGGATAGATACAATGGATCAGTTGATGCTATAATGTTGTGCAAGCAATTTGTGAATACTATTAAAATTAAACCCCCAATTAACATACGTTAAAACGAGACATGAGCACAGTTATAATAAGTCAAACTCTCACGAGTGATTAATCCACAGTTAAGTGAATTGTTAATGGAGGAAGGAGCTTGTGCACCCATTTACTATCAATAATGTTTGGTAAATGCCATATCAGCATAGACCATTATTTGAGCTGGTGAATTGAATGCTATAATTTTACAGATGAGTAACTTCAATATGCTGATGATACTATATTCATTGCTGTAGATGACAATGATCTAAATATGCCTACAGGGAAAATTGTTCAACATAAGGTTAAAATGTAATGGAAATATGAAGAAAATCAATGTTATGGCAGAAAGAGTGTCAGCCTAATTTACAGATTGAACTATGGATATAATTTAATTTCAAAACTAACATTATGCGCTGATTATTTTCACTATATATCATCAGAGAGGATGGTGGACAATTCAATCTGATGCCAAGCCCCAAATACAGCCACTGATTGAAGTGAAAAAAATGTAGCTGCTTGTAGACACCTCTACGAAGAGATTATTGTGATGGAATTTATGTAGGTCCTATTGAAATAATAATTATTATTAATTATGTTATTATTATTATAATATATATCTAGGAGATTATAAAAAAATGGTGCCTAAGTAGTAACAGGCAGGTAGTTTCAACCTACCAGCCTGTTGTACCCGGCACCATTCTTTGCTGATATAGAGCGATATAAGACTGCTCCGGCCAGCCATTCTGCAACTTCCGCTAACGTCACGTCACAGGGAGGAAGCTTTTTTTCTGCTCCATTGATGGGAGTCACAGCCGATGTATTGCTGATTGACAGCTGGCTCCCCCAGTTATAAGGAGCCAGCTGTCAATAAGCAAGACATCAACGCCTTCTACAGAGCAAAGCAGAAAAGAAGCCTCTGCTCTGTTGACTAAGACATTATATTCCCGGCAGGAGCAGTCTGTCACCACTCTGTGTCAGCAGTGAACGGTGACGAGCCTGTAAGGGCTTAGGCACATCTAACAAAAATCCTGGTTATACCCTTTAATAATAATATTAATCTCACCAATATATCCTTCACTTCTGCAAGACTCTACAATTTCTTCTTCTAGTCTTGTAATGCCAGCCACCTCTCAGCCCCTCCGCTGTCTGCAAATTATACAAAGATTCCAAGTCATAGTCCTCACTCTGGCCTACAAAGCCCTATTCACTTCTAATTCACAAATTCATCCTTACACACAATTCCCGCTCAGCCACTGAACAGCTCCTCTATAGCACTCTAATCCCCTTCCCATCCCATGTTCATTCTGGACTTTTCCTGGGCTTCTTCTCTTGTCTGGATCGTTGCCCCTCATTACTGACAGCCTTCATCCCTGTAAACAAATACTGAAGTGGCATAGCATAACGAGCATTACATTTCTTCTACCTCACACGTCTAGAGCTACTTAAACCGTTCCTTGACCTCTTGTATCCAATCTGTACATCTTATTGTTTGTAAATGTATTTTGTAGACAATTGTTTACTTTTTCTGTTTGTCGAATAAATAATTGCGTTGACTCTATGTCAGAAAAGACAGCTTCAAACCTTATATTGATGTATCATAAAAGTCAAATAGAGTTCTGTTGCACTAATCCTTATGTTGAAAACAATTAGAGGATTCAATAAGTATTTACAGTATATTCACATAAAAATGGGTATACCTGAGCTTACAGCTAATATATAATGACTATAGCAGTGCTTGTACAAATGAAAACATAGAATGGATAGAACCTTTATTATACTCAACTTTACCCTTTTTTGAGTAATTTAGCTGAAGCTGTGATGCACCAATTTTGGTTTAAATCGATGAAAGAGAACAGGGCAGCTAGATTGCTTCTAGGCTGTTGTTAATATAAGTAATCGTGATAGATAGTGACTTTGAAGGGAATATGAAATCCACACTACCGTAGGTGGTTATAGAGATTCACAATGAGTAGTCTGTACCTTAAATATACTGCATATGTACCATTTGATGCAGGGGTAAACTTTTAGACGAACGCCCCCCAATTATATGCAGTATTAGTCCCTAAGAGTAATTATTAGCAGTGGTATAAAACTCCAACTTACGAGATGAAAATGCTACTACTGTAGTCAGAAGAAATGGGGGGCCCTAGTTCAGATACACACTGAAGTGGATTTAACAGTTATTATTTATACTTCATAAAGAAATAAGCAAAATAAATATAGCAGGAGGTAATGACCCACTGTTACCAGTGTGCAGAGGTGAAATCAATCTTTATGCTGTGCCAGTGTCCGCTTAAGGGGTGGGTGGATGGATCCAAGCTGCATGAGACACGGGTCTATCCCGCTGAGTCTGAGGTAAGTTGTCCGCTCCTTACGCAATGCCATACCTGGGGCACCTTGGCTGTCAGCTCTCCCAGTAAAGTGGCTAGGCAAAAAGTGCGGTACACAAGGTGATGTCACTGCTAGTACGGGAGCAAAATGGGCTCAATCCTCCAACTCGCTTTACCTTCATGAGGTAGCTCCGAATCGCTTTGGGGGATTGAGCCCATCAGATTCTAGTACTATCAGTAACTCTGTACGCCCAGCTATACCCTTATCTGTGCACTGTTACAATTTGTATGTGCATATATATATATAAATATTTACTGAATTCTCTAATTGTGTTCAAAGTAAGGATTAGCACTTTTCATTTGATGTTTTGAACAGGAGTGGTCTTATGTCTTTTTGCTGCAATCTTGGTCATTTGAAAAATATTTATCTATAGATGGAATGGTGCGCTAGCGCTAGTTTTTTCTGTTTTTACTGTATCATACAAGTCATCAACATAAAATTTTGGACCTTTGTACAAAATTATACATAAAGTTGGGAGTATATCTAAGGCTGCGTTCACACATTTGCGTATTTTGCTGCGCTTTTTTGCGCGCGCTTTTTGCCGCGTTTTTTGGCCGCGCAAAAAAGCGCAACAAAATACGCAGGGGCTTTCACACACTGCGCTTTCTTTACTCCAGAAAGCGCAGTGATATCACAGAGGGGAGGAAGAATCCTGCTTCCTCCTCTCCTCTGTGACAGCCCCATTAGATTTCACAGTGTATTAATATACACTGTGAAATCTAAATTAAACAGAGGCAAATGTATGTAAAATAAAAAAGAATGAATACTTCACCTGTCCGACGCCTTCTCCCGCTGTCTGGTGCCTTCTGCCACTGTCCGGTCTCCGGTTCTAAGTGAGAGGTCTTCTGACAGGACCTGTGGTGACGTCAGAGGGGGGGCGTTCCCGGGGCGTTCCCAGCGCTGATTGGCTGTTCGCGGTCATGTGATATGTATCACATGACCGCGAGTGCCCGGGAACGCCCCTCTGACATCACCACAGGTCCTGTCAGTACACCTCTCACTTAGAACCGGAGACCGGACAGCGGCAGAAGGCACCAGACAGCGGGAGAAGGCGTCGGACAGGTGAAGTATTCATTCTTTTTTGTTTTTCATTCACTTGCTTTTGTTTAATTTAGATTTCACTGTGTATATTAATACACTGTGAAATCTAATGGGCGGCCACAGCTGTCACAGAGGGGAGGAGGAAGCAGGATTCTTCCTCCCCTCTGGGAGAATACGCAGGAGCAGCTGCGTAAACAATTGACATATCAATTGTTTACGGAGCTGCGCTTTCTCCCGGAAAACGCAGTGCGTATTTTTGCGCAATGTCTGCACTGCAAAGTGAATTTCACATTCACTTTGCTGGCAGACAAAAGGCACATTGCGTATTTTGAAAAGCGCGTGTAAAAAAACGCGGCAAAATATGCAATGTGTGAATGCAGCCTTAATTACATTTATTGTACATTTTTTGTTATCATTCATTAAAGGGAACATGTCAGGAGGATTTTACTTTTACAACTAGCGGTATGACTACCATATATACTTGAGTATAAGCCGACCCGAGTATAAGCCGAGGCCCCTAATTTTACCCTCCAAAACTAGGGAAACTTATTGAATCGAGTATAAGTCTAGGGGGGAAAATGAAGCAGACTCTCATCACGATATACAGTCCCTCTCATTATGATAAATGTCCCCCCATTACTGGTATATAATCTCCCATCACTGGTATATAGGACCTCCATCACTGGTATACAGTTTCCCCCATCAGAGGTTACAACCCCCATCAGTAGTATATACAGGCCCCCCTCAGTGGTATATACAGCCCCGCCATTAGTGGTATATACAGGCCCCCCATCAGAGGTTACAGCCCCCCCCAGTGATATATACAGGCCCCCATCAGTGATATATACAGGCCCCCCCAGTGATATATACAGGCCCCCATTAGTGATATATACAGGCCCCCCCAGTGATATTTACAGGCCCCCATCAGTGATATATACAGGCCCCCAGTGTATACTGGCCCCCCCAGTGGTATACAGGCTCCCCTAGTATACAGGCCCCCCCAGTGGTATACAGGCCTCCCCAGTGGTATACAGGCCCCCCCAGTGGTATACAGGCCCCCAGTGGTATACAGGCCCCCCTAGTGGTATACAGGCCCGCCAGTGGTATACAAGCCCCCCTAGTGGTATACAGGTCCCCCTAGTAGTATACAGGCCCCCATAGTGGTATACAGTCCCCTCTTGTGATATACAGGCCCCCCTAGTGGTATGCAGTCCCCCCAGTGGTATACAGGCCCCCCTAGTGGTATACAGGCCCCCTGCTCCCCCCAGTGGTATATACAGGCCCCCCACTCCCCCCCAGTGGTATATACAGGCCCCCTGTTCCCCCCCCCCCCTGTTTTATACAGGCCCCCGGTTGCTGCCGCACACCAGTAAAAGAATAGCTTTCATACTTACCCTCTTCGCTTTCATTGCGCGTCCTCGTCTCCTTCCCGCTTCTACCCGGCGTCATGTGACCGCGCAAAAACAATGACGTCATTGTGGCTGCGCCGGCCGGCCAGAATCGGGAAGGAGACCGGAGGAGCACGGTAACAGCGAGGAGGGTAAGTATGAAAGCTATTCTTTTACAGGTGTGCAGCAGCAACCGGGGGCCTGTATACCACTGGGGGGGAAACGGGGGGCCTGTATATACCACTGGGGGGAGCGGGGGGCCTGTATATACCACTGGGGGGGAGCAGGGGGCCTGTATATACCACTGGAGGGGAACGGGGGCCTGTATATACCATGGGGGTGGATCGGGGGCCTGTATATACCACTGGGGGTGAGCGGGGGCCTGTATATACCACTGGGGGGAAGCGGGGGCCTGTATATACCACTGGGGGGGAGCGGGGGGCCAGTATATACCACTGGGGGGAGCGGGGGGCCTGTATATACCACTGGGGGGGTGCAATGTAATATGCACAGCTCCCCCTGCCGCTGATGGACAGGGGGAGGCAGTGCATATTGCATTGCACTAATGAGCGGCCCCATGTGACCGTCCGCTCATATTACAGCCTCCCCCTGCCTCCTCCAGCCCCCAGACACTGCCCCCCCCCCACACTCAGCCGTATACTGACTCGAGTATAAGCCAAGGGGGGCACTTTTCAGCACAATTTTTGTACTGAAAAACTCAGCTTATACTCGAGTATATACGGTATATAAGTCCTGGAATAACAGTAAAAATGATAGCTGTTTTGTAGTAATCTGATGTGACCTCATAAGACTTTAAATCATTATTTCTTTGAGAGGGCGCAGTTATCAGTTTGAAAATCCTCTGTAATAAGTTATTGTTTTAGATAATACTGATGTGGCAAGACATTGATAACATTTACTCACTAGATGCCAAATAGTTAAAAAAAAAAATGGCAAATGGTGCCATGTATGTTGAAGAAAAGTTTAGAGTTTAGAGGTGACACGTTGTGGAGGCCAGGGTAGCAAGGAGCGGGATGTAGGGGGTCAGAGGAGCCTACTCTGGCCCTGATACTAGGGTCCCTGGCTCACTCTGATCTCGAAGGTACCTCCGAAGGTAAGGAAGTTCAAGTCACCAACCTAAATCCCTGACTCCTAAGAAGCCATAGGCATAAGCCCCTACCTCCACCCACGAACAAGGAACCCAGCAACTTCCAATGGAGAATATTACAGCAGCTCAGGATCAGATTCTGCTCATGACAGGTCACAGTCCAGAAGTGAACTGAATCAGCGACAACAGGTGTATGTGAGCTGATCCATTTAAGACCAAGGGGTGGGGAGCAACCAGCCCAGACATGCCCTTAGCATACCTAAGCATTCACACACATACATACCTGCTACTACATGCTCTGTTCATTAGTCTCATCTACTCACACTGAGCAGGGATAAACCTACAGCAGCAGCACTTCCATACTACAAGGCAGTCAATATGTAACAGTATGTACTTTATAATCCAGCTCACCTGTTTCTTTTGTGCTCCAGAGAATTCCCAAAACATCCAAAAAAACTTTAAGGTCCGGCACCAAAAGTTCTTTGTTCCTAAAAGATTTCTTTATTGATTTATAGCATAAAAAGCATAGAAAATCAAGGCTAGAGTATAGTCCGATTAGATACAAGCTATCCCAGGCACTGGTTCGCATGTTTCAAGGCTAAAGTGCCTCTTAGTCATAACCTGACTTAGTCATTACATGACTAAGAGGCAATTTAGCCTCGAAACATGTAAACCAGTGCCCGGGATAGCTTGTATCTAATTGGGCTATACTATAGCCTCGATTTTCCATGCTTTTTATGCTATAAATCAATAAAGAAATATTTTTGGAACTAAAAACTTTTGGTGCCGGACCTTAAAGTTTTTTCTTCAATACGTAACAGTATTCCCCCTTCAGAAGAGGCCTCCGGACTCTAAACCAGACACGTCTGGCAATGGACTGAACTTCCGGAGCAATGGCTTATGTAAGAAATTATGGGCGTACAGCAACACAGCAATGGGGGTAACGGCTAGCTGGAACAACACGGGGTTGCAAATGGCCGAAATCCAGAACGGACCAAGAAACCGGTAGTAGGAGCTCCAGCCGCACACTTCCACCTTACGTGTCGTACCTGCACCCACAAATAATCATCCACACTCAGGTCTGCACCTGAATGTTTATTGCTTTGCATATGACCACAAACAGGGGACACATAGCCAGGACGGCAATCACAGTAGGGGCCACCGTCCATCCCTGGCCACTCCTGCTGGGATGACGCCTAGCCCCCTCAAGAACCCGAGATGCAGACCGGACCCCACTCCTAGATCCAGACTTACTCCCAGGAACCTCCGTTAGAGAAACGGGAGCTGGCACAACCAGAACAGTAGAAAGCGGTGTAGTCAGGCAATTGTTCACATAAAAAAGCCCCGCAAGTAACCACCTGTCCGGCCCGCCGGTCGATCACTGGGTTGTGTTTTTTCAACCAGGACAACCCCAACACGATGGGAGTGGACAGGTTCTCCATGAGGTGACAGGACAGCACCTCCTGGTGCAGAGACCCTAAGCACAGCATCACATTGCTCACCACATGCGAGGGGACCCCCTGGCTGAGCGGAACTGAGTGAATCGAAGTGACGGGTATGGGTCTCACTGCTAGTGAGACAATGAGCCTAAGCAAAGCGAGAATCCATCAAATTGACCCCTGCTCCGCTATAGACCAGTACCAGTACAGTCTCGGTTTTGCCATCTACCACCACCCTGGCGGACAGCATAAACTGAGATCTATCGAGGAAGAAAAGAAAAACTCTCTGGTGGTCTCCTTCTGAACGACTCAAGGCAGGCTGCGCAGTCACCTTCGAGCGAAGCGGACAAACCTTAATAAAATGATCGGGTTTGCCACACAAAAAACAAGCTCCGCCCACTTGATGACTAGTGGCCACAGGAGTTTTAGCACGAGAACCGACTGCCCCCAACTGCATGGGTTCGTCAGGTATCATCTCCTCAGCAGGGATAGTAACAGGAGACAAAACAGGTCTCGGTCTCTCCCTTAGGCGTCTGTCAACCCGTATGGCTAGGGACATCGTGGCTTCCAATGACCCAGGTGACGTATACTGAACCAGGGTGTCTTGCATTCTGGCTGACAAAACCAAGCAGAATTGACTCCTAAGGGCTTGGTCATTCCACTGGGTATCTGTCGCCCACCTCCGAAACTCAGAGCAGTATTCCTCCACTGCTCATGTGTCCTGCTTGAGCTTACGGAGATTGGACTCAGCAAAGGTTACCCTATCAAGCTCACTGTACTCTTGAGCCAAAGCAGCAAAAACTTGTCCACCGACCGCAAAGATGGAGAGTCGGGAGGGAGGGAAGAGGCCAAGGGCTGGGGATCCCCCTTTAGTAGGGACACTATTATCCCAACCCGCTGTTCCACAGTCCAAGATGAACGGGGCCGGAGCCTGAAATACAGCTTACAGGCCTCACGGAACGTAGAAAATTTGTCCCTAGCCACAGAAAACCTCTTAGGGAGAAGGACCAGGGGTTCTGGCACGGCCTGAGCATGAGCCGACGCCAAAAGTCCCACGACTTGCTGCAACTGGTGCACAACCTGGGTTCGCAGACCTGCTATCTCCTCAGAGAGGGTCTGCATCAGGCATGTGCACGTGTCTGTTGAAGCAGTCTGAGATATGATGACTCAAGGGCAGAGAGAGGATAAAAAAAATTGGTAATGGGTCGCTGATTATGTCATGTTGTGGAGACCAGGGTAGCAAGGAACGGGATGTAGGATTTCAGGGGATTTAGCAGGATAGGTATTCTATTTAGTGGTGTGATACTGCCCCACTTTGCAGAATTGAATTCGATCAATATAGCTAGATTAGTTTTAAGAGGTTAAAACATAACATTTAATATTTTTTTCTAAAAGGACTAGATTGTCCACACATACTAAACACGTGATACCCACCATGCCCCACAGTGTCACAACTTAAAAAACTCTCTTCAGTGTATTTAAGAGTTATAGTTTATCCCAAGGTGTAACTTATGGAGCCTCTAATGCTCCTTGATATCATCCACCTTAAGATCCTATGTCAGTTCTAGATATATTGGTATAGTTTTTCACCACTTAATATCCCTCTGGCATGTATATCTGCACATGGAAAGTATAAAAAAGCCCCCTTCCCCTATATACAGGAAAGGTCTCACCAGCTTTCTTCCATCTAGGCAGGAGATAGATTGAGTTCCTTTATTCCAGGAGGCCCTTCTGCTAGTGACAGCTTGGTTATGAACTCTCTGTTTCATTCATTCATTATCACCATACTCCACTCCCTACGCGTTTCGGATGTGAAATCCTCATCAGGGGATACGTGGCTCAGTTTCTTATGGGGTCCTAGTATTAGGTGCCCCATGTGATGGTGTATGTCTCTATAAACAAGACATCAAGCATTACTATCTCTGTATATGTCATATGGTGCAAAGCACCGATACTCACATGTATAGTACCAGTCCCTCCCAGTTGTTACAGACCCTGGGTACTCACCCAGCATAGCCTAGTGGTCTGTGTGTTGGAGAACACCGCCGCGGCCGCCATCGCCGTCTTTTATGACCGCACTTCCCCGGTCATGTGGTGTTCTCTGCCCCCGGATGTGACGCGCGCATCGTTCCGCGACGTCACTTCCGGTCCGGCGTCTATGTGGAACGCAAGCATGCGTTCCACATCTCATTCCCAGTTTACCCTCCTTAGTGGGAGGATTTGGAGACTTGTTAGTCCATCCCCGGGTATGAGATCATCAGGGAGGGCAGGTTCATTGCCAGAACCATATCCCTCCATGTTATAGGAAGTTCTATTATCACATAAACACTTCCCAGCATCCAAAACAGATTATAAATGGTGGACATCTATCATTTACAGTACTCTTTTACAAATTTGCACAGATTTAGTTTGTTATGGCATACTTTTATGTCCCCTCTCTGGGACACTATAAGTAACACCAGGACAAACACCCTCCAGAGAGGGGACATAAAAGTATGCCATAACAAACTAAATCTGTGCAAATTTGTAAAAGAGTACTGTAAATGATAGATGTCCACCATTTATAATCTGTTTTGGATGCTGGGAAGTGTTTATGTGATAATAGAACTTCCTATAACATGGAGGGATATGGTTCTGGCAATGAACCTGCCCTCCCTGATGATCTCATACCCGGGGATGGACTAACAAGTCTCCAAATCCTCCCACTAAGGAGGGTAAACTGGGAATGAGATGTGGAACGCATGCTTGCGTTCCACATAGACGCCGGACCGGAAGTGACGTCGCGGAACGATGCGCGCGTCACATCCGGGGGCAGAGAACACCACGTGACCGGGAAGTGCGGTCATAAAAGACGGCGATGGCGGCCGCGGCGGTGTTCTCCAACACACAGACCACTAGGCTATGCTGGGTGAGTACCCAGGGTCTGTAACAACTGGGAGGGACTGGTACTATACATGTGAGTATCGGTACTTTGCACCATATGACATATACAGAGATAGTAATGCTTGATGTCTTGTTTATAGAGACATACACCATCACATGGGGCACCTAATACTAGGACCCCATAAGAAACTGAGCCACGTATCCCCTGATGAGGATTTCACATCCGAAACGCGTAGGGAGTGGAGTATGGTGATAATGAATGAATGAAACAGAGAGTTCATAACCAGGCTGTCACTAGCAGAAGGGCCTCCTGGAATAAAGGAACTCAATCTATCTCCTGCCTAGATGGAAGAAAGCTGGTGAGACCTTTCCTGTATATAGGGGAAGGGGGCTTTTTTATACTTTCCATGTGCAGATATACATGCCAGAGGGATATTAAGTGGTGAAAAACTATACCAATATATCTAGAACTGACATAGGATCTTAAGGTGGATGATATCAAGGAGCATTAGAGGCTCCATAAGTTACACCTTGGGATAAACTATAACTCTTAAATACACTGAAGAGAGTTTTTTAAGTTGTGACACTGTGGGGCATGGTGGGTATCACGTGTTTAGTATGTGTGGACAATCTAGTCCTTTTAGAAAAAAATATATTAAATGTTATGTTTTAACCTCTTAAAACTAATCTAGCTATATGGAAGGATTTCAGGGGAGCCTACTCTGGCCCTGATACTAGGGTACCTGGCTCGCCCTGATCTCGAAGGTACCTCTGAAGGTGAGGAGGTTCGAGCCACTGATCTAAATCCCTGACTCCTAGGAAGACCTAGGCATAAGCCCCTACCTCCACCCACATACAAGGAACCCAGCAACTTCCAATGGAGAATATTACAGCAGCTCCGGATCAGATTCTGCTCATGACAGGTCACAGTCCAGAAGTGAATTGAATCAGCGACAACAGGTGTATATGAGCTCATCCTTTTAAGGTCGAGGGGTGGGGAGCAACCAGCTCAGACACGCCCCTCAGCATACCTAAGCATTCACACACACCTGCTACTACATGCTCCGTTATTAGCCTCATCTACTCACACTGAGCAGGGGAAAAAAAGGCTTCATTTACACCTACAGCAGCAGCACTTCCATACTACAAGGCAGTCAATACGTAAGAAGAGGTTGCAGAAAGCCTTTGCCAAGTTGGATAACTATATTAATATCAAATAGCAGATGAGAAATACTATGTCATCTAAAGGTGCATTTACACAGTCTGATTTTCCAGAATGAGTGCCCATGTCAAGACAATCCGCCAGAGGAAACAGGCTGCAAAACACTCGTTTGTCAGCGGAAATTATTTTTAAGATATAAGCGATGATGTGTTGCCAAGAAGAATGACAGTCTATGTGCACAGAGGGAGGTATGACCAATTGGATTGCTCACATGGCAAGTACAGTTGTCTTGTCTATGAACCCTTTTCTGACCATACTATTTTCAATTTTTTTTACTTTACTTTTATTTATTCTGACTCTTCATACAAGAGTATTTTTCGGTTGACAGAGATTCAGATTTTCTAGTAGTGTGGTGAATTTGCATAGGCAGGTGTTGAAGCCATTTTAACAGCTAATCATTATGGATGCTTCGTTGACCTACCTCCAATCCTATATTCATGGCATATACCAAAAATAGGCAATCAGTTCTATAGAACTGGATTATTCCTTTAAATTGAGTCTTTACCAAGTTAAGACTGTTCTTCCACTAAATCTTTAGTGAATTACTGAGAGCCAAGTCTTATTTTCCACTCCCAGCAATGTTCTTGTCACTAAAGAGGTGAAAATTACAGCCACCACTTTCAAGAGAAGATATTTTTACAGCAGTGAATCCAGTGACGTTCAATAAAATGCCTATAGATGTAGACCTGTCTCCACAGTATAAAATTGGGTTTATTATGTGAACACTAAGCTTATTGGAAAAGATAATGGATAGATTGATACAGTCACAGGAATCATGGAAACCCTAAGAGAAAGCAGGACATTCAGTCAAAAACATATTTCTATAATCCCTTGGAATTTCATATACCTTGATAACACTTAAAGGGAATCTAGTGAAAAACCTCAGCACTGAAAAACAAGGATATAGAATATTGTGACACACACGGCTTCTGCCTTTGTCTTATGTCCTTGTCGAAGACCTTTAATAGGTCGAAACATTTGATTGGATTTATTCTATTTTCCTTTTGTTGCCAGATTGGAACAAAATCACTATATGCAGCAATATTCTACATCATTGTTTTTTCTGTGCTACGTTTTTTCACTACTATTAAAGGCTTTATTCCTTTCTTTGAGCACGAACTCTACATTTACAGATTTTTTCACTAATACTTAAAGGGAATCTGTCAGCAGGCTTTTGCTATGCAATCTGAGGGCAGCTTGCTGTAAGTTTTAAAACACAGAATTCAAGGATGTATCATATGTCAAGCACCTGTGCTGTTGCTTAACCTCTTAACGACTAATGACGAGTATACTCGTCATGAAAAGCTGTCAGTTCCCGCATCATGACGAGTATACTTGTCATGGCTTTGAACTGTCACTGCTCCTAAACGAACAGTGACAGCTCAAATCTAAAAGCTGTCAGTGACAGCTGAGGGTCAGGGGCAGAGGTGTGGGGACCCTTTTTAGTGGTCCCCACACTCAGAGCGATGTGATCGGTCAGTCAATCTGACCGACCGATCACATCAAGATCGCGCAGGGAAATGCTGAATATGAGCATTTCCCTGTGCGATCGCTGCAGGAGCCGGGCTGTCAGCTGTGCCCGGCTCCTGCACACATTCCCTGCCTCTGCCCACTGCCCCTCCACTACTCTGCCTGGTCCCCTGTTAACCCCTAGCCCCCCCTTCCCCCCCCCCCCAAACATACTTATATGCCGGCGGGCTGCACTGCACCCGCCGACCATTATCTAATGCTCCGGGCCCCCTGTGTCCTGTCCCCGCTCCATCCAGCCTCCCCCTGTGTCCTGTCTAGCCCCCCCTGTGTGCTGTCCAGCCCCCCCTGTGCCATTTCCCCCTGTGTCCGGCCGGCACCCCCCCATGCCGCTCCCCGCCATCCACCCGCTACCCTGGTGTTTCTACCGGCGGGCTCCCTCCCCCCTGCTCCTACCCACCCCACTGCTCCTACCCACCCCCCTGCTCCTACCCACCCCACTGCTCCTACCCACCCCCCTGCTCCTGCCCACCCCTCTGCTCCTGCCCACCCCTCTGCTCCTACTCACCTATTCCGGTCTGCACGCTCCTGCACCGTCGGCCTCCGAGTCCTCTGCAGTCTCCGGTGTGGCTCCTCCTTCTCATCGATGGGTAAGTATGAATGAATGAATGAATGAATGAATGAATAGATGGATGGGTGTGCGTGGATGTGCGTACGTGGATGTGCGTACGTGGATGTGCGTACGTGGATGTGCGTACGTGGATGTGTGTGCGTGGATGTGCGTGCGTGGATGTGCGTGCGTGGATGTGCGTACGTGGATGTGCGTGTGTGAATGTCCGTGCGTGCATGTGTGCGTACGTGGATGTGTGCGTACGTGGATGTGCGTGGATGTGGATGTACGTGGATGTGTGTGTGGATGTGCGTGGATGTGGATGTACGTGGATGTGTGCGTACGTGGATGTGCGTGGATGTGGATGTACGTGGATGTGTGTGTGGATGTGCGTGGATGTCAGCATGCGTGCGTGGATGTGTGAATGCGTGGATGTGCGTGCGTGGTTGTGTGCATGCGTGGATGTCAGCACGTGGATGTGCGCACGTGGATGTGCGCACGTGGATGTGCGTACGTGGATGTGCGTACGTGGATGTGCGTACGTGGATGTGCGTGTGTGAATGTGCGTGCGTGGATGTGTGCGTATGTGGATGTGTGCGTACGTGGATGTGCGTGGATGTGGATGTACGTGGATGTGTGCGTACGTGGATGTGCGTGGATGTGGATGTACGTGGATGTGTGTGTGGATGTGCGTGGATGTCAGCATGCGTGCGTGGATGTGTGAATGCGTGGATGTGCATACGTGGATGTGCGTGCGTGGATGATGGGTGCATAGGTGGATGGATGGGTGCAACAAGGGATCAAGTGTCCTCTTGTTATAGTCTCTGGGATGATAGTCATGGTGCACTGTATAACTGATCATTGTCATACAGTGCACCATAACTCTGACCCCTGAGACTGTAGGAAGAGGACACTTGATCCCTTGCTGCAGTCTCTGGATTGAGCAGAGGCGATCGAGCGTCGTGGGACCTTCGTTGTGGACTACGTCTGAGGCAATCGAGCGTCGTGGGACCTTCGTTGTGGACTACGTCGGATCTTCATAATAAAGATGGAGTCCGAATTTTGTTTGTGTTTTTTTTTCAAATAAAAAGATTTTTCTATGTGTGTATTTTCTGACTATTTACCAGAGATTCCTAATGGCGGGTCTAACATTGGCCCTATATTATGAATCTCGGGCTTAGTGCCAGCTGCCAATAAAAAGCTGGCATTAACCCCTTTATTACCCAGTTCGCCACCGGCACCAGGGCAACTGGAAGAGCATGGGTACAGCGCCAGAAAATGGCGCTTCAATGAATGCGCCATTTTCTGGAGCGGCTGCGGGCTGCAATTCGCAGCATGGGGGGCCCAGAACGCTTGGGCCTTTCCATGCTGAGGATTCCAGCCCCCAGCTGCCTAGTTGTACCTGGCTGGGCCAAAAATATGGCGGAGCCCTACGTCATTTTTTTTTCTAGAATTAGTTCTAGAAATAAAAAAAAATGGGCTTCGCTGTATTTTTGGTTGCAGCCAGGTACAGCGAGGCAGCTGGGGGTTGCTGGCAGTCTGTAGCTGCCAAGTTGTACCTGGCTGGACCAAAAATATGGCGGAGCCCTACGTCATTTTTTTTTCTAGAATTAGTTCTAGAAATAAAATAAAGCCTTCGCTGTATTTGTAGCCAGCCATGTACAACTTGGTAGCTGGCTGACTGGAATCCTCAGCGTGGAGAGACTCAAATGTTGTGGGTCCCCCACGCTGCAAATTTCAACCCACAGCCACCCAAGAAAATAGCGCATTCATTAGAGGCGGCATTTTCTGGTGCTGTACCCCAACTCTACCAGTTGCCCTTGTGCTGGTGGCACACGGGTTCTCCATATGCGACATAGTGTCCGCTAACAATTTCAATAGAAAATTAGCTCCAATTGTTAGCGGAAACCATGTCGGGTATGGAGAGCCCCTCCCTGTGTGCCTGAACATTGGAGCTCCCCCACAAGTGACCCCATTTTGGAAACTAGACCCCCGAAGGAACGTATCTAGATGCATAGTGAGTACTTTGAACTCCCAGATGCTTCACAAATTCATCCATAAAAATGAAAAAGCACGGTTTTTTTCCACAAAAAGTTTCTTTTTTCATTTTTACGGATCAATTTGTGAAGCACCTGGGGGTTCAAAGTGCTCACTATGCATCTAGATACGTTCCTTGGGTGGTCTAGTTTCCAAAATGGGGTCACTTGTGGGGGAGCTCCAATGTTTAGGCACATAGGGGCTCTTCATATCCTACAAGGTGTCCGCTAACAATTCCAATTGTTAGCGGACACCATGTCGCGTATGGAGAGCCCCTGTGTGTCTCCACATTGGAGCTCCCCCACAAGTGACCCCATTTTGGAAACTAGACCCCCAAAGGATTATATCTAGATGCATAGTGAGCACTTTGAACCCCCAGATGCTTCACAAATTGATCCGTAATAATGAAAAAAGAAATTATTTGTGGAAAAAAAGTGCTTTTTCATTTTTACGGATGAATTTCTGAAGCACCTGGGGGTTCAAAGTGCTCACTATGCATCTAGATACGTTCCTTTGGGGGTCTAGTTTCCAAAATGGGGTCACTTGTGGGAGAGCTCCAATGTGGAGACACATGGGGACCCTCCAAACGCGACATGGTGTCCGCTAACAAATTGAGCTCATTTTCCATTCAAATTGTTAGCGGACACCATGTCGCGTTTGGAGGGTCCCCGTGTGTCTCCACATTGGAGCTCCCCCACAAGTGACCCCATTTTGGAAACTAGACCCCTAAGGAACGTATCTAGATGCATAGTGAGCACTTTGAACCCCCATATGCTTCAGAAATTCATCCGTAAAAATGAAAAAGCACTTTTTTTTCCCACAAAAAATTTATTTTTTCATTATTATGGATCAATTTGTGAAGCATCTGGGGTTCAAAGTACTCACTATGCATCTAGATATGTTCCTTTGGGGGTCTAGTTTCCAAAATGGGGTCACTTGTGGGGGAGCTCCAATGCGGAGACACACAGGGGCTCTCCATACGCGACATGGTGTCAGCTAACAATTTGAGCTCATTTTCCATTCAAATTGTTAGCAGACACCATGTCGCGTTTGGAGGGCCCCGGTGTGTCTCCACATTGGAGCTCCCCCACAGGTGACCCCATTTCGGAAACTAGACCCCCTAAGGAACATATCTAGATGCATAGTGAGCACTTTGAACCCCCAGATGCTTCACAAATTCATCAATAAAAATGAAAAAGCACTTTTTTTTTCCACACAAATTTTCTTTTTTCATTTTTACAGATCAATTTGTGAAGCACCTGGGGGTAGAAAGTGCTCACTATGCATCTAGATATGTTCCTTTGGGGGTGTAGTTTCCAAAATGGGGTCACTGGTGGGGGAGCTCCAATGTGGAGACACACGGGGACCCTCCAAACGCGACATGGTGTCCGCTAACAATTTGAATGGAAAATGAGCTCAAATTGTTAGCGGACACCATGTCGCGTTTGGAGGGTCCCTGTGTGTCTCCACATTGGAGCTCCCCCACAAGTGACCCTATTTTGGAAACTAGACCCCCAAAGGAACATATCTAGGTACATAGTGAGCACTTTGAACCCCCAGATGCTTCACAAATTGATCCGTAATAATGAAAAAATAATTTTTTAGTGGAAAAAAAAGTGCTTTTTCATTTTTACGGATGAATTTCTGAAGCATATGGGGGTTCAAAGTGCTCACTATGCATCTAGATACGTTCCTTCGGGGGTCTAGTTTCCAAAATGGGGTCACTTGTGGGGGAGCTCCAATGTGGAGATACACAGGGACCCTCCAAACGCGACATGGTGTCCGCTAACAATTTGAGCTCATTTTCCATTCAAATTGTTAGCGGACACCATGTCGCGTATGGAGGGTCCCTGTGTGTCTCCACATTGGAGCTCCCCCACAAATGACCCCATTTTGGAAACTAGACCCCTACGGAAGGTATCTAGATGCATAGTGAGCACTTTGAACCCCCAGATGCTTCACAAATTCATTCATAAAAATTAAAAAAAACACTTTTTTTTCACAAAAAAATTCTTTTTGCCTACATTTTTTCAGTTTCACATGGGCAAAGGGATAAAATACATCCCAAAATTTGTTGGGCAATTTCTCCTGAGTACACCGATACCTTATATGTGGTCATAAACCACTGTTTGGGCGCACGGCAGGGCTCAGAAGTGAAGGAGCGCCATTTCACTTTTTGAACGGAAAATTGGCTCTAAAATTCAAATTGCGCTCCTTCCCTTCTGAGCCCTGCCGTGCGCCCAAACAGTGGTTTATGACCACATATGAGGCATCGGTGTACTCAGGAGAAATTGCCCAACAAATTTTAGGATGCATTTTATCCTGTTGCCCATGTGAAAATGAAAAAATTGAGGCTAAAAGAACATTTTTGTTACAAAAATTAAAATGTCCATTTTTTCCTTCAACATTATTTTAGTTCCTGTGAAGCACCTGAAGGGTTAATAATCTTCTTCAATATAGTTTTGAGTAGCTTGAGGGGTGCAGTTTTTGGAATGGTGTCACTTTTGGGTGTTTTCTGTCATGTACACCCCTCAAAGGGACTTCAAATGTGATGTGGTCACTAAAAAATTGGTTTTGTAAATTTTGCTGGAAAAATGAATAATTGCTGATGAACTTTGAACCCTTATAACGTCCTAACAAATTTTATTTTTTCTTCCAAAATTGTGCTGATGTGAAGTAGACATGTGGGACATGTTATTTATTAACTATTTTGTGGCACATAACTCTCTGGTTTAGCAGAATAAAAATTAAAAATTTGAAAATTGCTAAATTTTCAAAATTTTTGCCAAATTTTTTATTTTTTTCACAAATAAACGCAAAAATTATCGACCTAAATTTAATACTAACATGAAGCCCAATATGTCACGAAAAAACAATCTCAGAATCGCTAGGATCCGTTGAAGCGTTCCAGAGATATTACCTCATAAAGGGAGAGTGGTCAGAATTACAAAAAATGGTCTGGTCATTAAGCTGCAAAGTGACTCGGTCCTTAAGGGGTTAATTAAAAGGAGTGTTTTTTCACTAGGACATTATTATTGTTGTGACTAGCTAGCTCATGTCATGTTGTCCAACTCCACCCCTCTTGTGATTAGCAGCTCACTGTTTATATACATTATACATAGAGAGCCTGGTGTGGGCAAAGGCAGCCTTTTCAGCTCTAGTGCATGGCTAAATCTAAAAACTTAGTAATCTAAGTGATATATCATTAGAATCAAGGCCTATTTGTCTACATTATACAGCTCTCAGATGAGTTAGCAAAAACCTGCTGAAACAGCAGCCTTTAATAACAAATAGTCTTTAGCCATCTGTAGCATGAATGGCTAGAAAATGGACTACATTTGCAATTGCTTTTAATTTTCAAAGGAAAAAAGGAAACTATTGTAGCCCTAATATTAAGATTCTCAAAGAACACTGCTGGATGACTATTCACCTCTCTTCACTCTTTCGAAAATAGCCACAAAAGCCATAATGGAAAGTTATGAGCTATGAACCTTCTTTAGAACTAATGCAAAATCCTTCAACAAAAGTGATTACAGTTTCCTTGTTCTGAATCCTTCCATGGCTTATTCTTTCCCTGATTGGAATCGCCGCACCACCTGCCTTAACGCATAATAAAGCTTCCAAGATCTGAATATTTTATCCATTAAACAGTGTGCTTCATATCAAGCTGTTTAAAAAAAACCTCTAAGTAGTATTTACAGTACAAACAGCAGGAACGCTTTCCACTAAGAAAATCTTTTCAATCCCTAATCTCCTCTATGGATCAGTGTCCTAAAAATCTGTCAGCTGTGTAGAGAAATATTGAACTTTCAAGGAGGCAATTTTCCTTTGTTCAGTTCACATGCACTGTGTGCACTCTGGGGAGCAAGTCGCATGTAAAGAATGCCTCTTTCTTCTGATACAGCATACAGTAGTAACTGGCGTACATTTAATGTTAGAAAGCATTGTAACCTGTACCTTTTCTTTAGTAATTCATTCACCATCAGAGAAATTACCGTATGTTTTATAATGCAACTAAACTCAACACATCAGCATAGGAGGATCAGAAATATCCCAGATATCGCTAAGTTTAGAACAAGGAAAGCTTCTTTTATAAGTTTCAGTGACTCACGTTTCTCTTACCCTTCGGCACAAAAATTGCAAGGTCTAATATTTATGGAATCCTCAGATGGGAAAAAAGTAGGTGTAACGTAGGCGGAGGATGATATCTGGAGTGTTTAGTACGTATAATTGAACTCACCAGGCACCTAGGACCTAGGCACAATTCCTCCTAGGCAATACCTCGCTGCATGGTAGAGTATTGCTGGGTTCATATTATTAAAACTAAAAATCTATAGCATTTACAGATAGTAAAGCTCATAACTGGGATGTTCTAAGGAAAGACAAATTTAATTCATCAGAGTCTGTACCCCCAAAATGCCTTTAATACTGACTGTACAGTGATTTTACCCCTGTACCTGTTACTGGTATAATGCTTGTGAAAATAGTATGCAAATCAAATGGCACCTCCCTGCAGAGACTGGTGTAATAATTATAATAGAAATCTCAGGAATATCTTTGCTTAAGGCAAAAGACTCAACTCAACAAGCTTATGGTGGGAAAGTCTATATTTTACACACATGATTGAAAACAAACGTGAAGTGCAGTAAGTGAGTAAAATTCATCAAATACACAAAAAAAAAACTAGAAAAGTCACTAGAAATAGTTCATCCACAGTAATGCTAGCAAGGTAAGTCTCTTGGAAGAAGCAGTCTCTGGAATATGCGGTTTAGTAGAAAACACAGTCCACGCCCAGGAGCCCTGGGTTAGGTAAGCCTCTGAAAATGAGTCCCGAAACCAGTGCAGAGCAGTTAGCCTTAGGAAGTCCAAACAGTCAGAGTACTGCTACTGCACACTTAACAACAATAAGCTGCTAATAGCAGAGAAGGCTTACATGACTAGGGATGGCAGACTGAGGCAGATGCTGAGAAACACAAGCAGCAAGTTGCAGGTGAGCCACTGAGAGTAGGAGAGGTTGCTGCAAAGAGCCATGCCGGATCTTCTGGAGGAGGAGCAATCTTGAGAAGCAAAGAGCTAGGGATTCAAGCAGAATACACAAGATTTGGCTAGAAGGTAAACTAGGGTTTATAAAGTCAGGAAAGGAGAATCACATGAACAGAAGCAAAGCAGCAGACACCATTTTGTAAAAGGGCTATAATGGGCAAAAGGTAAACAAGATCCAGAAGAGTCCTGGCAGCTGGTCATAAACTGAAGCCCTCTCATTTGCATATGAATGAAGTTATTTTCACAGACACTATACCACTTAGAGATACCATATGATTTTAATAGGGATAAAATCCTCTATATCCCTGTATAGTTAGTCTAAAAGTGACAGGCTTAGTTAATTCATGTATTTTCGTAGAGAGGGATGGCTCACAAATGAGTGGGTGCTCAGAATAAAGTCAATGTAACAATGTGTGGATCTGGCACACCAAAGAGGAAAACGACACTACTTGTAATCCAATCAAGTTGCACTTTTTATTGTGGGAGCAACCAAGCACAAAAACTTGAACAAAAAGGGTTTGTATAAAGTTTCAACCTTATGGTCTTCTTCAGATATGTCAACTGATGAAAAATACAGAACAACAACCATGAGAATCTATCATGCTTTACATACATCAAAAAGAAAAAACATTGTTTCCCATAGTCATAATAGTACAACTTTGATAAATAATATACATACTGTATACACACACGTGACATAAATGCATATGTTATAAACAACACTGTTCTTGCAATGTAAACAATCCAACAATGGATATAATACCTTTTCAATCCTTTATAATAGATGCAGTTATAGGCTGTCAGTATTCTAATAGCTGTCGGTTATAACTAAAACCAAACATTATGTTAATACACATATGTGTTACCATGAAATAAAGGCATGAAAAGGAATAGAATAGAAAACTGCAGTCATTAGTCATATCACATCTGTTGTTAAAAGCTATTGTGTCAGTATTTTAGCCAACATTTTTTATCAAATAAATGTGTAAGAGTATGTACTGAAGCTCCCGTCACACACACACAGCGATCCTGACAACGATAACAATCCTTAGGGATCGCTGGTGCGTCACTTTGAGATCACTGGTGAGATGTCAAACAGTCAGATCTCTCCAGCGACTCAGCAACAATCCGGAATGATAGGAGGTCGTTGGGAATTGTCACTCTCAGGCGTAGTATTGAGATCGTTGGTCGTTGTCCCTTTCAAACACAGCAATGCAGTGTTCCCAGTGGGAGACCAACAACCTAAAAAACCCAGAGCATTTTGTAACTATCAGCGATCTCACAGCAGGGCCCTGATCGCTGCTAATGTCACACATAACAAGATCGTTAGCGAGATCATCGTTACGTCACAAAATCTGGGACTTAACAACAATCTCGCTAATGATCTCGTTATGTGTGATGGGGGCTCAAGGAACCACAGCTATCTCATTAAATGTCTAAATATCTGTCTACAATAGAGTGGTGTTTATGTAGAACCAATTCAAGCATTAAATACCTGCTCCTCTAGTTTGGTAACACAAAAGTTCCTGGAGGGCTGTTATTAGTTTCAAGCTACTGCAATCAAAAAATATAATGGCAAAAAGGTCCCATCCATGTCATACAAGTCACAGCATTGGCACCCCGTGTCTGAAAACGTAATTACCTGTAATATGAAATACACCTGACCGGTGGACCTACATTACCCTCCCAGGATTTACCACTGTTAAATCAATGCAACACTGTAGATGTAATAGTGATAACAAAAGTAAGACCACAGGAGTACAAGATCATCATCATTAATAAAGATCCCTGTCCAATAAACAACCTGTGTTAACCATAAAGGCATACCTCACACTGCTATGCATAACCAGGAACCTAATAAAAAGAAAAGGAGGAAACTTAATATACAAGTTTACAATTGCCAATGCATGACTTACATGCATACAGGTGTATTTCATATTACAAATCAATTTTTGGTGTGACCATCCTTTGCCTTCAAAACAGCATCAAAGCATTAATTCTTCTAGGGAAACTTGCACACAGTTTTTAAAGGAATTATGTAGTGAAGTTTGCGCAAACATATTGCAGAACTAACTAAAGACCTTCTGTGGATATACCGTAGATGCTTTTATTTAATTGATTTGCTCACTTACATAACACCATTTATTATCCTCATCACTATTCCCGTTGGGGCTCACAATCTATAATCCGTATCTTTGAAGTGTGGCAGGAAACTAGTACACAGAAGAAACCCAAACAACCATGGGAAGAAGATACTTCGCCTTCATGTATTTTCTCAATACTGAGGAAAATGTCATAATATCATAGTAAATTAGTATCAATAAAGAAACAGGGCTTCATCATAGCTTGGAAAGGAAGCAACAGCTAGAACTATAAACTGCATCTGACCCCTGTTCAGCTATGACCCCATACTGTGAACAGGTGATTGAACTGGTTTATCCAATGGACAAAAATTTTGTCACCTGAGTAGATAAGGCTTCCTGACTTAAAGAGACCTACAGCAAACAGGATGGCACGGGATTCCAGTTATAAATACAGTTTTTTTTAACAAATGTACATTCTACAGTCATGCATAACCAGGGTAAGGCTCAATATTCCTTGTCAAATAGGAAGAGATATCCAGCTTCAACTGGATATGCAATCCTGAAGATGCACATCCAGGTCAGACGACGTGGCCGCTATGATGTCTGTGAGGCTCTGACACTGGGCTCCCCTCTCCAACGCTCCCTCACAATGATGAAGGAGGGAGTGTCCCTCCTTCATCATTCACACCCTCTGCCTGAGCTCTGCCTCTAACATCTCAGTTCAGCATAGCGTGATGACATCACTACTGCGCACCGCTGTGCTGAAATACAGAGCGTAGGATGCTTGCAGGGAGACTAAAGCAGTGGGGGAATCAAGAAGAGATGAGTTCTTATTATTGTATGAAGGAATATGAGGTTGTATTATACTATATGGGGGGATATGGGGCTGCATTATAATAAATGGAGAAAAATGAGGCTGCATTATAATATTTGGAGGACTATGGGGCTGCATTATGATATATTGAGGTTAATGGGGGTGTATTATAATGATTAGAGGACTATGAAGGCTACATTATAAAAGAAGAACTATGCATTATAATATATGGTGGTGCTTAATACCATATGGAGTAACATGGGGGTGCATTTTAATAATTGGAGGATTATGGGGGCTACCATATGCATGGAGGACAATGGTGGCAGGATACCAGGTACCATGATGAGTAGCATATATACCTTGAGGAGGAGCATATATACCAGGAGGTGCACCATGTATACCAGGAGGAGGACCATATTAGGATGGAGACTATGTATAGTAGGATGTTCCCATATATAGCAGGATGGGTCCATATGTAGCAGAATGCAGACCATATATAGCAGGATGGGGGACATTAATACAGAATGAATGGGGGTGGGGTCAATTTGTAAGTCTTTATATGGCACATATGTGGCACATCTTAGCCACGGCACAGGAGTGCTGGCTCTAACCCACTAATTGCCAGTGAGCATCTTTATTCCAATGCACCTGGAAAGATCTTTTCCAGAGTTACACTTTACATTGGGACAACTTCCAGCCCTGTACCAAGTGTATTACAGGATCCCAGAATTATTGGCATTGTGTTCTACAGCATAAAACCTGCAGACCACCATCCTCATCTACTGGCTGTTACTATCTGGGAATACAAACTATGTGTCACATTAACTCTTGCCGAACCTCCGGTATACACAGCTCCAAATTACTCTGATGCATACGTCAACAACAAAAACTGGAGCCTAGATCTTTTCCCACTACATTCCTCCACTCACCGGATTTAAGGTGTACAGCAACTCTTTGAACAATACCTAACTAAGTTAAAATGTCTACTCCCATAGTTGCATCTTCTGTTGTGCAAATAAAGATTTTTCTCTTAATTTGCAACCTAATACCTAAGCAAACTCAGTGAGCACACCAATTTACCTAATCAAAGTAACAGGTGTGGGCAGTAAGAAAATTCCACCTGAAGCCAGATAAAAAAGGAAGAAGTTGACTTAATCTTTGCATTGTGTTTGTCCAGACTAAGTATGGAGCACAGAAGAAGGAAATAGAACTGTCTGTGGGCTTTAGAACCAAAATGAAAATTACTAACAATCCCAAATTTACAAGACCATCTCCAGAGATTTTGATATTCCTTCGACCATGGTGACCAACATAATCAAGAGGTTTACATCCCACGGCACTGTAGCTAATCTCTCTGGACATGAACGGCAGAGAAAGATTAACTCAGGATAGTCTTATAAGCAGCCTCAACCACGATCCAATGAAATTCAAGCTGTCCTGCAGTCTCAGGGTGTATCAGTGTCAGTGTGAACTATCCATCGACATTTCAAGAAAATGAAAAGCTATGGGAGGAGACCTGGGATGACCCCACTGCTGACACAGAGACATGAAAATTCTAGACTGCAGTTTGCTAAAATGTACATAAGCCAAAATCTTTTTAGAAAAGCATCTTGTGAACAGATAAGACCAAGATAGAACTTTTTGGTAAAGCATATCATTGTACTTTTTATCAAAAATGGATTGAGGCCTACAAAGAAAAGAACACAGTACGGTATCTACAGTCAAATATGGTGGAGATTCAAAGATATCGTGGGACTATTTTGTTGCTTCTGGCATTGGGTGGCTTTGAAAGACATCATGACATTTAAAGATTAACAAAAGATTTTGGGTTGCAATGTAGTGCACAGTGTTAAAAAGCTGGATTTGCATCCTAGATCATGCGTCTTTGGGCAGGACAATGACCCCAAATATAATTAAAGTGGATGGAAACAAAGCACTGGAGAGTTCTGAAATGGCCAGCAATGTGTCCGGATCTAAATCATTGAACACCCATGTGGACATCTTAAACTTGCTGTTGGGATAAGGCACCCTTCAAATATGAGAAACCTGGAGCAGTTTGCAAATGAGTGGTTCACAATTCCAGCTGAGAGGTGTAAGAAGCTTGTTGATGATTATGGGGAGCGATTGGGTGTGAAACCAAATATTAAGTTAAGGGTGTCAACAATTTTGTCCAGCCCATTTTTAGAGTTTTGTGTGAAATTATGTCCAGTTTGTTTGTCTGGTTTCTTTTTTTGTGTGTGTTGTTCCAATACACACAAAGTAAATAGTAAAAAATGGGAAAGGAAACGGTGTTCACCAGTCCGCGCTGCCAGGATCCACTTATTCCAGGGAAGAAACTCACCTTTTATTGCATCCTGGGATGCAATAAAAGGTTTTGATCATATCACATCTGATCGTGAGTTTCTTCCCTGGAATAAGTGGATCCTGGCAGCGCGGACTGGTGACACCGTTTCCTTTCCCATTTTACTATGTGATTCCACGTGCAAGTGGTCAGTGGGAGTCCAGCAGCAGCCATCCGGATAAAACACTATATGTCTGTATACCAGTTGTGGGTCGCACAACTGAAATAGGTGAGTGGTTCCTTTATACCACCGTACTTTAAGTGTCTAAGTGATAAGGCACTATTGCGCCTCTTGTTCCCCTTCCCCTTTTTCTTTCACACAAAGTAAATAAACACATGTGTGACAAAACATGTAATCACAATAATTTTCTGGGAGAAATACTCAATTTTCTGGAAAAATTTCAAGGGTGCCAAACCTTTTGGCCATGACTGTATTAAGTAGAACATAACAGTTCAGCCTCCCTGACTGTATACTTATATTTTATTAGCTAATTTATTTATATAGAGAGGGCTCATAAAGCAGGCAGAGATTGTATGGCTCTAGCTGTGATACTGTACGGATGCATCATGGAATTGATAGCAGAATATTGGGGGAAAATGCAGTGAAATCTGGAAATCAAGATGGAGAGTGAAGAGAATAAAGAGGAGGCTGAACTATTTGTATGTAAGTAGACCTTGTATGAGGGAATGGAAGAGTGTGACAGTCAATCTGGGTGGAGAGGAGCAGGAATAGAGGAAAAAATGCTGGATAGCTTCTTTAAGTAGCCAATCACTTTAGTTTCCCCTGGAGATATGCCACATCTAGAGTTGTCTGATATCAGCTTAATCACTTATCTCCATATACCACATTACTAGGTGAAGGACTAGAATAACATAGGTATGGAACAGAACTTAGCAATTACCTGTGTGCTTGTTGAGTGTACATCTGTATGGACAAGTCAGGTAAGATTGATTTCGAACAGAAATTGCTCGGTCAGTAGCTTGCTGAAGTGTATGGCCAAATTTAGGGCAAAATTAATGAGTCATACAGGACCAGGAAAAACAAATTGTAATCTAGTATGTAGAGCACTCCCTCCACTGTACAAGCATTGGGAGCTAATACATTTATTATTGTTTTTTGTTTTCACTTTCCAAATCCATATTTTGAAATAATGAGCAATAAAAACCGCATTATCTGCTGCTGAGGTTAGAAACCTTAAACGAAGGTTTTCCTTTAAATGTTGATATGACGTCTGATTGATATATTGATTTGTACAGAACAAGAGTTGAAGCATTAAAATTGTTACTCATTTCATTGTTATGGCTCATGCAGGGACTATTCAGTATGTCGGTACAAATAGCATTTCTATCCCAGTCTGGTTGAAAATGGTTTCATTAAAGTTAAAAACCATTCAGCGGGAGTTATGATGACTTCAGAACAACTTGAGATGATAAAAAAAACTTAACTCAATTGAATTGCAACATTTCAATCTTTAAATTATAATTTAATCCAGTGGTATGTTAACATGCAAAATGGTCTTTCCATAAGCATATTATTCATAATATATGATACAGTAGAAAGTATTGTTTACTTTATGACCATATTAACATTTTAGGAAATTATATCTTTCTATCTACTACATAAAAAGTGACATTTTATTCAAATAATTCACAGTAAAATGCAATTTAAAAAGAGATGAAACATGGTGTGAATGTTTCTTTCTTTTGAAACAGGTGACATCAATATGTTATTATATCATTACGTGTCAATGTTCTGCCTTATTCCAGCATAGCGATAATGTTATGGAAGCTTTAACTCATCCACAGGCATACTGATTTTTATAAAATAACAGTGGGTGGACCATCTCAAAAGCTAGGTATACCTGTAAATTTCATTACAGACAATAATTTCTTTTCAGATTCATATATTTGCATGAAACCTGAGGTATAATGTTATGCCAGAGTGAGGAACTGTTTGGTGTGAGGAACAAGAGGGAAGGTTAACCAGGGAAGACCCTGACAATAGGGAGAGGGGAAATAGGTCACAACCTAAACTTACCTGTGGCTGATCCATGTGTTCCCTAACCTCTCTAGATGGTCCTTCTCCCCATACACAGCCACGTGCCTAGGCCCTAGCTAACCCTGGACTAGCGATGTCTAGTGTAGAGGTCAGCAAGACACTAGTCTTACTACAAGTATAAAGAAAACATGAGGAACGGGGCATACAAGAAAAACAGAATCAACATAGACTCCAAGTCTTCTTTGAGTGACCCATCTCTCCTCTGCCTGGATCCTGCAGATGCTTTGGAGCACCGTCCCTTCAGGTGAAAGTACTGGTATGTGCTGCTGATGATTAGAAAGCATATCACATGGCTTGTCAGCTGAAGAGATGGCACTTCAAAGCTTCAACAGGTTTGAGGCAGAGGAAAGTGAAGCCTGATTTGATCCGGTCATGTGATGTGGTCAACTGACTCTGCTGAAGCTTTGAAGTGCTGTCAGCTGAGTCCTTTCAGCTTTTTGGCTAAAGGGCTGGCACTTCATAGGTTCAACAAAGTCAGTTTGCATCACACATAACCAGGTTCAGATCAGCTTCACTTTCCTCTGCCTCAATCCTGCTGAAGCTTTGAATTCCATCATTTCAGCTGACAAGCTTTGTGATGTGCTTTCTAATGATCAGCGTGCTTGTCAACTGAAGGGACAATACTCCAAAGCATCAGCAGGATCCAGGTAGAGAAGAGTGAAGTCTGATCTGAGCATGCAAGGCCAGGCTGCTGTCGCTTACTGAGAGGTAGCCCTGCCCCCACCAGTGATATGCTCTGCTCAGTTTGTCCGATTCCAGTTCCTAATTGCAAGTAGACCTAGCTGCATCACAACAGAGGAATGTAGCACCCACACAAACATGAGCTTACAGATGCAGGACAGGTAATAGAAGTATATTAGGAAATGTTTTATTAAGAACAGTTGGGTGATAATAAAGGGGTTAAATTAGTAGTAAATTAAGTTTGAATAATTAACACATGAGAAGCTGGTATTTCTAAGGGTATTTAAGTGATAATAAAACCTCAAAGTACAAAACAACTCACATAGTAAAAACACCGATGATGAACAACATTGAGAAAGCTTGTTGAATGTTAGAAATGACAGATTATTTTTCATCTTTTTCTGAGAGTCAAAACTAAAAATGAAGTGGAAAAAAATGTTTTTTATCAACTTTTGAGAATATTTTAGAAAAGATAGGCATTGTACTTGTTAACTATAAAGCCAGTAATGAAAGGTGTGATTTTTTTTTAATAGACATGTTATCTGCTTAACCACATGAATGTTTGTGATGAGGGTAAAATTTCAGTATGGCAGCTAGTTAAACCAGTGTCACGCTGTAATAGACTACTGTAAATGAGAAACAATCAAGCTTAGGCAAGCCTAAGGAGCTTGGACACTTTCAAGCAGCATTAATTGACAGAAGGTTTATCTGATTCGGATAGTCATTCTTCCAGATCTACAATGGATTTAAAAGAGAGAAAGTGCTTAGTTCTATTCAGAGAAAAAATCAATAGGTGTTAAAATGAGAGAAATGTATGGAACTAACAGTTGATGTAATGTGCAAAAATATCATAAATATTAATAAAACAAAGCAGCCAAAGAACAAAGAGCATTGTGTGGACAGATCCTTTCAGCTCGGTTTGATCTGTGTCCTAGGTATTATTGTTTGGTTTTGTACATTATTGATGCATTTGGTACTCTTTGTCTTGTGTCTAACATTTGCTGTATAGACTTCAATCACCTTTATTGCTTGGTTCATTGTGATTTAAAACCTATACAGCTTCCATGTTTTATTGCTAAGGCCATTTTTATCTTTTACTGAAAACAAGATATAATGCCTGGTTTTCAATACACTTTCTTACTACATTTTAGCACCTGAAGCATATATCCCCTCCAATTTCTTATGTACAAATCTTTCACAGTTTATTTATATTGGGTACAATGGTGTCATGCCATCTTGTATCCTGTTGTTTTCTTTCTTCAATGATCAATTTTGTAATATATCACAACTGACATTAAGAATTGAACCTTTATGTTTAAATGGAAAAGGAAAGAGAGCACCATTATTTTCAACCTGGAGAGTATGCTTTAATCTTATCACAGTACTGTTGGACTTGCGTCTGGACTGCCAGACGTTTTAATGCCTTTATTATTTTTACTTTATCAGAAGAAAGCAGAAAATTTCATTCACTTTAAAACTATTCTTCTTTTTAACCACAAAGCAGAAAGATCATAATAAGTCAGGAAAATTGCTATGGCCTCACACAAGCAGATTGGAAATAGGGAAGGGTTCTTTACAGTTAGTGCAGTAAAACATACCACAAGAGGTAATATTGGCAGACATTAGAACAGCTTTAAAAAAAAAAGGGCTGGGTGCTTTCCCCAGCAAAAATTGCATTGTGGGATATGGTTTTATGACAAAGGATGTATAGTGGTGAAGACAGGTTGAAATTGTTGGACCTAGGTTTTTTTTCAACCTATGTAACACACACCTACCCTTTGGAGCTGTAGGCACTCTGTGTTTCTGTATGGCACTGTACTCTCAGTTCTAGAAAACAGTACCCCTATAAATGCTTGGTACCCGTGAGAAAAAATGTTCTGTGGAATTGGAACCTTGATCAAGGTACAGTAGAGACACATAGATTTCTTCAGGCATTAAATTATGAAGATTTTTACTTATAAAAGTAAAAAATACATTTTAATATGTCCATCAACTTCAAATTTTAGGTTGTTTATTAATAATCTCAAATCAATTACTCATTAAATTAAGATGTTATTTTCTATGATTGTAATATTACTTTTTATGCTCCAGGATCTCTTTAGACATAAGTGTAATAAATTTAAAATGTAAAAAATAGTTATACTCACCTCTCCTGTCTCTCCGCTTCTCACCATCACTATTCCTGTCCTCTATCTTAAGTTACCATTCATAGTATGCATATATTAAAGTTTTCATAAGTTTCTTCTTGTGGCCAGGGAGGTTGGCTGGCTGCAGTCTCATAGACCTTACACTTCTGAATAATTTAGGCAATTAAAGTAACAGGAACACCAAACTGTTTGGAGATGGTATTATAGCCTTTAAATTTAACATGTTTGTCTGTAATTTTCTTTCTATTATCCTGAGACATTTCTCTTGCTTTGATTGCTCCATGTTCGGTGTGGTACACATCACAATACCAAACAGCACAGTGACTACTTTTCACTCTATAAATTGGCAGACTGACTTCTTACGAAGTTAGATTCAGAAAAACCCTTTTCAGTATAAAAGGCCCTCCAAAAACAACATATAATTCATATAAAACAACCAGGAGTCAGGCCATAATTGAAAAGCAAGTGCACTTTATTAAAATAGCAGCATCAGCTGCATTTAAAAGTGATGCAACACTGCACACACATATAGGTGACCACATGAACATATGTGATTAACATCCAAAAGATTTAGCATAACATTGCAACCAGTGTAATACAATGACTTGCCCCACAATGGGTGCACAGCAATTTCACAAATCACAAGGTACACATAAACAACTTAGTTCATGGGTCAAATTATTACCTATTGGTGGCAGTGGCCCCCTGACGCGTTTCGCCAAGCTTCTTCCGAGGGGGGTGACAAAGAAGGGAAAGAACGGTCCTTTTATACACAATGTGTGAAGTTAATGGCGTCCGTCGTCACTTCCGGGGGTAAAACCGGAAGCGACGTACACGCGCCACCTATAATATCGTCCCCTAATGCAATTCAATCTGCCAGGACATAGCAGAGACTCGTGGAGGCGCGGAACGTCACTTCCGCCCTCACCAGTGTCATACTGTCCTATCGCGTGATGCGGTCCCGATCATGTGATCGGCCGCGTCATAAAGACGCCCACATCGCTTGTTAAAGCCATAGAGGCTGACGCGCTGTTCAGGGCACAACATCTGTGGCGAGTCTGTAACAGTGTAAAGAATTTCAACCTCTAGTTAGGCAGAAGGTTCAGGGGAACAATGGAAGGTATTTAAGTAGTTTACAGAGAACCAATATAAGGCTAATTAATACTAGGTCCGGATAATTTGGACCCATAAGGTGCAATAGTGCCATACAAAACAATCCACACCGGCCGGTGTCATACACACAACATACATACTCAGTATAAGATATAGGTTATGAGGAGCCCCAATAATTGGGGACTCCAAATGTGTAAACAATATAAGTTATACATAGAAAGGACTCTTAATGTTATACATATACAATTAAAGTGATAAGTGCATTAGATAAGAGCCTCTGGTCAAATTCTCTGTATTCTTCATTAACTCCAAACAACAGGTTCCTGCAATAAAAAAGACATTTATTAATCAATTAAAAAAACGGACACAAATTTGTTAAAAAAACTTTTTTATTACCCACATACTGTCTACAAGAATGGTGCAAAGCTCACTACATCGTTGAGACCATTGGGGCGTAAACTCCCCATCTTCATTATCCACCTGGTCTCCAACTGTGCCAAGGTCTTCTTAAGGTCGCCCCCACGAATATTTAAATGCACCTTGTCTATCCCAAATGCTCTCAACAAGGTAGCATTACAATTATGCACAGTTTTGAAATGTCTGGCAATAGGTTTCAACAGGGAAAGATCTTCTTCTGTTTCCGCTTTTATAATATCCAGAACATGTTCCCTGATCCTTACCTTCATCTGTCTAGAAGTTAAACCAATATAAACCAATTTGCACGGGCAGGTGGCATAATAAATGACACCAGTCGTATTGCAATTTATGTGTTGGGTGATCCGAAATTTCTCGGACCCATCACATGAAAAAAATTCAGTTGCACGCACCAAGTTTGGACAAGTGACACACTTTCCACACGGGTAAAAACCCCACTTTGATTTTATTGACCCAAAAATTCCTTCCTTCCTTGGGCCCTCGTATAGACTGTGCACTAAGATGTCTTTAAGGTTGGGCGATCTCCTATAGGTAATTGTCGGATATTTATAGATATGCTCACTCAACCCTAAATCAGAGGTTAAAAGTGGCCAAAACTTTTTCAAAGCCCCTTCCATCCTATGCCGTTGGTTATTAAACCCCGCAATCAATCTCACCTGATTATTCTGTTCGTTCTTCTTTACTTTGGACTGTAAAAGGAGATTCCTATCGGATCGTGCAGCTCTACGATATCCCCTTTGGATCACCTTCCCAGAGTATCCACGAGCCAAAAATCTATCCGTGAGTTCTTCAGCCTGCTGATGGAACATATTGTCATTAGAACATATCCTTCTGGCCCGTAAAAATTGTCCCACTGGAATACCCCTTACCAGATGGGACGGGTGAGCGGAGGTGGCATGTAGTATCGAGTTGACAGCTGTGCTCTTCCTGAAAAGGTCCGTCCTCAATTGACCACCTGCCCGTGCAAATTGGTTTATATTGGTTTAACTTCTAGACAGATGAAGGTAAGGATCAGGGAACATGTTCTGGATATTATAAAAGCGGAAACAGAAGAAGATCTTTCCCTGTTGAAACCTATTGCCAGACATTTCAAAACTGTGCATAATTGTAATGCTACCTTGTTGAGAGCATTTGGGATAGACAAGGTGCATTTAAATATTCGTGGGGGCGACCTTAAGAAGACCTTGGCACAGTTGGAGACCAGGTGGATAATGAAGATGGGGAGTTTACGCCCCAATGGTCTCAACGATGTAGTGAGCTTTGCACCATTCTTGTAGACAGTATGTGGGTAATAAAAAAGTTTTTTAACAAATTTGTGTCCGTTTTTTTAATTGATTAATAAATGTCTTTTTTATTGCAGGAACCTGTTGTTTGGAGTTAATGAAGAATACAGAGAATTTGACCAGAGGCTCTTATCTAATGCACTTATCACTTTAATTGTATATGTATAACATTAAGAGTCCTTTCTATGTATAACTTATATTGTTTACACATTTGGAGTCCCCAATTATTGGGGCTCCTCATAACCTATATCTTATACTGAGTATGTATGTTGTGTGTATGACACCGGCCGGTGTGGATTGTTTTGTATGGCACTATTGCACCTTATGGGTCCAAATTATCCGGACCTAGTATTAATTAGCCTTATATTGGTTCTCTGTAAACTACTTAAATACCTTCCATTGTTCCCCTGAACCTTCTGCCTAACTAGAGGTTGAAATTCTTTACACTGTTACAGACTCGCCACAGATGTTGTGCCCTGAACAGCGCGTCAGCCTCTATGGCTTTAACAAGCGATGTGGGCGTCTTTATGACGCGGCCGATCACATGATCGGGACCGCATCACGCGATAGGACAGTATGACACTGGTGAGGGCGGAAGTGACGTTCCGCGCCTCCACGAGTCTCTGCTATGTCCTGGCAGATTGAATTGCATTAGGGGACGATATTATAGGTGGCGCGTGTACGTCGCTTCCGGTTTTACCCCCGGAAGTGACGACGGACGCCATTAACTCCACACATTGTGTATAAAAGGACCGTTCTTTCCCTTCTTTGTCACCCCCCTCGGAAGAAGCTTGGCGAAACGCGTCAGGGGGCCACTGCCACCAATAGGTAATAATTTGACCCATGAACTAAGTTGTTTATGTGTACCTTGTGATTTGTGAAATTGCTGTGCACCCATTGTGGGGCAAGTCATTGTATTACACTGGTTGCAATGTTATGCTAAATCTTTTGGATGTTAATCACATATGTTCATGTGGTCACCTATATGTGTGTGCAGTGTTGCATCACTTTTAAATGCAGCTGATGCTGCTATTTTAATAAAGTGCACTTGCTTTTCAATTATGGCCTGACTCCTGGTTGTTTTATATGAATTATATACTTCTTACGAAGTTATAGATACCGTTGATGTTAATTACAGCACACACCTAACTTTAGGATGTCTTTGTGGTCAAATTCTGTTCAATCTTTACTAGGAGTACAATAATTATTGTTGAGGATTTTGTCATTAGTTTGTCTGATTTTTATTAATTGATATTCAGTAAATTAAAATTAAGAATTATTTTTGGCAGTTTCATGTAATTTCAGTGATAATTGTTTTCTTTCTTACTTTATCAGAAGGGTAAGTACCGTCATTTTATGTCATCCCCGATTGGTTGTGTAGTTGGCAGAAATCAGTGCTGTGCTGGGCCATTGTGGTGGGTAAGAGGAATAAAGTACAGATATGGGGTTAGTTAATTTGCATGTTATTAGCGCTAGGAAAGTGCCTGGGCCTCTAGGAGAAAATTACCTGTACCTTATTCTTCCTGAGAGCATCCAACTTTCAGTAATTGTGCCAGCAAGGTTACAGTAAAATTTCACAGCACTCTGACCGACAGCTGTAAGCACACCCTGGCTTGTTGACTGACAGCTGCCTCTCAAGTGCATCAGTATAGTGGGTGGGCATCCTTCTATTTCTATTAACCAGTAGATTAATCCTCTGTCTGAAGGTTAATAATGTTATCCGATATGACAGGCTTCCTTTAAGGATCACAACTTATCAGAATTTTTTTTTTTTAAACAATGGTAAATAACAAAAGTAAGACATAATGTATTGTAAAATATGCAAACTATATAGTTCAAAGAGGAAAATAAATATATGTTGTAATGTTGATGAGATAATTCAAATCAAAATTGATTGTTTTTGGCACTTTCATTAGCCCAGAAGTCCAGATAAGTCAGTAGGATTTGTTTAATAAAGCTGCCAGGGAAAACAAAAAATGAGACTACTGAATTCATGCTGCTCAAAGGGCACTTCATATAAACTATTGTGACTCACACACGTAGCCTTATTTAATTTTACTTTTAATTTAAAGTTCATTTACGGTAGACTGACAGATATGGTAAACAAACATTGGTAGAGGCACAATATAGTGGCACATGGAGTACCTATCATATGTTAGTAATATGGTCAGGTAATACCTAATAAGGTCAGACAGTTAATCTAGATTCCCCTGCTCTAAAGTTTGGGCTTCTCAGTCTTTTACACAACTCATATCTGTTATGGCTGTTTTCTATGTATCAAGCAAATTACTAAAAATTACATTCTTAATGAGCACCGATGTCTAAACTCAATAAAATACGAGAACACTTTATTTATAAACATATTTAAAAGTACATATTTAATTAAAAAAAAAGGTAGGATGAAAGTGGTAAATTTACATGAAATTTATGTAAACCGACCGGCGGTTTACACTGCTAATCCGACCCTAACCCGGCCAGTGCGCACATACCCTTAGACTCCAAAGACATTGACAATAGAACTCGTACAACAATATTATTACATAGCACAAGGGTATGAAAGAAGAGAGAGCTGCATAGATAAATATGTCACTATATATTACTATTACAGAATATTAGGAACATTTGACAGGGGTAGATTGGTATTGGTTTGCATTCGGTTAGCACGTCATTTATATTTTACAGCAGGGAAAGATTCTGCAATTAGTCACATAATAGAAATTTCTGACCTCTATTTGGTTTCTGAACCTTTATGTTCGGTCTGTGCTGTCTTGCAAGAAATGCCTACTGGCTGGATGGAAATATTGTTCTTTGTATATGCCATGACATATTGTATATATTCCTATATCATTTTACAGCAGCTGTCCATTGATTACCATACTTATAGCCAATACTTTTAGCAACTTTCACACTTGCATAGTTTGATTACTATTTTGCCTCATAATTTGTAAGTCAAAGCTTGTAATAGAATCTACACAGAACAAGTTACATTTTTCTCTGTTTATGTTACACTTTTGGCTTTTGCTAACTCATGCAAATACATATACTGACATATGCAAGTGACCTAAGGCTACCTTCACACTACCATTTGTGTCTGCATGCATCTGAATGTGCCAGTCAACCAATCAGCGGTCGCAGCGACCAGGAGAAGAGATCAGCGGCAGCGGGTGATTTAAACTAACAGCTGATGTGTCCCCTGACAGCATCAGCTGTTAGTTTAAATCGCCTGCCGCCGCTGCTGATCTATTCCTCCTGACCATCACTGCTGATGGCCTCCTCCCAGCCGCCGCTGATGGCAGCCTCCCGGTCACCACCACTAATTGCCATCTCCCAGCCACCTCTGATCGCCGCCTCCTGGCTGCCGCCGCTGATCGCCTCCTCCTGACCACCGCCACTGAATGGAGCCTCCTGGCCACCGCTAATCAGCGGCGGCAGCCAGGAGGCGGCGATCAGCGGCGGTGACCGGGAGGAAGAGATCAGCGGCGTCAGCGGGCAATTTAAACTGATCAGTTGATGCTGTCGGGGGACACATCAGCTGATCAGTTTCCCCACCGGTGTTCTATGGGTGTTTTATGTGAACGCATGCATTTGTTTGCTTGACCTTGGCCTTGGCAATTCGTTCAAATAGCATCACATTCATGATTTGTGCACTTTCGGAGGCTTGCGTAAAAAACAAGCTCTCTTGTAAAAATGCAACAAGTTGTGTCCGAGGTGCATCCAAGACATACATGTGTCATGCGTTAACAGATGCATTGCCCATAGACCCCCATGTTAAAAAAGGCATGCATTGCAGGCAATGTTTTTTCTGTATTTGGAAAAAACCCAATCCATTAAACGGATTGAACTTTGGCATTGCATTTTTTGCATTGGAGTCTATGGGTGCGTTAACAGATGTGGTCTTCAAGATTTCACCATGTCAAAAACTGGATCCAGTTACTGGGTGCATGACGCAAGTGTGGCCCTAGCCATACTCATCCTTTTCAAAACACAGGAAAAAACTGTGCAGGTTTCAGTTTCAGAAGTTGTCATGATTAGATCGGGTCACCATGGCGACATTGAACCTTTGCGATTACATCATGGGGGCACCGTTCGGAGGTGATAGGGAGGTTGTTCCCTATCCCAATCCCCTAAGTACTACAATCGATATTGATTGCAGCATTTAGGGATTAAACCGCCAGGGATGGCATGGAGACCACTTCTGTCTGTGAGAGTCGGGTCTCGGCTGTATCATCAGCCGGAGACCCGGCGGCAGTGGCAATCGTCACAGCTGCTGTGACGCAAAGTTGCCAGGACGTACCTATACATCTAAAATCGGTAAGTACTGCCAATCTAAAATATATAGTATTAATATTTATTTACTGATATAGTGCTATTAATTCCACAGTGCTTTACATACATCTATAATAATGTCCCCATTGGGGATCACAATGTATAGATACATTTAAAGTTACAAAGGGGATAAGGTAAAAGAAATCCAAATCCACAGGGCTTTGTGTTAAAAACTGATTGCCCCCCAATCCTAATAACCGGTTGGGCCAACCTTAGCAGCAACAACTTCAATCAAGCATTTGTGATAACTGGCAATGAGTCTTTTACAATGCTCTGGAGAAAATTTGGCCCACTTATTTTTGCGGAATTTGTGTAATTCAGCCACATTGGAGGGTTTCAGAGCATGAACTGCCTTTTTAAGGTCATGCCAAAGCATCTCAATTGGACTAAGGTCTTTGACTAAATCAATCCAAAGTCTTAATCTTGTTTTTCTTAAGCCATTCAGAGGTGGACTTGCTGGCGTGCTTTGGATCATTATCCTTCTGCATAACCAAAGTGCACTACAGCTTGAGATCATGAACAGATGGCCGGACATTATCCTTCAGGATTTTTTGGTAGACAGCAGAATTGAAGCAGTATCAGCTCCAGACCATCACACTACCATTACCATATTTTACTGTTGGTAAGATGTTCTTTTTCTGAAAAACTGTGTTATTTCTACACCAGATGTTATGGGACATATACCTTCCAAAGAGTTCAACATTTTTCTCGTCAGTTCACAGAGTGTTCGTCCAAAATGTCTTGGAGATCATCAAGATGTTTTCTGGCAAACTTAGAACTTTGCCATGCATGCCATTTTTGCCCAGTGTCTTTCTTATTGTGCAGTTATCAAACACTGACCTTAACTGAGGCAAGTGAAGCCTGCAGAACTTTAGATGTTGTCGAGTCTTTTGTGACCTCTTGGTTGTGACTACGCTGTTGTGCTAATTTTTGTTGGTTGGCCACTCATGGGAAGGTGCACCACAGTTTCATATTTTCACCATTTGTGAATAATGGCTCTCACTGTGGTTCACTATAGTACCCAAGCATTAGAAATAGTTTTATATCCTTTCCAGACTGATAGATCTCAATTACTTTGTTTCTTAATTTGCTCCTGAATTTCTATGGCTCACAGCATGATGTGTAGCTTTGAGAATCTTTTAGTCTACTTAATTTTGTCAAGCAGGTCCTATTTAAGTGATTTCTTGTTTGAGACCAGATTTGGCAGTAATTAGGCTTAGATTTGGCTAAGGAAATTGAACTCTGATTCCCAAAGAAGTGATAAACCACAGATAAGTCATGTTTAAAGTAGCTGGAAGGGTGGCAATCACTTTTTCACACAGGGCCCTGTAGGTTTAGATTTCTTTTTCCCTTAATAATATTAAAGATTTTCTATAAAAACTGAATTTTGTGTTATTTTTGTCTAATATTTAAATTTGATTGGTGATCTGAAATACTTAAGTGTGACAAACATGAAAAAAAATAAGTAATCAGAAAGGGGCAAACACTTTTCACACCACTGTTTCTATAGGTTAGTTTTCACAAATGTTTATTCTTTATTGTTTTAAGATCTTTCAGTGAGATGTTTCTGTGGTTACTGATGTACTGTTATCAGCATTTCATAAGAAAATGCTAGAAAAAATATAATGGAGAAAATCCCTTTGCAGAAAATACAGTGATTGGATGGCAAAGGACTAGCCCCATTCTTCATGATTAAGGATGATTGTCCAAATAAGAACAGGTGAACATTTCTGTGAGTTCTGAGTCATGCTAACAGTAAGAGTATGTTCCCATGATCCGGTGACATTGCGTCATGGATGCAGTATCTCTGGACATGAGGGAAGCCATGGGTAAGCGCAGTGGGAGCACCACTGTCATCTGCCCACGATCTGTTTTGGGGACAGGGTGGCTTTTCCTTGCATTCACTTGTTGAGATTGCAATCAACTCTAAAGCATTAAATTAAGATGCTGTAGAGATGTGGAAGTGCGGCATCCCACACCGCAGGTGAGACAACACTGCGTACAAAAGAAGCACAGTGTACATGAGATCCCATTCACTGTACTTCTATTATTGATCACAGCGTTTTGAACCCTGCAGAAACACGCTGCGTCCAAAATGCTGCTAATACTAATTGTGTGCACACAGCCTTAAGCAACTTTAAACCATTCAGTGCTTTTCATGCAGAGAGTGGGCTCAATGGTAATTTTAACTAAGAACTTTGCCATTAATATAGAATAGCATTTAAACATCATTTAAGAAGATCTTCTCCCAACGATCCAGGAAGATTTGTTGATGAACAATGCCTCTTCTAGTATGAGAAAGCATCATGTCATAAGGTAAAAGTGACATCTAAGCTGCTCAGTAACTAAAGCTTTGACATTTTGGATCTATGGCCAGGAAACTCTCCAGCTCTCAATATCATTGACAACCTGTGGCCAATACTCAAAAAGTGGGTGGAAAAGCTTGAAGACCTGATTAGGGAAGAATGAATTGTCATCAATCAGGATTTGGTCCAAAAGATAATAGCATATCAGGGCGAATTACAGAAGTCTGGAAAAGTAAGGGTGAACACTGTAGATCTTGAGTCTTTACATACACTTAATGTATTTGTCAATAAAAGTATAAAAACTTTTGGAATTCTATAATTGTACTTGCGTAACCAGAGAAACATCTGACTATAGGCCCAGTTACACGGCACGACGTTGAAATGATGCCGGCAACGATCTCGTGGGCGCGGTCATTTTTTACATCATTGCAACATCGATGGTGAGATGTCACATGTCTAGATATTGTAAACAACTCACCAACGATGTTGTGAGCTGGTATCGTTCGCAAACCCCGCGAACGATCCCTGCTCATTGCTGTGAATGGGCGAAGTTGTCACACAGAACGATGCAGCAGGTTGCTGGAGTTGAAATCGTCAGGTTTTCCAACACGGAGGTAAATCTGTCAACTCCAACCCAACAATTTATCGTTACAACTTGCCAGAGTCACACACAAAGAGGTCGCAACGACGTCGCTGGTACGCCTCCAAACCCGTGACGTATCAGCGATGTCGTTAACGATGTCGAGCCATGTAACTGGGCCTTAAAAGATCTGAAAACACTGAAACAGCAAACTTTATGAAAACCAACATTTGTTTCAATGCCACGACTGTATACCGCTAAGTATCATTAACTCAAACATCACTAAACAATTTCTAGAAAGTATTTACATTTATTCAGTAATCCAATGAAGATATGGCAGTAAATATATAATTATAATAAACGTATCTGACTGATGTATATGCACTAAGTCAGTTTGTTGGCCAAAATTACAACATAAAGTTACATATAATGTGTGATTCTATAAAAAGTATTGTACTTTATGGTTGTGGTAATCAAATAAATATATATACACTAGTAAAAAGGCCCGATGCAATTGCATCGGGAGCAGGGTGAAATGAATTGTGTGTATACAGGCGGGCCAGTGGGTAGCAGAGTATACAGGGGGCTCTGTGGGTAGCAGAGTATACAGGCGGGTCTGTGGGTAGCAGAGTATACAGACGGCTCTGAGGGTAGGAGATTATACAGGTGACTCTGTGGGTAGTAAAGTATACAGGCGGCTCTGTGGGTAGAAGAGTATACAGGTGGGTCTGTGGGTAGTGGAGTATACAGGCGTGTGTGGTGGTGGTGGCAGAGAATACAGGTGTGTGTGGTGGTGGTGGCAGAGTATACAGGCGTGTGTGGTGGTGGCAGAGTATACAGGCGTCTGTGCTGGTGGCGGCAGAGTATACAGGCGTGTGTGGTGGTGGCAGAGTGTACAGGCGTGTGTGGTGGTGGCAGAGTGTACAGGTGTGTGTGGTGGTGGCAGAGTGTACAGGCGTGTGTGGTGGTGGGAGAGTATACCGGCGTGTGTGGTGGTGGCGGCAGAGTGTACAGGCGTCTGTGCTGGTGGCGGCAGAGTATACAGGCATGTGTGGTGGTGGCAGAGTATACAGGCGTCTGTGCTGGTGGCGGCAGAGTATACAGGCGTCTGTGCTGGTGGCGGCAGAGTATACAGGCGTCTGTGCTGGTGGCGGCAGAGTATACAGGCAGGTGTGGTGGTGGCGGCAGAGTATACAGGCGTCTGTGGTGGTGGCAGAGTGTACAGGTGTGTGTGGTGGTGGCAGAGTGTACAGGTGTGTGTGGTGGTGGGAGAGTATACAGGCGTGTGTGGTGGTGGCAGAGTATACAGGCGTGTGTGGTGGTGGCAGAGTATACAGGCGTGTGTGGTGGTGGCAGAGTATACAGGCGTGTGTGGTGGTGGCAGAGTATACAGGCGTGTGTGGTGGTGGCAGAGTATACAGGCGTGTGTGGTGGTGGCAGAGTATACAGGCGTTGTGTGGTGGTGGCAGAGTATACAGGCGTCTGTGCTGGTGGCGGCAGAGTATACAGGCGTGTGTGTGGTGGTGGCAGAGTGTACAGGCGTGTGTGGTGGTGGCAGAGTGTACAGGTGTGTGTGGTGGTGGCAGAGTGTACAGGCGTGTGTGGTGGTGGGAGAGTATACCGGCGTGTGTGGTGGTGGCGGCAGAGTGTACAGGCGTCTGTGCTGGTGGCGGCAGAGTATACAGGCATGTGTGGTGGTGGCAGAGTATACAGGCGTCTGTGCTGGTGGCGGCAGAGTATACAGGCATGCGTGGTGGTGGCAGAGTATACAGGCGTCTGTACTGGTGGCGGCAGAGTATACAGGCGTCTGTGCTGGTGGCGGCAGAGTATACAGGCGTCTGTGCTGGTGGCGGCAGAGTATACAGGCAGGTGTGGTGGTGGCGGCAGAGTATACAGGCGTCTGTGGTGGTGGCAGAGTGTACAGGTGTGTGTGGTGGTGGCAGAGTGTACAGGTGTGTGTGGTGGTGGCAGAGTGTACAGGCGTGTGTGGTGGTGGCAGAGTGTACAGGCGTGTGTGGTGGTGGCAGAGTGTACAGGCGTGTGTGGTGGTGGCAGAGTGTACAGGCGTGTGTGGTGGCGGCAGAGTGTACAGGCGTGTGTGGTGGCGGCAGAGTGTACAGGCGTGTGTGGTGGCGGCAGAGTATACAGGCGTGTGTGGTGGTGGCAGAGTGTACAGGCGTGTGTTGGTGGTGGCAGAGTGTACAGGCGTGTGTGGTGGTGGCAGAGTGTACAGGCGTGTGTGGTGGTGGCAGAGTGTACAGGCGTGTGTGGTGGTGGCGGCAGATTATACAGGCATGTGTGGTGGTGGCAGAGTATACAGGCGTCTGTGCTGGTGGCAGAGTGTACAGGCATGTGTGGTGGTGGCAGAGTATACAGGCGGCTGTGTGGTGGTGGCGGCAGAGTATACAGGCGTGTGTGGTGGTGGCGGCAGAGTATACAGGCGTGTGTGGTGGTGGCGGCAGAGTATACAGGCGTGTGTGGTGGTGGCGGCACAGTATACAGGCGGGTGTGGTGGTGGCGGCAGAGTATACAGGCGTCTGTGGTGGTGGCAGAGTATACAGGCATGTGTGGTGGTGGCAGAGTATACAGGCGTCTGTGCTGGTGGCGGCAGAGTATACAGGCGTGTGTGGTGGTGGCAGAGTATACAGGCGTGTGTGGTGGTGGCGGCAGAGTATACAGGCGTGTGTGGTGGTGGCGGCAGAGTATACAGGCGTGTGTGGTGGTGGCGGCACAGTATACAGGCGGGTGTGGTGGTGGCGGGCAGAGTGTACAGGCGTGTGTGGTGGTGGCGGCAGAGTGTACAGGCGTGTGTGTGGTGGTGGCGGCAGAGTGTACAGGCGTGTGTGGTGGTGGCAGAGTGTACAGGCGTGTGTGGTGGTGACAGAGTGTACAGGCGTGTGTGGTGGTGGCAGAGTGTACAGTCGTGTGTGTGGTGGGCAGAGTGTACAGGCGTGTGTGGTGTGGTGGCAGAGTATACAGGCGTGTGTGGTGGTGGCGGCAGAGTGTACAGGCGTCTGTGCTGGTGGCAGAGTATAGAGGCGTGTGTGGTGGTGGCGGCAGAGTGTACAGGCGTGTGTGGTGGTGGCGGCAGAGTGTACAGGCGTCTGTGCTGGTGGCGGCAGAGTATACAGGCATGTGTGGTGGTGGCAGAGTATACAGGCGTCTGTGCTGGTGGCGGCAGAGTATACAGGCATGTGTGGTGGTGGCAGAGTATACAGGCGTCTGTGCTGGTGGCGGCAGAGTATACAGGCGTCTGTGCTGGTGGCGGCAGAGTATACAGGCAGGTGTGGTGGTGGCGGCAGAGTATACAGGCGTCTGTGGTGGTGGCAGAGTGTACAGGTGTGTGTGGTGGTGGCAGAGTGTACAGGCGTGTGTGGTGGTGGCAGAGTGTACAGGCGTGTGTGGTGGTGGCAGAGTGTACAGGCGTGTGTGGTGGCGGCAGAGTGTACAGGCGTGTGTGGTGGCGGCAGAGTGTACAGGCGTGTGTGGTGGGGGCAGAGTGTACAGGCGTGTGTGGTGGCGGCAGAGTGTACAGGCGTGTGTGGTGGCGGCAGAGTGTACAGGCGTGTGTGGTGGTGGCAGAGTGTACAGGCGTGTGTGGTGGTGGCAGAGTGTACAGGCGTGTGTGGTGGCGGCAGAGTGTACAGGCGTGTGTGGTGGCGGCAGAGTGTACAGGCGTGTGTGGTGGCGGCAGAGTGTACAGGCGTGTGTGGTGGCGGCAGAGTGTACAGGCGTGTGTGGTGGCGGCAGAGTGTACAGGCGTGTGTGGTGGCGGCAGAGTGTACAGGCGTGTGTGGTGGCGGCAGAGTGTACAGGCGTGTGTGGTGGTGGCAGAGTGTACAGGCGTGTGTGGTGGTGGCAGAGTGTACAGGCGTGTGTGGGTGGTGGCAGAGTGTACAGGCGTGTGTGGTGGTGGCAGAGTGTACAGGCGTGTGTGGTGGTGGCGGCAGAGTGTACAGGCGTGTGTGGTGGTGGCGGCAGAGTGTACAGGCGTGTGTGGTGGTGGCGGCAGAGTGTACAGGCGTGTGTGGTGGTGGCGGCAGAGTGTACAGGTGTGTGTGGTGGTGGCGGCAGAGTGTACAGGCGTGTGTGGTGGCAGAGTGTACAGGCGTGTGTGGTGGCAGAGTATACATGCGTGTGTGGTGGTGGAGTATACAGGCGTCTGTGGTGGTGGCAGAGTGTACAGGCGTGTGTGGTGGCAGAGTATACAGGCGTGTGTGGTGGTGGAGTATACAGGCGTCTGTGGTGGTGGCAGAGTGTACAGGCGTGTGTGGTGGTGGAGTATACAGGTGTCTGTGGTGCGCTCGTGCAAGGCAGGGGTTAAAAAAAATAAAAAAAGATTATGCTCACCTCACCCCGAGCCCCCGCCGTCTTCTGCCGTGTTCCGCCGTCTTCTGCCGTGTTCCGCTAGGCTCCCGGTGGCTGTGCAGGCTCCCGGTGCCTGCAGTGATCTTCTATCTACTGAGAGTGAAGGACCTGTGGTGATGTCAGAGTCACGTGACCCGCGATTTGCCTGGAGTAAGCTGGTGTCACGTGACTCTGACATCACCACAGGTCCTTCACTCTCAGTAGATAGAAGATCACTGCAGGCACCGGGAGCCTGCACAGCCACCGGGAGCCTAGCGGAACACGGCAGAAGACGGCGGGAGACGGCGGGAGACAGCGCGGGCTCGGGTAGAGGTGAGGATTTTTTTTTTTTTTAGAGTAGTGCGGGTCTGCGGCTCGTGATGACGCTGCGCGTCATCACTCGCAGTCCCGCGCAAAGCATGTTGGGATTCGGCTACAACGCCCGAAATCCCAACTGCGGATTATATAAGTAGATATTCGGCATATGTCCGGAACTTAATTTTCTGCCGGAGTACTAAAATTGTAAGGTTTATAAATCTTTGCAGTAGTAATCATAGGCCTGATTTAGTTGAGTCGCTCTACCTCACTCTTCTTACCTTTTTTTTTTTTGCAATAAGATAATTTGCTTTAACCATTAATACAATATATAAGATAGTGCAAAAGTATGAAACGGAATCAATAAACATTTATCATGATAAGCACGAATGTTGCAATGTAGAAAAATGGGGCCGGATGCCTGCTTAACATTATTCCATGCTAAGAACAGAGAACGCATCATTACCTGCACATTTGTGCCCTTAAACCACATCATTTCATTTTATGACACTGAACAGAGATCTCTGCAAAACAGCAAATCATTGCAACGGAATGAAACTGTAAAACCAACTAGTAAAATGTTGGTCCACATTCAAGTGATTCTATTTTATTACGGATTGTTTTCCTCTGAAATGTTACTAGTTAATGTTATTTTTTTTTAAATGGACATAAAAGGGTTGTCCGGTCTCAGAAGAAGCGTCTGTGTGACTGTGCAATGTGGCCGTCTGATGAGAAGATAGCCCTGCTTGATATGTAAGGTCTTGGGATCTCAGCCTGTCAGGTGCCAGTGGTATGTGTTATAAAACAGATATGGCTGCACAGTGCTTTTCACTATATATAGAATCCACAACCCTAATGTGAACTTAGCCTTACCATGATGAGCTCTGCTTGAACCTCTATTGTCCTATATTACAATATAAATGTAAAAAAGCCCCATATAAACATGATCTTAAGAATCTTTTATGTTTTCTTTAAAGTAGTGGTGCTTTTAATCTAAAGCTCCTGGCACTGGTCTTATACTCACCCTGCCGTTGACTTCTCTTTTTACTGACACCACTCTGATTCCATGGCGCCAATCTTGTAGCCGCTACTTTTGACAGCACAGTAGAAGATACCCCCAAGCTCTCAATACAAGACTCTGATAGCCAGACCAAGGCCAGGATGAGGCTCTCATAGACTTACATTGAAGAGTGACCTTAGGCGCCCTCATGTAACACTGGAGCAGCCGCTAGGTTACAAACTGCAGAAGACCAATGGCAGCAACATTAATAGTGGATAAAGATGGCAGAGGATGACTATAAGGGTACCTTTACATGCCGCAACTATTGGTGGTGATAGGAGGCAATCTAACGTGCGCATGCACATTTTTCATGGTTGCCTCAGAACGCCGAAGGCGCTTTTACACGGCACAATTTCGCCCTCAACCTAAGGCGACGTGTCTCCCCGGAAGTTGCCACACCAATAGCGGGAAACATCCAGTAGACTCCCATTGCTGCTTCACGCTCCGGAATCAACAAAGGAATGTGGGCGTACCTGTTCAGCGCGGTGAAAACATAGGCGTGCCAAATTGTTTTACACCGCGCCCCAAACACGCTCATTGGACAACGCAATAGCGTCCTGATTGGCCACCCTGCGCTGGAAAGCTGGCTAATGCATGACGCCATTTTCTTTCGGAGTTTGGCACCAATACACAGTCAAATATGGCGCGGTGTCAACTGACAGTCAATGGAAACACAGTAGCCATCACCAATCATCGCTGACGCGGCGCGGTATCCAGCACGTTGTGGCACGCCTCCGGGAAATCAGTAGGTGACGCAGATTCCATTCCTATCGCCGGTTCATACGCCAAAAGCCGGGACTTTCGCCTTCATGATTGCCTTTGATTTTGGAGCAGTGCTGTGAAATCGGAACTAGGCAACATAATTTTTATCTCAGCCAAATTCCCCAATTACACGCCGCAATTTTAAAGCAATTTCACGGTGAAATGACGGGGCTACAGATTGCCAGTCAGATTTCTCGCCGCGGTTGCGGCGTGTAAAGGTACCTTAAGACGGGGTGGGAACTTATATTAAAAGCACCACTCCGGTAGAAAAAAAACCCTCTTGATTGGTTGGATTGGTGCTTTAAGTTCTATACATCTGTTTCATGGTCCACATTTGGACTCCGATGCACAGTCTGATCATGGTTCCCCTGACCTAAATTTGGGAACTCGCACAATACAGGTGTGTTAAACCTACACCAACCTTACTTTCCTCTTTCTGACATGAAAATATTTTTTATGTTTATTGCTAAACTGCACAGTCCTGGAGAGATCTTTCCATATATATTCCAACTCCGTAACTTTCTTATTTTGGCTTAAAGTGACAATAGTTTTACAAAAAAGGTCACTGCTCTTTCCTTATCTCACTCTGTAGACATTGTAAGAGTGTTTCAACCCAATGCACTACCACAACCATCTAAGGCCTTGTTGACTTGTTCAGTATTTGGTCAGGATTTTATCTGAGTATCTGTAAGCCCAAACCAGGAGTGGAACAATCAGAGGAAAATTATAATAGAAACGAGTCACCACTTCTGAATTACTCATGTACTCCTGGTTTTGGCTTAAAAATACTGATCAAATACTGAACATGTAATAGCCTTAGTCTAATCTAAGAACTGACAATTAATGCCGCTGCTAAAACCCTCTTGCCTAAAAATTAGCTTCTAAAAAGAGCGTCTACCATTAAAAACTGGCCACAGAAGGTTAAACAAATCTTTCACATAGAACATAGCTACATTCTGTAGAGTAAAACTTTCAACATGTATAAACTACCTAGGAACTTCTCATATCAACCATTCCTTAAATTAAATCTGTCAGGTCAAAAAACAATATGTATCTGTTATTTTCTAATTCCTTTCTCTAAGGTCGCTCTATTTATGTATTTCTTTTCTTTATATTTCCCTTCTATCTTCTGTAAACTTCAAATAAAGAGATTCATTCCATCTGTCAATCACAGTGAGCAATACACTTAGTTCTCTCTTGTCCACTCCCCAGGGAATGAATATTCATGTCACATATTCACATCACAGAACAGGTGATCAGTGGGGGTCTGTATCTTCCTCTCTGCTCCTATTTGCAGCCAAGCCAGAGGTCAAATACAACAGAGAATCTGTTACTGCGCTGAAGAGATTCTTGCTTACAGATAAAAATAGAGTCTAGATCAGGTACGGCTGACCTACAACAGCTCTCTCCCTCGAGGTCCTCAACAGAACAGACACTCCTGAAAGTGAAACCACATTACACTGAGCAAAGGGAGGATGAAGGAGAGAGCTGCTGAGAAGGCATGCATTCTAAATCAACAGTTTATAATACAGTCAGACTGAATATAATGGATAGGACTAATGCAGGAGCCCATGCAGGGTCTAAAAATGCTGATAATATAGAAACTACAAAGGGTAGAATAATGATTTTACATGTTTTTAAAAGGTCTGTCCAGGCACTATTCAAGGGTAATATTAGTATCATACTGAAAAATGTGTTGAGCCATCCTCGCCTGCACCTGCGCCTCTTTGTGCTCATGTGCCAGATTCCCGCCCTGCTCTATGTATACAGCATAACATGGAGCAGGGTGGGCAAAGGTGCTGACGTCAGGGGCAGGAGGCAGGACAGACGCGCGGGCCCAAAACAAACATTACCTCTCTCTGCGCCTGTGTCAATGAGCACAAGGAGGCACAGGCACAGGCAAGGAAGGCTCAACACACATGAGGGAGGTGGTGAGGAGAAGCAAGGAGGTGGCACAGAGAGGCAGGGGGCAGGATTGGTCCTGTGAATAGAGCTGACTCCAGCCCCAGGGAGTGCCCTCCTGACTCCAATCCAGTGAGTTTTCCTAACGCTATGCATGCTGCATTCAGTGCTGCATTTAGATTGCAATCCAGGAGGGGAGTGACAGGTCCTCACACAGATAATTCTGCAGATATTGTTCGCAGATCTCTGGTTGCAGTGGACACATTGTTCCATTTTGTGGCCGTATGTAAATAAACCATGTGTCCATGATTTCAATGCAACCAGAGATCTGCGAACAATATCTGCACAGATATCTGTGTGTGTGACGTGGCCCTTAATGTAACAGTGTATTACTCATAGAAAATGGTTAGCATGTTTGCCTCTTAGTTATGGCTGCTCTCCTGCACTTAGATCTTTTAGGCCTGATTTCCATTTATCTGGTCCATCTGGATTTTTTTCCCTCCAATATGCTACAGAAATCCAATATGGAAACTGGTCTAAGAAGTGAGCCTATAGTTTTCTATGGGATTGTTTTCATTCATCAGTTGCATTAGTTGTTGAGTTGATCTCTTCAGCCATACCAGAAAACACTATATACATGGTGACTTTTTCAATCCAGCCTGTTGATTTTGCAGTACAATTTAGCAAAAAAGCCGAATAACTGCGGTTGTGATCAAAAACTGATGCTGGTGCCACGGATAAATGGAAATCAAGCCTTACTGAGTCCTACAATTAATGAGGAGACTATTTTTTTACAGCGCTGTCTTCTGTAGTTAGAACAAGTCACATTTAAATTATCCCTATTTTTGCCAATATTGCAAAGGCGTCCATTGTTTCCATAATTTCTTTGCAAACATAATTTAGCATTTACATTTACTAAGAATTGTCATTACTGTTTTAACAAAGATGTAATGTTGAATAGAAAAATGAAAGGGCCTAAAAAATGTGTGTTATGTTTTAGCTGGCATGCCTCCTTACAAGTGGGCAACACAAACTGGGCATGCTGAATTTTATGATCATCTTTTTGTTGCCAGCTGTCTGCTAGTCCAGAACATTTCAGAAGAGAAAGACGATATTTCATTTTTGAGCCAAATTTCTGCAAGACAATTTTTTTTTTTTTTGCAGATTTGCTCATTTTTCTTTCACTTTTCTGAAAGTCAAAATCTTATACCTTAGTATTCCATGAGTTTTAGAGACTGACCAGAATATTTTACACATGCAAATACAGCAGCCTTGATCCTGACTTCTTGCATTGTGCTATTACAGTAGTTCCCAAAGATTATCTTAAAGGCGCTGTGCACTACTTTTACAACCCTTTCTCATTCACTATGTGTCCCCTATTAAAAATACCGTATATACTCGTGTATAAGCCGACCCGTGTATAAGCCGACCCCCTACTTTTGCCCCCAAAACCTGGGAAAATCTATTGACTCGTGTATAAGCCGAGGGTGGACCCTAGCACAAGTATACAGCCCCCAGCAGTGTGGTATACAGCAGTCCCAGAGGTAGATACAGCAGCCCCAGTGGTAGTATACACGCAGCCCCAGTAGTATATACAGCCCCAGTGGTATATACAGCCCCAGTGGTAGTATACAGCAGCCCCAGTGGTAGTATACACGCAGCCCCAGTAGTATATACAGCCCCAGTGGTATATACAGCCCCAGTGGTAGTATACAGCAGCCCCAGTGGTAGTATATATAGCCCCAGTGGTAGTATACAGGGCCCCAGCAATATATACAGCCCCAGTGGTATATACAGCCCCAGTGGTATATACAGCCCCAGTGGTAGTATATACAGCCCCAGTGGTAGTAGATTGCAGCCCCAGCGGTAGTATACAGGGCCCCAGCAGTATATACAGCCCCAGTGGTATATACAGCCCCAGTGGTAGTATATACAGCCCCAGTGGTAGTAGATTGCAGCCCCAGCGGTAGTATAACAGGGCCCCAGCAGTATATACAGCCCCAGTGGTATATACAGCCCCAGTGGTAGTATATACAGCCCCAGTGGTAGTATATACAGCCCCAGTGGTAGTAGATTGCAGCCCCAGCGGTAGTATACAGGGCCCCAGCAGTATATACAGCCCCAGTGGTATATACAGCCCCAGTGGTAGTCAATCAACCGCAGTGGAGTACAATTGCAGCACCAGCGGTGTTACGGGCCCCATGATAATATAAGCCCAGTGTATATACATCCAGTGGTTAGTATTTAGCCCCATGTAGTAGATGCTGCCCCTGCGTAGTATCAGGCCCTAGCCATATATACAGCCCCATTGGTTTTACCGCCCAATGTAGTATAGACAACCCAAGTGGAATAGAATTGCAGACCAGCGTATAGTATACAGGGCCATGCATTATCAGTGCTAGCTGGAGTTATACGGGCCCCATAATCCCAGGTGCCCCCCAGGTCTCTTCAGTCACCTGAAAAAGCCAAATAACTACTTATCAGTGTCCGTGTCCGCTGCCACGGTATCGCCTCTGCCTGTCTGGATCCTCTATCTTTCATGCGCGTCTTCTTTCGATTCCTTTTGTGCGTCGCAGGAATGACGTCATTCCTTCTTAACGTAGCATGACATTACTGAAGAGCCGCATGAAAAGTTGTGAGTGAAAACGAAAGACGGGCAAAATGGTCGTAGTTTTAGCGGCGTCCCGACATGGGACACTGATTAATTTTTAGTTTTCTTTTCAGTGACCGGAGAAGACGTTTCATTTTTGAGGCCCTGGATTATTGGGTTTGCGGGTCATGCTTATACGAAGTTATACTTATTCGGTTTGTAACCGATTTATACCATGTATACAGCACTGATCCGCTTTAGCATGGTGGTATTTTACAGTACCCAATTATTTGGGCTGGAAAAACTCTGCTTACTATGCGATTATAACATAACCTTATGCTCATCTCCAGTGGTAGTGCAATTTCAGCAATGCCAGAACTCTTGCTCCCAGTACTCATGTGACATTGTTATGACATGTGAGGCCAATGACAGCGCTGGCTTCTCTCTTCCACCTTCTGACAGTTAAGTAATTAACAGGAAGTAATTGCTGTGGCTGCTGCTCACATCTTGCTAATTGCTCCTGCAGCAAGGCGAGGAGAAGGAAGCCAGTGGTGATTTGTTGTGGGACTCGCATGTAATAGCAATCTCAAATGAGCCCCAAAACATGAGTGCTAACATGGCTGGAACTGTGCCAGCACTGAAATTGAGTATAGTTTTTTTTTATTGTTTTATTTGGGCTCACCTCAGGATTGAGAAGGGGTGGTCCAAGTAATAGACAACTTCTTTAACATCCCTTCTGAAATATCCGCTCTTCTTCTATGCAGTCTGTAGCCATGCCCGAGATGCCATTCTGGAGCCCCTAAGTTAGATAAGTAACAAACATTCGGAGGGAAGAAATCTTGCATTGAGTTAGATAAATGCAGGAAAACTGCCCTAATTCTTCGTTTTTGTCTGCACATTGCTTAACCCTTTAACGGCTTATGATCTACTATGTCTGTCATAAGTTGTTTCCCTGCCTTTGATGCAGGCTCAACCCACAGTGGTTAACCTGTTAAATACTACTGTCAATCTCTAACAGTTTCATTTTATGCATGCCGCCTAGAGGGCGCATTGTTCTGATCCTTTGTTGGTGTTCCTGCGATGCAATTGTGGAATGCCGATGGGTCACCATGACAGTGAGGTGTTGGCTGTAGACCCTTGTTTCTCTCATCAAATTACTTCTGTGAAAAACATCCCTGGCTGGTGTTCATTGGAGACTGTGATTTTGACAACTATGAGAGACAAAATCAGAAAACAAATCCTGAAAATCACATTGATTTGGAAAGAATTTTTTTTTTTCAAATTTTGTTGGAAAATAAGCATTTGTTCAATAACAAAAGTTCATCTCAATACTTTGTTATATATCCTTTGTTGGCAGTGACAGAGGTCAGAGTTTTCTGTAAGTCTTCACAAGTTTGGCACACACTGTTGCTGGAATGTTGGCCCATTCCTCCATGCAGATCTCCTCTAGAGCAGTGATGTTTTAGGCCTATCTTGCAACCAGATTTCACCTCCAAAGGTTTTCTGTAGGGTTTAGATCTGGAGACTGGCTAGGCTACTCCAGGACCTTGAAATGCTTCTTACGAAACCACTACTTCATTGCCCTGGTGGTGTGCTTGGGTTTATTGTCATGCCAAAAGACCTAGCCACGTTCCATCTTCAATGTCCTTGCTGATGGAAGGAGGTTTGCACTCAAAATCTCACAATACATGGCCCCATTTATTCTTTCATGTACACATATCAGTCGTTCTGGTCCCTTGGAAGAGAAACAGCCCCAAAGCATAATGTTGCCACCCCCGTGCTTCACAGTAGGTATGGTGTTCTTTGGATGCAACTCAGCATTTTTCTCCTCCAAACACGACGAGTTGTGTTTCTACCAAATAGTTCTACTTTGGTTTCATCTGACCATGTGACATTCTCTTAAACTCTTCTGGATCTTCCAAATGCTCTCTAGAAAACTTCAGATGGGCCCGGACATGTAATGGCTTAAGCACAGGCAGCACGGTGGCTCAAGTGGTTAGCACTGCAGCCTTTGCAACACTGGAATCCTGAGGTCCTGGGTTCAATTCTCACCAAGTACACTAAGAACAACATCTGCAATGAGTTTGTATGTTCTCCCCATGTTTGTGGGGGTTTCCTCCAGGCACTCCAGTTTCCTCCCACATTGTAAAGACATTCTGATAGGATGTTTATGTGGCGCCCCTGCGGGTATGCGCCACAGAATGGTATTACACTTAAATATAAAATGTGTTTTTCCTTGTAAGTTGCTAGGTTAGGATTTAATGCTTAAGGAGTCTATTTTTAGCACTCACTTAGGACCACACCACTTAGTGTAGGGGAAACTGACTTTATGGTAGGTTCCACAGGTGGTGGGCGGAGCTTAGGATAGAGCAGAGTGACAGTTAAGATTTTACCTCAGACGGCGTTGGGAAGGCAGACAGTGTGGTCACGCCTGGCAGCCTGAGCTGAGTGGAGGGTACCCCAACTATATGTGGGGGCCCAGGACAGATGGCAACGGACCTAGACTGGTAGGAACCAGCTGGTCATGTTGAGGGTTCACAGGTGACACGGATACCGAGGCAGCCAGGAGTTCATCCCTGACTGCGAAGCCGACGAGCTGCAGGCCCAACCAGACCGGGTTGCTGACAGCACCACAAGGTACCTCACCCCTCATGCCCAAAAGACGGTCCTACACTAGTGAGGAAAGACTGAAACCCGGTGTCAGGTGGGAAACTTGTGCGTTCCTGCTGTTCCCATTTGGACCGGTAATAGTCAAATTAAGCCTACTAGATACAGACTGCAGGACTGGCGGGTGAGCTCTTCCAAGGTGGGAAAGACAGAAAGATCTAGAAAGAGAATAGAAACCCTGAAAGACAGAGAAGGAACATCTAAAGACTCCTTAAGAGAAATCCTGAGTTGGTAACAGCACCCTAAACCAAACTGTACCGTGTATTGTTATGCCATCAGCCGGTACCGAGTAAAGCAAAGTTAAACAAGAATTGGTTTCTGTTATTCTTCCTGCCGCAGCTCAGAGGACTGAACATCATCAACATCTACAGCAGAGGGGTAAGAACTGCACCACCATTTACCATCACTGCCCTCCCTCACCGTCTCATATACCATCATAGCTGCCCTGAGGTAAAGCTCCACCTGTGGGGAGCTGTACCACACACTGCTGCCCCCTCCATCACCTCAGTGGCCGGCTGGCAGCGCCGGTACCACCTTACCGGACTCTACAGGTGGCGTCACGTTCCCCTGTAAATAAACCCCTTTCACCCCCACCGTTTACCAACAAACACCTGGTACAATTGTTCGCCAGGGCACGGCACCGGGGATACCGACCACCCGTGACATCCCACACAGAAGCCCCGGTGACCGAGTACCCCACGCACCCCAGCTCTGGTCGAAACAAATTGGCGTCACGAACAGGACGAGCCAGCCTGGTATCTACCAGGTGAAGTGTGCCTTAAGAACTTTATTACTGTTTAAACTGTGTGGATTATAAAAACTGAGCCGAGCCGCCATTACATCGCCTCAGAAATTACAACTGCGTCACAGCAGGAGAAAGAGCGGGAAGATAAGCCCCGCCCCCTCCGCTCTGCCGAGGAGTGACGAAGGCAGTGGCGGGCTCCGGAAAAGCCCGAAGGACTTGCCCACAGGAACTTCGTGGTGGGCGGGCTTAAAAGTGCAGAAACAACAATGTGCCGGCCTAGGGGTGTGCCTCGGCCCCTCAGCATACTTGGGCCATTTAAGAGGCGTCAAAAAGTCTCCCCGCCCCCATTGCTCTCAATCAACCAAGGGGGCGGGTCGAGCGCCAGCCCACATCGGTTATGGACTATAAGAACTAAGCAGGATGCGGCCAGGAGCGGACTCAATATACCTGGTCAGGCTCCGGACCTGTTACCTGTAACCGGCTGTGAGGCAATGGCAGTTCCAGCTGCTGATTCCCTGGGACTGGTTTATGCACCCCTTGTGGAGCCCGGAGAGGAGGATATCACCGAGGCGGAGGACTTCATCCAGTTCCTGAAGGAGCCGGTGGTACGGAGGAGGCCGGGCCCCGCGAGCTATGGAGGGTCGCGGTACCAGCATCAGCAGCAGCGGTTGGAGAAGAGAAGAGTGCATCTATCTGCAGTTCCCCAGGGTCACCTGGACCGGGACCTGTATTGTGGGGATAAATAAACGCCACGCAGGTCTCAGTGGGAGGTTTGCAAACCGGGTCAGTAAGTTGAGCAATAAAGAGTTAACCCGGTATTGCACTGTTCAAAGTGTGAGCAGAATTGTTTAAAATGCATATTTTTCTGGAATTGCACTGTTTCTTTTCCTTTTTCAGCATTTGATGGACATTAATCAAGGAACTTGTTACCTGGTCCCAGTTGGACCAATATGGACTAGATTATAGTCAAAGTTAAAGTAACGTTATAAGCAGTGCGCCTCCCTAATAGGGAAGAAAAGAAGCAATCTTATTGTTGATATCTGTTAAATGTTCAAATGTTATATGTAAAATGCATTTTATTCCAGGTTTGGTTTGACACCCGCGGACGGGTGTGTTTCACCAAGGGGGTGTGTGGCGCCCCTGCGGGTATGCGCCACAGAATGGTATTACACTTAAATATAAAATGTGTTTTTCCTTGTAAGTTGCTAGGTTAGGATTTAATGCTTAAGGAGTCTATTTTTAGCACTCACTTAGGACCACACCACTTAGTGTAGGGGAAACTGACTTTATGGTAGGTTCCACAGGTGGTGGGCGGAGCTTAGGATAGAGCAGAGTGACAGTTAAGATTTTACCTCAGACGGCGTTGGGAAGGCAGACAGTGTGGTCACGCCTGGCAGCCTGAGCTGAGTGGAGGGTACCCCAACTATATGTGGGGGCCCAGGACAGATGGCAACGGACCTAGACTGGTAGGAACCAGCTGGTCATGTTGAGGGTTCACAGGTGACACGGATACCGAGGCAGCCAGGAGTTCATCCCTGACTGCGAAGCCGACGAGCTGCAGGCCCAACCAGACCGGGTTGCTGACAGCACCACAAGGTACCTCACCCCTCATGCCCAAAAGACGGTCCTACACTAGTGAGGAAAGACTGAAACCCGGTGTCAGGTGGGAAACTTGTGCGTTCCTGCTGTTCCCATTTGGACCGGTAATAGTCAAATTAAGCCTACTAGATACAGACTGCAGGACTGGCGGGTGAGCTCTTCCAAGGTGGGAAAGACAGAAAGATCTAGAAAGAGAATAGAAACCCTGAAAGACAGAGAAGGAACATCTAAAGACTCCTTAAGAGAAATCCTGAGTTGGTAACAGCACCCTAAACCAAACTGTACCGTGTATTGTTATGCCATCAGCCAGGTACCGAGTAAAGCAAAGTTAAACAAGAATTGGTTTCTGTTATTCTTCCTGCCGCAGCTCAGAGGACTGAACATCATCAACATCTACAGCAGAGGGGTAAGAACTGCACCACCATTTACCATCACTGCCCTCCCTCACCGTCTCATATACCATCATAGCTGCCCTGAGGTAAAGCTCCACCTGTGGGGAGCTGTACCACACACTGCTGCCCCCTCCATCACCTCAGTGGCCGGCTGGCAGCGCCGGTACCACCTTACCGGACTCTACAGGTGGCGTCACGTTCCCCTGTAAATAACCCCTTTCACCCCCACCGTTTACCAACAAACACCTGTACAATTGTTCGCCAGGGCACGGCACCGGGGATACCGACCACCCGTGACATCCCACACAGAAGCCCCGGTGACCGAGTACCCCACGCACCCCAGCTCTGGTCGAAACATTTAGATTGTGAGCTCCAAGAGAGACAGCATTACTGATGTATGTAAAGTGCTATGGAATTAATAGCACTATATAAATGAATAAATATTATATTATATTATTATTATTATTATTAAGCAGGGGGACACGTCTGGCACTACAGGATCTGTGTCTTGCATGGAGCCCCAGATCGAGGGAGATTATCAGTGGTCTTGTATGTATTCCATTTTCTATTTATTGTTCCCACAGTTGATTTCTTCACACCAAGCTGCTTGCCTATTGCAAGTTCTGTCTTCCCAGCGTGGTGCAGTTCTACAATTTTGTTAATGTGTCTTTCAACAGCTCTTTGGTCTTCACCATAGTGGAGTTTTGGAGCATGACTGTTTGAAGTTGCAGAGAGGTGTCTTTTACACTGATAACAAATTCAAACAGGTGCCAGTACTACAGATAATGAGTGGAGGACAGAGGAGCCTCTTAAAGAAGTTACAGGTCTGAGAGACCCAGAAATCTTGCTTGTTTGTAGGTGACCAAATACTTATTTTCCACCAAAATTTGAACAAAATTTCTCTCCAAATCAGACAATGTGATTTTCAGAATTTGATTTCTCATTTTATCTCTCATAGTTGAGGTCTATCTATGAGGTTAATTACAGGCCTCTCTCATCTTTTTAAGTGGGAGAACTTTCACAATTGGTGGTTCGCTTTATACTTTTTTTCTCCACTGTATTTAGTAGTAGCTTACCTGCTGTAATCAGGATGTAGTTTGTATAGTCTGTGTAAGGGTGCTTTCACATCAGCGTTTTTCGTAATTCGCGGCAGATGCGGTAAAAAACCGCATCTGCCGCGTTTGCCGCATAGACGTTCCACTTTCGGCAACGGTTTGCGGTTTTTTCCCATAGGAGTATAGGGGACTTGCGGCAGATGCGGCAAGTGCGTTTTGCACTTGCGGCAGGTGCGGCAGCGAAAAAAACGCGGTCAGCCCGCGTTTTTTTCTCGCTGCCAAACATTGCCGCAAGTTGCAAACCGCACTTGCTGCATCTGCCGCAAGTCCCCCTATACTCTCTATGGGAAAAACCGCAACCGTGCCGCAATGTGGGGAACGGTTATGCGCAAACGCGGCAGATGCGGTTTTTTTCACCGCATCTGCCGCGAATTACGTAAACTACCTGATGTGAAGGGCCCTTAAGGCAACAGAGATAGATCTCATTATGCTTTGTTTTTGTAGTTAAAATAAGGCTTAAACACAGGTTATTATAAAATAACATAGCAATTTTATGCTTGAGAAACCCGTATAGAAGAGCTCCGAATTACAAAAATGTATGAGTTCCCTTAAAGACCTAAGACTCCATCTCTGAAGCAAAGATTGATTTTTATACTAATACAACAAATACCTTTCATATCAATAGCAACATTTGAAGAAGTCTATTATAGCTTTTTATTAACAATATAGAACTCTACTAAGCTACAATATTGGGTAAGGATATTTAAAATACCTGCTCTTACACCCAATTCATAATGCTGAATTCCAGCATTGCTTGCCACTCTAATATTTTACATTATCCATGTTCTACAACTTCTGAAGAGACATACAGTTAAGCATATACAATAACTACAATACCCCGGGTAGGATGGTGGCTCAGTGGTTAACACTGTTGTGTTGCAGCATTGGGTTCCTGGGTTCAAATCCCACCAAGGGCAAGATCTGCAAGGATTTTGTAAACAAACTAATTGGGAACCTAGATTTTGAGCTCCAAATGGGGACAGTGAATATGATGGTACTCTATAAGCACATGTCATAAGTCCTACAGATTGTATTCCATAGTTCTAGAAATATTATGAATTATGACAAAAAAAAAACAAAAAAAAACTAAATTTTGAGTTAATCAATGATTCAAAGTAACAGGTATGAATATACAAGTGCATCTCAATAAATTAGAATTTCATAAAAAGTTCACTTATTTCAGAAATTCAGTATATAAAGTGAAATGCATATAATATATAGAGTCATTACAAATAAAGTGATCTATTTCAAGTGTATTATTTATGTTAATGTTGATGATTATGGCTTACTGCCAAAAATGCCCAAAATGTTTTATCTCAGTAAATTAGATTATTATATAAGACCAAATGATTTTTAACTTATAAATGTTGGCCTACTGAAAAGTATGTACAGTAAATGCACTCAATACTTGGTTGAGGATCCTTTTAGATGAATTACTGTATCAGTGCGGCGTGGCATGGAGGCAATCAGCCTGTGGCACTGCTGGAATGTTATGGAAGCCCAGGTTGCTTTGATAGCAGACTTCAGCTCGTCTGCAATGTTGGGTCTGGTGTCTCTCATCTTCCTCTTGACAAAACCCCTAGATTCTCTATGCAGGGGTGGGAACTCCATCCTCGAGGCGCAACAGTGCAGGTTTCAGGATTCCTTAGTATTGCACAGTGATAACAAATCACTTGCACTGGTGATGATTCCAATCCTGTGCAATACTAAGGAACGTGAAACTGACTGTTGTGGCCCTCGAGGACTGGAGTTCCCCACCACGCTCTATGAGTTAAGTCAAGCAATTGCTGCAATCAAACATATGATGTGGTTATTTAACCACGTATTGGACTTTTGCAGTGTGACAGTGCCAAGTCCTGCTGGAAAATGAAAGTTCCATCTCCAAAAAGCTTGTCGGCAGAGGGAAGCATGAAGTGCTTTAAATTTTCCTGTTAGATGGCAGCGCTGACTTTGGTCGTTATAAAACACATCAGTAGATGACATGGCTCCCCAAACCATCACTGATTGCGGAAACTTCAAACTAGACATAGTAACATAGTAACATAGTTTTTAAGGTTGAAGGAAGATTTTAAGTCCATCTAGTTCAACCCATAGCCTAACATGTTGACCTCGAGCAGCTTGGGTTGTGTCCCTCTCTACTCTTCCTCCAGACTCTGGGACTTTATTTCCAATGAAATGCTTCAATTTCATCTGAAAACAACACCTTGGACCACTGAGGAACAGTCCAGTTCTTTTTCTCCTTGGCGCAGGTAAGCCGCTTCTTGCATTGTCTGCTGGTCGTGAGTGGCTTGAGGCAAGGAATGCGACAGATGTCGCCCATGTCCTGGAAACATCTGTGTGTAGTGGCCCATTTCTGTTCTACAATTTTGGGATGTAATTACACATATATTTTAGGTTTTTTTGACAAAGAATAGGCGGTCAGTTGTGGAGCACTGGGGCACAAAGACCACAATACCAGGACAATAATTTGTGACAAACCTTTTTATTATTAAGCCACAACGCGGGCCGCTACCTTCCTCAGGTGGTTTTACAAAGGGCTACATATATTTTAGGGACATTGATCTGTAAACATCATTGTCCTGTCTTTTAAATAATGACCATTCCTAGTAATTTTTGTTCGTTGTTGCTAATCTTTATTAATAATATGAGGTGTAATACTTATACAATGGTTTTGGATATATTGCCATTTAGAAGTATTTTGCTTTCTGTTTCCATCAGCGGAATTTTTCAAACTTTACTATTAACCTAAGAAACACTAATCCTTTAATGCTGCACTGGGATGTCAACACTTCTTTGAACTTTTCTAATGATCCTTTAAATCAAGATACTGTAATCGTTAGCTTCTCATTTTATTCTGAATAGCGTCTTTAAACTCTTGTCCTCAAGGCCTCCCTACAGGCCACATTTTTAGGACAAACCAAATCAAATTACTTCACTCTAAACATAATTAGATTTTAGAGTATGCAAATTGGAGTCTTACTGAGATGCACTTAAGACCTGGCCTGCCTTGAAACCCTAGGGCTTTAAATTGGCAAATTGTACAACATTTAGTAAAGTGGATTTGCTATTTGATAAAAAAAGACGCTGATTGCAATATTTTCCTAATTAGTCATTTTCCTAATAAGCTCTGAATTTCCCTCATCAATAGCCATTCTGAAATCCTAGGAAATGATAAACAAAGCACGTTCACCGTTCAGGGGTTGGTGGAGTATAGATAAGGCTTCAAAGTAACACATGACTTCTTTGTACTCAGTTATTTTGACAATGTTGCCAGTTACTTAGTTTTTTTGGGGGGGTTAGGGGGTTAGTAAACGTGTTCATAAATGATACTGCTTTCATAAGTAATGTTTTACGCAAAAAAAACGAAGCTATGTTATCGCACAAACCGTGTATTCGCACACGTGAAAATTAGCACAATAGAAGTTCTAAGAACAAAACCCTTACCAATAAGCAAAAAAAATCTCAAATGCACCATATGTAAAGCTGTCTGCAACAGTCCAAGTTTTCCACATCATTTCTGTCATGTAAAAACCTGTATTTCATTTTTAAGAGCTGCTTTTGTTGACATCAATATGCACATTCTATCAATTGCTTCCTAGCTGACTGAAAATGTGCCTGAGCGGAATAGCTAATGAATTAATCCTGATACTTCATCGCATTGTTTCAGACCATTTGTTTATGCCCATGTAAACAAATACCATTTAGAGATTTTTCAATAGTTCACTTCCCAAATTCCTTATAAACACTTAGACAAATGCATACATTATACATCGTAAACTGGTTGCTTGGAGGAATTAAATGGGTTGTAGACTGCAAGTTATTAAAAGCATTTTTCAAGCATACAGTATTTCCCTAAAACCTCAAAATAGCTATATAGAATTCAGTACATCACGACCTACTGTATACTGTGTGTAAATTGCCAAGTGAAGAACCATATGAGTACTTAACCCCTTAAGGACCGAGTCACTTTGCAGCTTAATGACCAGACTGGTTTTTGCAATTCTGACCAGTGTCCCTTTATGAGGTAATAACTCAGAATCGCTAGGATCCGTTGAAGCGTTCCAGAGATTGTTTTTTTCGTGACATACTGCGCTTCATGTTAGTGGTAAATTTAAGATGATATTTTTTGGATTTATTTTTGAAAAAATCATAAATTTGGTAACAATTTTGAAAATCTTGCAATTTTCAAGTTTTTAATTTTTATTCTGTTAAACCAGAGAATTATGTCACACAAAATAGTTAATAAATAACATTTCCCACATGTCTACTTTACATCAGCACAATTTTGGAAACAAAATTTTTCTTTGTTAGGAAGTTAGCAATTTCTAATTTTTCCAAAAAATTTACAAAGCCACTTTTTTTTGTGACCACCTCACATTTGAAAGCACTTTGATGGGCCGATGCAACAGAAACTACCTAAAAGTGACACCATTCCAAAAACTGCACCCTTCAGACTACTTAAAACCACATTCATAAAGATTATTAACCCTTAGGGGCCCGTCACACGGTGCCACCTCGCCGGAGATGTCGGCGGCGACTGGCGAGAGCGCGCACGCTTTTGGCGGCCCGCCAGTGTCACCGCCCCTCGTTTACACAGGGAGACACCTCCAGCGATGCACCGGTGTTCTGACAGGCGGCATACGCCACTGGGGTGTCTCAAAACCCCAGCAGCGATGCAGTACAATGGGAGCCTATGGCTCCCATCGCCTGTAAGGTCGCCGGCGGCCATTTACATGGGGCGATGTGTGCACATCGCCCCAGATAGGCGACTAGTAAAAGGCGTTGCCATCGCCCAATTACATTAGGCGATGCAGGGGCGATGTCGGTGCCGATAGGGAATACCCCTGCATCTCCTAACAAATCGGCGGCACCGTCGCCACGTGTGACGGGCCCCTTAAGGTGCTTCACAGGAAATAAAGGAATGTGTAAGGAAAAAATTAACATTTTAGTTTTTCAAACAAAAATGTTGCCTTTAACCTAAAATTTTGCTTTTTCACAAGGGCAACTGGAGCAAATGGACCATAAAATTTGTTGGGCAATTTCTCCTGAGTACACCAATACCTCATATGTTCAGGAAAAGCACTGTTTGGGCACACGGCAGGGCTCGGAAGGGAAGGAGCGCCATTTGATGCTCCAATCGAAAAATTAGCTGAAATCGTTAGTGAACACCATGTTGCATTTGGAGATTTCCTGATATGCCTAAACAATGGAGTTCCCCAACAAGTGAGATTTTGCACTGATGATATAGGGCCCCGTGGTATTTTTGGTCACCAGCACAGGTACAACAGGCAGGTACAGGTTGCCACTCACCCCTAGATGCCTAGTTTTACCTGGCTGTTAATCAAAATACAGCGGAGCCATTTTTTTAAATTCTTGAAATAATTTTTAAAAAAAATGAAGTGGGCTTCACTGTATTTTTAGTTTCCAGCCAGGTACAACTAGGTAGCTAAAGGCTGCCACCCACCCCCAGTTGCTTAGTTGTACCTGGCTGGTAACCAAAATACAGCAAAGCCCTTTTTTAAAATTATTTCTTCAAACAATTTTTAAACAAAAATGACATGGGCTTCGCCATATTTTTAGTTTCCAGCCAGGTACAACTAGGCAGCTGGGGGCTTGAATTCACAGCATAGAGAGGCCCAAGCTTTCTGGGCCCCCACGCTGCAAATTGCAGCCTGCAGCTGCCCCAAGAAATGGCACATTCATTAGAAGCGCTATTTCCTGGTACTGTACCCAGACTCTTCCAGTTACCCTGGTGCCGGTGGCAAACTGGGTAATAATGGGTTAACACCAGCTTTGTATTGGCAGCTGGCACTAAACCCGAGGTTCATAATGTCGGGCCAATGTTAGACCCGGCCATTTGGAACCTCTAAGTCAATTGTAAATAAGACACAACACACCGTGAAAAAATAATTTTATCATAACAAAAGACACAAACACATATTATTATTATTATTTATTTATATAGCGCCATTAAATTCCATGGCGCTTTACATGCTAAAACGGCAGACAAGGACAAGTACAATAAATGTGGACAATTTGGTTGTACAGATACCAGAGGGCAGAAGATCCTGTCAGCGAGGGCTCACAGTCTACTCGGGGTAGGGATACAGTAGAAGGGAGAGGTGCCAGTCGTGAGGTGGTGCGGTGGATCGGGTCTCATAGCAGGTTGTAGGCTTGGCGAAAGAGGTGGGTCTTTAGGCTTCTTTTGAAGGTTCCCAGGGTAGGAGAATGTCTGATGTGTTGGGGCAGAGAGTTCCAAAGTATAGGGGATGCCCGGGAGAAATCCTGTATGCGGTTGTGCGAAGAGGAGATGAGGGGGGAGTAGAGGAGGAGTTCTCTGGAGGATCGCAGGTTGCACGAGGGTAGGTATCGGGAGACCATGTCGGAAATGTATGGAGGGGACAGGTTGTGGATGGCTTTGGATGTCATGGTTAATGTTTTAAACTGGGATCTCTGGGAAGCAGTGAGCCATTGAAGAGCTTTGTAGAAGGGGGGAGACAGGGGAGTAGCGGGAGGACAGATGGATTAGATGGGCAGCGGAGTTTAGGATAGATTGGAGAGGTGCAATGGAGGTAGCAGGGAGGCCAGAGAGCAGGAGGTAGCAATAGTCGAGGCGGGAGATGAGAGCGTGAATAAGGGTTTTAGCAGTGTCGTGGTCAAGAAAAGTGCGGATCCGGGAGATGTTTTTGAGCTGGAGACGGCATGAGGTGGCGAGGTCCTGAATGTGGGGCTTGAAGAAGAGGGAAGAGTTGAGGATAACCCCAAGACACTTGGCGTGGGGGACTGGAGAGAGCAGTCATTGATGAGAATGGATAGGTCAGGTAGTGAGGGGGAGCGGCGTGGGGGGAAGACGATGAACTCGGTTTTGTCCATGTTCAGCTTAAGGAAGTGAGCAGAGAAGAAGGATGAGATGGCGGACAAGCATTGTGGAATTTTGGATAGTAGTGAGGCGATGTCAGGTCCACACAGGTAGATTTGGGTGTCTTCGGCATAGAGGTGGCACTGGAGGCCGTGTGACTCGATGAGTTGCCTGAGGCCGAGAGTGTAGATTAAGAAGAGTAACGGTCCCAGAACCGAGCCCTGGGGGACTCAGACAGATAGGGGGTAGGGCGAGGAGGAGGCGTGGGAGTGGGTGACATTGAAGGTCCGGTCCGTTAAGTATGAGGAGATCCAAGAGAGAGCAAGCTCTGTGATGCCAAAAGATTCCAGGATCTGAAGTAGAAGGGAGTGGTCAACAGTGTCGAAGGTGGCGGATAGGTCGAGGAGGAGGAGGACAGAGTAGTGACGTTTGCTTTTGGCAGTTAGTAGGTCATTGGTGACTTTGGTCAGGGCAGTTTCAGTGGAGTGGAGGGGTCAGAAGCGAGATTGCAGACAGTCGAAGAGGGAGCAGGAGGAGAGGTGAGAGGAGAGCTCTGAGTGTACATGCTGTTCAAGTAGTTTAGAGGCGAAAGGGAGGAGAGATATGGGGCGATAGTTGGAGACAGATGTGGGGTCAAGGGAGGGTTTTTTGAGGATGAGTGTGATCAGGGCGTGTTTGAAGGCTGAGGGGAAGGTGCCAGTGGTAAGTGATAGGTTAAAAAGATGCGTTAGGGCTGGAATGATAACAGAGGTGAGGTTGGGAATGAGGTCGGATGGGAGCAGGTCGTGGGCGCTGGTGGTGAGGTGTGATTTTGACAGGAGGGAGGAGAGCTGATCCTCAGTTATCGCGGGCAAGGAGCTGGTGGAATGAGAGGGCAGTGTAGGCGAGAGAGTCTGTAGGGACAGTGGGTCAAAGCTGCCTCTGATTTTGTCAATCTTTTCTTTGAAGAAGGAGGCAAAGTCTTCAGCGAAGATAAGGGGAGAGGGAGAGGGGGCGGGTGGGCGGAGTAAGGAATTGAAGGTTTTGAAAAGCTGTTTGGGATTGTGGGATAGGTTATTATGGATGAGAAGAAGGTTTGTATGGCGGCAGCAAGTGCAACCTTGAAGGCAGTGAGGGACTGTTTGAACAGCGCAAAGTGTTCAGTGGAGTGTGATTCTTTTCCATCTCCTCTCGGCAACCCAGGATGCTCGTCTCAGGGCTTTAGTGGAGTTGGAGATCCAGCGTGTAGCCATCTTTGTAGGTGGTACCATTGGGAGAACCCAAAGGAGGTCAGGGAAAGAAGTTGAGAGGCAGTTGGCTGTGTCGTGTCGATGGGGATATTGAAGTCATCCATAATGATGGTGGGGATGTCAGCAGAGAGGAAATGAAGTAGCCAGGTGGTGAAGTGGTTGAGAAAGGTGGGGATGGATCCAGGGGGCAGTAGATGACGGCCAGCTGAAAGTTACAGGGGGAGAAGATGTGGACAGAGTGGGCTTTGAAAGAGGGGAGAGTAGCAGAGGGAGGCAGTGGAATGGGGGCGAAGGAGCAGGTGTTGGACTGGAGTAGGCCGACACCGCCGTCGTGTTTGTCAGAGGGGCGGGGGGTGTGGGAAAGACTGAATCTGCTATCAGATAGTGCAGCAGGGGAGGCCATGTTGGAGGGGTGAGCCAGGTCTCTGTGATGGCAAGGAATGAGAGTTTTTTAGAGATAAAGAGTTTGTGGATGTATGGGAGTTTATTACAGACTGAGCAGGTGTTCCAGAGTGCGCCTGGCAGGGAGATTAGGGGAGCAGGGGCTGGGTGGATAGGTCGAAGGTTGGTGAGGTTGCGAGGGTGGGTGATTGTGAGGTTACGAGAGTTGGTGATGGGTCGTGGGAGTGGGGTGTAGGTGGCTGTGGGGATGTGGATGTATGGGAGTTTATTACAGACTGAGCGGGCATTCCAGAGTGCGCCTGGCAGGGAGATTAGGGGAGCAGGGGCTGGGGGGATAGGTCGAAGGTTGGTGAGATTGCAAGGGTGGGTGATTGTGAGGTTACGAGAGTTGGTGATGGGTCGTGGGAGTGGGGTGTAGGTGGCTGTGGGGATGTGGTTGGGAGGGCCGGGATTAGGGAAAATGTCGCCAGCGTCCAGGAGGAGCAGGGAGAGGGTTAGCAGGTGGGAGCAGGAAAGTTTGTGGATGTATGGGAGTTTATTACAGACTGAGCGGGCGTTCCAGAGTGCGCCTAGCAGGGAGATTAGGGGAGCAGGGGCTGGGATGATAGGTCGAAGGTTGGTGAGGTTGCGAGGGTGGGTGATTGTGAGGTTACGAGAGTTGGTGATGGGTCGTGGGAGTGGGGTGTAGGTGGCTGTGGGGATGTGGGTGGGAGGGCCGGGATTAGGGGAAATGTCGCCAGCGTCCAGGAGGAGCAGGGAGAGGGTTAGCAGGTGGGAGCAGGAGAGTTTGTGGATGTATGGGAGTTTATTACAGACTGAGCGGGCGTTCCAGAGTGCGCCTGGCAGGGAGATTAGGGGAGCAGGGGCTGGGGGGATAGGTCGAAGGTTGGTGAGGTTGCGAGGGTGGGTGATTGTGAGGTTACGAGAGTTGGTGATGGGTCGTGGGAGTGGGGTGTAGGTGGCTGTGGGTATGTGGGTGGGAGGGCCGGGATTAGGGGAAATGTCGCCAGCGTCCAGCAGGAGCAGGGAGAGGGTTAGCAGGTGGGAGCAGGAGAGTTTGTGGATGTATGGGAGTTTATTACAGACTGAGCGGGCGTTCCAGAGTGCGCCTGGCAGGGAGATTAGGGGAGCAGGGGCTGGGGGGATAGGTCGAAGGTTGGTGAGGTTGCGAGGGTGGGTGATTGTGAGGTTACGAGAGTTGGTGATGGGTCATGGGAGTGGGGTGTAGGTGGCTGTGGGGATGTGGTTGGGAGAGCTGGGATTAGGGGAAATGTCGCCAGCAAGCAGGAGGAGCAGGGAGAGGGTTAGCAGGTGGGAGCAGGAGAGCTTACGCGGTGGGCGGGCTTGTTTGGAGATTGAAAGTGAAGGAATAGTTCAAATAAGTGGGTGAGGTGGTTAGGTAGGATGGAGGGTGAGAGAAGTACTTTGTTGCTGGGACTCCATCTTTATTACCCCCCCATGCCCTCTGACGTAGTCCACAACGATGGTCCCACAATGGTCAGTCACATCCAGAGACTGCAGAAAAGGATCAAAGGTCCTTTAGCTGCAGTCTCTGGGGTCACACTGATGCTGCACTGTATGGCAATGATCTGTCATACAGTGGAGCTGTCAGTGCTGCAAACCCAAGTCCCAGAGATCACATGATCTCTGAGGCTTGGGTCAAGTTACAAGATGTCGCCATGGCAACCTCTGGTTAACATGGAGATCTGCCCATCACAATTACATTATGATGGGCCGATCACTATGGGGAGTGACCCTGCACCCCCTCTCCCCGGACCCTAAATGCTGTGATCGTAAGATCACAGCGCTTAGGGGGCGACACAGAGCAAGGGACAGCGAGCACATAGTGATCGCTGCCCCTTGCTATCAGATCGCTCCTCTCAGCTTCATCTCCTCTATGAAGGGGATGAGGCTGAGAGGAGCGGGGCAGAGCTGGTGGGCGGGCAGCACAGGATGGAGAGTGGGCACCGGAGAAGATGGAGGAGGGGCTGCAGAAGGAGCCAAGTGGATGGGAGGAGAGCCGGGAGCAGAGGGGCAAGAGCAGGGAGAGGAGACCGGGAACCGGGTAGAAGAGGGAGGAGAGTGGAGGGAGGAGGGAACAGAGCTGGGAGCAGAGGCAGAAGAGTGGGGAGAGGAGGTGAGCAGGGCACAGTTCGGGAGCCTGGAGAGTGGGGAGAAGAGGGAGGAGAGCAGCAGGAGGAGACTGGGAAGAGGAGGGAGAAGAGCGGGCACCGGAGAGCGGGGCACTGAGAGCGAGGACCAGGCATAGTAGTGAAGGGGTGGCGGGCACAGGCAGGGGATGATTGCAGGAGCCGGACACAGCTGACAACCCGCCTCCTGCAGCGATCATGCAGGGAAGTGCTGATATTCAGTATTTTCCTGCGCGATCATGTGATCAGTCAGTCAGATTGACTGACCGATCACATCGCTCTGAGTGTGGGGACCACTAAAAAGCTGTTAGAATTGAACTGTCACTGTTTGTTTACAAGCAGTAAAGGGCCTGTCACACGCGTCAATATCGCCTGCTCGATATCGGCTGCACGTGACGTTGCAGCGATATTGATGCGTGTGACATACTGCATCAACCAGCGATAAATCGCTGGTTGATGATCGCCAGGTTTTAGAATCAGTCCTAAAACCTGGCGATTGTCGCCCGGTGGACACGCAGCATCGCTGCGTGTGACACCGGGAGCGAGCGATATTCCAGCTCCCAGCGCCTCTCACAAGCGCTGGGAGCTGGTATCCAAGGTACACTGCGGGTAACTAGGCAGCTCGCGCTGCCTAGATACCCGACGTGTACCTTAGTTACCAGCCTCCTCCGCTCACCCGGTGAGCGGAGGAGGCTGGTAACTAAGGTACACGTCGGGTATCTAGGCAGCGCGCGCTGCCTAGTTACCCGCAGTGTACCTTGGAGACCAGGCTGCTCCCGCTTCCAGCAGGCTGGCAGCGGGAGCAGGACATCGTGGAAACGATATTTAAATCGTTTCCATGATGTCACTGGTCAATTGATCGCTGGTGAGTCTGCCTGTGTGACAGCTCACCAGCGACAGCCGTCAATGTCGTCAGCGATCAGATCGCTGACGACATTGACGCGTGTGACAGGACCTTAAGAGTTCAAAGCCATGATGAGTTTAGCGGTCATTGGTCGTAATGGGGTTAAGGTAAAATTAATTTTATGGTACATATGTAGAATCAGTTTGCTAATTTGTCACTACATTGTGATGGATTGATTGCACAACTACAACAGAAATGAAATGTGTTGGATTATTCTAGTAAATAGTAGCGCCTATAAGAGGAAAACGACTAATTCAACTTTGAAACATAAAATGGCTTGTTAAAGTAATTATATAACACAACAGACATTCAAATGCTGTATATAGATGATGGTTTCCCAATGGGTTTTATTAAAATAGGTTTCATATATTACAGGTAAAGGAAGCAGAGTGAGACATCTACTCCCAGATCAGTGTCTGGCCTCTGTTGTTCATCTAGCTGATTATCCGTAAAAAAATGTCTCAGGAGGAATAATCAGTCCCTACTTGCTGTAAGAACAGAGTCTCTAAGGATTTATTGTTGTCACTGTATTAGTGAAAAAAAACTCTAGAAGTAAGTTCAACTCTGAAAAGATTTAATACAGCACATGAATTTACTTATACAGACTTCATTATCGGCTTGCATACTAGTGTACCAGCAGTTACGAGATGTCTTGAAAGGCTAGTTGAATTACTAACCAATTGCCATAAAAAATCTATTGACTAAACATATATGATATACTGGAAAGAAAAAAGCAATCTTTATGATCAAGTTGCTTTTTCTTGAAAAAAGGGAAAAAATTAGCACTCTTGGTTTATTATATAACAATTCATTTGAATGGAGTCTAAGGGTACTGTCACACCGTCGATTACTTAGGCGATGCAGGGGTATGGCCTATTGGCACCGATATCAACCCTGCATCGCCTAATGCAATTAGGCGATGGTGACGCCTTTTAGTGGTCGCCTGGTTTCAGAGCAGTGCCCCATGTAAACGGCCGACGGCAATCTGCCAGGCGATGGGAGACATAGGCTCCCATGTTAAGGCATCCTCGCTGGGGTTTTAAGAAACCCAGCGGCAATGCCGCCTGTAAGATCGCCAGGACGTCGCCGGAGGTGTCGCCCCATGTAAATGGGGGATGGCGACGCTGGCGGGGGCGGCAAAAACGTGCGCGCTCCCGCCTGTCACCGCCACATCTCCGGTGCCGTCGCATAGTGTGACGGTACCCTAAGAGAGACTCCATCACCTCTGCCAAAGCCACTGCCAGTGTAATGGACAATGTCCAGCTGCCAGCGCGCCACAAACGATATACGCTGTGATCAGCAGATAGCCTGGTATCTGCATTTGGAATGGGGTTGTCAAAGTGGACAAATGCTATGTATGTAACCCTCTTCAGTGATTCCCAAAAAAGAGCCAAGAATTAAGACCGGGGTCAGATGAGCGTATGGCATACGAGCATATGGCAAGCAAGCGTGAACCGAGTATCATTTAGTGCACTCCGATCCAACGGTCAGATCACAGCTACGCAGGAGAGGGAGAGATTATTCTCTGTATCTTCTCCATTGCCTGCCTCGGTGTATATCACACTGCACTCACATGACATCATATAAATTCAGTCCAATGTTTCACTCGCATCCATAGACTTGTATGGCCAAATAAGAATCGAGACTCACTGACAATTGCAGCATGCTTTGATTTCTTCCTCAGTCAATTAGGACTGAGGAAAACTTTGCAGATCTGAACTGCCTCATTGCCTAAGATTAGGCTGAGTGCAATGCAAGATTCTCTTGCATTGCACTCATGGAAATCTCACGGTCATGTGACCCCAGCCTAAGAGTCAGATATAGGACTGGGTTCACAGGACCCGCGCTGCTGATAGAGGGGACGGCCAAAGAGTTGTTGATAGCATGTGGCTAAGTAATAAATAAGGAGAGACACTGATGATCCAAGTAGGAATTAGATCGCACAGGAAATACAGCAACTCCTCTGGGTTTGCGACATCGGTGTTTCTCCGTGTCAGCATCCTAGCGCTCCTGTATTTCCTGTGTGATCTAATTCCAACTTGGATCATCAGCGTCTCTCCCCAGACAGCATTGTAAAGGTGCTGTGCATTTTTTTGCAGATATAGTTTTCATTTTTACTATGATTTCCATTTTTAGATAAATATTTTTACATTTGTGATTCCTCCTTTCTATATTTTTTGTGGCATTTTGATGCCTATGATCTTAAATTGACAAATTGATTTCTTTTTTACGGTGCAGGATGACGATACACGTCCTCCTTCTTACTCTGTCGTCATTCATGACGTATACAACATCTGTTTATGTCTGGCTATATAAAGTTTCAACCTGTATCATGCTAGTTATTATGTGCTCCCTGAGGAAGGAGTCGGGTCTGACTAATAAAAAGCCACATGCTATCAACAACTCTTTGGCCGTCCCTTCTATCAACAGTGCGGGTCCGGTGATCTGCCTCGTGTACCATGGTTTCCTGTCATTGTGTGGACCCTGCAGCAGCCATATTACGTGCATGCCGGTTCTGTGCTACACAACATGTCCAGGTAAGCAGTGATCATTTACACTTTGCAAACTTTGAAATAAGACCCTATTGTGCTCTCTTTCCTTCCTAGCTCTTAATATTGCTATTGCATCACATTGTTGTTTGGACCAGCCTAGGAGTGGCTCTCACCTTGTACATGGTACTTGTCCTGACCATATATTACATTCTGACTAATTAATTTGAATGCATATAGGTAACTCTACATTTTTATGCTGCAGGGGATGTCAGATGATCACTAAGAATTTTAGAAGTCAAACCTGCATTGTTCAATTGATTTTTTGGGTGGCTTGCTTAAAATTGTATGATATAATGGCTAACATTTCTTAAAACTTTTTAACCTTTAAATATATCTGTGTTCTCAGTGCACTAACCACTTGGCTCCCTTAATACAATATTCTTGGTGGAGATATTGCAATGGATGGCAAATAATAACACCATTGATATTTCATTGAGGCTGGGGTTACACATAGAAATCCGTTTTTGGAAGTCCTTTTCATCACCAATCCGTTTTTTATAGGGTGCTTTTTGTGTCTCCTGCACTCCTGTACGTTTTTGGACTTAGTCATTTTTTCATTAAAAACGCATGTGCGTTAACGCATGCGCACACGCAAGTGCCTATATATGCCATGCGTTAACGCATGCGTTTCCCATAGGGCCCCATGTTAAAAAAAACGCATAAAAACGCATGCGTTTTTTAACTGATGCCAAAAACGCTGTTTACTGCGTTTTTGGCTCAAAAACGACAGGGCAATGTTTTGAGCTCCAGAGAAAAACGCACAGGGTGTTTATTACACCCAATGCGTTTTTCTGTCAGTTTTTGGACTTAGAAAAAAAAAATGACAAAACTGAAGCCAAAAACGGACTGAGGGCTTATGTGTAACCCCAGCCTAATAGTGATTAGCTGCAGTTTTCACGAAGTAATGAATAACATGTCACACTGAAAAGATAACAAGGTGTTGCCTGTGACATAAATTACACCCAAGACAGAAAAAAAAATATGTAAAAAGGAGGCATATTTAAAAACTAGACACTCTTTGCTTAAAGTTAGAGCATTATTTTGGGAATATGAACTGTAAATCTCTTAGCAGATTTCACAGATTTCCAAGACCTCTCAGGCTGGGTTCACACCATGGTTTTGTTCCTGTCTGTGGGGATCCTGTTTATTGCAGGACTACACAGGCAGGAACAAACATGACCGGATGTGTAACCTCAGATGCCATTTCTGTGTCCGGATCTGGGTTTTGAGGGATCCGGACACAGAAAGAGCTGGGAGCTGTACTTTCACTTTTGCAATGTATCTACATACAGTGCGGAAGGGAAAGAAAGCAATGGTTAAAAATAAAAACAAAAATGCTCACCTCTCCGCCTAGTGTCCCGTGATGTGAGGAGTTCATGTCCAATGGGTGCAGGACTTTAATCAGCTGACCAGGCGGGGCAGCAACCCGATCAGTACACTAAACCAGATCCGGGAAATTATCCTGTTTTTTCCCGGATACGGCACCCATAGACTCCCATGTTAAGTGTGCTGGATCGTCCCGGATTTGTTTCTCTCCGGTTTGATCCGTTTTTTTCACCGGAGCCCAAAATTGGAGCAGGACAGGACAGAAATGAATCTGGGACTGAATTCACAAAACCGGATGACCATTTATGACTAATCCAGCACCAAGAGCTACATGATAGGCAAAACAGGATCCTGTTCTGTCCTTTTCAAAATGGATAGAACAGGATCTCAAAAAACATGGTGTGAAGCCATCCTTAATCCCCCATCACACCAAGCGAGATCGCTGCTAAGTCACAAGTTTGGTGATGCAACAGTGACCTCGCCAGCGCTCTCACTATTTATGACACTTAACACTGACCAGGCCCCTGCTGTGAGATCGCTGGTTGTGTCGGAGTTGCCTGGACCATTTTTTTACCGTTGGGGACCCGCTGGGCAGCATGCATCAGTGTGTTTGACAGGGACCATAACCAACGACCTCAATACTACAGGTCTGAGAAACAGGGTCCCAACAACCTCCGTATCATTCTGGATCATTGTTGCATCGCTGGTGAGATCTGACTGTTTGACATCTCACCAGCAAATTCCGACAGTGAGGCACCAACGATCCCTACCAGGTCGTATCGCTGTTGGGATCGCTGTTTCATCGCCAAGTGTGATGGTACCCTTAGACCTTCGCAGCTGGTTTGTTTACATTGTTAATCCTGGTCAGAAAGTTTTTGAAAGTTTATCCTTAATCTCCACTCACCTATCCTGACTTTCAGCTCCTCAGTGTCTTTCCTCCCCGCTGCTGAAGGTTTCACATCCATGTAGGGGACACAGCTTGCATGTGGAAGAAAATGCTTTGATCAGATGAGACTAAAGTAGAACTTTTTGAGCTAAATGCAAAATGCCGTGTGAAAAATAACACTGCAAATCATGTTGAAAACACCACACCCACCATCAAACATGATAGTGGCAACATTATGATGTGGGAAAGCTTTTTTTCAGCAGGGACAGGAAAGCTTTTTGGAGCTAAATACAGGGTGATCGTAGAGGAAAATTGGTTAGGAGGACAAAGACCATGAAGAGACCTAAATCCCTTTGAGAATCTATGACAAAACTTGAAAATTGCTGTGTTCAGAAAATCTCCAGCCAATCTCACTGACATAGAGCTAATTTGCTAAAAAGAAAGAGCAAACATTTCAGCCTCTAGATGTACAAAGCTGGCAGAGACAGACCCCAAAAGACTTGCAGCAATAATTGCAGTAAAAGATGGTGCCACAACTTATTGACCCATGTGGGTTGATTACAAATGAACATCACAAATTTTAGATTTATATTCTTAAAATATTTAAAAAATCATGTATCATTTCCCTTACACTCCAGAAATATTTGCTACTTAGTGTTGGAATATCCCATAAAATTCAAATAAATTTAGGTTTGTGGGTGTTACATGAAAAAGATGTGAAAAAGTTCAAGGGGAATGAATGCTTTTTCCAGGCACTGTGTAGGAATGGTATATCTTGCTCACTACCATTCTAGAATGTTCAATGGACTTTGGGCCACTCTTCTTAGAATTTAGGGAGGTCTCAGCATCAGCAACCTCACGATCACAAATTTACCAGCTGCCTTAAGAATTGAAGATAACTGCTAGTAATGGGACAACCCTTTTCACGAAGAGCAGTGAAAAATAAGTTGTCAGCACAATATTTACCAATATAAACTTACTTTTTCAATTCACAGAAATTCCTAATTTATTTCCTTTGCTAATTGTTCTGATGCATTATCAGTCATGAAGGCATTTAACTATATCTGCTTATGAAGAATATACTTAAAGATCCCTGAAGAGTTAAATATATCAAATGGAACATAACCTCCATTGTCTCTTGCTTACACATTTTATTGTAAAGCTTACATTTTCTTCACCACGTTTTGGCTTATTTAAGAAATATAATAACAGGCTGTAACAGATTAAATGCAGCCTTTGCATTGATATCTTGTCTGTAGTTCATAGCTAGAGTACACTTTATCATTCCACCGCCCTTGCAATTATGGAAGCTTTTACAGTAAAGTAATATAGGGAGGAAAACTCTTCTGTTTTAACTAATCATGAACATTTTCTTGTACAATGGCCACACAGACTATTTTTCCTTATAATACATTTTACATGGCAAGTACAATAAATGAGATTTATAATGAGGCTCTACTGGAAAAGTGCCAATTGAACTTCCGCCACTATAGGCATGGGCATATGATTCCCAATGGTAAATATGGCCTTGATTATAGAACCAAAAACAAATAGCATCCTCTGTTTAAATTAGGATTGCTCCAATGCTCTCTCACTAATGGATTTGGATACCTATTATATTTCAATTATTTTAAAAAGCACATGTGTGTGATTGAGGTAGATCAGAACTGATAACCCAACCATTCATTCCACAATAATCGGATATTTGTAGACTGCTTGGCAGCTAAATTTTAACTTCATGAAAAACTAAGAATAAGAATAAGATAGAAAGAAATTTAGATTTACTCTCTAGTCAAACAGCCATCTATAGACATTATTTCTATTTGGTCTATTTTTCTTGTTAAACCTGTTTTAATGTTGAAAATATTTACCTACCGTATATACTCGTGTATAAGCCGAGTTTTTCAGCCCAAAATTTGGGCTAAAAAGTCTCCCCCTCGGCTTATACACGAGTCACTACGGTATTGTGCTGTGGTGGGGGCTGTGGGGCCGGGGCTGTGGAGGCTGGAGGAGGCGGGGGGAGGCTGCTGTATGAGCGGCCCCATCACGTGGGGCCGCTCATTATATATGCACTGCTTCCCCTGTCAATCAGCGGCAGGGGGAATCAGTTCATATATTCCCCCCAAAAGCTGGCACTCACCCCCCCTTGTAAGGCCCCCCCATCGCTGCTTATACATTACCATTCCGGTGTTCTGATCCGCGCCGCTCCTCGGTGCTTCTTCATGCTCCGTCCTCGCTGGCTGCATCCGGGGATCTCCGGCTGTCGCAGCGATATGACAAACATCGCGCGACGGCCGGAGAATGGAGATCCCGGATGCAGTCAGCGAGGACGGAGCATGAAGAAGCAGCGAGGAGCGGCGCGGATCAGAACACCGGAATGGTAATGTATAAGCAGCGGGGGGGAAGCCTTACAAGGGGGCCGAGTGCCAGCATTTGGGGGCTGTTGGTACCCCAGGGGGCTGCTGGGTACCCCCTGGGGGCTGTTGGTACCCCCTGGGGGCTGTTGGTACCCCCAGGGGGCTGCTGGGTACCCCTGGGGGCTGTTGGTACCCCCAGGGGGCTGCTGGGTACCCCCTGGGGGCTGCTGGGTACCCCCTGGGGGCTGCTGGGTACCCCCTGGGGGCTGTTGGTACCCCAGGGGGCTGTTGGTACCCCCAGGGGGCTGCTGGGTACCCCCAGGGGGCTGTTGGTACCCCCAGGGGGCTGTTGGTACCCCCAGGGGGCTGCTGGGTACCCCCTGGGGGCCGCTGGGTACCCCCTGGGGGGTGCTGTATAACCCCTGGGGGGTGCTGTATAACCCCTGGGGGCTGCTGTATATACTGCTGAGGCCTGTATACCACTGGGGCTGCTGTATATACCACTGGGGCTGCTGTATATACCACTGGGGCTGCTGTATATACCACTGGGGCTGCTGTATATACCACTAGGGCTGCTGTATATACCACTGGGGCTGCTGTATATACTGGTGGGGTCTGTATATACCACTGAGGAGGCTGCTGTATACCACTGGGGTTGCTGTATATACTACTGGGGCTGCCTGTATACTACCACTGGGGCTGTATATACTACTGGGGCTGCCTGTATACTACCACTGGGGCTGTATATACTACTGGGGCTGCTGCTGTATACTACCACTGGGGCTGCTGTATACTACCACTGGGGCTGCTGTATACTACCACTGGGGAGGCCTGTATACCACTGGGGGGGGCCTGTATACCACACTGCTGGGGGCTGTATACCTCTGCTGAGGTCCACCCTCGGCTTATACACGAGTCAATAGGTTTTTCCAGATTTTTGGGCAAAAGTAGGGGGGTCGGCTTATACACGGGTCGGCTTATACACGAGTATATACGGTATATAAATAATACTGATGTTTATTATGTTACATGATGTATTTTGTGATTGGACTTTACTTAACTATTTATTGCTGATAACATATTTGTTTGCATTGTTAAGTTGGGTTTGACTTAAAAACTGTGCCAGTCAGATATACATGGTCAATGGTTTATGCTTTAAAAGTCTACGGAGTTAAAGCCCCACTCCAGCATTTTTATATTTAAGCTCTGGAGTGGTTTTTCACTGTAAGTCATCTGCCCCTTGATTTATTTTCACCTTCCGCCGTTTTCATCTTTTCCTGCCACCATACCGGTTGGTCTTTTTATCCATTTGTCACCTGCCAACATCTCCAGTGTTTCATGGATCAGGACGTAGTTTACAAAGCAGTGTCAATCTATGAGATCCTCGTTTTGGCCTCGTTCTGGCTCTCAGAGATGAATTGGGAGCTTGTGATGTAACGTCTGACTTCTGGCTAGTCGGAAGTCACAAGATGGCACTGCAGGACCGCTACGGTGTCGAAGAAGCTGAAAATGCCAGAGGGTGAGTATGACAGGCAGCAGGTGACTTTCATTTAAAGTGCTAAAAAAAAAAAAAAAAACTGTTGTTGCTTTAAGAGCTGAACCCCAATATTTCATTCAGATACATTGAGGTATATACATATCAGTACTGATCAGTTCTTAAGGTGGTTTCACACTGGCGTTTTTCAGTATTGCGTCGTATCCTTTGAAATCTTGATGCATTCTGATCAGGTATGCGTTCCTATACTTAAAATGGAGTCACATGGACATCAGGTGGCATCAGGTTTTCAACTGATGCAGACAAGTGCTGCGATTTGATGTGCCGCATGGCTGCAGAATGTAGCGTTTTTGCGGTAGAAGATTTTTCAGACAAAATGCTGATGTTCCCGGATGTGGCGCATTGATATCAATGGTGCCACATCCATCCGCGGTTGGATGCAGCTGAACTGGATCAGGAGTAGTTTGAGTACCGGCATTCATTCTCTATCTCTCTGCAGTGCATGCATTTTTGCATGCGTCGACGGATGCAGATGCATGTGTTTTCGTTCTGATCACGATGCAACGCTAGTGTGAAACCAGCCTCAGATGTGCTTATACTTAACAATCGTAAAATGTGCTAGATTTATCTGTGATTCATGCTTGCATAGGGCATTTTTTAACACAATTTGTTTTTCGATTTTACTTCAAAATCTATGACCTGAGCATGAGGAAAATGGACTTAGCATAAACTGATATATAATAAACACTGTTCTGATTTTCTCAGTATTTTTACTTTTTAGCTACTTTTTTATACCAGATGAGTAATTTGGGAAGTGAACTCCAATGGGATCCTGAGATGCATCTTGATTGCATTATTAATTAAAAACACATACATCTATCGGAATGAAAAGCCTTTCTATTTTGGAGGTTGGAGACCCCAGGGCATGGGAGTGCATTCTTTCTTTACAATGCCTGAGGCTTTAATTCTGTTCTCCACCCTAGAGAACTGACACCAAAACATTAATAGAGAAATCTATTGTAAGCTATCAATACCCTGCACATTTCCTAAAGTTTGTCGGTAACAGACGAAGACATGTATCTCCTGTTTCCTTTAATGCTGAAACACTTTCAGTTTTAAACCTTTCTTGTTGTTCTTAACCATAGATGTAAGTAGATGTTACCATGCAGCATGCTGTTATGTCAATGTTGATGTTAAGTAGGTGTTGAAAAATATTCTATTTGTACATATATTGTATACTATTTTAAGGTGTAACTGCCATTTAAATTTCTATTTAATAATAATGTAGAGCAAGTGATTTTAGTAAACTTTCAAATATCTTTTATAAGAGAATTCTGGTTGAAAACCATTCATAAACTTTCTACAAGATGTCCTCACTAGAATGTGTCCGAAGCAGACATATATTTATTTTCAGTTAGATCCGTCTGCAAGTTTCTCACATTGAATACGGGGCATGTAACCGTATTAGGGTAAAGGGGTAGGGTCTACACAGTGGCCATACTGCTTACTGTAGCTCATGAGGTGACAATGTATCACATTTCATCAGGCTACACACAGTTGCTAAGCAATGTCAGAATGTCAGGATCAGTGCAAACTCCTCTTTCCTTGGCATAAGTTTCTGATCTGTCATCTGGCTCCACCCAGCTCAGTCATGATCTCTGTAAACTCCTTCTCTGCTGGCACATCACACTGCTCGCAATTAGCCTGCTATCAGAAGCTGTGGAAATACAACAGTATTGCCAGACACTGAGGGCCTCTGGCCACACCCACACAGCCATAAAACATAGCTTTTAAAAGAGCACAGAAAATTTGAGAAAATAAGTCATATAGCACAAAAAAGCATTATCTTAGCTGCTATGTGACCCATCATTAACACCCAGTGCAGTATTGTGGTTTTTTTTCAATGAAATTACATTTACACTTTAAACATTGTACAGACTGTCATAGATTATGGACAATACATCTGATATTCCCTGATTGTTAATACGTACTGTATTAATTCCAACACACATTATAAATGAAAGTGATAGATTGTAAAACAACAAGACCTTAACATATTGATAATGTTACTGGAAAGTAAGGTGTTTATCTACTAATCTTGGCAATGCACATACCATATGAAGCCAGTCCATAAACATGCAGGTTCCTCATTGTCCTTTTACAGTAGTTTACAGGGAAAGATAAATTGCCATGAAAGATGATCTTTTTGTGCAAACCAAAAGATCATTATAACAGACAGTTGAGCGTTTTGCTCATATGTTAGGTGATTGGCACAATTTGTGTGAAGCGAGAAGCCCTTGGAGTACTCATTTCATGATAATTGTGCAGTGGAAACAAACCTTTAACCTGGATATACTCTTTACATACCTATTTCTCGTAACAAAAGATGATCTTACCTTTTGAAATGTAAATACTGCAAGGATAACATATTTTTTTTTACATAAAATTTTGATTTGCTGCAAATGGCAATTACTGTTAGAATTTCCCAGAAAAGATGCATAACATTTTGAGGACTGCTAAAGATTGTATTCAGTTCAAGCTCTTTATGCACAAGCACAACCCTAGAAATGTGAAAGTGATCTCAACTTAGCCGTCTGGGAGAAAGTGAATGGTGACAGTGGTAACCAAGAGTCTTTGTAACAACACACTGGATTAACAAATCACTTTTTAGGCTTCTAGAGGGTAACAATTATCCTTTCCTCTTTTCTAAATGAAGAACCAATAGATTTTTTCATGTCATTTAAAAATGGGTTTCTTGAGCAGAAATAGGTATGCTATGTTGAAAGTGAAGAAGCAATGGCTTTTCAGCTACAAATGAAAACATGATAACTAGGGATGAGCGAATATACTCGTTAGTATTTGGTACTCGCCGAATAGTACGGTATTCGGCTACTAGTTACTCCGCGAGTTTCCTTGTGAATACTTGCTAGGAGTAACGAGTACAATGTAAGTCAATGGAAAATGCGAGTAATTCCTCAGCTGGACCCTACACAGTGGTTTGGGGGCTGAGGAAAAGGCTGAAATGGGTGCACAATTGTTTAAAAGCCGGCTTTTAAACAATCATTAAGCCCAATCCTCCGCTCCCCCCGCCCAGTCCCACCCTGATCCTGAGTTAGCACAAGGGAGCGGGGAATGCAGGACCAGGGCGGGGAAGCTGGCGGTGAGAAGACTTTACCGCCAGCTTTCCCGTTCTGTGCTGCGCTCCCCATTCCCTGATGCCCCATCCCGGCTCCCTGGTTCTGCACACTGCGCCCTGTCCTAAGTTAGGATCGAGCGGAGATGCGGCGGGGGAGCAGGGAGGGGGCATCAGGGAGTGGGAAGTGGAGCACTTCATAGGAAAGCCGGCAGTGAAGTCTTCTCACTGCCGGCTTTCCCGTCGGTTATTTCAAATAAACAGATGAGGTGTCAGCTGATACTGATCAGCTGTTCATTTGAAATAGCCACGGTGCTGTGAGGGTTCATGTGAGTTCATGCTTGACTGCATGAACTCACATGAACTTTCCCACGGCCACCCAGCGCATAGCTCAGCTAAAAACCCCAGCTGCCTATTTATACCTGGGCGGACACAACAATATAGGGAAGCCCTTTTGTTTATTATTTCATGAATTTCATGAAATAATAATAAAAAAAAATATGTGGGGCTTCGTGCTATTTCTGTGTCCAGACAGGTACAACTAGGCAGCTGGGCTGGAATCCACAGCGCAGGGAGGCCCAAGCTTTCTGGGCCCCCCCCCACTGCGAATTGCAGTCCAAAGCTGCCCCAGAAGATGGCACGTTCATGGAAACACCATCTTTTGGCACTGTTTCCAGCTCATCCAGGGCCCTGGTGCAGTGGCTCACTGGGTAATAAACGGGTTAGGGCCAGCATTGTATTATCAGCTGTCCCTAAGCCAGAAATTCATGGGGTCACGCCAATATTAGACATGACCACTATTAATTTCTATTATTAAAGTGTTAAAAAAAAACACAACACAGAGAAAAAAATCTTTTATTAGAAAAAAAAACAAAACAACACTTAGAGACTCCATCTTTATTAAGAAAATAATCTTCTGTCCGACGTAGTCCAATCCAGTTTTGTTCTTTAGCTCAGCTACATCTCTGGTAGAGAACCTCTACCAGAGATGTAGCTGAGCTGGGTGGCCATGGGAAAGTTCATGTGAGAGCATGCAGTCAAGCATGAACTCACATGAACCCTGACAGCACCGCGGCTATTTTAAATGAACAGTTGATCAGCATCAGCTGATACCTCAGCTGTTCATTTAAAATAACCAGCAGGAAAACCGGCAGTGAGAAGACTTCACCACCGACTTTCCTGTGCTGTGCTACCCGCTCCCTGATGCCCCCTCCCAGCTCCCCCACTGCATCTCAGCCCGATCCTTAGTTAGGACCGGGTGAGAGTGCAGAACCAGGGAGTGGGGAGGGGGCATCATGGAGAGGGGAGCGCAGCACAGAACGGGAAAGTCTTTTCCCCGCCAGCATCCCTGCCCTGGTCCTGCGCTCCCCCTTCCCTTGTGCTGCACTCCCCACCTGGTCCTAACTCAGGATCAGGGTGGGACTTGGCGGGTGGAGTGGAGGATCGGGATGGGGGGCAGAGGATCGGGCTGAATGATTGTTTAAAAACCAGCGACTTTTAAACAATCATGCATCCATTTCAGCCTTTTCCTCAGCCCCTAGAAGGCTGTATAGGATCCAGCTGAGGAATTACTAGCAATACTCGCATTTCCCATTGACTTACATTAGACTCACTACTCGTAACGAGAACCCGAGTATCGGGACCTACTCGCTATGAGTATAGCGAGTCTGAATATTTCACTACTCTCTCATCCCTAATTATAACTCTTTTTCTACCAATGACTAGTATGATGATCACAAAATTAACAATTGCAATGACTTTTTACAGGCTGTCCAAAAGTTATCTCTCAAGTTAGTTGTTTTTAAAGAGAAGAAGCAATGACTTGTCAGCAAGCTGTATAAAAAATATCCTTGTTTTTGGGAAGGTAAAAAATGTCTGTATCGTGTTAGCCAGTAGATAGAAAAATATTAGAATCTGAGAGTCCTCCATGGTTGATACCTTTTAATGGCTAACTGACTGAAAAGATGGTAAACATAGCAAGCTTTCGGGACTCTGTGGCCCCTTTGTCAGGCAGATAGTGACACAGATTCTGAAGACACATACAAATATACATAAGCAAATGAAACAAAAAAAAAAACACCAATCTTAGATGTTACAGTAAATGTGACAGGTGACCTAAAACAAAGTCAGGATAGGGAGGAAGAGATGGGCTGGGGAATTGAATCTAAAAGTCTAAGATAAGCAGAACAATTTGTGTAATGGTTATATGGAAGTGGTCTGTGGAGAACTGAAAATACTTGAATGAGTTGAGGACAGCAATAAAAGGAAGCGAGGAGCACTTTCATGTTTGTGAACAGTGAAGAATGTATGCTACCAACCAGCAGTACAGTATAGCTTGACAACACACTTGACAAGCGCAGTAGATGTGTGTGGGTGCTAGCAGCTGTGGCGGCTGCAGTGACCCACTCTATAGAATAGGATTTGGTAGATAAAGTGATGTCTGGCAATGTAGCATCAGCTCTGGAAGTGTCAAAATGGCACTGTAAAACACATTAGGCAAGCAGGATATGTTTGGTTGGTGGAGTTGTCTAGCAGCAGTAGCAGCTACAGAATTTGAATGTTGTAAAAATAAAATGGGGCAGGCAGGCAGATTTCTAACAGCGTAGAGTTAACACTGACAGCCCAACATCAGCATTACATTACAGCACCATAAAACACAGTGGACAGGCAGAGGATCTATGGCTATTTAGAGGTAGTAGCAGTATCAATGCACTATAACAATATGATGAGACACACAAGGAAATGTCTGACACTGTAGGGCTAACTCTATCAGTCCGGGCAGCAGCACAATATAGATGACATGATGGACAGGAAGTGGATGCCTGGCTAGCCATAGGGCATTGCATTGAAGGAGAGCAATGTAAAATAGTATGGATTTACAGGTGGGCAGATGGTCTGGCCAATCTAATCATTGGCATCATCAGTTCAAGTATGAAAATTGGCATTAATCCATTCCTGATAAATTGTAAGGTATTCCACGCTTAAAGAAGGTAACCTGGTTTGTTTGACTGTGATATAGCCACTAGATGTAAATAGGAAAAAAGAAGAAGTGCATTAGGGTTTTATCTGTAGTATCTGGTGAAAATCTGGGGGCTGAGTTGACCTCACCTGGACAGATTGTGTCAGACACAACCACTGTGAATCCTCCTATGAACAGCTGCTGCAGCACCAGTATTGTGGATACTTAGATGATAGCAGATTGGAGGGAAAGGGTTAATGGCATGCTGCTGTTATAATTAGGATGGAAGTGGAACCTTCAAATAATGTGGTTTAATCTACGTATTTCGGAGTAACCTCCTTAATCAGCAACATCACATTTACATATGGCCTTACAACAAGGCATATATACTATATAGGGCTGGAAAAAAATGCACAATATCGTCGACCGTTGGAGATCAGCTGACAGGTGCGGTATTCGAATAGACAACAGCAAATTAACTCAAATTGATGCAATATTACATAGAGATGAGCATAACAAAAAATATTTATAGATTGTGACAATGAAATACACGTAGAAATAATTAGAAACAATAAAGAAAAAGGAATATATATATATATATGTATATATGTAGATATGGATATAGATATATATACACTGTATTTTTCACTTTACAAGACACACTTGAATAAAAGACACACCCCAAATTTAGTGAAGGAAAAGAGAAAAAAACTTTTTTTATGTTAAATGGGGTTCGTTTTATAATGCCAGGGTCCGTGTTAGAAATCATATATATGTCCCTCATCCTGGTATATATATAACCCCCATCCTGGTACGTAATCCCCTGTGCTGGCACATATGTCTCCTGTGCTGGCACATATAGCCCCTTGTGCTGGCACATATAGCCCCTCGTGCTGGCACATATAGCCCCTCGTGCTGGCACATATAGCCCCTTGTGCTGGCACATATAGCCCCTCGTGCTGGCACATATAGCCCCTCGTGCTGGCAAATATAGCCCCTCATGCTGGCACATATAGCCCCTCGTGCTGGCACATATAGCCCCTCATGCTGGCACATATAGCCCCTCGTGCTGGCACATATAGCCCCTCGTGCTGGCACATATGCCCCCTGTAGTAAAGGAACCTCCAGCAACAAGACCGTCGTCTTCATAAATTAATATTTATTGTGCAAAAAGTGCATAAAAAATTACATAGCTGGCTAGGGGAACGCTGAACACGTTTCGGATGTAAATCCTTTGTCAACAGCATGGTGTATCCACCACCAACTTCTTTTTATGTAATAAAAACAAGCTACTTAAGGTACTGTCACACGTGGCGATGTCGCCCGCGACAGTACACCGTGACGTACACCGATGTCGCGGGCGACATCGCAGGCCAGCTGTCACACGGCATGACGTTTCCGGTGACGTGGCAGCGATGCGGGCGGAGCCGTCGCTCGCTGGGCTGGGCTCAGCCCAGCGAGCGATCCTCAGCAACGCTGCGATATAGTCTGGATCTCGCTGCCAACAGTGTCAGACGGTGCGATCCAGCCTAATCGCTGGTCACAGGTTGACAGGTTTATGAACATGTTCATAAACCTGTCAACCTGCGACCAGCGATAATTTGCAGTTGCGTCGCGCTGTCACACAGCGCGACACACTTGTGATATCGCCCGCGACATCGCTGTTACGTCACTTTTCGGCGATGTCGCGGGCGACATCGCCACGTGTGACACTACCTTAAGTGCACACAGCTGAAAATGAATTACATATGCGAGCTGAAGACAAGCTCTTAAAACACATTTATTTATAAGCAAGGATAACCATCTGAATGCAAGATGAAGAGATTTTTTACAAAAAACCCTGATGGCATGACAAATACACATAACATGAGTACAGTATAATCATAAACGTCATAAGTTCTAATACATATTATTAGGTACATAAGATTTATATGATGGCATTTAATTATTTTTTATATATATATGTATGTCAGCTCATGAATTCATACATCCATACTCAATAAAAATAGAACAAATCTGACCTAAAGTTCATTCCTGCAGGTTGTCTGCAATGTAAGCTCAGTATCCATTGAGCTTCATGTTCTTGAACTTGTCTCTCCCTATCTCTGCCCCGTTCCACTCCTTGAGCAAGCTCTATGCCCTTCACTTTAAGGGAGTCTGTGTTGTCTCCATGCACTTCTAAGAAGTGACATGACAAGCCTGACATTTGTCGACGGCTGGCAACGTTCTCTAGGTTGGCAGCGGTCAGGTGTTCGCCTAGCCTTTTCTTTAAGGATCTTATTGTGCATTCCACATAATCTTTAGCACAACTTGCGCAGGACACTAAAAAACTAGATTAGTGGAATTGATGTTGATAAATGATTTTATATCATACTGACGGTCCATATATTTAAACAACAAACAACGTTAGCCCCCTGTGCTGGCACATATGCCCCTCATGCTGGCACATATGACCCTTGTGCTGGCACATATACTGTTGTGCTGGCACATATAGCCCCCTGTGCTGGCACATATAGCCCCCTGTGCTGGCACATATGCCCCCTGTGCTGGCACATATAGCAACTTATTAAAAAAAATTATTTAATTTTATTTATTCGTTTTATTTTATTCTTGTTTTATTAAGTTCTTGTTTTATTAAAAACTAGCTGTAGCACCCGGCATTGCCCAGGATAGTAACTAACTGTTCTTAGCTATAGCAAAATGGAATGGTTTAACAAAACTCATATTGCACCTAAAAGCCACAAAAGTAAATAGGCCTCCTGCTGTATACTGAGTTCTGTGTGCGGCCTCCTGCTGTATACTGGGGGCTGTGTGCAATCTTCTGCTGTATACTTGGGGCTGTGTGCGGCCTCCCGCTGTATACTGGGGGCTGTGTACATCCTCTGCTCTACACTGGGGCTGTGAGTGGCCTCCTGCTATATATTGGAAACTGTGTGTGGCCTCCTGCTTTATACTGGGGGCTAGGTTGCTATGTGCACTACTATTGTTATTCTTTTGCCTTTACGGACCTGTCCCTGTGGGCTAATCCTGTGACCTATCACATGATCTTTCAAAAGTTGATCATGTGACATGTCACATAATACTTGGTTTTGGGGGGCCCTCATCTTCTAAACAGCCCATGGCCTTGGCTACTCTTAATCTGCCCCTGCTCCTCACTGAGATCAGTTTTGTACTATGCCAAATGTCCAGGGAATTTGAAATGTTATTAGTTGTTAGAAGAATAGCACAGAGGTTTCTTAGATGATTTGGGGTTTGTGTGGCTGCTGCTTTTCTGACAGTCATGTCCTAGTGTGCGGCATTTTCCAAAAGGCCTTGTCTTCAACAGCTTCCCTGAATGTTTAACAGACATGCATAAGCTGTGTAATAATTTGAATGGCCTTTAGCAACCAATCAGAAGCTGAGCTGTGATTGTTTGCTATAGGCCACCTGATAAATATCCAGGCTAACTGACAAAACAGCAAAGGCGGTATCTATTGCCTCACACACACAAACAGTAAATAGGCCTTTTTTGGCTACTGACTGTAAAGCGCATGGTTAAAATTTCCCCTCAAAACATAGTCTATGATGTTCTGTGAGTCAAATGGTGTGGCTGTGTTAAATTTCATGTTTGCAGATGCGACGGTGTGGATTCCTTTAATGGACATACATACACACATATATACACTCAGTTTTAAGGCCCAGTTACACGGTACGAGATTGTGAACGATATCGCTCAAACGTCACGGGTTTGGAGTTGTTGAAACGACATCATTAGGACGTCGTTGCGTGTAACACTGAGATACGACTACGATATATCGTTAGATCGTTGATCGCAGATTTGAGAACATGTTCTCAAATCAAATGATCCTCGATCAGGCAACCTGCTGCATCGTTGTGTGTGACACCGCGATAACGATGTCGTTAACGACTTCTCGTATTCACAACAGTGAACAAGTATCGATCGCTGGGTTGTGTGAACGATAGCTGCTCGCCACATCATTGGTGCATCGTCCACGACATCTAGATGTGTGACATCTCACCAACAATGTCAAAAAGATGTCCTAACGACCGAGATCGTTGGTGATATCTAAACGACATTGAAGCGTGTAACTGTACCTTTACATATTAGATATTCAATAGCATGTTGTGTGAAGTGAGTGTGGTAGTAAGTGTATTATCTCCCTATGCTGCAGGCAGGTAATGCATTGACAATCTGTCTTGAGTGAATGAGGAAGTAAGCACATTATCTCCCTGTGCTACCGGCAAGGAATAAGTTGTGGCTACATTGAGAGGTGACCTGAGGACAGCAAGGCTCAGATATATGGTTATGAGTAACTATGATGGTGAAAAAAACTCACCCTACTCAGGCTGTGGTTCCACATAGAAGTCCGTTTTTGGAAGTGATTTTCATCACCAATCCGTTTTTTATAGGGTGCTTTTTGAGCCTCCTGCACTCCTGAACGTTTTTGGACTTTTCATTAAAAACGCATGCGCAAACGCATGCGCAAACGCATGCGCAAACGCAAGTGCGCATATGCCATGCGTTCGCGCATGCGTTTCCCATAGGGCCCCATGTTAAAAAAACGCATAAAACGAATGCGTTTTTTAACTGATGCCAAAAACGTTGCATGCAACGTTTTTGACTCAAAAACGGACAGGGCAATGTTTGGAGCTCCAGAGAAAAACGGACAGGGTGTTTATTACATCCAATCCGTTTTTCTGTCAGTTTTTGGACTTAGAAAAAAAAAATGAGAAAACTGAAGCCAAAAACGGACTGAGGGCTCATGTGGAACCCAGCCTCACCGGTACACCTTAGACCATGAGAAAAGAATTTACTGTGACTGTGCGCTCCTCCAAAAGTGTCAGGGATCGTGACATGAGGATGTTTTTAGAATGTGGAATAGTAAATGGTTGGTTATGTAATATGTAAGACAAGTGCAAGTGCTGAAAGCAAATGCTTCTATTTGTTAGCGGCCCATTGCTTTTTGTCATAGGCCATGTTCACACACATGCGTTTTTTTGCCCATCCCTGCGTTTTTTGGGCTGATAAAAAAAACGCAGGTGCGTTAACGCAGGGTACATTTGGGTGTACATGCGTTTTTCTGCTCCATTTGCGTTTTTTTCCCCCAGTCCAAAAAACGCTGCAGCGTTTTTGGGTGCTGTAAAAAAACGCATGTGCGTTTTCCCAAAAATGCATGCGTTTTTTTAACATGGGCCCCTATGGGAAACGCATGCGTTAACGCAGGTGCCTATATGTGCCCTGCGTTAATGCATGCGTTTCCCATAGGGGCCCATGTTAAAAAAACGCATGCGTTTTTGGGAAAACGCACATGCATTTCTATAACATGGGGCCCTATGGGAAACGCATGCGTTTTTAAAAGGCACATTTATGCACCCTGCGTTAACGCTTGCGTTTTTGCCTGCGTTTTTGGTGAAAAAATGACTAAGTCCAAAAACGTGGCAAATCCTTTCAGACACACAAGGGACATTTTTTAGCACTCTTAAAAAAACGCAAGTGCTTTTAAGAGTGCTAAAAAAACGCAAATTGTGTGTGAACATGGCCATAGAAGGGTCTTGAGCTGGGGACCCCCTGTATTACATTCATTTACATACGTATATTTCTCTCCTAATGTCTTTTTCTCTCATACTGCCATTAACTGCATTCTTGTAAAAATAACTGTAGAAAGAGACCCTGCTTGAATTTACAGATGTTTAGCGTTCTGAATGCACAGAATGGTTCTAGTACTGGAAGACTTTTTACTTTTCCTTACCATACTGTGTAGCATTAGGTATCAGTGATTATGCATGGCCTAAGCACACAGTTATAATGGGTCACCCCATGAGAGTAAATGTGAGAATTATTCTTTGTTGTCCCTTTCCTAAGCGACAGAAAACTAAGTAAAGTGATGAGCATTTTATGGTTATAAGAATATAAAAAGAAAAACTGCAGCTTTTTTGTCTCACGGGAACATGTAGCTCCTGGCACAATCTTGGGCATACAAGTGTTTATTCAGCAAAAACCTAACTTTTAGGATATTTCTTCAGCAGCCTGCTCCATTTTCCTCCTGTCTTTTTGAAATTCAAATGTATTCTCAGAGCGGAGTGGGTGGATTGGGCAATATTTGGGAGTATCATCACATACAAATAGATTCATTTTCTCTTTGAGTTCAAAAGAAATATGTTGGTTTTGATGTGTCGTTTCAGAATGATATAATAGGACACATTTTTCTGTGAAGGAATCAGAAAAACTGAAAATACCCATTTATGACTCTAGAATAGATGCATTTTATGCTACATGACTTGTGATGCTTAGTGGAAATGTGATGGTTTACATGAGAGGCCCCTGGATATGGTTGGTAAGATGTATGTTTGTAAAATGTGTAAACTGTACTGCATGAAAACAGCAAACACTAGCATTTTGGGGTATTCTCCAATAAATGGTCTAGTCAGTGGGATGACATGAAATATTCACAAGCAACTGATGTGATGCAAAGCCCTGTCTTAGTGGTTAAAAATGTAATAAAAAAGAATAAGAATGAAATGAATTTAAAAAATGTAAAAAAAAATCTGGTACATTTCGATATCACTGATACTATGTGCAATTACCATTACCGAATGTGGTTTTACCGTGTGCCTTCATACTATCTTTTGATAATAAAATAGCAACCCTCATTCCACATCTGGATGCATTAACGCATCCGGTTTTGGAATGTGGGTTTTTGCAATTTCAAAGGGATCCTGTCACCTCCAAAACGCCTCCTAAGCTAGCAAAACATGTCCCTACAGCATCCCATCACTAATCTCACACTTTTGTCTCCTAAAAGCATCCTGTGAAAGTGGAGAAAAACGTTTTAATACTTACTCATTAGTGATTATAATTAGCAGGGGCCATATTCTTTAGTCACCAGGGCATGTTGTTTTGCAGGCTCCAGGATCCACCCTCTCTCTGTCTGTGCTGCTGCGATGTGCAGCTGAAGGCAGGACTAATGATTTGTATTCCGTGAGTGATAGAGAGGGGGAGGGTAAAGCCTGCCCAAGCAGAGGAACGCAGAGAGAGGGTGGATCCTGGAGCTGAAAACAGCCCGCCCTGGTGACTAAAGAATATAGCACCTGCTAATTATAATCACTAATGAGTAAGTATTAAAATGTTTTTATGCACTTTAAAGGATGCTTTTAGGAGACAAAAGGAGTGTGAGATTAGTGATGGGATGCTGCAGGGACATGTTTTTCTAGCTGAGGAGCCGTTCTGGAGGTGACAGGATCCCTTTTAAAACTGCATCCGGATCCGGTCCCATACCTTGCGGTTCCGGATCCGGTCTCATAGGTGCCCATCTTAATAAAACCGCATCTGGTTTTTCAACCGCTGCGAAAAATTCAGTCTGCATGATTTTTACCGCAGGCTGCAAAACCGGATGCGGCACATAGTGCAATCCGGTTTTTCTATTGAAGCCTATGGGCTGCAGATCTGGCTGCGGCTTTGAGCATTTCTAATGCTCAACACCAGATCCAGATGTAAAAAAATACCGCAGGTGTGACCCTAGTCTAAGGCTAGGGTCACACTTGCATGCGTTTATTAAGGTTGCTTTTTGCAGCCTGCGTTTTTGGGCTGCGTTTTTGCTGTTAGGTTAGCCTTAAAAAAGCATGCAAAAACGCATGGTACCATTTAGTGCCATGCGTTTTTGCACATGTTTCCGATAGGGCCCCATGTTAAAAAAACGCATGCGTTTTTGAAAAAGCACCAAAAAATGCATCATGATGGCGGTTTGAAAGCCATATTGCAGGTGGTTAAGGGGGGAGGAAGAGGAGAGGTGGGAGGACAGTTCGAGATGGACGTGGTGTTCCAGTAGTTTTGAGGCAAAGGGGAGAAATGATATTGGGCGATAGAAAGAGATGATGGGTCGAGGGAAGGCTTTTTGAGGATGGGTGTGATCAAGGCGTGCTTGAAGGATGAGGGGAAGACACCAGTAGTAAGTGATAGTTGAAAAGATAGGGTAGGGCTGGGATGAAGACAGAGGTGAAGCTGCAAATGAGATGGCATGGGAGAGGGTCAAGGCGCTGGTGGTGAGGTGTGATTTTGATAGGAGGGAAGACAGCTGTTCTTCTGAAAAAGTGAAGTAGCAGTCTTTGGAAGGAGATGGCAGTCTAGTTGTGAAGAGAGGCTGCGGGGACAGTGGGTCAAAGCTGCATCTGACGTTGTCGATCTTCTGTTTGAAAAAGGAGGCAAAGTCTTTGACTGAGATAAGAGGAGAGGGAGGAGGTACAGGGGGTCAGAGTAGGGAATTGAAAGTTTTAAATGGCTGTTTGGAATTGTGGGATAGGGTGGATATTAAAGAGAAGAAGTAGTCTTGTTTTGCGGCAGTGAGTGTGCACTTGAAGTTAGTGAAGTGTTCAGTGGAACGAGATTTCTTCCATCTCCGCTCAGCTACCCTGGAAGCGTGTTTCAGGTCTTTAGTGTGGGTGGTGTGCCAGGGTTGCCTGTTTGTGTGCAGATTGCTGTATGCAGTAGTTATAGTAGTGTTGTATTGGGTGGTAGCAATGTTCGTGTCGTGTAAGGAATCTATGTTGGGGAGGGGGAGAAGGGATTCTGAGAATGAGTGAAGATCTCTATGCTGTAGGTTTCGGCGAGGAAGGGTGAGATTGCAGGGTGGGGGAAGTGAAGAGGGGAGGAGAGGAAGGAGAAAGTCAGAATATTGTGCTCAGACATGGGGAGGGGTGAGTTTGAGAGATTATTGAGAAAGCATAGGTGGGTGAAGATGTTGCTATGGGCTCTTTTGTAACCTCATAGATAAGTTGTTGCTGCGCTCTTGAGGTAATTTTGGTTGGCCTGGTTTTGCCATTTTTGGATAATGACTCTCATTGCTGTTCACTTGAGTCCCGAAGCTTTAGAAATGGCTTTATAACCTTTTCAGATTGATAGATTTAAATTTTATTTGTTTCTCATTTGTTCCTGAGTTTGATTTGATCACGCTATGATGTCTAGCTTTTGAAGATCTTTTGGTCTACTTCTCTTTCTCAGGCAGGTGTAATCAGGCATGGATGTGGGTAGGGAAATTGAACTCAGCTTCCCAAAGATGTGATAAACCACAGGTTATTTATGTTTTAAGGGAGGAGGCAATCACTTTTTCACACAGGGACCTTTAGGTTTGGATTTCCTTTTCCCTTCATTTATGAACTGCATTTTATGTTTACTTATGTTATCTTGTTCTAATATTTAAATTTGTTTGGGGATCTGAAACAAGAATAAGAAATCAGGAAGGGGCAAAAACGTTTTTACATCACTGTACATACATATGTATATGTATAAATAAATATATTTTTGGCATTGCCATATCCAATAATGTCTGATCTAAAAAATATAAAATGAAAATTATGCAAACGGTAAACACTTTAAGCCATGGACGAGGAACCATTTTTCTGCTGAGGGCCATTTGTAAATTTCTACAACCCTTCGGGGGCCATACAAAATTATCAACTTAAAAATTATCCGCTATATTTGTTTAAGCAATCAACTCACCCCTACTGTGGTGGCTGGGGCTGCTTCTCTTTGGCGTGGGTGATATTGGTCATGTTGCTTCTCAACAGCTTTTCCAGGTTTGCTATAGCCCTAGACATCACAGGAGAGGCTGGGAGCATATCCCTCACTGGGGGGGCTGAGGCTGGAGCATAGAGATCACTGGGGAGATGGATTGTAAGGGCAGACAGTCGGCAAAACGAGTCTGCCAGCCTGAGCACTGTGGTCCCCAGGAAACTGCCTGGGGACAGCAAAAAAGTAATCGAGGGCCACATTCGGTCCTGGGACCTGAGGTTCCCAACCCCTGCTGTAAGCAAAAAGTTTGGAAAATGCTAACATTTAAATTGTAAAACAATATAGTAAGAAGTTACCAAAATGTGATATTAATAAAAAAATGGCATCAATTAAAACATTTGCTCGATCTGCAGGAAAGAAGCCATAACACAGCTTCATTGACCAAAAACGGAAAATATTATAGGTCTCAGTAAATGGTGACACAATCAATTATTTTTTTTTTTTTCACTATTAAAATAATAAAAACAACTGCACGAGTTTCGTATTGCCATGATTGTACTAACCTGGACAATCATGATGTAAGGTCATTTTTATCATAGAATGTATATCTTAAAAACAACACCCTAAAAATAATGTGAAAATTGTGTTTTGTTTGTGCAATTTAGAAGGAAAGAAAAGAAGCAGGTATATTTGACCGGGATCAGGGAAATAAGAGACACTCCAAAAGGAGATCAAGAAAAATATATCATTTATTAAATATCATCGGAAAAAACAGAGACCAACAAACATTTAAAAACCATTAAAAAGGTGGGAGACCCACCAACAGAGACAACAGTCTTGCAGTACAGATCAAAACAAACCTCACATAAATGAAGTGGGCATGTCAGCCAATACAAATTAGGGGATGATAGGGGACCCAGTAAGAAATAATAATCATAAATCATTAAATGGACCCTGTCACATAGAAAGACACAGCATTAGGGAATCAAAATACAGAATAGAAATAAACGGATCTGACAAAATGCACAATAGAGTACACATATCAAAATACTGAGCACAAAATGGTGTTAAACAACTGAGTACAAATGATGTACCAAGGTTTGCCCAGCCAGTGACTCATACATAAGGTGCAAAATAATGCTTTTGTAAACCTAATCCCTAGAGATGAAACAAGCAGTGTAAGTAGTCAGTGACAAGGAGATAAACCAGAAAAACCTGGAATGAAAAACATGAAAAGATATACAAAGACTAATGTAAGAAAGGATCATTGGTGCACAAACAGTGCAACCACATCCTGGGTATAGTTACCGGCATCCCCATCAACCACAAGACTGTATGCTCAAAAATGCCCGACACCCGACGCGTGTCGCTGCCTATAAGACGGCTTCCTAAGGGGAGGGATCTGTCGGTACACTGTTTACATCCATGTTATATATGACAATGATCAAGGATAATGTGGCCCACCTGTTGGTGTATCGTGGTCTGCAGCCGCTAGACCGGAAACTGGAGGGTGAAAGTGAGGACAGCGTGATGACGCATAATGTCGCGTCAGCACGCCACGGGTATTCGTGATGTGCGTATCGTCGCCTAGCGACGAGAGCGCGTGCGCAGACCGGCCGGTCTATGGAGAGTGCGCATGTGCACTTCTTGAAGGTTATTAGATACACAGCGGTGTTCTAATTGTTGATATGAGCATTTTATAAGGATTGATTGTGCAATTTCACCGCATTTTGACTTTTTTTCTTGTTTTCCAATACAGTGTATGATAAAATGAATGGTGTCAATCAAACATACAACTCATTGCACAAAGAAACAACCAACATTTATCTATGTGGACATAAAAAGCAAAAAAGTTAATGCTCTTAGATGAAGTGGAGAAAAAGTAAAAAAAAAAATAGACATTGGCCATGTTGGAAAAGGGATAAAGTTCCATGTTTGTTTATAATAATAGAGATGGCCAAATACTTCCATATAAGATTAGATTCCATGTGTCTTTATGATTTATGATGTTTACAGATGTTGTTTGTTTAGGAAGAATATGCCTTCTAATTAGCAATGAGTGGATCAGACAAAATTAAAATTTCCCTGCATGTACATTTTTCTCCAGGACATTTGATTCACAGAGAAGTTAATTAATCTTATTTAATACCCCTTATCCTATGAACATTCTGCAGAACCCAGAACATAATAAGAGTAATATTTCAAAAATTTAAAATTCCTTATACTCAACTTATATAAAATATAAGGGGAGACAACAGAGGCGCAATAGTGCCCTATCACTCAGTAAGAATAGGGTCTTATAGGTGTAAACAGGTTTCACTAACCTGATCCAGTTGTGACTCCCACAACTGGAATAAAGGCGTTGGTTTTAGTATTTGTAGGCTGCTGCTGGACTTCCACCTCCTCAGGATAATGAGTACTTCAAGAGTTTTGGGGTCAACAGGTGCACCACAGTCCGCGCTGCCCGGTCATCCAAGGAGTCACACGGGAAACAGTGTTCCAAGTAAAAGTTTCTTTATTCTTCAAAACCGACGCATTTCGGCGCCCAATCCTGGCACCGTCCTCAGGGTATTCTGAGGACGGTGCCAGGATTGGGCGCCGAAACGCGTCGGTTTTGAAGAATAAAGAAACTTTTACTTGGAACACTGTTTCCCGTGTGACTCCTTGGATGACCGGGCAGCGCGGACTGTGGCGCACCTGTTGACCCCAAAACTCTTGTTATACTCAACTTAGATCTTTTCACTGCCACCTGTCCTCGTCACCTATTGTGATTGCTGTCAGCCATGCTAAACTCCATGGGTGGATTATGCACATGTGTCTAGGTTAAGAGGTACACAAAGATTACAGCCTCACGTGAAAGTCTCGTAGATATGAGTCCAGACGACAACAATTGGAAGATGCATCAAGGACTGGACAAGTAGGGGTGAGGAGCAAAGGGGCTACTAGGTGAGTCGTGGGATGAGTATAATAATTTTTTTTTACATTTTGATCGCCTTTTACTTTAGAAAAATGGTGATTGTCAGCTGCCATTTTGCTGAATATGTATTGAAGCGAATTACAAAATTATCAGGATTTAGGCCAGTGGCGGGGAACCATTTTTCTGCCGAGGGCCATTTGGAAATTTCTACTATCCTTCGGGGGCCGTACAAAATTATCAACTTGAAAATTACCCGATATATTTGATTAAACAATCACCTCCCCCCTACTGTGGTGGCTGGACCTGCTTCTCTTTCATGTGGCTGTGATGTTTGGTGTTATTGATCATATTGCTTCTCAACTGCTTTTTCAGGTTTACTAGGGCCATAGACATCAAAAGGTAGGCTGGGGCATATACTTCACCGGCAGGCTGAGCCTTGGGCATACTGATCATTGGAAAGCTGGATTTAAAAGGCAAGCACTCAGCAAAACGTGTCTGCCAGTGTGAGCCTTGTGCCCCCCAGGAACCTGCCCGGGCGCTGCAGAAAAGTCATCGAGGATGCGGCCCTGGGGCCTGAGGTTCCCCAACCCTGATTTAGGCGAATGCAAATTTTTTGTGAAATTCAAGTAGAATTCAATGCTTTTCAAATTTATTCACTCTACTTATAATCCCTTGGGATCCCTCACTTCAGATACTAGCTATATTTTTTAGATATTACCTGATACAAATTATAGGTTATCAGCATTATTTATTTCCAGCTATGTCAGGTATACTTTTAAGAAATTTGATATTATAAAATCTTGAGGAAGATTTATAACCCATCAAAAGCACATTGTTTTTTTTTTTCAAAATCACCTTTGAAAAATGAATGCTGGAGTCTGCCATGGGCAAGAACTACTCATTACCTTGCTTTGGATTAGATAAATAGTCCCCATAATCTTCTGACTGCAGAGGAGCCAATAAGATTAGTGTTCTTCATAGCCCTGGGTACTATATTTATGCCAACATTATACACAATAGTGCAGATTTATCTAAACTATCTATTTCACAGAAATTGCAAACTTAAAATAGATAAACTTAAAACACAAGAAATTTATTACATATGGTTTATGCTGTTTGATAAATGTTTCTAATTTTATGGGTATCCAGCCGAAGAATACGACACATTTTAGTTGGTTTAGTTTGTGCTAGAAAATGCAGCCAAGCCCCTATTCACCTAGCCACATCCCCTTTCAGCAAGCCCTCGCTTCTTATACTAAGTTAATAAATTGTGTTTTTGCTGCATTTTTTTAAAGCAAATTAAAAGATGCCTTTTACAGTACCAACAAAAGCTAAGCTATGAGATTTCAGAAATTTCCTGCAGACAATTGTTTTTTTCCTGACTGAATAGAAAACTGATGTGTTTTTGAAAACTGCCGCACGTCAGTTCTTTCAGCATTTTTGTAGCTAATTTTTACTATAGAAAGCAATGAGGAACTGCAAGAAAGCTGCAAAAATGCAACCTTGCATATATGCTGCAGTTTTGCGGCATTTTTGGTGATTAAACCTAACTTTATTAAAGGGAACAAACAAGAAGGATTAAGGGCTAAAAAGGGAAGCCAGTGCCTTACAGACACTTGGATACTGAGTGAAATGAGAGGAACCCAGTGTGCAGCAGTGTGTCACTATGTGGTTTTGGGTTATTTGTGATACTCCCTGTGTGCTCTAAGCCAAACCCTCCTCCCTCCCTGTCACTATTTAGCAGCCCAAGGGCACTTGACATCACGCATACTGATAGCACTATGCCAGGCGTCCTGTGTAAGCTCGGGCACACACAAAGTATGCGCGAAGTCAGATCTCCCGGGGCTTCTAAATAGTGAAAGGCTTAGATCCGACAGGAGAGTAATAAATATAACCCAACCCCACATAGTGACACACTGCTGCACACTTCATTCATCTCCTCCCCTCTTTGCCATAACTTTTATAACAGTTTTCTCTGCAATCAAACCTTAAATCATTGAAGTAAAGGTATGATTGCACTCAGCATCCCAGTGCCTGTAAGGCACTGGCTTCACTTTATAGCCTTAAATCCTGCTGGTTGGTTCTCTTTAAACATGTATTGTCTACAAATAACATACAGTCATGGCCAAAAGTATTCACACCCTGCAATTCTGTCAGATACTACTCAGTTTCTTCCTGAAAATGATTGCAATCACAAATTCTTTGGAATTATTATCTTCATTTAATTTGTCTTCAAGGAAAAAACACAAAAGAGAATGAAGCAAAAAGCAAAACATTGATCATTTCACACAAAGCTCCAAAAATGGGCCAAAAGTATTGGCACCCTCAGCCTAATACTTGGTTGCACAACCTTTAGCCAAAATAACTGCGATCAACCGCTTCCGGTAACCATCAATAAGTTTCTTACAATGCTCTGCTGGAATTTTAGACCATTCTTCTTTGGCAAACTGCTCCAGGTCCCTGATATTTGAAGGATGCCTTCTCCAAACTGCCATTTTTAGATCTCTCCACAGGTGTTCTATGGGATTCAGGTCTGGACTCATTGCTGGCCACCTTAGAAGTCTCCAGTGCTTTCTCTCAAACCATTTTCTAGTGCTTTTTGAAGTGTGTTTTGGGTCATTGTCCTGCTGGAAGACCCATGACCTCTGAGGGAGACTCAGCTTTCTTACACTGGGCCCTACATTATGCTGCAAAATTTGTTGGTAGTATTCAGACTTCATAATGCCATGCACACGGTCAAGCAGTCCAGTGCCAGAGGCAGCAAAGCAACCCCAAAACATCAGGGAACCTCTGCCATGTTTGACTGTAGGGACCGTGTTCTTTTTTTTGAATGCCTCTTTTTTTCTCCTGTAAACTCTATGTTGATGCCTTTGCCCAAAAAGCTCTACTTTTGTCTCATCTGACCAGAGAACATTCTTCCAAAATGTTTTAGGCTTTCTCAGGTAAGTTTTGGCAAACTCCAGCCTGGCTTTTTTATGTCTCGGGGTAAGAAGTGGGGTCTTCCTGGGTCTCCTACCATACAGTCCCTTTTCATTCAGACGCCGATGGATAGTACGGGTTGACACGGTTGTACCCTCGGACTGCAGGGCAGCTTGAACTTGTTTGGATGTTAGTCGAGGTTCTTTATCCGCCATCCGCACAATCTTGCGTTGAAATCGCTTGTCAATTTTTCTTTTACGTCCACATCTAGGGAGGTTAGCCACAGTGCCATGAATTTTAAACTTCTTGATGACACTGCGCACGGTAGACACAGGAACATTCAGGTCTTTGGAGATGGACTTGTAGCCTTGAGATTGCTCATGCTTCCTCACTATTTGGTTTCTCAAGTTTTCAGGCAGTTCTTTGGTCTTCTTTCTTTTCTCCATGCTCAATGTGGTACACACAAGGACACAGGACAGAGGTTGAGTCAACTTTAATCCATGTCAACTGGCTGCAAGTGTGATTTAGTTATTGCCAACACCTGTTAGGTGCCACAGGTAAGTTACAGGTGCTGTTAATTACACAAATGAGAGAAGCATCACATGATTTTTCTAAGGGTGCCTATACTTTTGTCCACCCCTTTTTTATGTTTGGTGTGGAATTATATCCAATTTGGCTTTAGGACAATTCTTTTTGTGTTTTTTCATTGAAGACAAATTAAATAAAGATAATAATACCAAAGAATTTGTGATTGCAATCATTTTCAGGAAGAAACTGAGTATTATCTGACAGAATTGCAGGGGTGTCAATACTTTTGGCCATGACTGTATATAATTCACAGCAAAAAAAAAACCTGATCTTTGTAAACAGCATATTTTGTCAAGAGAAGAGATTTAAAAAAAAGCAACGAAAAATAAACTTGTGCGCACATCCTTAATCAGACAAGTCGGCGGAAGTGTCTAAAAACATGACAAATATAATGCAAATAATGAAAGACTGTTTTTGGTGCAATTATGCAAGAATTCTGATGCATTTAGATGCTGAGTTGATGAGTGTTATTTTTTTCATAAAAATCAGTCCGATTCAACTAAAATATGTGATATTGATGGGCAATATAAATATTTCAGCAAGGATTGCTGTTATATTCATTTATTTATCCTCAAAAATAGCCAACTCCATAAAGAATGTGCAACAGACTAAATAGAGATATAGAATGTATCCTAAAATCCAGTCCAGGGAAATCATATGAGGCACAGAGTAATTGTCCAAAACATATTAGCTAATCTCTTCTTCTCAGCACACCTATATTTTCTGTGGAAGCAACTGCAATAACCGAACAATAACCAGTATAAAGGCATTTCCATATCGCAGAGTATGTAAATAGATACATAATTCTTTGTTGCTATAGTGTTGACATCAGCATTTAGGTTGATAAAAAAAATTCTGCATACAGTGTTAAGTGGAGAAATGAATACTTACTGCTTAATTGCTTGTCTTTCTATTTTGTCAGCACATTTGCTGACATTGTAGTTATTTGAACTTTTTTTTGTCTATCCCTCCCAACTGTGAGCATTAATAAATGTGAAATAGAAAATAAAGTTCAGACTTTAAAAGTTATCCATTAGAGACCTGCTCTGCAATGAACAGCCATTGTCTGAAAGAGAATTCATCGAGTTAGACATTTATCATATTTTTTATAGCTAGTTTAAAGTGTAATATATTTATTGCTGTTCTACAAAGTATTGACTTTCATGTCAGATCATAACAGATATTCTAAATATTTCATCACGCTTCAAAATGTTGAAATCACAAAAGCTACATCCTGCTGCCTATTTGTGTCATGTCTCTTATTTAACGCCAAAAACTGTATAGAGATCGTCATTGTTCACATTAGTCTTTGTCCCCTAAGTCTTACAAACCAACTTCTAATTCAATCTAGGGTAGAGGATAGTCCAAAAAGAAATGAACTCCAGTGATTAGATGTTTCAATAGTTTAAAACGTACACTTTATTGCTTACAATAAACAAGATTCACAATTCAGGGCATATATTTTCACAAACCGACACGTTTTGGCACTTAGGTCTTACACATGGTCGATACAGGGAGTAAGACCTAAGTGTCAAAATGGGTCAGTCTAATCGCTAGAGTTAATTTCTTTTTGAACTGTGTTCTCAGCCAGGACCAGCGCAATTCTCCTGGCACATTTGTTTCACCTGGAACAGGTGTTGGATTTACTGATGAGCTGCCTCCCTGCCCTCCATCCCTCTTCTATTGTAGGGTAGAGGATAGGCATTTAGGCAATGCAGTGTTGCTGTAAAAAATGTTAGATTCCACACTAAGGGTTTATGCAGAGTTCTATCTGACAAAACATTGGATCACATTCAGACCAATTTATTTAATGAGACAGTGCACATGTCCGATATTTTTCCTTAGGGTATGGACACACATCCGTGAAACTCGGATGAGTGTACTGCGCGTATAAATCGCATTGCAGTCGGGCCAATGTTAACTAATGTCCGAGAGCACATATCCAAGTCTCGTATGCATTTTTCGCATCCAATTCTCGGATTGCAAGTCAGTTGCAACATGCTGCGATTCTATGCGAGTCACAGACGAGACTCACCAATGCAAGTCTATGCGTCTGACAAAGAATACGAAGCTCACTTGGACCGCACACGCACCATGCGATTGTGATGCAAGTTTACACCACTGGGACCCTTGAAAGCTCATAATTAATGGTGATTAAGTAGGCGTAACCTGTTTAAGCAGGAAGTCGGGGTTGGCGATATCCTGTGTCACTGAAAAGCATTCCACACGGTGAAGACATGGCCCAGACACTAAATGTGCCCCAATTAATAGCTCTGGTGCAGGCTAGGCCACAGCTATGGGAACCTGCCCACCTGGGCTATGGAGACTGTGCCCAGAGGGAGGCTGCATTGAAGGACATAGCCCGTCAGATGTACCCCTCTTTTGATGATACCCCACGTGATGGACAGCAGGCCCTTGGTAAAGTATTATGTTGTAAAATTTGGCAAATTTTATCAATGTTGCGGTAAATGTGAGAATGTAAATTCTGTACTTATTCCTAATGTTCAATGTTGGTTTATCTTGAAATGCAGTGGACCATGTTGCCAGGCGATGGTGGAGCTGCCGGGACCAATTCGGAAAGGAGTTGACACGGCGATCTCCAAGTGAGCCTGATTCACCTCGGAGGAGGCCATATGTACATGCAGCTCTGCTGAGCTTCCTTGAGCCAGTGATTTGTGGGAGAGCGTATGTGTTTTTGTTAATAACAGTTTGTTGTATTTTTGGGATTTCTGGTGTCAACAGTTTATTAATGTGTGTTATTCTACATCCTTAGATCACATTCCCAACATCACGACCAAGGTGATTCGGACTCAGAGGCCCAAAGAGCAGCAGGAGGTGTCTCGGGGGACGACGGAGAGCGGCCAACAACACCCCAGCCAGCATCTTTGTTGGGGACTGGCCTTGAATTCCAGTCCTCTGGTGGGCCTATCGAGGGGCAAGGCCTAACACCAGCCCCACCCACCAGATCAAGAGGGATTGGGGGCCGCAGTGCATGCCCCCCCCACCCCGTGTTCCTGTCTCCTTGCCTTTGGGCCCTCGCCCCAGGTGTCGGAGACATCTGTCCAGGAGACCTCTCTGGTGCCTGGTGGACACAGGGGTCTCTCCAGACAGTGCAAGATGTGGGTCTGCTCATGGGGAGGAAGCCTTTTCACGCAGTCTCAGTGGTTACCTGACTGAAATACCACAGCCACGGAGGCTGCGTACAAGGACTGCCCTCCAAATCGTCCTCGATGCATGCATGCCACCCAATGAGCCCAGTACTGTCTTTAACATGCTGGAGGGGTGGCAGAGTTTGCCTGTGAAATTATTGGCACACTCCACCAGCCAACAGCCAGCACCATCAGCACAGCAACCAGCCTATCATACCTCTCACAGTCTGAGGAGACACCGATCCCGTGTCCTGTGTGAGCTCCTTTCCTACCCTTGTTAGAGGACCCCAATGTCCCGGCAGCAACCCACATGTCAGCTAGCACACCACGTCCCCCAATTCCATAAGTGGGAGCAAGGCCAGCAATCAGGCCCCTGGAGGAGGAACTTTGCCAGGCCATGCAACTTTTGCATGACCCTAGTCACCAGGGGCCTGATGATGGCTTAGACAGTTTGCCTCAGCCACCAACTTATGCCCAGCTGTAGGGCTTTCGGGGGCTAATAACACCCATATCCATGGTTGTTTGGTTTTTGTATATTTTTGATGCTGGGTGAAACAGTTTTTTGATATGTCCAAGAGTTTATGTGAAAAATAAAACTTTATTTTCACACACAAAAAGTTTGTCGTTTATCACTTGTGACAGGGTGGAGCGCCAGGTTACAACCATACTAGGCAAAATCCCAGGGAAGCATAACAAATGCATGCTTCACCATTGAGGAAAACACACAACAAGAAGGACAGATTGATGGTATGTTGGTGTACACCAAAGATGTTGTGACTGTCTGTGAAGGTGTAGACAGGGCCAGGCCCTGTAACTTCCTTGGCGGTAAATTCAGGGGTGTCTCGGAGGAAGGAGCATGGTCGGCCACAAGAAATCGTAATTTTTTTAAGGGCCAAGACCGACACAAAAACCCATTACATCCTCACAATCAACTATGATGCCAGGCCCAAACACATTACCATTATTCCTTTGGGATTTCTTTAATGGAAATGGCCAGTTGTTGGAACAAAAATAAACTGTGCACAACTCAAAATTTACACCGCCTCTGCAGAAAACAACACTATTGTTTTAAGGAGGCCTAAAACAGCGACCACTCTGAAGAAACAAGCACCAGCACACATTGGAGTTTTCAATAATGATACCGTTACACGGCACGACGTTTATGTGATGTTGGCAACAAAACAGGGTGAGCGCGCTCATTTCCGACTTCCTTTCAACAGCACTGATGAGCTGTCTCACGTATAGATATGGTGACATCGCATGAACAACACAGCGATCGATGTTGGCGGGTCGTTATCACAGCGTCACACAACACAACCCCAAGCTCAATGTGGGTGTAATGTTTGATTGAGGCTGTGAGATAGGCGTGCCAGAGTGTGCTTTTCCATGCCCCTACCACTACAATTGGTTGCCACAACTGCGTTACCATTGGTCAGCCTAGTCTAGCAAGATGGGGACTACATTGGCGCATTTGTCCTTTCTACCATCTCACCATTCAAGTGTGTTGTCATTTGTTCAGGGTTGTACAAGACACTGCGGCATCACCAAACGGTCACACTGTAATGCCTATGCGTAGTACATGCTTGACTGGCTGTGTCCCTAAGCACTCCTGACATATGAAGATGTAGACACATTGGGTAAAGTAAGATGGGTCACATACACCTGTATGTGTATGTATGTATGTATGTGTATATGTATGTATGCGGACACCAATGTGTGCATGTGCATACACATAGATACTGTATGTATGTGTCAATTTAGCTGTATGTGGTAGTTTACGTGTGACAATGTGTGTATGGAGTTGGCATGTTTGATTTAAATTAACATATGTTGGCATACTTTGTGTCACAATGTGGCAGACATACATGAACAGTTAAGTTTTGACGGGTCCCAGATGTGTGTACTTCTTTCTAAATGGGTACATGTTGGGTCATACATTTCTGCTAGCATAAATAAGGGTTTGACATAAACACATATATCTATTTTTCTGCGTCAGCAAAACTATTGTTCGGACGCGATGTTAGCTTCGTCAACATGCACCTAGCTAAACGCCAATATAAAAGGATGCTGACTTCAATGATCCTACTTGTTTAAAGGAACCAACCACCCCAAATGACCCCCCGGACTGTTAATATGTGTCCTACACCCAGCACACACATTTGGGGCAATCGTTTTTGCTAAAAAAAACTGTTTAGTAGAAGCTAAGATATAGCTTTATAAAGTTTAATAAATGGAGACGGATGGGTGTTACCTAGCTTTGTCCACGTGCAGTGTTCGTGTCTGTGATCCTCCTCTCCCCCTCCCCTCTCAATTTCTAAGAGCCTGGCCGCGTCATGAAAGGGGCGTGGCTAAATCGCGTCATGAAAGGGGCGGGGCTCGCCACGATTTAGCCCCGCCCCTTTCATGACGCAGCCAGGCTCTTAGAAATTGAGAGGGGAGGGGGAGAGGAGGATCACAGGCACGAACACTGCACGTGGACAAAGCTAGGTAACACCTATCCGTCGGAATTTATTAACCTTTATAAACATATATCTTAGCTTCTACTAAACAGTTTTTTTAGCAAAAACGATTGCCCCAAATGTGTGTGCTGGGTGTAGGGACACATATTAACAGTCCGGGGGGTCATTTGGGGTGGTTGGTTCCCTTTAAATGTATTTAATAACACTTGAAAAGAACAAGAAGTCAATGACACTACTGATGGACGCACGGATAATCAAATATGGCGCCTTTGCCATGGCCAGCCAATCGGAATGCACTACTACCCACCAATCACCACAGACGGGGAGCAGAAAACACATCACCCAGGCACTCCTATGGGATTGGTTTCACGATCACTGAAATCGCAAACAACATCATTATCACAGTGTCACACACAACGATCCGGCAGTTTAGTTGAGTTGAAATAGTCAGGTTTTAGAACATGTTCATAAACCTGTCAACTCTGATCCAACAAATTATCGTTGTCGTATAGTGTGTTACACGCAACGACACACTTGCGATGTTGTTTCAACGTCGCTCAAGCCGTGACTTTTCTGCGATATCGGGCCCGATATTCTGCCGTGTAACGATACCTTAACATTCCTGACCAATTGTTTATAGTTTAACGTAAAAAATGAGTAAAGGCTCCATTAAGCATAATCAAGAACTCTTTTATTAAAGTGACAAGGATTAAGAACAAGGGGGAGGGAATGTCACCCAAAAATATACTGCCTAGAACTCTAGTATCACATCAGTTAATGCAGCTATCAGAACCTTCTGCAAACATATCTATAACTGTATGCACCAACCAAAACAGGATCTGAGGTTTATAGATAGATCAATAAGCAGTGGACAAAAAATGGGGGTTACATAGGATTTCAGTCATTTACAATATAATCATTACACAATAAAATACCTTCCAAGTAAGAGAAGAAAGGTATACCATTATATAGGACCAAATTACCCTTCACTAAAGTGCCTAGTGCCTGTTGTAAATTGCCACTTGCCCATGTAAATAGCTCAGACTCCACATTTGATAGGTTAAGGTGCTACAAGATAAACAGAAGGATTACTGGCTCAGCATCCAGTGATATTACATGTTACCTGGTCCGTCCGCAGCCATATCTCCGGTGACACTCAGAGGGGGAGAGGTAGCAGCAGCCTTAAACTCCAACGCGTTTCGTGACTCTTCCCTTATGGGTCACTTCCTCATCCCCCTGGATGCTGAGCCAGTAATCCTTCTGTTTATCTTGTAGCACCTTAACCTCGCTTCACAGTTGCATGCAAATTTAGCAAAAGTCGGAAGACAGTTGTCCGCGTGTCGGATGCGTCAATCACACCGTTTTTTCACACGCATGTGTGTCCGTACCCTTAGACCAAATAGTCCTATGTGAAAAATCACAGCATACACAATTTGCCTCAAAAAATTGGATGGCGCTCATTCATTCAAGTCTGTGGATCTGTGAAAAAAAATGTCCGGATTACATAATACGATGAGATTGTCACGGATTGACAGAATGGACAAGGTAAAGAACTTTTTTCTCATTCTTTTCCACAGCTGAGAAAAATGGTTCCCACTCTGATCAAACTCTGATAAAAGTCGGAGTTTTTCTCAGATGGAGAAAATATGTTTGGGAGAACCCAGCCTAAGGCATATTCAAGTAGCTATAGGCTATGTGCCCTCGTTGCAGTTTTGCTGCACCAAATCTGCATCTCGTTCCAGAAAAACACACCAAATATGCAGTGCATTTTTGGTGCATATTTGGTGTGTTTTTGGTCCAGATTCGTGCTATGAGCTTTTTATAATGAAGGCAATGGTTTGAAGGCCTGAAAAATGCAGGGAGATCCACACCAACAATTGACATGCTGTAGATTTATTTTGGAAACAAATCTGCACCAAATCAGCAAGGGAAAAAAAGCAATGTGAGCACAGCACTTCTGAACTGTCATAGACTTAACTGGCTTCAGGATAGACATGTAGATTTTGATGCAGATTTGGCAAAAAATGTATCAAAATACGCAGCGTGAGCATACAGCCTTATTATGTTTCTGGTTCAAACCGAATCCTTTTTCAAATGAAACTACTGAAGTTTAAAGGGAACCTGTCAACCCCTTTGAGCATTTTAAACTGTGTCACAGGTCACTGTGCTCCATTGAAGATAGTGCCAACATCTCGAGAGGCGTGTGAAGTTTCGCGAGACTTCAGCATTATGAGATGTTAGCACGCCTGTATGATTGAAAGCTGGTGGCTCATAATAATACCAGTCAAAGTGCCAGGACATTCTTGCAACCACAATTTGCGAGTGATGACTTTATCCTTGCCAGCATGCATGTATGACTGAAAGCCGGCGGCTGAAGAGAAAAGTAAAGTTTTATGGCATCCGATGTGACAGGTTCCCTTTAAGGTTGCCACACATATAACATAGAAATTGGTAAATGGTTGAATAACCATTGGGCAAAACAAATTAAGCACAGATTCCATCTTTTCAGATATTTGCTGACTAGTTTAGTGCTATGGGACTGCCAGAGATATCTTAGAATAGCACTTGGTTATCTCTGGAATTTCCATGGACAATGAATAGCATTGTAATGCACATGCATGGCCATTATTTTATTCAATCGGGGCACTTCAAAATTTGTAGAGGTCCTACCTGGTGGACCCTACCAGCAATAAGCATGTTATCATCTATACTGTGAAGTTGGGGCAAACCTTTAAAGGGATCCTGTCACCTCCAGAACGCCTCCTAAGCTACCAAACATGTCTCTGCAGCATCCTATCACTAATCTCACACTCCTTTTGTCTCCTAAAAGCATCCAGTGAAAGTGCATAAAAATGTTTTAATACACACTCATTAGGGATTATAATTAGCAGGGGCTATAGTCTTTAGTCCATAGGGTGTGTTGTTTTGCAGGCTCCAGGATCCACCCTCTCTCTGTCTATTTGCTCTGCTTGTGCAGGCTTTACCCTCCCCCTCTCTATCACTTACAGAATGCAAATCATTAGTCCTGCCTTCAGCTCCACATCACTGCAGCACAGAGAGAGAGAGGGTGGATCATTCGGGGCGTGAAAATGAGCACCTAGGGAGGGCTTAGAGTCTCACAGGGGACGCCCTGGGAGACTTATTCAGGGACAAGAAGTCTCAGATTTGTAAGTGTATATTGTTGATTATTCCAATGTTACAGAGCGCTTTTTTTTTTACAGAAAAGGAGCACTAATACTGATATGTTAGGGTGCAGGGACAGGTATTAATAGGGTTGGGGTGATTTGGAGGGGTCAGGTTCCTTTTAAAATGCCCAATTTGTGATTTTTTTTCAGGCCTTTATAATGCATTTAAATAACTGCCATCCTACACTGTCACCTTACTCAAACCATAGTAATAATACTCTGTGAACGGGCTTGAGGCGATGCCGTACAATGCGGGCACATTGCATATGATCAATCACCCAGTCTGTGTGGTTGGATAATCAGCAAATCTTTGCACTAAACTGCTCAGGCAACCATGAACTCAGGTTATCTGACTTGCTTTTGTCCTATTTTCTGCTTATCCCTTGCTGTCACGTTCACCGGCTTGAGTACTGTGTAATAACAAGCTTCATCTCTAACAATGTCTTGTTCATTAGCTTTAAACTGCCAGTTGATGACTACTCCAGGATTTGTGGCCTGGGTACATATACAAATTGCTGTACAGGGATTAAATGGTGAATATATTGGCACTACTGCTTGGTTTAAAGAGGTTTTCTGGGCTAAACATAAAGTCCTACTGTGTAATTGCCTTACTATACTGTAGATTCCTACATCCTGACATTGTGCAAGAATTGAGAAAATCTCTTAAACTACCAGCAGACTGTGGTTATCCTCACCTTGCCAATAAGCATCATCTTCATAGCTATGTTCACATTTGGTATTTTTTCAGTGTTTCTTTTTTTTACATTATTTTCATACTATTATGCAATCTTTTTTATGACACTTCTTGAATATACATATATATTTTTACATGTAATAGTTACCGTATATACTCGTGTATAAGCCGAGTTTTTCAGCCCAAAATTTGGGCTGAAAAGTCTCCCCCTCGGCTTATACACGAGTCAATATGGGGGGGGCTGTGTCCGGGGCTGTGGAGGCTGCAGGAGGCGGGGGGGGGCTGCTGTATGAGCGGCCCCGTCACGTGGGGCCGCTCATTAAATATGCACTGTGTCCCCCTGTCAATCAGCGGCAGGGAGAAGCAGTGCATATAGCCCCCAAATGCTGGCACTCGCCCCCCCTTGTAAGGGCCCCCCCCCGATGGTTATATTACCATTCCGGACTTCTGATCCGCGCCGCTCCTCCGTGCTTCATCCTCGCTGCTCCGTCCGTCTTCTACATCCGGGATCTCCGGCCGTCGCAGGCATATGACGTCATCGCGACGGCTGGGGATCCCGGATGTAGAAGACGGACGGAGCAGCGAGGAGCACCAAGGGGCGGCGCGGATCAGAAGTCCGGAATGGTAAGAGAAGCGGGGGGGGGGCCCTTGCAAGGGGGGCGAGTGCCAGCATTTGGGGGCTGCTGGGGACCCCCAGGGGGCTTCTGGGGACCCCCTGGGGGCCGCTGTGTACCCCCAGGGGGCTGCTGTGTACCCCCTGGGGGCTGCTGGGGGCTGCTGTGTACCCCCAGGGGGCTGCTGGGTACCCCCTGGGGGCTGCTGGGGACCCCCTGGGGGCTGCTGTGTACCCCCTGGGGGCTGCTGTGTACCCACAGGGGGCTGCTGTGTACCCCCTGGGGGCTGCCGGGGGCCGCTGTGTACCCCCAGGGGGCTGCTGGGTACCCCCTGGGGGCTGCTGGGGGCCGCTGTGTACCCCCAGGGGCTGCTGGGTACCCCCTGGGGGCTGCTGGGGACCCCCTGGGGGCTGCTGTGTACCCCCAGAGGGCTGCTGTGTACCCCCTGGGGGCTGCTGGGGGCCGCTGTGTACCCCCAGGGGGCTGCTGGGTACCCCCTGGGGGCTGCTGGGGACCCCCAGGGGGCTGCTGTGTACCCCCTGGGGGCTGCTGTGTACCACTGGGGCTGCTGTATACTACCACTGGGGCTGCTGTATACTACCACTGGGGCTGCTGTATACTACCACTGGGGCTGCTGTATACTACCACTGGGGCTGCTGTATACTACCACTGGGGCTGCTATATACTACCACTGGGGCTGCTGTATACTACCACTGGGGCTGCTGTATACTACCACTGGGGCTGTTGTATACTACCACTTGGGCTGCTGTATACTACCACTGGGGCTGCTGTATACTACCACTGGGGAGGCCTGTATACCACTGGGGGGGGGCCTGTATACCACACTGCTGGGGGCTGTATACCTGTGCTGGGGTCCACCCTCGGCTTATACACGAGTCAATAGGTTTTTCCAGATTTTTGGGGCAAAAGTAGGGGGGTCGGCTTATACACGGGTCGGCTTATACACGAGTATATACGGTAATCATTCCCAAACAGACTTTTCCTTGGTTTGTCTCTTTAAAAAATATTATTCATTTATTCCTTAGGTAGTGGGGTTTACTGTGAATGAGTATAAAATATTGTAAGCCCTAAACAAACTGTGAATATTCCTCACGCTGTAGTTTAGTTAGTTTGTTACTGAAGAGAATATATCCTAGCATTATTCATTATTCATACGGCTTAAATTCTGTTCTTCCTGACTCTGTAGAAGCAAACACAATTGAAAGTGATACAATACCTATGTCAGCATATGTAGATGAAAGCATAGCTCTGTATTTTTCTTGAAAACAATATAAACAACAATGGTTATAGAATCAAGACTGGTGCACGATTAAATCAACTGTGACATTGGTGTAATGCATTGCCATCCTACTCAAGTTTATTTTTGTTTTGTTCCAATTACAGTACTAGATTCTAACAGGACGAGCCTTACCGCCCGTATAAACGACTGACATCCCATTTCTCTATGCACCCAAAGAATTAGAAAATATTAGAATCAATATAATGCTGGAGTCACACTGTCGTAAAGCATCCAATCTATCACATGTAAGATTCAGATACAATATACTAATGACGCTCGGCTCAGACTCTGCTGTGAGCGTGAGCTAAGTGTCATGCAACTGCGATGTAATTCTCTTGCATGCGACAATCGGATCACAGGTGAGGAAAAGATGGAGAACTTAATATCTTCCTCTTCTTTGTTGCCTGCCTTGGCATATATCGAATTGCACTCAGATGTCATCCGAGTGTAGTACGATATTTTGCACACATCCTTGACTTGAATGCGTGCACACCGTCCGATATATGCTGCCAATTGCAGCTTGCAGCAATTTATTTCTAGACAACACCGCCCCATAGTGTTACATTGGAGAAAGTGCTGTCCGATAAAGCATTGGATAGCGCTCGTCCATGTTATATGTTAGTGTAAGTGAACCCTAACAGGCAAAAACCTGTGTAGAAATATTTAGGTCTGGAGGAGTATCTATTCTCCTTGCGGAGAGTATTCTGCCAGCAGGCAGATGGGGAGACTTTAAGTCACAATGCTCCTCTGGAAAATTGCATATGCATATTGTCACTTAAGTAGACAAACTCTAATGCCACCAATAAAGGTAGCAATCCTAAAAGTCATAATTGACTCTTCAACGAGCCTTTTTATAAGACCCACACACTGCACTAATGAGGGGCAATAACCCCGAAAGGCAGCATCTGCAGTTTGGGGTTCTGATCTGGCACAAATCCTAAGTCATATTAAAAGGCTCGTTAAAGAGACAATTATGACTTTTAGGATTGCTACCTTTAGTGGTGGCATTAGAGTTTGTCTACTTAAGTGACAATTTAAATATTTATGTCTTCAATGTTTTGTTTCCCTTGAATGTAAAAGGGATAATTTTGTTTTTTATTTGTTGTATTGAAAAGCAGTTGCTTTACTATTTCAATAAGAATGACTAGCTTCAAATCTAGCCACACATTTGACACAGAGAAGTTATTTTTTAATTTATTCGTCATTACATTGAGTTAAAAAAGTAGCATACTGCAGAATGTTTTAGGCTGAGCTCTTCATTTTGTCATCAATGTTTAAACCTCTTATTCGATTGATTGAATTGCTCTTACTTTCAAACTTTCAGACTTTCTTTTGTGAACTTGTCCCTGTCTGTAATACCTGATGGCTGTAGAGGGTACTGCTGCAATAGCTAACTTTTGACGTACTAGCACAACATCATTTCTATGTTGTCTTCTTATTCTACTACAGTAACTGAGGAATTTTCTTTCTGTTTTGCCGATAGCCACTGATGATGAGCTTTTTGTCACAGGTGCCTCTGCAAGGAAAAGTGTGGGGTACATCTATGTCATAAACAGCAGGAGAGCTGTATGAAGGAGTTAACCAGGATGTATACCAGGAATATGGAAGGAACATTCTTAACTGAAAACTATTTAGAAATGTACCAGTTTTGCATTCAGAGCAGACTTGTCCACAACCTTTTCCATTTTCCATCAGTGACATTAACCTTACCTTTATGGGGCCAATGGACAAGCTGGACTCAGAAACAAGGGGGCTTCAACTAAAAAAAATAGTATAATTCTTGGCATCTGGGCCTGGTTTGAACAAACTTATATAGATGGACAGTTGGGGACATATTATGCAATATAGAACATTATCTATAGTGGACAGATACAAGAAAATTAACTATTGAATATTCATTATACTAGCCCCCTTATCTACTTACTTCTAGATAGAGACCTCAACTTTCTCCAGCAAAATGACAGGCCATCCTGTTACTTGGAACCCAGGACTTGAGATATCAATAGTTGATTTGGACAATTGAAAGGTATTGTAATGATGGCGATCAACCAGGCCTGAGTGTGTGTTCATCTTACTCCAACCCTCAGGAATATAGATTATCTCTAGTTTGAAACCTTTAGGTATTTCCAGTTATTTCTCTTTTATTTTATAACTTTTTTGCATATGTTAGTGTTGTCTTATCTTGTCATTTTTTAACATTTTACAATATATATTTTTAAATACAAGTTTGCTCTTTTTATGCTCTAAAAATCCAGAGCCCTTCTTACAGGGTTTGTTTTTCACTATCGGGCAGAAGTGTATATTTTAGGGACTCAGCACCACATTGTTTGGTGAGTGGTGGCAAAGTGTTATGTGTCTTGAGTGTGTAGACTGCAGTTAGATTTGATTTATGCTCAGTTTTTAACTAGAGTGGAAAATGAATGCAAGATGGAATAAGTGGAGATACTGTAGATTAACTCCTTGCAGTTGCACCCTTGTCACATGCTGGAAGGTATGTAAGTGACAGGGCTTAAAAGGACATGTTGGTCATAACATAATGTTTAACACTGTGAACAGCAACCCTTTATCTGCATAGCTCATACTGACACGCAGAATAAAGTTATGCTATTGACACGTGAACATTATAGAAACAGAACCCCATGGAAATTGTGCAATAGCTGTTTTTTCCAATTCAAAAATATTTTGGACAATATTTTATGGGGAAAAAAAATGTGTAAAGTTTTGAATCTTAGATCTCAGTGATGCAAAACATTTACTAAATAAATAAAACGCCATTGCCTCACCACTCAGAATAATGAAGTTCCCAAGAAGTTAAAGAAAAACTACTCAAACAACCTTGTTCAGTGTCTGGCTAAGAAACCTCTTCTTTCACCTATCTTTGCCAGAACATCACAGTTTTTTTATTACTTTACTTGTGGACCATTGCCTATATAGCACTAAACTTACCAAGCATAAAAATATATGTTGTCATAAGAACAAGAACAGAAATGTATTTTGAGCAGTGTGTCTATAACAACCATGCCTGAAAATGGCATCGGAATAAGAAATTTGCACAATTTAGAAACACAAGGAATTAGCTCTAATAAATTCTTCTAGTACTTGTTCTTCAAAACATCTCTTTAAACGTTATATTGACTTGCCTCCATTAAGGTAAAAAGTTTCTAGTTTCTTGAAAAAATTACATTGTATTAGCGGCAGACTGAGATTAGTATCAGTTTTCAAATATTAAACCCATATGAACCCTTTACAAATCACTATTAATTAGAGACTTACGTATTACTTCTGTTCTTTGGGGGCCCTACATATCTTCAGGTAGTATTCTAGCAGCTTCAGGCATATAATATGACTACAGGGTGAGCCATTTAAGTGGATGCACCTGAATAAAATGGGATTGGTTGGTGATATCAACATCCTGTTTGTGGCACATTAGTATATGAGAGGGGGAAAACTTATCCAGATGGGTGTTGACCATGGTGGCCATTTTGAATTCGGTCATTTTGGATCCAACTTTATTTTTTTTCAATGCGAAGAAGGTCATGTCATGTGACACATCAAACTTATTGAGAATTTAATAAGAAAAATAATAGTGTGCTTGGTTTTAACATATCTTTATTCTTTCATGAGTTAATTTACAAGTTTATGGAAAAAACAACAAGAAAGAAAAGTTGCGCCAAGCTGTACAATTAAGGCACGGGGTGGGTGGCTGCGTCCCCTGCTCACCTGGTCCTGTTGTGCCGACCGCACAACAGGTTGAAGAGCTGTGGGGAAGCCGCTGGAGCTCACACTGGCTTGAATCTTGATATGGTCCGAGTGGACCGCCGGTGTCCGGTGCACGTGACCAGGGAGGGAGAGCTTTGGTGTGACGTTTGCAGGATCCTGGGTGCTGGGCTGCTGCTGATCACTCTTCCCGCAGGGAAGTGAGTGTGTGGCCGAAAATAAGAAAGTGATATAATCAGCGCTCAAGCAACGCCAGGACACTGCTGTAGCAAGTAATACCTTTAGGCTTTATTCAATCAATATGTAGAACCAGTCTCCACAACGCGTTTCGACGCAGCAGGCGTCTTTATCAAGTGGTTGCCGGGATTCTCCATAACAATTACTTATATACACACACAATTAAAAATAGGGGAGGGGGGGGAGGGAATAATACACCGGTATATTACAATCTAAGAAATGGATCCTAAAGGGGATCAGTTGATCTCCAAAGAGCAGCAACCTGTGCAAATAATTAATATAAAATAATTGATATAAGATAATTAAGTGCCATTCCAACTAAAATAATAATATGACATTTACAATTATATATATGTAAATATAAAACAATTATAAAGTATTAGATACCGACATATATCATATAAATGTAAACATATAACAGTTATTATAAAGACTCGGTCTGTAAATTAATTAATATCCAAAATTTGTATATATAATATTAATAACAATATTAAAAATATTAAAAAAGTTAAAAAATCTTATAAAAAATTATTAAAATATGATTAAGAACCAGATTAGAAACCAGATTAAAAAGTACTTTCCACAGTGTTGTTAAGACCTTCTGGTTGCAGGGTGCCCATTTTAAAAATCCAGAAGGATTCTCTTCTGTTAAGGGTATGTATTTTATCTAGAACTTCGTCCCCTATTTGTTCAATGATCGTCAAGCATAGTTTAGTGGGGTCCCTATTGTGCGCCAGATCAAAATGCTTTGAAACACTGTGATTGGGAAATCCAATGCTTATGTTGTATCTATGTTTATTTAACCTTGCCCTCATACTTTGAGTGGTCCTGCCGATATATTGTTGGCCGCAGGCGCACTCTAATAAGTAAATCACGAATCTGGAGGAGCAATCAAGTTTCTGTTTAATATCAAATATAGCGTTGGTGGTGTTGGACCTAAAATTCATAACACCATGATTTATAATTTTGCAGCATTTGCACCGGCGGACACCGCATCTGTAGCAACCCTTCTTGGAGAACAGGGGGGGTGCCAGGGGGTTGGATTCTTTATCCCTATTTGGAAGAATCCTGCTGGGGGCCAGGATGTTTTGAAGATTTTTACCCCTTCTAAAGATAACTTTAGGTTTTTTAGGGATAATTTTTGCCAGATGGGGTCACCCTGTAAAATAAACCAATATTTATTCAACATATTGTAGATGTTCCTATAAGATTTATTAAAGGTAGTTACCAGGTTGCAATTATAGGTATTTTCAATTCCCTTCTCCTTCTTCTTATTTTTGTTAGTATTCAGACATTTCAAATATTGTTCTTGTGAGAGACCTTTACACCTGTCATGTGCATCCTTTAATAATTTATGGGGATATTTTTTCGCAGCAAATCTTTTTTTCAATATCCTCGCTTCAGCGGTAAAGTTATCATCATGTGTGCAGTTTTTTCTGATTCGCAGATATTGCCCATATGGGATGTTTCTGATCCAAGAAGGCAAATGGCTGCTATTAAACTCGAGGTAGCTGTTCACATCCACCTTCTTGAAAAATGTGGATGTGCTGAGGTGACCATCCCCATTCATCCCAATGAGCAAATCAAGGAATTGGATCTGGGATTTAGAAATATTCATCGAAAATCGGAGTCCCCAATTATTATTATTAAGGGAGTTGACAAACTCCTTAGCTTCTTCTTCTGTGCCTGACCAGACCAGGAACAGGTCGTCAATAAATCTCTTGTAGAATTTGATATGTTTACCACCTATAAGGGACTGTGCGATGGCCACTGATTCGAAGGCACCCATATAGAGACCAGCATAACTGGGTGCGAACCTAGTGCCCATCGCACAGCCCCTGATCTGTTTATATAATTTCTCCTGATCACTGAATATGTTGTTATATAGAATAAACTCGATCCCATTCAACAAAAACCTTCTTTGTAAAGTGGGTATAGCATCATCATTAGATAATATCTGATCTATGACTTTCAATCCCTTTTCATGGGGAATATTGGAATATAGAGAATTAACATCTAATGTGATCAGTAGGGCTCCTGGGAGGGGTGGCAAATTGGTGATTAGTTCTATCAGTTGAGTGGAGTCCTTTAAATAAGATGAAAGCCTAATGTTATATTTCTGTAAAAACAAGTCGATATAATGGGATAAATTACTTGTTATAGAATTAATGCCCGATATAATGGGGCGTCCGGGGGGTCATTAATAGATTTATGGACCTTAGGGAGGAAGTAAAAGTGTGGGACTCTATATTCCTCTATATTGAGGAATTTAAATTCTTTTTTGTTCAGAATGTTCACTTTCTTGGCACTTTTAATCATAATTTTATACTGATTGAATACATCCTGTAGGGGGCTGTTCTTCAATTCAATGTAATATATTTTATCACGTAAAATAATATCACTTTTCATGTTATACCAATCTTTATTCATGATTACTATCCCACCCCCCTTGTCTGCTCGTCGAATGATCAATTTTTTATTCTCAGTTATAGTTTTGATAGATATTCTTTCTCCCTTGGTTAGATTATCCTTTTGTTTAATATCCCTAATGTCTCGTATTTCTTTTAAGGCCAGGTGCTGAAAGGTTTCTAAGTAAGATCCTTTATGATGTGCGGGATAGAATTTGCTTTTCATTGATGGATTTACATGGGAATATTCAACCTGTTCACAAGTGTCATTTGTAGAGGGAACCATTCCATTAGTTTCATTAGGGAGAGAAACTAGTTTCTCGTGTGTAGAACCTCTCATTTTTTCTATCAAAAAATGACGTTGGACCGTTAGTTTCCTGATATACTCATTGAAGTCCAAATACAAAGTAAAAGGATCAATATTAGATTTGGGGCAAAAAGATAAACCCCGTCCCAATAGTTTCATTTCATCTTGTGTGAGTTTACTGTCGGACAAATTGAAAACTCCGTTATAAACAGAACTAGGATTGGTATCATTTTTGGAGGCATCCTCACTATTGAGACAACAATTAGGAAGATGATGGTGTTTATTCTCATTAAGTTTAATTAATCTACTTTGGTCTTTTTCACATCTTTTTTTGTGTTGGGTGAATTTTGAGTGGATTTTTGGTTTTCCCCCTCTACATCCTCTCCTTGTCTTTTTCTTTTTGTTTTTCTGCATGTGACCATTTGAAAAAAATGTGTGATTTTACCAGTGTTAAGATTAGTTGGAATAGGTGTTTCATCTTTCTCTGATGGTGTGAGGTTATCAGTGTTGGTTGAAATTGGTGTTACAAGTTTTGGGGGTGAGGTCGGTAATTCTTGATAAAAAGTGTCATCAAGGTGATTAATGTGGTTTTGGGAAGGTGATGGTGAAGTGGCATGAAGTGTGAATAATTCAAAAGAGTGATTAGCGTTTGTTAATTGAATTTCCTTATCTGTGAAAACCTCAAAAAAATCTATTAATGGCGTCTGTTCAGTGATTGCACTACTATTTTCAATTCCCGGTTCATTAGTTTTCTGATTTTTAATATTTGTTTGTTGTTCCACATTATTATTCACGCCGTGAGTTATATTACTATCTTCTATTTCTATCCTATCGTTTATGTCAGTATGTATATCTAGTAATATTTCCTCATTCATACAATTCTGTGTATGATTTCCCTTTGTGGTGTCATTAGTAATGATATCATCCTTGTTATTCATATTGTCTTTTATATTAATTGCAATATTTAGTTCTGTTTGTTTGTCTGTTTTGTGTTGTTGTTGTTTGCCTCCATTTATTAGGGTTTCCTATGTTTCTCATAATATTTCCTTTGTTCGGCAGTTTTTAATATTTTACTAATGTCTGGAATAGCTGTATCTTTGTTCTTGCCGCTATTTTGGTTTTCTTTCGTTACATTACTTTTTTTATTGTTTTTATTTATATTGTCCTGTTTATTAGTCAACTGAGTATTATTATCCTTATTTTTATTCTTATTTTTGTTACTATTATTATTAACGTTACTGTTTATACCTCCATCAAGTGGCGGTTGGTTAACGTCAATTGTGGGGGTTATGGTAATTTCCATTTTATTAGGACTCTCATCTATTATGTGGATGCTTTCATTTATATCAGTTTTATCAGTTTTACCATTCTTATCCCTCAAATATTTGCCAATTTTCTTATTTATTATTTCCTGTTCAAATTTCATTAATCTAAATTTTAATTTGGCATTATTTTCTTTGAATTCCTGGCATTCAGTGAATTGGTGTATTTCCATGCAAATTTTGCTCATATCGTGTATTGCTTGTTCAGCTAAACTTAATCTTTTGTGTAATAATATTTGTAGCATGCCTAAGGAGCATTCTAGCAAATAATTATCCCACCTCTGTGTAAATTCTGCGTCATTGGGATAAGTAGATTTTTGTGGTATTTTCAAACCTTTAGGGATTAATTTTTCATTAAGATATTTTTTGAGAAACATAGCATCAATATTGTTAACAATTTCCACTTTGCATTTATTTTCATAGCTTTGGAAGGTTGCCAATATAATCTTCCTATCTTCCTCCTTTAGTTTTTTATTATTTGGATTAACTGTTTCAAGATTGGAGTACTCCCCCAGGCCTTCCATGATTTTATAGTCTCTATGTGCTTCTCTATTATTAATGTAAAAATCCATTTTGTTAAATTGTACTAACCGGAAGGTTTATAGCAATATGCCAAGGGTAGATAACAATTGTACAAATGAACCGGTTACTAGAATACAGGATTCGCTAATGTCCGTGCTCGACCAGGTGATTAATTAGCAGAGCAACGCTCTGTTCATTGAAGCGGTCTTGAGCTGTGTTTACATTCAGTTAGACTCGTTAGCAGATACAATCCAATCAGTTAATATAGTGTAGGACACAGTAATTAACAATTATACAAATAAACTGGGTATTAGAATACAGGAATCGCTAATGTCCGTGCTCGACCAAGTAATTAATTAGCAGAGCGACGCTCTGTTCATTGAAGCGGTCTTGAGCTGTGTTTACATTCAGTTAGACTCGTTAGCAGATGCGATCCAAACAGTTAATATAGTGTAGGGCACAGTAAATAACAATACAGGAATCGCTAATGTCCGTGCTCGACCAGGTGATTAATTAGCAGAGCGACGCTCTGTTCATTGAAGCGGTCTTGAGCTGTGTTTGCATTCAGTTAGACTCGTTAGCAGATGCGATCCAAACAGTTAATATAGTGTAGGGCACAGTAGGCAGCAATTAGCGGTGACCGCTCCTCCGATGTACGGGTATATGGAAAAAACAACAAGAAAGAAAAGTTGCGCCAAGCTGTACAATTAAGGCACGGGGTGGGTGGCTGCGTCCCCTGCTCACCTGGTCCTGTTGTGCCGACCGCACAACAGGTTGAAGAGCTGTGGGGAAGCCGCTGGAGCTCACACTGGCTTGAATCTTGATATGGTCCGAGTGGACCGCCGGTGTCCGGTGCACGTGACCAGGGAGGGAGAGCTTTGGTGTGACGTTTGCAGGATCCTGGGTGCTGGGCTGCTGCTGATCACTCTTCCCGCAGGGAAGTGAGTGTGTGGCCGAAAATAAGAAAGTGATATAATCAGCGCTCAAGCAACGCCAGGACACTGCTGTAGCAAGTAATACCTTTAGGCTTTATTCAATCAATATGTAGAACCAGTCTCCACAACGCGTTTCGACGCAGCAGGCGTCTTTATCAAGTGGTTGCCGGGATTCTCCATAACAATTACTTATATACACACACAATTAAAAATAGGGGAGGGGGGGGAGGGAATAATACACCGGTATATTACAATCTAAGAAATGGATCCTAAAGGGGATCAGTTGATCTCCAAAGAGCAGCAACCTGTGCAAATAATTAATATAAAATAATTGATATAAGATAATTAAGTGCCATTCCAACTAAAATAATAATATGACATTTACAATTATATATATGTAAATATAAAACAATTATAAAGTATTAGATACCGACATATATCATATAAATGTAAACATATAACAGTTATTATAAAGACTCGGTCTGTAAATTAATTAATATCCAAAATTTGTATATATAATATTAATAACAATATTAAAAATATTAAAAAAGTTAAAAAATCTTATAAAAAATTATTAAAATATGATTAAGAACCAGATTAGAAACCAGATTAAAAAGTACTTTCCACAGTGTTGTTAAGACCTTCTGGTTGCAGGGTGCCCATTTTAAAAATCCAGAAGGATTCTCTTCTGTTAAGGGTATGTATTTTATCTAGAACTTCGTCCCCTATTTGTTCAATGATCGTCAAGCATAGTTTAGTGGGGTCCCTATTGTGCGCCAGATCAAAATGCTTTGAAACACTGTGATTGGGAAATCCAATGCTTATGTTGTATCTATGTTTATTTAACCTTGCCCTCATACTTTGAGTGGTCCTGCCGATATACAGTGTTTCAAAGCATTTTGATCTGGCGCACAATAGGGACCCCACTAAACTATGCTTGACGATCATTGAACAAATAGGGGACGAAGTTCTAGATAAAATACATACCCTTAACAGAAGAGAATCCTTCTGGATTTTTAAAATGGGCACCCTGCAACCAGAAGGTCTTAACAACACTGTGGAAAGTACTTTTTAATCTGGTTTCTAATCTGGTTCTTAATCATATTTTAATAATTTTTTATAAGATTTTTTAACTTTTTTAATATTTTTAATATTGTTATTAATATTATATATACAAATTTTGGATATTAATTAATTTACAGACCGAGTCTTTATAATAACTGTTATATGTTTACATTTATATGATATATGTCGGTATCTAATACTTTATAATTGTTTTATATTTACATATATATAATTGTAAATGTCATATTATTATTTTAGTTGGAATGGCACTTAATTATCTTATATCAATTATTTTATATTAATTATTTGCACAGGTTGCTGCTCTTTGGAGATCAACTGATCCCCTTTAGGATCCATTTCTTAGATTGTAATATACCGGTTGTATTATTCCCTCCCCCCCCTCCCCTATTTTTAATTGTGTGTGTATATAAGTAATTGTTATGGAGAATCCCGGCAACCACTTGATAAAGACGCCTGCTGCGTCGAAACGCGTTGTGGAGACTGGTTCTACATATTGATTGAATAAAGCCTAAAGGTATTACTTGCTACAGCAGTGTCCTGGCGTTGCTTGAGCGCTGATTATATCACTTTCTTATTTTCGGCCACAAATTTACAAGTTTATGACTACTTATAAAATGTGTTCAAAGTGCTGCCCATTTTGTTAGATTGTCAATATAACCCTCTTCTCCCACTTTTGACACACTGATAGCAGCACCACAGAAGAAATGCTAGCACATGCTTCCAGTATTTGTTGTTTCAGATGCTGTACATCTTGTATCTTCACAGCATAGACAATTGCCTTCAGATGAGTGATGAGACACTCTCAAATTGCTACATGATTCAGCTATCTAGTGGCATTGAGATTTCCATTGATGAAGAATGGCCCCACTATCTTTGTACCCCATATACAACGCCATACCATTAATTTTTGTGCTCCAACAGTCTTGGAAAGATCTATCCACTGTGCGTTAGTGTCAGACCAAAAACGGTGGTTTTGTTTTCACAAAAAAGTTTGCCTCATCACTCATCTGAAGACAATTGTCTATGCTGTGAAGATACGAGATGTGCAGCATCTGAAACAATGGCTACTGGAAGCCTGTCCTAGCATTTCTTTTGCAGTGTTGCTATCAGTGTGTCAAGAGTGGGAGAAGAGGGTTGCATTGACAATCCAACACAATGGGCAGCACTTTGAACACATTTATAAGTGGTCATAAACTTATAAATAACTCATGAAAGAATAAAGTTACGTTAAAACCAAGCACACCATGGTTTTTCTTATGCAATTCTCAATATGTTTGACCATGTATCACATGACCCTCTTCCCATTGAAAAATATACAGTTGGATCCAAAATAGCCAACTTCAAAATGGCCGCCATGGTCACCACCCATCTGGAAAAGTTTTCCCCCTCCCATATACTAATGTGCCACAAACAGGAGCTTGATATCACCAACCATTCCCATTTTATTTAGATGCATCTATATAAATGGCCCACCCTGTAGTCTCAGTTCCCATATGAGCTTCTGTTCTGATGAGGACACGGAAGGAGAGACCTATTACAGGTCTGACTTATCTAGACTCTATTTGTTTTTCTAAGCAGGTATCCATGCTGTGACAGTTTTTTGTTGTATTTGACCTCTTGTGATGCTCAATGAGTAGAAGGAAAGGGGAAATGGGAAAAGCTCACCCTTATGCTTCACAGTAGATCCGGTCAGGTGCACGGCAGTGGCTGGCATCCACAATTTTCAAAGAACAAAATGAAGAAAAAGCCAGCACCAGGTCCATATAGTAAACGAGATCTTCTTTATTTCTGGACTCACATACACATATTTAAATTCTGCATCTGTATGGCAAGCAAATACGGATTTTAAATATGTGTATGTGAGATCGGAAATAAAGAAGATCTTGTTTACTATATGGACCTGGTGCTGGCTTTTTCTTCATTTTGTTCTCTTGTGATGCTGCAAACACAGAGAGCAGACAGGAAAATACATCCCCCCTGTCATCTCCTGGGCAGTGATGTGATGTGAATATGTGACATGCATATTCATGCTGTGGGGAGGGGACAGCACAGAACTAAGTGGATCATTCACTGTGAGTGACAGATGGAATGAATCTCTTTATTTGAACTTTACTGAGGATAGGAGGGAAATATGGATAAAAGAAATACATCAATAGAGAGAGTTTAGAGTGAGGAATTAGAAAATATAGCAGTTACATATGGATTTTTAACATCACATATTTCAATTTCACCAGAAGTAACTTTCTCTTGTACCCATGTACATTGACCACAATTAAACGGCTTCTTATGTAACTGTGGTCTGTTTATAAGGAATATATAAACAGCCGCAGCTTATTTATTCTCTGTTAAAAAATGCTGCTTTGGTCAGTACGTCCAATTTTTGCAAGTGTGGACTTTTGGCAGATAACACCAGTCTAGCCCACTGTAAATTTGCTGTCAACTCGAGATATTCTATTTTTCTTTCCTTAGCAAAGGAGCTACACTTCAATAACCCACTTATCAATCATGTACATGTATGTGTCATCAATCAAAAATTTGGTCTAAAAATACCAAAATCTGAAATGTAATGAACAGAATTAGTCGTCCTCAGCAAGAGTATTGTAAATCAGTGTGTCAGCATGTAGTCGAAAAACTGGCAAGGTTCATCTGTTACAGGAGAAGAGTGAAGCAAATAATTCAAGGAAATATGTGGGGGTGGCATTTGATTTCCAAAGTTGCAGGACGACCTTCTAGCACTTTTATTAAATAAATAAAATATGTGTAGATTGATTTTTTGGCTATTTAGAAAAAGTAACATAATAAAGTTAATAATAACATTTTTTAGTTACATTTGACAAGGTGAAACTTTTGTATACAATGGAAACGCTGCAATTGTTATTCAGACATAGTGCTGTAAGTGAATGATTATTAGAAATACTCATTACACTGGAAATTGCTATATTTTTATGCCAAAAAAGTTGCAATTATTATTAATATTAGTGTTTAGACATAATTATATATTTATTAATTATGTCCATGTGATTAGAATATACGCAAGCTTAGAAAGAAATGAATAATCAACATGGATTCTGAACATAAATTACAATTCTTAAGTGGTAATTGAAAACAATCTAAATCAAAATCATATCTAATTTATGAAAATGGTTGCCACGATAACACTTTCACTCTAATTGTATTGCTTAGCAATGAACTGCTTCAGCATTTACAACATTAATTTCACATTTTAATGACCTCTTATGCAACAGTGAAAAGTACAGCACGTGCAATGGAAAATCCACACTGATTTTTTTTTAACACCAAGGGAAAGCAAACAGAATTCTAAAATAATGTGCAATGTATAGATGTAAAATAATAGAGATTAAAGCATTGCGATACATTAGTTGGGTTGTGATCGTTACAGGTAATGAAAAAAGTAGACCGACACAAAACAGTCTATTTACAGTAAAAATGAACATAAGGTTATATGTACACGATCAGGAGATGCTGTGTCCTGGACGCAGTGTCTCCTCTCCTGCGGGGATGTCAGGGAACTCCATGGGTGAACGCAGTCGCCCTGTGCCCACAATCTGAATTCCCCCACCAAGAACGCCTCTGTCTCCGCAGCACTAAGTTGACATGATTCGGCAAAGAAAGCCATCCTGCATGTCAAGTTAACACTGCAGAGGAAAGGAGCACAGTGGGCACAGGATTTCTGTAAATCCCATCCACAGTGCTTGGACTATACAACACAGTGTTACGGACGCAGCACAAACACACTGCGTCCATAACACTGCAAACACTGATCGTTTGCATGCAGCCTAAGGAAGATAAGTAAGCAGCCTTGTTTAGTATACAATTTGAATATCGGGATATATTACTAGGCTAGATTCATGACAATGTCTTACCATTGCATTACTAATATCATTGTCCACTATTTATAAAACCACTGTAGCCATCTAATTCCACAAAATGTCACTAATCCAGAACTTTTTGGTCCAGAAATTCCATTGACTGGGCCGGTGACAGAGTAATTAAAAAAGGGCTGTCCAGTACTTTAATATTGTTGGCCTTTTCTTAATATGCAGTAGGTCATGAATATCATATCAGTCTGAGTGTAATACCTGTCACCCATGCTGATCAGGTGTTCCTGGTAGCGGACAGATATGTTTAGTTGGGGTGCGGAACAGCACAGCCAAGTCATCTGTATGGTGGTCGCAGCGGAATAGTGCAGATTCATTCCTATACCTTCGAATTGGGGGGATGTGCAGAACCCGATCGTTGCCATTATGAAGTTGTCAGAGCTCTTATCACATGTGGCTACCGCTGACACCAGGTACAGCTGATCAGCAAGGGTGCTGTGTATCACATCCTCGTCAACCTAATATTAATCACCTATCCTATCCATATAACATTACTGAGCAACCCTTTTCATGCTAGATTATTGTAAAAATTATCTATTGCATTTGTGAAAGTGCTGATTGTCTTGGACACATTGCAAGATTTTGACAGTAGAACATGTCTCAAATAAAGCAAATATTGTATGCTCACCTCTCTTGATGTTAGAATTGTTCTCAAGCTTAGAAGCCCTAGGACTTGGTGTTAGAAAAGTAAAAGATGAGATAATCTAGCATCCACATGGAGCCTGCATGCATAGTCTATAAATGACTCTAAATATGAGCTCCATGTGGATTTTAATATAGCTTGAATAAAGCAGGACATTTCACGAATAACTCCCCGAATACTTGATTTTTTTAGAATAGGTTGCTGGACCATATAATGTGGCTGAAATAAAGTCTATATAAATGTTAACTACCGTATTTTTCAGACTATAAGACCACTTTATTTCCTCCATATTTTGGAGGAAAGTGGGGGTGTGCCTCATAGTCCAAATATTGTACAACAAAGAAGATGGTATATATAATATTTGGGAACTCTCCGTAAATCTAAAAAATAACAATGCTTTATTAAGTATCACACAAAAAACAAAAAGACAAGGCAAACAGAATTTAAAAAAATTAAAATAGCAACGGCTATATAAATTACAAGCTGGTGTGTCTAATAACAATACCAGCCCCCTTTACACCTTGCTTTAGCAGTAATTGGAGACCCCCCAGGTTAATTCCTATACCATACAGAGCAAATGGTTACAATAAACAAAGAGTCAAGAGAGATGTACATGGTAACTCCACCTGTAATCTGATTCAAGTGAACCGAGATGTTATTCCAAAAAGTCACATTAAACAATAATTCAGAGTGAGTATAACACAATAACTCCACCTATATCAGGGTGAAACAAGGATGTAGTGTAGATATTAGAACCCAAACAAGATTCAGAGTTTACAGGCAAGGGGTAATGCTCTCAAGCCCCTCTGCTAATGAGTCTCAAAATGGAGCCCATCCATCCCTAAGTAGGGCATAGTTGCTAAAGGGTGTTACCTGACAAGATCCCAATAAAACTGCCCATGTGTGAAGGGGAAAGGAGGAACTCCATGCATATCGCTGGTTATACCAGCTTCCTTACGGATTATCATAACTTTGGCTATCTTTATACCATGCTGTGTCACTAAGGGGGAGGGGTAGCTTAATACGGCTTGTGACCATCTCTCAGAGCCGAATGTGGCTCTCACTGTAAGAAAGGTTGGGGACCACTGTTCTAGATATTAACTTATATTATATGCCACTTTCCCTCTGACCTCATTTAAATAGATATAAATGCATGGTGCTTCTAGTCTATTGCTAGCACACAATGTCCCTATTTAACTGTTTAACTATAATATATGTGTAAACTATAGGCCTACTTCATCAAAGTTTTTATGCTAGTATTCAGGTGTTTCATCTCAAAATGTTGGTCCAAATCAAAGCTGTGCTAACATTTAGCAAATTAATTCTCACAAAATCTTTGCCCAACTCCTACAAAATGGGTGAAGCTAGGGCAAGGCAGATGCATGGGGACCATTGCTTGTCAAATTCTTGACATGATGTTCGTTATACCAAAAATCTACTATAGCAGTGCCTGGAAGAGGATTTGTGGTGAGGCGCTCACAGAAGTGTACGCCACTTGTCTCATGCTCCCCATTCTTCAAGGAATGCATGTTTTTTCATAAATCGTAACAACTCCTCATCAAGACTACTGTGAACAATGCTGGTCATGATATATATGTATGCATGTTTGTAACATTTTGTGGGAAATATGTAGTGTGCCATCCTATATTTCAGAGTTCAAAACCATAAAAAAATTATTACTGTGAAGTCTTTTTAAAACATTTATTCACTTATATAGTGCTATAAATGCCACAGCGCTTTACATACATCAGCAGCAGTGTCCCCATAGGGGCTCACAATCTAAATATCCTATCAGTAAGTCTTTGGAGGTGGGAGGAAAACGGAGTACCTGGAGGAAACCCACACAAACACAGGGAGAACATACAAACTCCTTGCAGATGTTTTCCTCAGTGGGATTTGAACCAAGGACCCCAAAGCTGCTAACCAATGAGCCACCGTAACACTCACAAGTCTTGTTAAAATATTGTATATGAAAGATATCCAAAATAAGCAGTAGTATTGAATTCCAAATAAAAGTACTTTACATTGTGTTACCTTAACACATTTGATACTTTCATGGCATACTTAAAAGTCTAATAATATAGACTCCTAGTTTGGGTTCTGCAATGTGATACAGGTTGTCCACAGCATGTTAATTGTAATATTTACATAGCACGCTGGTCCTCTGTTTCTAGCAAAATGTACCGATTATTTAGAAATAAAAATTATGCAGTTTTTGTTATTGGCGCTTTAGGCCTTTGGAGATACGCCTTGCTCTGTGTTCTGAGAAGCTGGCACTGCAGAGAATGGCGGTAAAACATTCTTCTGGGGATAATTTGGCATTGTGATCTATTTCTCAGATGAATAAATCTAACAATGCTTTATGCAAATTCACGTTCTACCTGAAGTCTTTTCCCTGAGCGTTTATTCATCTCAGGATCTCAGATGTTCTCTGCTGCATCTGGGTACAGATAAAGTTTTATTATAGTTTTAGCTGTAGCTTTTAAAGTACAGAGATTGTACTAAAGTAAAATACGGAAAGGGCTTGGGTACTGATACACCATTTGTGCAGTTTCTATCTCGAGAAATTTCTTTGGCATACAATATTCTTTATTTTGATTGATTTCAAGAGTAATTTAATTTTAATTATTAAGATAAGCAATACCTTTTTGAAACTACTGCTACTTAGGTATTTCAGAGTTTTATGTGTTTTTTGGGTCATAGTTCAGAGTCACCAATAAAAATGTTTACATGTCAGATTTGCCAATGTATAATGCTACAACCTTATCCCACAGGTATCACTGTTATCATAGAGCCCTAGGTCTTAGGCTGCTTTCAGATTGGCAAATGTGCAAGTCCGTATGGATCCTTGAATTTCAAGGAACTACATGGCCAGGCACGGATTGTGCAAATAGACGGCAACTAATGTCCACAGACCATTTTTTTTAAATGGATTCGTCATCAGTTACCAGAGCTAGGGAAGGGAGGAGATGTACCTTGCTTCTGAGCATGATAAGTACAGCAAAACAGATCTGTTTCACGTATCTGTTTTTTTCACAGATCTGTTTTTTTCACAGATCTGTACGGATCCGTCCTCCATAGAGCTACATGTTATTTTATACAGACAGATATATCTGTATCTGTCCGTTTGTGTCCATTTTTTTCAAGACAGACCAAAATAGGAAAAGTCTCCGATTCTGGGTGCATGAAAAAATGGACAAAATCAGATCCGTGAAAAAAACAGACACAGAATGGCCACTTTAGGACCAGTCCGTGCCCATAGATAACATGGGAGGCCAAAACTGATCCGATGTCTATCTGTTTTAAAATGGATAGACACGGATTGAAAATTTGATAGTGTGAAACCATTCTTACACTACCTTGGTTAACATTTATCTATGTATTACTTACTAACAAACAATAAGACACTGTATAACAGAGAATGATAAACTATCACCTGAAAATAAATACCTGCCTCTTTAATACTTAAGGTTAGAGTTGGATGACATTTAAACTCCACATATGATTACATGTCATTCGTTGGTTATACGATAACTATATGTGAAATCTTTTATCTTTAGGATAAATCTTTATTTCCTTTTTTATTTCAATTTCTACTATCAATCTTTACATTCCAAACTATTGCTTTTGGCATTTACTCATTTTACAGATTCGACTTTTATGATCCCAATACTAAAAACCTCCCAGTGTTTAGCTGACAGATGATGTCATGGTAGAGATAGATCCAGCCTATTGAATTTAAATGGTCGATCCTTTGGTTCTCCTTTGAGATAATCAGCAGTGGCTTTCTCAAGAGAACGAGAGTGCTTCACAAATATGTATGAGGGCCTTTGTTCTAAGCATATTTACAAGATAGCCTTTAAGTCTAATATGGCTTGATACATTTTAAAGACTTATTATAATTATACAGATATGGCTCAAAGTCCTGGCACCTTTGAAATTGTTCCAGAAAATGAAATATTTCTCCAGAAAAATTATTGCAATTACATGTTTTGTCATACAATTATCTATTCCATTTATGTTTATTGCATAAACATACAAAAACAAAGGCAAATTGGACATTATTTCACAAAAAAAAAAAAAATGGGCCAGACAAAGTTGTTGGTACAACAACTTTGTGTCAAGCATATGATGCTCATTCAGACTCACATGTGGCAAGTAACAAGGTTGGGCAAAATAAAGAACACACCTGAAACCTGATTAAAAAGGGGAAAAGTTGACTTAACCTTTGTATTTTGTGTCTGTGTGTGTCCACACTAAAGCATGGAGAAGGAGGAGAGGAGAACCAAAATTATTGAAAATATCAACAATCTAAGATTACAAGTCCATCTTCATATACCTTGATTTTTTTCGTCCACAGTGGATAACATAATCAAGACGTTTACAGCCCATTGCTAATCTCCCTGGACATCAGAGAAAAATTGATAAAAGCTTGCTTTGTAGGATAGTCAGTATGATGGGTAAGCAGCCCCAATCAAATTTAAAAGAAATTTAAGCTGTCCTGCAGGCTCAAGGTGCATCAGTGTCAGAACAAATTATTAATATAAATATGAATTAATTGAAACGCTGTGGCATGGAACCCAGAAACTCCCCAAGGCTGACATGGAGACATAAAGCAGCAATACTGCAGTTTGCAAAAACGTACACAAGCTCAAATCCTTCTAGGAAAACTTATTGGAGACAGATGAGACTAAAATAAAACTTTTTATTAAAGTATATCAGGCTACTGTTTACCGAAAACGGAATGAGGCCTTCAAAGAAAAGAATACAGTACTCAGTCAAATATGGTGGAGGTTCAAAAATATTTTGAGTTATTTTGCTGTCTCTGGCACTGGGTACCTTTATTTGTACAGATTCATGAAATCTAAAGATCAGCCAAAGCATTTTGGGTCGCAATGACGTGCCCAGTGTCAGAAAGCCGGGTTTTCATCCTAAATCATGGGTCTTCCAGCCGGAAAAAGACTCAAAGCATTCTTTAAGGAGCCCCCAGAAATGGTTGGCAATAATAAGCTGGAGAGTTCTGAAGTGGCCAGCAATGGTCTGAATCTGTTCCCATTGAACACCCGTGGAAGATCTTAAAATTGTTGTTGGGAGAAGACACCTTCAAATATGAGAGACCTGGAGCAGTTTACAATAGAAGAGTGGTCCACAATTCCAGTTTAGAGGCATAAGTAGCTTGTTATGTTTATAGGAAGTGATTGATTGCAGTTATTTATTCCAAAGGTTGTGCAACCAAATATTAACTTGAGCGTGCCAACAATTTTGTCCCATCCATTTCTGCAGTATTGTACAAAATTATGTCCAATTTGCCTTTTTTCTCTTTTTTTTTGTGTTGTTCCAATATGCACAAGGGAAATAAACACGTGAATAACAAAACGTGTGATTGCAATAATTTTCGGGAGAAATACTTCACTGTCTGAAACAATTTGCAAGGGTGCCAACACTTTTGACTGTGTGTTTAATAAATGAACTGAACTAAAAACTCATGTGCGCTGAACTTTTTTTTTGGGAGTGCACAAAACTTTTACCAGAGAAGTAAAAATAAATAAAACAATTTGTATGCAACAATTCAGAAAAATTATCAGCAATTATCAGAGAACACAGCTCAATTAAAGATCACAAGTGAAAGCAAGGTTATACATCTAATTCATTTATATCTGCTGCAAACTATTATGTTAAGCTGATACATCTTCAGTAATTTAGTATGTATTGTGCTCTAACTATAATAATTGAAATGCTAATGAAACCACTTAAGACCCATGAGATGTGCGGATAGTTTTTTTTCTTCCAAGACTTTACATTGTCTCTAAATGACTGTACAGTGGAACTAACATTTACTAATGGATCACAAAAACTCAGATATTTAATCTGTTATACAAATACTTTCATTGAAATGATATGTTGTGTGTAGATATTCCTTTCCTACCAACAGATCTTGTATTTCTTATTTTCTATTTAATACAGCACATGATCACTTTCATATGCCATGATACAGCTCACTACAGGAATCATATATTAGCTGCCAAGATAGGATCCTGTCAAAATAAATGCAGGGTAATCTTTTTTTTAAGCAAAAATGCTATTGGGACATATTTCTTTTCTTTTTTCTGACAAGATTGACCAGTTCATGGCATAAAATATGTGACTCGGATATACATTAGGAAGCTAGCCAGCCTTCTTGAGAAAACATGGTTATCACAATAAGGATGTCGACCTAATATGTAATCTACAGCAAACACAACTGAGGACCATTGCATACATATCAAAATGAGATAAATGTGCAATTGTAATTTTATTGTAAATGCAACAGGATTTATGTAAATTTCACCAAACTCAAGACCTGTAGCATGAAAGGCAGTAAGCCAAAGACTGCGCTGTTGTGAATTAAATCATTTTCTCTGCCTAAACGTCTAAACATTATTCCTCTTTACAGGCATATTGTACTGCTATATACAAATATATATCGATGTATGGCATGTTTTCACTGATATATATATTAGCACATTAATGATAGATAATTGATTTTAATGGCACTAATGAGTGTCACACTATATAACTTTGTCACAATGTATGAGTTGTTCACTGGTAACTCTTCACAACCTTTGAAGTACCGGTTAGTCGTAGGTTCGTGGTACTTCCCGGCCTATGACATACCAGTCCATCATCCCGAAATCGTGATACCGTTGTTATGGTAACAGCGATCATGTCCCGGCATCCTGAGATCCTAGACACAGGATACCGGGGTTCGACCTCCCGTGAGTGAATTCCCCACCCCTCTCCCACGATTGCTGTGACTGGCTGTTCAATTTTGAACAGCCAATCCCAGTGACTGTAATGAACAAGCAATGAAATAGCCTGGTCATCACAAGCCAGTAAATAACGTACAGTCAACAAAAGTTTATGCAATACACAAAAAGCATGTCTGAAATTGCAAACCTTTGGAGATGTTGAATGAATAGTTTTAATTTCTTAAATTTGAGTTTATTCATGTGCTTGTAATGACCAGAGGTCCGTACTAGATCCAGTGAGTCACAGAAACAGAGACGGAGGCAGAAGCAACATAAAATACTTGCTTTTACTTGGGGAAACAGATGGAAAGTTTAGAGTAAGATGCACAGATATGTTATTTCCCCAGAAATAGATAAATTATTTACATACACCCAGCATCAAGCTAGGGGTCGGTGTGTTACCTTAATGTTCCTCCTCAGTGTGAGGAGACAATGCCAAAAATAAATTTACCTAAAATCTATACAGAAAAATAAGCAATTTACTACACACAGCAGCAGGACAGGTGTAAATCAGATGGATGCAGTTTAGTGAGGATCACTGAAATAACACACCGATTTACAATCTTATCAACTCTATACATACAATACATATAAACCCAGTGTACATATATGTACATATATATTTATATATCTTATCTGTTGGATACCAGGGTACCTTATCTAATAGTAAAGTTTAGTCCAGTTACAGTCTGTACAGGCCTGGGGAAGTACTGTTAACGCAGTCACTTCCAATGGTCTTCAGCGCTAAAAATGAAAAATAAATAAAACACAACTGTAGTAAATAGGGATATTGTGTTCTCTTGTCTGAAGGGGGGTCTTAGTCTCTGTAACTTTTTGGGAGGCCAAGTGTGTTCACCTAGAGACACCACACCGAGGCCTGCAGTCTCACAGCAGAAATTCAGTCTTTTTCTCTCACAGTATGGCCGACCCGTCTCCTCTAAAGCACTCCTCTCCTGGCAGTAGTATACTCGCTTCTTAGCAGGGAATAAGTCTTTGGTCCCCTCCAGGGGCTCTGCTGTCCAGTGGATCAGTGTCCGGCCTCCGCTTTATCTGGCTCAGACTTCTCCACAGCCACTCTCCTCACAGCACCTCAGGAGACTCGTTTACCTCAGCCCAAACTGTCATAAAGTACTCCCTGTCTCCGTGACAACCTCCTCAGCTCACAGCCCCCACCTTTTTATTCAGGAAGTACATTTTTACACACTCTTACATGCTGACTACCCTGTGCTCTTTTGTAAGTATACTAATTGTGTTTCAGATTAAAATCTGCAATAATAACCCAGATTTATAGAAAATCATGCAAAATATTAAATTTCCATTTTCCCCACTGTGATGGGCATGTATCGCACAGAGGTCTGCGATCTAAATCCAGGACACTTTGCTGGGTTATGCTGTCCCACAAATCTGTATATTTGTTATGGGCTGGGTTTAGGGATGGTCAGATCTGTGGGAGAGACATACCCCCTACTCCTCCAGGGGTGTGGTGAAGGCTGATATCATGTGACTTCTGCCTGGTCACAGGAGGTGATGTCAGCTCAGTTCCTGGAGCTGATAACTGGCTGTTTGGAAAGCACGTGAAAAGGCCCAGTTGTGCAGCTTTGAGCAGCTACTGGAGCAATGAACTGTCAGGAGACAGTATGGAAGAAGCCCGCTATGATTGCTGGGCAAGGTAACCTCATGAGAAGGGGCTTGTGTACTGACAGAGGTCAGTGAGTGAACTGTGCAGACGAACCCCATGTGTAAAGTGATGGATTGTGTACAGTACTTGTTTATATCAAGTGGTTTATGTGGCTAAATAAACCAACTGGACTTGAGTTAAATATAAACTATTGCTGTGGGCTTGAATTACGCTGTCAAATGAGTGGTTTTTAGAAAGTTTTAAGTAATAAATACAGCTATCGCATTAAATGGAATCTGTCACCAGATTTTTGCCACCCAATCTTAGAGCATCATGATATAGAAACAGACACCCCGAATCCAGCAATGTGTCACTTACTGGGTTGCTTAATGTAGCTTTTGATAAATTCACTGTTTTACCAGCAGGAGATTACCAATATAGGACTAGTAAACTTGATGACATGCTGACATATAGTCCACCACTGATTGGCAGCTTTCTGTCTATGGACACACTACACAGAAAGCTGCCAATCAATGGTGTGGATGGTGAGTCATAGAAATGGTGGGGTTATAAAAAGCTCAAAGCTCAAAATTGATAGAACTGATAAATCTGCAGCAGATAAAACATATTATATATATAATATATATATTTATATGACAACTACAGAAAGCAGCCCAGTAAGTGATACATTGCTGGAATTAGGGTCTCTGCCCTTACATCATTTCCCCATCAGACAATATAGCAAAAATGTGCTGACAGATTCCTTTTACTACAGCCTACAATAAAGTCACTGTATTGAAATTTTACATCTTCATTTCAAATACAATAGCATATGAAGATTCTAAGCTGTGTTGTAATTAGCAGTCAGTATACTGTATATTGTGGAGGTAATGGATAGGAATTATCTTGTAATGGTTCATTATGCCATCTGCTGGGCATTTTGCTTCAGAAACATAATTTGTATGCATAGTGCATGAAAATATATGTGCAAAAGATAAGGTCTATTCAGGTCCCTGGTCATGTCTGCTCCTCTGCATAGTTGTACCTGCTCTTTCCAGTATCCAATGAGCACTTAGTTCCTATTCAGTACTGAAATCATTTTAAAACATAAATCTGATCCAGAAGTATTAAGATGCCACTGATTGTGCCCAGACATGCTGTCATCATCAGATACCTTTTGTACTTGTTCTCTTTTTATTTATTCTCATGCTCGGTAAATGCTGCCATTCAGTTTTTCTGTGTGTATTTATATAGAAAATAGATAAGTATTATAGTCTCAAATTGAAATTGCATAGGTACATTTAATATTGTAAACTGATAGCTGTAATCATTTCTAATTGCAGACATGGCTTATGTGTTCAGTTACTTGGTATTTGTAAAATATCCCCCAAAAAGTTGTTGAACTTACCCCACCTAGTCCCAAAATCGCATTGCAGTCTTGTAATAATGTAAATATTTATATATCTGTGCTAAACAAATCTTTTTGTAAAGGGGATATGCCAGCAGGTTTTTGTTATGTAAACTGAGGGGTTAAAACACTGAATTCAGCAATGTGTACCTTTTTAGGCTGTGTGTGGTTGTTTACTTAAAATGAAGGTTTTATCATCAGGACATTATCACTGCATGGACTGCTGCTCACATGACTGCTAGATAGACCACACCCCCTTCTGATTAGCAACTCACTGTCAATAGACAAACTACATAGAGGTCTGTGGTGTGGGTGAGGTTAGTTTTCTGAGCTCTGCTATATGCTACATCTAAGGGTATATACCCATGATACTTTTACTCTGTATCCGGCGCAGTGCTCCGCCTCGTGCGGGAAAGCAGGTCATCTCCAAGGTTGAACACAGCTGCCCATGCCCACCGGTAGTGTTCGGTGCTCGGCGGCTTTTGGCAGCATTCACCCGCTGAAATCACACCCGTTTATGCAACAATAAATTGACATGCTGCAGGTCGGGAAGCCACCCTACGCGTCAGTTTATGCTGCAGAGAAAACAGCCGCAGTGAACCAGAGATTTCAATAAATCCCATCCACTGCTTGTACTGTAGAACACAGTAGTTTGGACGCAATGATAACACACTACATCCAAACGCTGCCAATAATTCTAATTTTCGCACAGCTGCTAAACTGATACATATTCCGAATCAGAGTCTCTTTTACATTATGCTGCTATCCGGTGAGGTAGCAAAATTTGGTTACAGATTCCCTTTAAAAACACCCGGTTTTGCACATATCAGCTCCTATGTTTCATTATTAAAGGGACACTGTCACCAGGTTTTTGCCATCTCATCTGACAGCAGCATAATGTAGAAACTGAGACCCTGAATCCAGCAAAGTGTCTCTTACTGGGCTGCTCAGTGTAGTTTCCATAAAATCACTGTTCAATCAGTTGGAGAGTAACATTGTAGGACTAATCAAATAGTCCAGCATAGTCATTTACTGCTAAATCTGAGGCAGAGAAAACAGTAATTTTATCAAAATGACAGGAAGCAGCTCAGTAAGTGACACATCACTGGAATCAGGGTCTCCGTCTCTACATTATGCTGCTGTCAGATGGGATGGCAAAAACCTGGTGACAGTGTCCCTTTAAATTATTTTTTTCATTGAATAGGAAAAAAATATAAATTATGTTTAATGCCTTAAAATATTAACTAAATAGAAGTAAACATTTAATGTGGTCCTAGTTACATGCTGTATCATTCAGCCCCGTTGGTAGTACATGGCAGGGCACATGTGGTACAAAAGTAAGTCCTGTACAGTTAGCTCTTCGATACATTAAAAATGATGGGGGTGCTTTGTACTAGGGCCATGTACCAGCATGGGGGGCAATGCACCAGCATGAAGGTGCCATGCACCAGGACGAGGGTGCCATGTGCCAGGATGGGGGGTGCCATGTACCAGAGCCATAAATCAGGATGAGAGTGCTATGCACCAGGAAGGGAGTGCAATTTAACAGGATAAGGTCTATGCACCAGGATGGGGATGCCTTGTACCAAGATGGGGAACATATATACCAGGGTGGGAGACATGTACCAGGTTGGGGGATTATATATACATTACAAAGATGGGGCTATTTACCATATGTAGGGCCTAGAATTAATTAATAGCATTTCAATTACCGTAATTTTAATGATGAAATTTTATTTGACGTAAGAGTAAATTGAGTTAAGTGCTCAGTCACAGAACACATTAAGCTCGTAAGTCAAGGTCTTATTGTATATTGTGGCTAAAATTGATTCAAAACTTTGACTGTACCCATGCAAAGAATTTAGGGCGTGTTGTATTTGGCTTTCCTGCTATGCATGTAATAGCTGGTGTTGCTACTCTCTTCTGGAGAACCAGTTTTTAAGGACTGTAAAGATTATGCAAATGTTAATTCTAGTTTTTGAAAAATGTATACTATATTTAGGGTTTCACATGTTATACAGTATATCCCCTATCCCAGCTATAACTGAAAGAGTTTGCAGCACAAGGCAATAAGGTAAAGTTATAATGTTAAATTATGAGATGCTTTCTAGGGGTACAAGGAAAGCATCTAGTAAATATAGCTCCTATATTCACATATCAGTTCCATAAAGCCACATTTAATTGAAAACAATAATTTCATAATCCATTAAACCCATAATTTAGGACTAAGCATGTTGCTTCTTAATGGTTTAATTATGAACATGAGTATTACTAGGAGACTAAGAAAAAGTGATAATCTCACCACTTTCAGGCCTACAAAGCTGTGTAGTTCTTCAACTATGTGTATGTTCAGTACAGCAGGGCGGTTTTCCAGGGTCAACAAAAGTAAAGACATATGCACTCATGCACACATTTGCACACACATGAACTAGCACTTGTGATTTCTTAAAAATATTAAATATATAAAAAAATATAAAATTCTTCTGAATTTATTTAAAATAGTGCAAGACAAACATGGTTAAAATCAGGGAATCCAATGCTTTTCAAGTGCATGCCACTCCTACTTATGTCATATAACTAACATATTGTACATACCCTCTATTAAAACAAACCGGACCGGAGTCAGAAGTGCAAACTAAATCCGACAGTCCAGGGCATCAATTAATAATTAATAATTATTACAGTACACAAGCACATGATACTATAGTATTAAAGAGACTACTTCCTGCTGGAATCATTGGGATTAAGGAGGATCGTTTCGTGTCGTGGAGAGTGCCAAGACGTTTTAAGTATACTTAAAAGCCATACAATGCCTTTCTCATAAATTAAATAGTTTAAATATTAAATAAAATATTTTAATTCCCAGAGAATGGCATACACATGGCCCACAAGTCTGCTTAGTACACTGGTTTGGCACTTCCCACAAGAAAAAATGTGACCCCCTGCCAGAGGACTCTCACATGTCAAACCTCCTGCTTTGCACTAATGAGGGAAAAACACCCGAAACAGGTGTCTAAAATTGGATTGTCTGGATTGTTTTTTTTATTCTAAGTCATGTGGCAAGGCTCATTACATTTTACTTTGATATTGACTTCTAGGATTGCCTCCCATAATAGGTGTAGCACTAGAATACAAGTCTGTCTCCTCTCTGAATAGTGTATTTAAAAATTGAAAGCAGAAAAAAATAATAAGGCCATATTAGCTAAATAGGGTTTTGGGGAAAAGACACATGTATAGGGTTATATATGCATGTTACCTGGATGGCCCATGATTAAGGCGTCTAATATTCCAACCCACCATATAATCAGAAATATGGAGAGACTATTTAATCGCAGATTGGGTCTTATCTGTTACACATGAATTGCAATGTTAGTTGAAGGAAAGCTCACCTTTAGTGGTTGTGAGAGTCACAACCACTATACACACATAAAACAGCTGCTGAGGGCCCACATGGTCAGTGCAAGCATGATTTGTTCTGAGGTAGAAGCTTTTAGTGGCTTCGAAATGCCTTGACTTAATAAATCATTGATCTTTGACTGATCTGAGATTGTACCTTGGTAAAACAGCAGCACGGGTTTATACCCAATTCATAACCCTGTACCGACAACCCACCACAGAGGAACATCAGATTTATCAAGCGATATTATTTCAATAAAAATAACACTGAATACATGTCAATTTCATACCCTCTGTATATCATGCGTCATGTCCAATATCTCAGTACATCTGACTACAAAACTATTAAAGGGAACCTGTCACAGCCTTTGGGAATTTAAAACTGTGCCCACCAGCTTACACATAATGTAAATGGAGTTCTAAAAACCCTCTCTGTGCCCAGATGTGCCCTTCATACCTGAGATATGACCTTACATACTTTCCAGCGCTGCCTCCTATTAAGTCCAGAAGGCTGCTATATGGTCCAGATGTATAAAGTTCTGGCCGCCCCCCTGGCTGCAAAACCAGCCCTGCAATTTAAAAATTCTCGGCCCTCCTCCGGCCAGCGCTTGAGTGACAGGATCATTCAAGCCTGCGCAGTGGAGTAAATTGGATGACCGTGACTTCACAAACTTCGCGAGACGTCGGCACTATCTTCAATGGAGGAGCACAGTCACCTGCTCCAGCAGCTCCACTGCGCAGGCGTGAGTGATCCTGTCACTCAAGCGCTGGCCAGAGGAGGGGCGGGAATTTTTAAATTGCAGGGCAGGTTTTGCAGCCAGGGGGGCAGCGTAGACTTTATACATCTAGACCATATAGCATGCCTTCCAGACTTAATAGGAGGCAGCACTGGACAGAATATAAGTTCATATGTCAGGTATGAGGGGCACGTCAGGACACATAGAGGGGTTATAAGAACCACATTTACATTATGTGTATGCTGGTGGGCACAGTTTAAAATGCCCTAAGGGGGTGACAGGTTCCCTTTAACACTCAAATTATGTATATTATGTATATTTACAAAATTTTAGGATGCTTCACGAGATTTTTCATTTGTGGATTATGTATACCAGCTACAGTAAATGTTCTGCAACTCTCAGCTTCAATTTTCAGAACCAAAAGGAAAAGCCTCATTAGACTAAAGATGGTTTGGATAACCACAGTTAATACTCAATATCCCATTGATGTGAAATTGAAAAATGACTTAGCTTATGTTTATTGAAATCTTATGGTTGACTAAATCTAATTTCCCTATATAGTGGGTTGGAATATTAGTCTCCTTAATATGGACTATCTATATAATATAGATATATAACCCTATACACTTGAGCTCCTCAATATGAAGTTTTTTTTAAAACGAAGGGAAACAGTCCTATAAAAAAAATGCTATTAACCTAAGGATATAGGGAGTATATGCCGCGTAATAAGCGTTCTGAAGCTGTATGGCCGCCATATGGAGAGCCCCCCCTGCTGGGAGGAAATTAACTTTATTCTTTCCGGCAGCCTCAGGCTTTCAGACATAAGGGTGGTGCCAACATGACTGCAGTCATCGTTCAGTACATAAAGAGCGGTGGCTGTAACCATATGCCGGCACTGATTGCCAGCCGGTCAGCGATGCATCACTGCAGAACCGGCTATAAGTCAGTGTCGGGGACGTGCTTAAATCTGACTCTCACTATGTATTGAGTGATAACTGCAGATGCAAGGTTGTCATAAGGAATAAAGTTAATTTCCTCCCAGTAGCCAGACTTTCAGTGCGGTGGCCACATGGCTTCAGAATGCTGTCAACCTGCAGATTAACTCCACATTTTCAGGTTAATAGCATTTTTTACTTGGTTCCGTTTAGCTAAAGTGGCTTTAGTATATGTTCCCAAGTTGTTTGTTTTTACTAGAAACTGTTAGTGATTGTTATATTGCCATTTAATACATTACTAATATTTATTCATACCTTAGCCGTCATTATTGCTGATTTATGTATAAAGTCAATATTTCTCGCTCCTTCATTCTTTGACTGTTTAACACTATGCTGTCTTGGGCTCTAGGCATTATTAGTGGCTAGTTTTTAATTGACACACAGTATTATAGATTTTCATTTTCACCCCTGTCAGGTTTGCCTAAAAAGATGGTGCATGCACAATATGTATTTATACGCAATAAATAAGAGTGGTCCATCCAATTGAAAAGGATTGTTTTTTTTTATTTTAAACATATTTGTTATATGCTTTTGGAAAAATAAAGAATAATTAAGATTTTTAAGGAATCGCTGGTTCAATCATGGAACGGTGTTACTTTTGTTGGCTATGGGTATTATTAGACCTAATTGATGAAACATCTTTTGACATAACAACAATTTTTCTGTAAAATACTATATAAGTTCAATGTGCATTAATGTTGCTGCATAACTCTATCAATGTCTGCCAAATGGGAAACTTGGTACAACATCCTTTGCTTTCTGTTCTGCGTTTCATTAATCCAGCCCCAAGACAGATAATTGTTACAGTTCTTTTACTAATAGGTTGTTTCGACATTTGTTATATTCTGCTGCATTTTGGATTTTTGTGTGGCGTAGCACAGATCGAGGAAGACATTGATAAATGGGATTCTTTTTGGTTCGGTGGCTGTATGCCTTTAAATTGCATGTTGATCAGATTTCAGAATGAGCTACATATGTTGGTTTGTTTTCTGCAGGTACGGTGACATGGTTCCAAAGACTATAGCTGGGAAGCTATTTGGCTCCATATGTTCCCTGAGCGGAGTGTTGGTCATTGCATTACCAGTCCCTGTTATCGTCTCTAACTTCAGCAGGATCTACCACCAGAACCAACGAGCAGACAAGCGAAGAGCACAAAAGGTAATAAAATGAAAACACTAATATCATTATGCTGGTAGTGGAATTATGTAATTATATGTACAGTATCGCCTATCTTTAATATGAAATATATAAACTTGCCTTTTGGCATATGATGTAACATCATAGTCAAGTCTCTTTAGCTTTGAAAGGACTGAAGATAGTTTTTCTGAATTATCTTAACCTGCTTCCTGGTGTCCAAAGGGACCCAAAAGTTCACTAGTTATAAAGGAATTAAAGTTGTGCATGTGTAGGGGGGCTCAGGGTGGTAGTTATGGGCGAGATACTGTTCTCTCACATCCCACCTGACACAGGAAAGTGGGTGTCTTTGCTTGGTCTGTGGGCTTCTGTCAAGCGGGGGTGGGAGGACACCCGTGCAGGCACCATGTTGCTAATGGCTTGTGCTGGTCAGGACTCAATGTTAACTCAAGCACTGAGGGAGACAAACAACTAGTAAAACACAGTCTTTTACTTAAATGTAACTTTGTAACAAACATACACAGAACATAGCAGGCATACATAAATCCCTCACCCCAGCGCTCCACCAGATCACTACAATTTTCTGTCCTATTTCCTATTTCCCCGCCGAGGGAACAATGGCAAGAGCAGCTCCGGGTGTTTGAATTAATCAGCGCTACCAGTTGAAAGACCTGCGGTTACCTGGCAACTCGGCACCACGCTTTAGGACCTATGGTTGCGTATTTCATGCAAAGTCCAATCACATGACACGACCTGTAAGTGCCGCGGGAGTGGCGGCAATAGAGGCCGGCGACAATACCACTGTGATCCAGCGATAACCATACCCTCCTCCCTAACAAGCTGTAATCTGGGGTTGTACAGGGGTGCACAACCCTTTTAGGTGAGTTGCCCATTGGCCCCCTCTTATTACCAATTATCATTAGGTTTTTCACATTGCTCTCCCTGTCTTTTTCTCTGCCTGTTCAGTATCTAGGACAAGTTACAGTCAGTGTGAAAAGATGGTGGTCATTTTAATTTTATAGTGATTACCCCCCCCCCCTCATAATAGTAAATATAAAACTCCCAAATTTTCTTGATATTTTCTAAGACTTTTTTAAGCAACAATACAAAAACCGGGTGAATAACAAACGAAAACACACAAGGTTAAAAAAACAGTTGGTACACCATTCGGTATCAAGCCTCTCCTACACTATGATAGCCGTGTCAAAGAACCTTCCTGACAGCGGAGGATTCATCCTAACGTTATCCTGATGCCCCGGCTCCATGACTGCTGTCCCTCCGATATCCCATATCAGTCCCTATGAAAATAGCTAGATAATACGATAAGATCTCCTATATGGTGTCAGAATAAACATAAATACAACTGATTGATAGGGTCAGGATCAAATGATGAAACAGCCCTATATTCATAGTCATCCTATAAAATGTTTAGAGGACACTAATTAATCCATATATCAATATTGGGTAACCAAACTGGATTAGTTAAAAACAATAGTCAACCTATAGAATAAACAGGTGACTTAATATTGTACCACAATTTCTTTCCTCCCCTTTTTCCAACTGATGCTATATAACACTCCCTTCTCTTTTACAAATGTAGATAACCATAACATGAAAAGATGGCTGCCGGGGGTGATGGACGCATGTAGGGAGGCTCCAGGTACTTGGCCACCATCCACGGCATCCAAGCTCCCCTGTCCTCCCTGCGCACTCCCAGCTTCACCGCCGTCACCCCCGAGCACCTCACTGACCATTCGGGCCACACACCTCCATCTGTAGCCAGCTGGTCTGCGAGGCCACCAGCTGGGCCCTGAGGCTCCTTACCCGGGATCCGTGATTCAGGTCGCACCGGCTCCCGGGTGGCAGGCCGCACACCTCCGGCGAATCAGCACGACATCATTGCCGCTCCTCCTCCTCGGCGGACCCGCTGCAGCTGGACCACGTCCAGCGCACCCTAGCTGCTCCTGCGTGCGGCGGCAAGAGCCGGAGGCCCACACCACTCAGCGCATAGAGCTGCCCTGGGACTCCAGGTGGGCACAGCAGCAAGCTGACCAGCCTAACCCCTGTGCTCCTCGCCCCTGGCCACATTGGGCCCCTGCTACACCTGGCCTTGGACTCCTTCTGACCCCAGCAGCATCTAACTCCCCTACCGCACCTGGCTCCCCAGCTGCATCTAACCCCTTGACTATTGACTACATCTGGTCCCTGGCTGCAACTAGCCCTCTGGCTGCCTCTAACCCCCCCTGGCTATATCTAATCCCCGGCTGCCTCTGACCCCCTGGCTGCTTCTAAACCCCTGGCTGCCTCCGAACCTCTTAGCTGCTTCTGAAAACCCTATGTCCATCACCTGCATCAGCGCATCTCCGGCGGCATCATCCCACCCCAACTGCCTCATCTAAACCACGGCTGTGCCATCTCGACCCCAGCTGCACTGTCTCACCCACTGCTGCATCATCTCATCCTCTACTACATCATCTCATCCTCCGCTGCATCACCTCATCCTCTGCTGCACCATCTCCTCCTTGGCTGCATCATCTCCTACCTTGGCTGCATCATCTCACCCCCTGTCTGCATCTCCTCATCCCGGCTGCTTCACCTCATCCCAGCTGCTTCACCTCGTCCCGGCTGCTTTATCTCGTCTTTGGCTGCATCACCTCCGCAAGCTCCCCTGCCCCCACCTCCTAACCCTCTCCCTGCTCTTCCTACTCTCCGATGACATTTACCCTAATCCTGGCCCACCCCACCACATCACCACACCCCCCCAATCCCGTGACCCATCACCAACCCTCGTAACCCCCTTAACTTCTGACCCATTCCCCCCACCCCTGCTTCCCCTGTCTCCCTATCTGGTGCACTCTGGAACGCCAGCTCGGTCTGTAACAAACTCCCATTTATCCACGACCTCTTCATCTCAAAAAAACTCTCCTTCCTCGGCATCATGGAGACCTGGCTTACCCCTTCTGACACAACCTCCCCGGCTGCCCTCTCCTACGCTGGACTCACGCTCTCCCACCCCCCCACTTCAACACCCATGGCGGAGGTGTTGGCCTACTCCTGGCCAATGACTGCTCCTTCACCCCACTTACCCCACCCCTCTGCCCCCTCCCCTCCTTCGAGGCACACTCTGAGTGCATCTACTCCCCTGCAACCTCCAACTGGCCGTTGTCTATCGCCCACCTGGATCCTCCTCCACCTTCTTCGACCACTTCACAACCTGGCTCCTCCACCTCCTCTCCTCCGAAATCCCCACCAGTTGACTTCAACATGCCCATCGACACCCCAACGCCGCTGCCTCCAGACTCCTATCCCTTACCTCCTCTTTTGGCCTCTCCCAATGGATCTCCTCCACCACGCACACTGGTGGCCACACACTAGATCTCATCTTCACCCGCCTCTTCTCCCTCACCAGCCTTGCAAACTCAACCCTCACCCACTCCGACCACAACCTATTGACCTTCTCATCCCTCTCCCCCCCACCACGCTCCCCCTCTCCGAATACTCCCTCACCCCCACAGAAACCTTAAGCTCATAAACTTTCACTCACTCTCAGAGTCCCTCCTCCCCCTCTCAGACTTGGCCTCGTCTCAAGACGCTGACTCAGCCTCCTCCCTCTACAACACCACTCTCACTACAGCCCTCGACCAGGCTGCTCTGCTCTCATTTAACACAACCCGAGTACGACAACCCTGGCTCACGACCCTCACCAAAAAACTTCAATGGACGACTAGGGCGGCCGAGCGGAAATGGAAGAAATCCCACTCCGTAGAGCACTTCACCCTATATAAGCGCTCCCTCAATACCTTCAAGACTGCCCTGGACTCCGCAAAACAAGTTTACTTCTCCTCCATTCTCCTCTGCCCGGTCTCACAACCCCAAACAACCCAGGAATGGGCACATGGCTGAACAAAGGGGAACCTGTGCTAAGTTTTGTTATCATAAATAGAATTTGTCCTGATGACAAGCTTATTTATATCCAGACGTGGTGACGACATATAAAGATTCACATATACCACAGAGTCATCATAGCCTCCTGATGAGCCAGTGTTGGTGAAACCTGTAGAGGCATCTAAAGAAGTGTGTGAAAATCGGAACTCAGATCCTGATATACTCCACTAGCTAAAGCCTTAAAGCCTTCTATATCATCTACAAAAGATGAGTATAGCTTGGTTATCTACATTTGTAAATGAGAAGGGAGTGTTATCTAGGGTCAGTTGGAAAAAGGGGAGAAAAGAAATTGTGGTATAATACTAAGTCACCTGTTTATTCTATAAGTTGACTATTGTTTTTAACTAATCCAGTTTGGTTACCCAATATTGAGATATGGATTAAGTAGTGTCCTCTAAACATTTTATAGGATGACTATGAATATAGGGCTGTTTCATCATTTGATCCTGAACCTATCACTAGGTTGTATTTATGTTTACTCCGACATCATATAAGAGACCTTATCGTATTATCTAGCTATTTTCATAGGGACTGATAAGGGATATCGGAGGGACAGCCGTCGTGGTGCGGGGGCATCAGGATAAAGTTAGGATGAATCCTCCATTGTCAGGAAGGTTCTTTGACGGGACTATCATAGTGTAGGAGAGGCTTGATACCGTATTGGTGTACCAACTGATTTTTTAACCTTGTGTGTTTTTGTTTGTTATTCACCCGGTTTTTGTATTGTTCAATTAAGTCTTAGAAAATATCAAGAAAATTAGGGTGTTTTATATTTACTGTGATTTGTGAAAAAGACCCCAGACTAGAATTGTTGTAATGAGAAAAATGATTACCCCCACTAGACAAAACAAGTGTTATTTGCAAATTAAAGATATGTAAGAATATATTCATGACATTTCCTTTAGTTTTTTTTTTCATTCAAGTACTCCCATTTCCCATCTACCAATTTATTTTATATTAACAAATGTTAAACATTCAAACATTTTATAAATTATAACATATATTAACAAGTATGTCTTAGTTGACCAACATATCCTAGCAAAAGTAAAAGACAAATCAGCTCTACCTAAAAGCTACAAAAATACTAATTACAGTTCAGATTCAGATTCAGGCTGTCAACTACTGATGAAGGGACCAGAAGCTGACATTTCCAGGGTCAGTTTGGTGGCTTAGTAACTCCCTGGTTAACACTGATATTTTCCAGTGCTGGTTCCCTGGGTTCAAATCCTGCCCATTACAACATCTACACATATACAAAGGAAAGAGGAGAGTGTGTGCCAAAGTTAGAAAATGACGTGAAATAAAGGTCCATGCTGTCCATCTCAATACAATGTAACTTATATTGTCCCCTTGATAACATCCCCAATTATAAAAAGGTGATATTACTTATGCAACCTCATTATTTTAGTTTTGTTCCCCTCCCTCCAAAAAAAAAAAAAAAATATTGCAATTTGTCTTTCAATGGATTTGTACAGATTATTGGTGACATAAAGGTAAAAAGTGTTCTGAAATTATTCTTATCATTGTGATCTTTTTAAAATGACGAAAACCTGTAATGAAACAGGGGTGTATAGACTTTGTATAACCACTGTAAATATATGTTACATCATGTATTCTTTATTTCTGCCTAGTATACACTAAATGGTTTGTCTAATATATACAAAGCAGTAAGCATCAGCTTTAACGCAATCAATAGTTTGTATTAAATTACTTTTGCAAAGTTCTTAGCCACCATCATATGGGTCTATTAAAGTAAATCTATCACTTATACAGTCGGGCGGCAATGCTATCGACTGGAGGTCCATGTTGATATCTGATTTTAGATTTCATCAATGAACATTTCAGCACAATGCTAAGGTAGAGACACAGGGTATTACAGGAATAAATTGAACAATTACTTTCTCACTTTTAACTAGGAACTTCACTGCTGAGCTAATACATCAGCCATATGAGCAACTGGGGAGTAATTTATGAACAGATCAATTTGCCTTTCTGAAAAACCAGATGTCAAAGTGCTACCTGTTCATTCTCAGTCTTAACTGAACGGCATAGAAGAAATAGGGAAGAGATTGAACTCCACGGAAAAAAGAAGTCACCTGACATTTCCAGAGAATACACTTCTAATTAATTTTGCTATATCAATTTATATTTCTTTTGGTATGAGGCCTGAGAAACGAAAAATTGCATATCTTCTGTTGCAGTCTTTAATTAATGTAGATTTCTGCATTACCTGTTATATATAATTATTGGTGAGCATTGGCTCAGTGTGCCACATGAAATATATTTATTTTAATTAATGTGGGCAGAAGGTCTACTTGTTCCATGAATGATGAGTCTCCAGTGGAAAGGTTAAAGGATAAAAGGCATAAGAAACTGATTACGATAGAATCTAATAAAGGTTCTGCAAAATAGATTTCTGTCAAGTGGTTTATGACCGCCAAGTGTTTGTGTGTATTTAGTTTGATTTTCTCTTTATAAGTTATCCATGTAGTGGTGTGCTAATTGGTCACAGTGCATTTTGATTAATGTTCAGCATTAAAGGACTTTGACAGATTTTGTTAGGGCATAGTCTGTCCTATGCTAAATAATAATCTAGAATTTAAAAAAAAATCTAATTTATTAACATTGTATAGCTGCCTCTACGCCTTTGCTAACGACAGTAGTCATGATATTTCTGCTACAGCAAGTGAACGCTGCCAATCACAGGGCTCAGCAGTCATACTGTAAGATTATGTCAAAAAGGAAAAAAATAATCAGAAAAAATATACTTTGCATCATGATACTGACTGACTTTACTATAGTCTAGTATACTACCCCTTCCAGATTTGGTATCTAATATGTTGGCTTACAAGGGAAACAACTACAAGGAAGTCTAGGAAGTAAAGCCAGTGCCGTACTGGCACTTGCATGCTGAAAGCAATCGTGTCTTTAGTTGGGCTACATTTTTTTTCCTGGAACTTTCTGTATGGATGTTCTGGGCCAGCATGAAATCAGGACACATAAAACATCAACATGGGTTGAACTAGATGGACTTAAAGTCTTCCTTCAACCTTAAAAACTATGTTACTATGTAACCTGTAGACATAAGGGCTTGTGCCATTGGCTGACTAAGACACATGTCCTTCAGGATATAAGGAGCAGCTATTTACCATGGTTGCCATTATCAGAGTGTTATTGCTTAGGAACAGTGCTTCTGCCACTCCGTACTGCTCCATTCGTGCTACACAAAAAGATAGTTAGCTACTCAATGGCCAGGGTCACACATACAATCTGTTTTTGCCTTAAATGCGTTTTTGGGAACATTTTGGACATTTTTTTTTCAAAGTCCAGAAACACATATGCGTTAACGCAGCATTTTTAGGGGAATTTAAATAACATATGCGTTTTTTTAACATGGGGCCCTATAGGAAACGCATGCAATTAACGCATGGCACTTATAGGCTCCATGCGTTAATGCATGCGTTTATGCATGTGTTTTTGGTGAAAATATGACTAAAGGTACTGTCACACGCCGCAATCTCGCCAGGCGATGTGTGGCTATATGACATGCGCGCTCACGTTTTTCGTGCCCGCCTCAGATCGCCGATAGCGGCGTCACACGCTGCAATATCGCCCTGAAGCTAAGGCGATGTGTCACTCCGGAAATCGCCTCACATACAGCGAAAGCAATCTTGCCTCATTCCATCGCCGCGTCACACGCCGCAATTGCAAAGGCAATGTGGACTACATGTGCAGCGCAGCGAGGAGATAGGCGTTCCACATTGGTTTACACCGCGCCCCATACACGCTCATTGGACAACACAACTGCGTTACGATTGGTAAGCCTGCTCTGGAAGGCTGGCTAATACATGACGCAATTGTCTATCAGAGTTTGTCACAAATACAGGCTCGTGTCGTCAATTGTGGCTCCTGCAACACACACACTGGCCCATGGCACGCATCTATGATGTGTAGCCCGACATCTGAGCTGTCATGTGTGTCACTATACTCCACACAGCGCAACTTAATACACGCGGACAACATAGCTTACGCTATTCAATGGCGCGCGTAATTGCACTGAGTTTGCAGATGGTTGTGTAGCAAATGTATGTGGTGCAGAACGGACAGCTCTTCAACTATGGCGCGGTGTCAACTGACAGCCAATGGGAACACAGGAGCCCACACCAATCATCTCAGATGGGGCGCGGCCTACAGCACGCTGAGGCACGCCTACGGGAAATCACAGAAATCGCTCTTTCCATCACTATCGCCCTGTCACATGCCAAAACACAAAAAAATCGCCTTGGCAATATCACCTGAGTGCTGAGCACTGTTCAGCAATCATGCGACGGACGAAGGGCGATTTATTGCCGCAAAACCGCCCAATCACACGCTGCCACCGTGAGGCAATTTCACGGTGGGGCGACACATCGCCTTTCAGATCGCCAAGCGATATTGCGGCGTGTGACGGTACTCTTAGTCCCAAAAGTTCCCAAAAACGTCCTGGAACTCAGCGGATACTATTGGCACCCTTAGAAAAACAGATCCGGTTTTCTAAGGGCTTAAAAAAGCGCATGGGCATGTGTGACCCTGGCCAATTGCATTTTAGATAGAATAGGAGGACAAGAGGGTCCATCCGGACATAGGCATTTGTTGCTGAGAACAAGTGTGATTACCAAATCTGTGTGCGTTGCCAAAGTCGCATTTTTGGTATACAAATGATGCCTTTTTTAGACCTCAAACAAGTAATTGCCAAATCATTGTGTTTCCCCTAAAAAGAATTTTTTGGGAATCAGACAAGTGATTGCGATATATTTGTGTTTCCCCTAAATAACTTTTTTTTACCTCAAACCAGTGATTCACAAATCTTTCTGTTTCCCATAAAAAAGTATTTTTTGGCCTCAAACAAGTAATTGTCAAATCTTTGTGATTCTCCTAAAAAACTCAAATAAGTGATTGGCAAATATTTTGGTTCCCCTAAAAGGCTTTTTTTGGCCTTAAACAAGTCATTGCCAAACATATGTATCTACTTTTTCATCCACTGCTTCTGCCTGCTCCAACTCCTCTAGGGCCTCCAGCTGCACCCTAGACCTCCCCATAATGTTCCAACAGTCCAGAGAGAATCCTCCCACATCTGTAATGTGCTGCCCGGGCTCACTGCCTTTAGGCAGTGTTGAAATTAAAATGCCTTGGAGATGTTAGCCACACAGCTGAAGAGTTGTAGATGGTTATGCAGGCCAAGTATGACCAATGGCTGTCCCCACTTAACCTGGATGCAGTGAATGCCAAGTGCGATAATGGTGTGAACCTGGTGCCTTGCATTGCTCACATTCTTAACATGTTTATCCAGCAATTTATATGCCAGTATCCCAGTCTAGATGACCTGCTGCACAAGGCATGGTTGCTGTGTACTCACTCCACCCCAAGGGTCATTGATGAGCATCACTAAAGAGGTCTTTTGGACAACCGATTAACCCTTTGAAATGTGATGTTCCCACATGGAGAAATACAACTCTGCATGTGTTGCAGTGACTGTGGCAGCAGTGACAAGCCCTGACACAGAATGTCATGATGCATAGAGTGAGTCAAAGTGATCCAAAGGTGGTGCAAATAACGCTTCAGAAGTGGGCATAGATCAAGGACCTCTGCACCCTTTTGCAGCACAGTTTTGAAATGTCTACTAATATGGTTAGTACTGATGATGCTGTTCTCAGTATCACTATTCCAGTCAACTACATGCTGGAGCAAACTTTGAAGGGTCTGCGGGATGAATTAGTGGTCCCAGTGGAAGAGGAGAAAGAAGAGGAGGATGCAGAGACCTCTGAAGTACGGACTCTCGGCGCACAGGTAGGTGCCATGGAAGGTTATATTAGAGCAACAGAGGGGGGATAATGGAACCAGACAAACTGTTAGAGAAGGTGCAGGAGTCGAGGAACAAATGTGGGTGGACTAGGTTGAAGAGGTGATGGGTACACAACAGTCAGATGATGAAGAGATTATTTCCCTTTTTGCTGTCCGAGGTTGGTGGGACAGGGCAGAATAGGAAGCTTGATTGTTACCCCACCACCAACACCACAATGACTTGGGCCTCATCATGGATGCGTCAGACATATGAGCATCTTCTTGCTGCACTATTATGCCTGTATTGTTAGGATTCAAATTAGCAATGACTACTGGGTTGACACACTGTTTGATCTGCTGTACAAGAGTAAATTTAGCCAGATGCTTCCCATCCTGGACAGGAATACATACATGCTGAAGTATCAAAAAATGCTTGTAGACAATCTTAGGACTGATTTTCCCTAACACAGCAGTGAGGGAGACAGTACGCATTGCACACCTACACTTTCAACCCAGGGTATGTCGGAATGTCGAGTCATCAGCGCAGAAACATTAGCAGCAGTTTAACTGTTAGAATTTCTGGGAGTTGTTTGACCAATTTTTTAAACCAGTAGTGAACGACTGGAGAGGATAGTGCAGGAGTATCTAGAGCTCAATGTCCATGCCATTAGTGGGGTTTGGATCCTTTTGCATTTTGGGCTTCAAAAATGGAAGAGTGGCCTGAGCTCACCATTCACGCCTGCCAGTGTTCTCTCAGAACGTGCCTCAGCGCTGCTGGTAGTGTCCTGACAGATAAGTGCATCTGGCTGTCCAATGAACGTGTAGACCACTTAACCTACTACATGAAGGTGAACAGGTCATGGATCTCCAAGCACTTTTACACCACAGTGGCAGACTGGGCTGACTAGGTGATGTTGTACTTTTCAGTGTGCTGCATTCATCTTCCAATTATACAATTTTTATTCTGGGTCAATTGATGATACTTTTGTAATATCTGGCCATCATTTTTTGAAATGTGGAAACTTTTCTTGGGGTCTCCTTGTCTGTTTCCTGAATATAGCAGAGCTCTCCGAGCACTATGCCTATACCTGTCAGTGACCCGGCTGAATAATTCTTCCTGTAATATGTGGCGCAGCATAAAATATATTGGAGCTGTTGCATGAGGTATGAGGGTCCTCAACCCACTAGGCCTACACATGTCACTGACCCAGCTGAATAATTCTTTCTGCAATATTTCTTTAAAATGATATCTGTGGCACCTGAATGTGATTCAGCATAAAATATATTGGAACTGTGGCATGAGGTATGAGGGCTCCCAGCCCAACAGGCCTACATGTGTCCCTCAACCCCCTGTTCCTGATCAATGCTTAACCTTCAAAAGGTAGACTAGGCGCTATTCCAGACCCTGTGCCATGCATGCAGGCTGCACCATTATACAATTTTTATTTTAGATCAATTGATGCCACTTTCATGGTGTTTTGCCATCATCTGCAGAAAGCCTAAAAATCTCACAAATGTATAAGAACAGTGCTCAAATGACATGGAAACAGCATGGGGAAGACTCCTGTAAGCATTTCTGACTCCCAAGTCACTGCTGTGAACAATATTGTCTGGGTATTATGCCACTTTTATGGACTCTCAATAAAACGTACAAAAACTAAACCAAAATTGATTTTCTTAGGGAAATGTTAAGGGTTCATAGGGCTTAGACTTACAGTGTTGATGTATTTTTTTAATTACATTAAATATTAAAAAAAAAATTGGGAGGCACTCCAATGCCCCTTGGAAGAGACGTGGTGGAGGGTCTCATAAAGTAATGTTCCCATTATTAGGAAGTGGATCTCCCATAGTGTTGCCCTATGCAGGGCTGCCAAAAATTGGGAGGCACTCCAATGCCCCTTGGAAGAGATGTGGAGGAGGGCCTCATTAAATAATGTATGTTCCCATTATTAGGAAGGAAGTAGGTCTCCCATAGTGATGCCTTATGCAGGGCTGCCGAAAATTGGGAGGCACTCCATCTTGGTGGAGTCCTCAAAGTTTTGAAGGATAGTGCAGATGTCGGACATCCATGTCCACTCTTGAGGTCTTATGTGTGAAGCGTAAACTGAATACCAATGTCCTTGTTGATGCTGGTAGTCAACAACTGCCCTATTCTGGGCACAAATCCTGACCAACATCTGCAGTGTCGAATTCCAATAATTGGGGACATCACACACCAGTTTTTGAACTGGAAGCAGTAAATGCTGCTAAATCCCGGCATGGGCGGCTGAAGCAGTAGTTGACTTTCTAAAATAGTCACGCAGGTGGCGTACTTTGACGAGCATATAGGACAGCTCCGGTCGGATTTAAGAAACCACTGAACCACAAGGTTGAGCACATGTGCCAGGCATGGTACATGTGTGAGCTCGCCTCGCGCTCAGAGCCGCCACCAGGTTCCAGCCATTGTCACACACAACCTTGCCTGGCTGTAGGTTCAGCAGTGTGAGCCACAGATATGCCTGCTCTTTCAGAGCTGTCCACAACTCTTCAGCATATTTGTCACCTATGCATATTTGCTTCAGCATAGCCTGTTGCCGCTTGGCTGAGGCAGTGCTGCAGTGCTTCCAACTTGTGACTGATGTGGACACAGAAGAGGAGGAGGAGGCTGAGGAGGATGACGTGCAGGAGCTGTAGACTGTGGAAGTAACCCTGGCGTCGGGAAGACATCTTCCATCCCAAGGTCCGACTGGGTCCCGGTTTCCACTATGTTAACCAAGTGTGCCGTCAGCGAGATGTACCATCCCTGTCCACAAGCACTTATCCACGTGTCCGTGGTTAGGTGGACTTTTTCATTAACTGCGTTGTTAAGGGCACAGCTAATGTTTTGGGACACATGCTTGTGTAATGCGGGGACGGCACACCACGAGAAATAGTGGTGGCTGGGGATCAAGTAACGAGGGATGGCCACTGCCATCAGGTTGCGGAATGCATCTGTCTCCACTAGCCTAAAAGGCAACATTTCGAGTGCAAGCAGTCATGAAATATGCAAATTCAGTAGTGTGGCCTGTAGGGCACTGGCTGCGTATTTTCACTTGCGTTCCAAGGACTGGGGTATGGACAACTGAACGCTGAGCTGGAATAAGGACATGGACATGGTTGCTGATGGTGGTATTTCAGATTGTGCAACGACAGGTGCCTGACAGGAGGCATCTTCGCATGCACTATGAACAAGGGATTGGCTTGCATGCACAACAGTGGAAGAAGAAGTAGTGTCACCTCCACCCTGCAACCTGGTGCTCAGCCCACAAACTCAGGTGCTTTGATGCCATGTGCCTGATCATGCTGGTGGTGGTCAGGCTGGTACTTTTGCTATCCCTGCTGATGCTGGCATGGCAGGTGGTGCAAATGGCCTTTATGGAATTATCGGCAGATTCCTTAAAAAACAGCCAGACTCGGAAAGACCTAACAGTTGTACTGGCAACTTCCGTTGTGTTGGTATTTGGGGGAACGGTTGCCTGCCTTTTGTCTGTGGCCACCACACTGCTTCTTCCTGCCTGTTGGGGTGCTACGCCTCCTTCCCCCTGTGCGCTGATGTCCTCGTTCTGCATTTCCTCCTGCCAGGTTGGGTCAGTTACTATATCATACACCATGTCGTCTTCCACTTGAATACCCTGGTCCTCCTCCTGAATTTCTGGCAATTTTGTCTCATCATCGTCCACCTCTTGTGACACTTTCCCACCGTCGCCTTCATGTGACCGTTGCTGCTCAAATATTTAGGCATCGCTACATGCGATCTCCTCTTGCCCCCCTTCAAGTGGAGCGAGCGAGAGGCCTGAATCTATGAATGGAAAAGTGAACAGCTCTTCAAAATGTCCAAATGTGGGGTCCCACTCGGCATGGTGGGAGAAAGGAGGATCAGGGTGAGGAATATGCAGTCCAGGCTCACGGCTACTGAGACTTGACCGTGTGGAAGACAGGGTGGTTGTGGTGGTGGCAAACTGACTGTAAGCATTATCTGCTATCCAACCAACAACCTTTTGACACTGCTCTATGTTTAATAGTGATGTGCTGCGGTCCCCTAGGAATTATGACGGGAAGGTCGGGCGAGAAGATGTGGATGTTTGTTGTGGCACAATTGTAGCTTGCCTTGGCCTCTGCATGCACCATCATGTCCAGTTCCTTGTCCCTTGCCACGTGTCTTGCGCATTTTAAATTAGGATTATTTACACTGCCTACATACACTGCCTGTATACAGCTGGATTAATCCTAAAAAGGACTGTTTTTTAGAGATGGATCTGTGTAAAAGTCTACAAAAGCACCAGAGTGAGTGGAATGGAGCCTCCTGTGCTATACGCACCTACGTCTGCTATATACCCTGCCTATATACACTGCCTGTATACAGCTGGATTAGTTCTGAAAAGAACTGTTTGTTTAGATCAATTGTGTACCCTACCTTGTACCTACACTACCTAAGTGTGACGACCATCCGCTGTAAGGCTGAGCTGCTGGTAAGGCAGCACCCCGAGAAACCCCGAGACCCTTAACCCCTATACAGGGATCTGGAATTATAGCGGAGCCCAGGAGGTAGCTACCTATGGGAGCAGCAGAGCAGGGAGGTCGTCTAGGAAGGGAAAAATCAGGAAGCGAAGAACGTAGTCAGGAGTCCGAGTCAAAACCGAGAGGGCAGCGAAGGTACAAAATCGTCAGGCGGTACAGAGTCGAAAATCCAGGCAAAGGTCAGAGTCAAAACCGAGAGGGCAGCAAAGGTACAAAATCGTCAGGCGGTACAGAGTCAAAAATCCAGGCAAAGGTCAGAGTCAAAACCAAACACACACTATGTCACTGGGGGAACCAAAACTATATCTGGCGGCCTGCAAGACAGGCTCCAATGTATTTGAAGGGCGCGGTTACCTCCCATAGGCTGGAGCTCACAGCCTGATGACCTCATCTGGACCGCCCCTAGAGCCAGGCAAGATGGAGATGCACGACTGGCTCCACCCATCCCACCTCTGACAGAAGAACGCAGGCTGCGCCTAACGGACACCTCTGCAGGGCCCGCTCTTCTGCGACCAACACCACCCAGAGGGGAAACACAGTGGCGCTCAGCGACAGAGGCAGACGTCGCTGGAGCAGGTCCATATGAGGACAAGGCCTTCCTATCACCAGCACCACCAGACGAAGGAATCCGGCTCCTCCCAGCGGCCGAGGCAGGAACACCGGCCACCGAGTCCAATGGCGATGTGACACTAAGACACACACTAAATCTGTCCCCATCTCAGCAGCACCTCTCCCTACACTAGCTGATTTAGGAGCAGAGTACTAGCACAGCACCGTCAGGCCTTATATGGAGTGAAGCCTCCTGGGCTATATGCACCGCAGTCTGCTATATATCCTACCTGTCTATATACACTGTCTGTATACAGCTGGATTAATCATGAAAAGGACTGCTTTTTTTAGAGATGGATCTGTGTAAAACGCTACAGAAACACTAGAGTGAGTGGAGTGGAGCTTTCTGTGCTATACACACCGAAGTCTGCTATATTCCCTGCCTATATACACTGCTGTATACAGCTGGATTTATCCTGAAAATGACTTTTTATTATAGAGATGGATCTATGTAAAAGGCTACAGAAGCACCAGAGTGAGTGGAGTGGAGCTTCCTGTGCTATACGCACCGATGCCTGCTATATACCCTGCCTATACACACTGCCTGTATACTGCTGGATTAGTCCTGAAAAGAATTGTTTGTTTAGATGGATTGTGTATCCTACCTAGTACCAACACTACCTAAGACACACACTGTGCCTAGCTCAGCAGCTCCTCTCCCTACACTATCTGACTGTGGAGCAGAGTGATGAGCAGAGTGATGAGCACACCGGCGTCAGGTCTTATATGGAGTGGAGCCTCCTGGGCTATATGCACCGCAATCTGCTATATAGCATGCCTGCCTATATACACTGCCTGTATTCTGCTGGAATAATCCTGAAAAAGACTGTTTTTTTTTTTGTTTTTTTTAAAGAGATGGATCTGTAACAGGCTACAGAAGAGTGAGTGGAATGCAGCCTACTGTGCTATATGCACCAACATCTGATATATACCCTGCCTGTATACACTGCCTGTATACAGCTGGATTAATCCAGAAAAGGATGCATCTGTGTAACAGGCTACAGAAGCACTAGAGTGAGTGGAGTGGAGCCTCCTGTGCTATGTGCCCCACAGTCTGATATATACTCTGCCTGCCTATGTACACTGCCTGTATACAGCTGGATTAGTCTTGAAAAGGACTGTTTGTTTAGATGGATTGTGTACCCTACCTAGTACCTACACTACATAAGACACACACTAAATCTGTCCCTAGCTCAGCAGCACCTCTCCCAACACTAGCTGACTGTGGAGTAGAGTGACAAGCACAGTGCCGTCAGGTCTTATATAGACCTGATGACACTGTGCAGCCAGCCAATCCCAATCACTGTAATGCTACAACCAACATGGCTGTAGTGTAGCTGTACAGTCCAGTGTGTGGCAGCCAATCCCTGCATGTGGGCTGGCTCTGTAAAGAGAGCCAACATGCAGAGAGGAGGAGCCGAGCAGTTGCCCAAGCATCTTGCCGGTACTTGGCGAGCTCTGAGCATCCCGAGTAGTGAGATGCTCAGGTGAGCACCGAATACTGGCGAGCATGGTAATGTACCCTCTCTTGTAGACTGTGAGCCCTCATGGCCAAGGTCCTTGCAACCCCTGTACCTTTGTGTGCCTTGTATTGCTCATGTTTATTGTACTTGTCTATGTATGCCCCTTTTCACTTGTAAAGTGCTATGGGATAAATGGTGCTATAATGAATAATAATAGAAATATAGATGCTAGAAAAGCATTACCAGTGTGCCTGCTTTGTCTCTGCTGCTTCCTGCTGCTCCCAGGTAGCTGAGTGAATATTCATGCATAATGAGCATAATGAGCAGCACCGCAAGCAGCAGAGAGAGCGGGGAGACAGAACAGGGACACTGGTAATGCTTTTCTACCATTTATACTTCTATCTATCCTATCTCTTTCTATCCTATTCATCTATTGAAATCGCTACATAATGCAATCCTTTAGATTTGTACAAATCTGTAGCATTGTGTTATATTGCGTTTGGTATCTAGCGGACTGAAAAAAATGCTGCAGACAGTGTTTTCTTGTCCGTTGAAACAAACGCATACTCGCAAACGCGTGCCTATTTTGGCATCCGTTAGTATGCGTTTGTTGTATGGAAGCCTATATATGTGTTAACGCATCCGTTACATTGCGTTTGTGCTGCTGTCAAACGGATCTGCTTAACAGACAGCACAAACGGAATGTGAACCCACCCTTAGTGATCAAAAATTATTATGTGGCCCAAAATGTTACAAATAAAAACTTCAAATCATCCCACAAAAAACAAGCCTGCAGGAAATACTTGCACACCCAGAATCAAGACAATAATTTTTATTATTATTAGTAGTAGTAACAAAGGCAAACAACACAAAAATTAAAACCACTTAAAAACAAAGTAGGTCCCAGTGTGCCAGTTGCATCTAATATGTTATAAAACATCTAAATGGCTGATGGATGTCACAATAACCGGAATGTCTCACCATGTAGTGGCAATGAAAACACACAATCATCAGAGTCCTCCAGTGAAACTAGAGATACCAGAATACAATGGTGTTAACAGAATTCCACAATTAACATACATCATATGCAGAAAATCATACCCAATATAGATGCTGCAACCTGGGTGACTGGGGACCCCACGCGTTCCGCTGCGCCTAGGCAGCTTCCTCAGGGGAATCCTACTACATGGTGAGACATTCCGGTTATTGTGCTAATAAGAATAATAAAAATTATTGTCTTGATTCTGGGTGTGCAAGTATTTCCTGCATGTTCTTCCCCCTTTTTTGTCACATGTACTCCATATACATGCAGTCTTGCACCCCTTATTGATTTGAGAGCTGTGCATCACCTTCTTTTGCTTTAAACAAAAAACAAGCCTCACGTGACCCTGTCGGAAGAAACAAACTATAGCCTTCAAAATTCAGTGATGCAAACCCCACGAACGTAAAGGTCATAGGACACCAACTTCAAAAAATTTTTCTATCACCGACAGTGGTGGTATCCCAGATGACTCTCTTTGGTTCGCCCAAAAGGCGGTGGTGCAGGAGGCCTTCATTAAAATAGCTGCGATCGCCAAAAGAAAGTATAATGCCTCCCTCCAGTTGGCCCTGTCTAAGTTAAAACCTTTAGAATCACAACATAAAACATCCTCCTCCCGTACAATACTTAAGGATCTCGTGGAGACTGGGCAACTAATACGATCTCTTCTGTTACTTAAAGGGAACCTGTCACCTGGATCTAAGCCCCTACACTATCACTACCTGTCCCTGCACCTTCCTAGCTGCTCCCTATCTATCCCTTTCTGAGCTAAATCCGCCCTATAAAACTGCAGAAAAATAACTTATAACTTACAGAAGTCCCTGAGGCTGGGGACTGAGAAGGTGGCGCCAGGCTCCATTCAGCCCCTCCTCCATGCAGCAGCACACGCCCCGCTGGGCGGCGTTATTCTTTCTTCATCGCCGCCTCCTCCATTTGGAATCTCCCACCCACTTTACACTGTAAGGTAGTGGTTAGGATCGGCACGACAGAAGGCAGTGACTCAGGTATTTACTCACACAGCACACAGTTCAGGTATTCACAGACCTCCAGATTCTGATGTAACAGGTCAGACTAACCCCCGACCAGAATATACCCGAGGTATAAACTGGCCTAGCCCAAACTATATCCCGGGGTATAAACAGGCCTAGGCCAGATTATAACTCTCCGTATACCACAGCAGCTGTAGATCAGGGCCCCAAGCCGTGCACAGGGCCCCAAGCAATGCATGAGGGCCCGAGGCAGCACAAGGTGGCCCCAGGCAGCAGAAAGTGGCCCTACGCAACATACAGGGGCCCCAGGCAGTGCTAGGGGCCCCAGGCAGTGCATGGGGGCCCGAGGCAGTGCATGGGGGCCCGAGGCAGCACACAGGGGCCCCAGGCTACACACAGGATCCCAGGCTACACACAGGGGCCCCAGCCAGCATACAAGGGCCCCAGGCAGTACACGGGGCCCCAGGCATTGCACAGGGCCCCAGGCAGTGCACAGGGCCCCAGGCAGCACAAAGTGGCCCCAGGCAGCACAAAGTGACCCCAGGCAACATACAGGGGCCCCAGGCAGTACTAGGGGCCCCGTCTACACACAGGATCCCAGGCTACACACAGGGGCCCCAGCCAGCATACAAGGGCCCCAGGCAGTGCACAGGGCCCCAGGCAGCACAAAGTGGCCCCAGGCAACATACATTGGCCCCATGCAGTACCAGGGGCCCCAGGCTACACACAGGATCCCAGGCTACACACAGGGGCCCCATGCAGCATACAAGGGCCCCAGGCAGTGCACAGGGCCCCAGGCAGCACAAAGTGGCCCCAGGCAACATACAGGGGCCACAGGCAGTACCAGGGGCCCCAGGCTACACACAGGATCCCAGGCTACACACAAGGGCTCCATGCAGCATACAAGGGCCCCAGGCAGCACAAAGTGACCACAGGCAATATACAGGGGCCCCAGGCAGTGGGCCACCCGGGGCCACTTTGTGCTGCCTGGGGCCCCTGTGTGCTGCCTCTGGCCCCCATGCGCTGCCTGGGACCCCTTTGTACTGCCTGGGGCCCTTGTATGCTGCATGGGGCCCCTGTATGTAGCCTGGGACCCTGTGTGTAGCCTGGGGCCCCTAGTACTGCCTGGGGCCCCTGTATGTTGCCTGGGGCTACTTTGTGCTGCCTGGGGCCACTTTGTGCTGCCTGGGGCCTTGTGCACTGCCTGGGGCCCCGTGCACTGCCTGGGGCCCCGTGCACTGCCTGGGGTCCTTGTATGCTGCATGGGGCCCCTGTGTGTAGCCTGGGATCCTGTGTGTAGCTTGTGGCCCCTAGTACTGCCTGGGGCCCCTGTATGTTGCCTGGGGCCTCTTTGTGCTGCTTGGGGCCTCTTTGTGCTGCTTGGGGCCACTTTGTGCTGCCTGGGGCCCTGTGCACTGCCTGGGGCCCCTAGCACTGCCTGGGGCCCCTAGCACTGCCTGGGGCCCTAGCACTGCCTGGGGCCCCTGTATGTTGTGTAGGGCCACTTTCTGCTGCCTGGGGCCACTTTGTGCTGCCTCGGGCCCCCATGTGTTGCTTGGAGCCCTGATCTACAGCTGCTGTGGTATACGGAGGAGTATAATCTGGCCTAGGCCACTTTAACCCCGAGTATATTCTGGTCGGGGGGGTTAGTCTGGCCTCTTACACCGGGGCACAGCCGAGTAGAACCTCATACAATCCCAGCAGCTCCTGCTGCTGTCCTGACACACTCCACCCCCTCCCCACAGCCCAGGGCATCACATATCAGCTCCTATTCACCCGCACACCTGGGCGTCAGTGCTTTCAATCAGCACTTAGCTCCAGTAGCAGCTCACCCTGTGTGTGCTGCTACCAAGCAGAAGATACAATCTCCCATATGCTGTGTCTCAGTCAGGGGACACATCGAGGTCGCATCACCACAACATGATAGGTGTAAAGCAGAGATTCCAAATAGAGGAGGCGGCGATGAAGAAAGAATAGTGCCGCCCAGCGGGGCGTGTGCTGCTGCATGGAGGAGGGGCTGAATGGAGCCTGGCGCCGCCTTCTCAGTCCCCAGCCTCAGGGACTTCTGTAAGTTATAAGTCATTTTTCTGCTGTTTTATAGGGCGGATTTAGCTCAGAGAGGGATAGATAGGGAGCAGCTAGGAAGGTGCAGGGACAGGTAGTGATAGTGTAGGGGCTTAGATCCAGGTGACAGGTTCCCTTTAAAGCCGAAAAAGATCTTCAAAAATCTAGAGCTAATTTTTTCTCAATGGGAGATAGGGTGGGACCACTACTGGCAAAAAGGGTGAAAAAGCGGGAAATTCAATCTAAAATTCCTTTCCTCGTCAGAGTGGATGGCTCTCACATCTATAATCCAATCGAGATTGCAGCAGAGTTTGGCTCCTATTACACCTCCCTCTATAACATCAAATTAGACCCTAATGTTCCTCAGCCCTTTTTCCGCCTCCATAGGGTTCTTTATGGATAGGGCAAATCTCCCTAAAATTTCCCCTGGACAACTATCCCACTTAAACGCCCCTCTCACTGAACAAGAAATTGCCCAAGTTATTCGCAATTCCAAAGCGCAATCCACTCCAGGGCCTGATGGCTTCTCCTTTTCATACTACGCTCAGTTCCTCCCCCAACTCTCCCCCTTCCTTTTACGCCTTTACAACCGATTGCAAGAACCTGGAGAGATCATAAGGGAAGGGCTGGAAGCTACTATAGTAACCTTCCCCAAACTAGGGAAACCCACATCCTCTCTTGAGAATTTTCGCCCGATCGCATTGTTAAATTGCGATGTCAAGTATATGCTAAAATCTGGGCCAATAGATTAATGGAGACTCTTCCCTCAGTAGTCCATCCAGGCCAAGTTGGGTTTGTTCCCGGGAGGCAAACTAGGGATGGGACAAGACGTCTTATTGATCTTTTGGATGTGGTTTAGAGGGGGGCCTCCCCAGTGTACTGATGGTGAAAAGGCGCTTGACAGGGTACACTGGGGATATATCGCTGAGGTTCTGTAAAGATTTGGCCTGACTGGCCGGGTGGTCAAAGTGGTTATGGCTCTTTACTCGGATCCCTGTGCTTTGATCTGAGCTTCAGGTTTCATAATAAAGATTCAAAGTGTATAGCTCACCATGGCCTTCCTAGGCTGTTTGTGCTGGAATCCAAGCTGGTATCCAGATTAGCCGTGAAGTAAATAGAAAACTCCGCACAGACCGGGTATTCTGATTTAAAACTCCAATTCTTTATTCATCCATACGAATAAAACACAAGTTCTGGGGTACACAAGCCCCCCTCCCACGCCTTACGCGTTTCGGTTAGAGCACCTTAATCATAGGCATACACAGCAGTGTCTGCACAACACATATATAGGAAACTTTACATGTACACACCCCCTACCATCACCCATGTGCAATCATTTAACAATTATTCCAGAATCAAAGAGTTAACTTTTTCAGAGAGCAGGTCAAAGTTCCAAAAATATTTTTGCAGGAAAAAACCAAATCTAATATAACCAATAACATTTACAGGTTGGCCTTATATCTCTTACTACTGACTGAGTACTATATTCTATCAGGTTCGTTTTTACAGAACCTTCCTTTAGATCCATAAATAAATATACATATGTCTTACTCTACTCAGTCAGAGTAATTACAAACAATAGTCGACCAGACCAGTATTTAACAGATCATATATTAGTTTGCTAGTACATATAAGATGGAACATAATTATACAGTAATATTCATATATCCATAAATATGATTGAACATGACTGTATATGAATGTAAATATGAGAGATAGCTATGGTTTTTAAATCTCACAATGTTCTGCATGGGTATTTTCACACCCCTTATTCATTATTCCCATCAGTCATTATTCTTATAGGTGATGTCTGAGTAAATCTACCTAAAATACAAAAGATATGATAAAGTTTTTATAAAGTTTTTATAATAACGTTTTTGTGGCGGGGTAGGGGTTATTTATTCAGATATTAATCAACAAATGGACAGCTTATTACATTACACTCGCTTGCCCCAATCGTAGCTGCCCTCCCCATCCCCGGGACACCGTCAGGCTCATGAGCCTAATCAGCGGCACCATAAATAAGAGGAGCAGTTTTTGTGGCGGGGTAGGGGTTATTTATTCAGATATTAATCAACAAATGGACAGCTTATCACATTACACTCGCTTGCCCCAATCGTAGCTGCCCTCCCCAATCCCGGGACGTTGTCAGGCTCATGACCCTAATCAGCGGCACCATAAGTAAGAGGAGCAGTCAATGCCGGAGCGTGGGAGGGGGGCTTGTGTACCCCAGAACTTGTGTTTTATTCGTATGGATGAATAAAGAATTGGAGTTTTAAATCAGAATACCCGGTCTGTGCGGAATTTTCTATTTACTTCAGGTTTCATGTCACAGGTTTTCTCCATATCTAACAGCACCTGCCAAAGTTGTCCCATCTCCCCGCTCATCTTCGCCTTAGTTATGGAGCCCTTCGCAGCCATAATTCGAAATAAGCCCAAAGTCCAGGGAATAAAAGTAGGTGATGCAGAGCATAAAATAGGATTGTATGCTGACGACGTCATCTTTACATGTACCAATACATCGGAATCGGTGGATGAAATTACGTCTGTTTTAGCAGAATTTTCCAGAGCTTCTTTTTATAAACTTAATTGAACAAAGTCTAGACTTTTCCCCTTGCATCTACCGGCTGCTACCCAGATCCAAATTCAATCCAAGTATCCCTTTATCTTGTCTAACACCGGTTTTACATACTTGGGGATTAAGATTACTCACTTATCCGCAATTGTGCTTAGTAATTGTGAATTAGTGATTCTAGACATTAAATCAGAGCTGAACAAATTCTCTCTTCCCCTCTTATCATGGATAGCGAGAATTCAGACAGTTAAAATGCTCATTCTTCTTAAAATGATTTACTTATTCAGATGCCTCCCCCTACTCATTCCACTCAAGTATATATCACTTTTTCAATCGACCATTGACCACTATATATGTAACAATAAGCCCCATTGAGTCTCCCACAAAATTATGACTCTCCCTTACTCCCGAAGGGGCCTTGGGGTCCCTAATGTTCTAGCATACCACAAAGCTGCCCTCCTGGAACCAGATAAATTATGGTGGGAGGGGGAGTGCACACTTTTCCGGATTAAAATAGAAGCACAATTTGCCCCTTAGGGGTCCCTGAAGCTCCTGCTAGACATTACTCTAACCCTTGCCACACCTTGCACACAATGAAGTCGGTGACCTGGTCTTCGCATAGCAAGTCCCACTTTTCATTCTTACTTAGGTACATCTCTCTTAAAGCTTTGGAACTGTCTATCGAAAATATTTCCCTATCTCACTGGATCGCTCAGGGGATCTTGATGCTAACGGATTTATATGGCTAAAGGGGTTTAATTGCTTTATCGGAGTTAGCTAACAAATATGCTTTGCCTTTGTCTTTTTTTATTTTCAATACTTACAGGTTTGTCATTTCCTGAACGGTTGTCAGTTTCTGTGTGACGACTCCCTCCTTGCAGACAAACCAATTCAAAGGTTCTTCAAGCCAAACACCATAATTCCTCATGGTATATCTATAATCTATAAAGCTCTCCTTGCTCCAGGTGGTGACACTAAGTTGCTTTTTATGACGAATTGGGAGACACTTCTCTCCTTTTCTGCCTCAGCAGATACTTGGCGGAGCACCTTAACGCATTCCTTGAAATTTTCCTCCTGTATTAACCACCTGGAGCAAGCAAAGAAGATGCAATTGAATTGGTACATTACACCTGCCCGCCTAGCCAAGTTTCAAAATTCTTCCTCCCCATTCTGTTGGAAAAACTGCAATGCTGTTGGCTGGACAGTTCATGACTGGTGGGAATGCCCTTAAATTTAATTATTTTGGCAGCAGGTAGAATCCATTACTTCAGATGTCATTAAGATTCCCTTTGCACTGACCGGTCCCTTAGCTTTATTGGGTATTGATTAGGCAGACATCCCATCTCCTCTTCAGCCATTGGTTTAGAACATTCCGATAGCAGCTAGACAATGTGTCTATGAACATGACAATGACAATGAAACTACCCTAGTGCATAGCCTTTCGAGAAAGAATAAAGTACTCATGTGGTGGGGTCCTTGGTCCTCTTCTATTTTCTCCTCGGCTAATTGATTTTTGAAGCGCTGTGATTTAGCTGGTCTCGCCTTGCATTCGCGCGTTCCTAAATTGTTAATCTCTCCAATTTCCTTGTTCCCCGCCCTTTCCTATGTTCCCCCTTTCCTGGTATTCTGACACTGCTGCTAATTAGTTTATTCTGCCTGCAAAAGTTCCCAATATAGTCCCAGTTACACACACAGATAATTGGGCAGAGATTATTTGCAGATCTCTGGTAGCAATTAAATCTTGCACACATTGTTCCATTTGTACACGGCCACAAAATGGAACAATGTGTCCATGATTTCACTGCAACCAGAGATCTGCGAACAATATCTGAACAGATATCTGTGTGTGTAACTAGGCCTTAAGGCTCAGCTCACATTTATCCTGTGCTCTACGCTGAGCGGTCACATATGCAATTATGTGTTAATCTCTGAAAAACATGATTCAGACAAAATTCCCAATGGAAAATACTGTAATGAGGCAAATGGAGTCATTTTGGACTCCCATCTGACCTATAATCTGGCAGTGTCCATCTTTTTACACAACGTTTTAGGCATGTGCATAAGTGCAGTTAACCACAGTTTTGTGCACCTTTGAAACGGAGGACACTGCTGAACAGAGGCCAAACAGAGTCCAGCATAACTCTTCTGCTTCATTAGTGAAGTTATCCGTCCGGGGGCATCACCTGAATTATGCATTTTGGAGATGTACAGTATATGGAAACCCAAATGTAAGTGCTCAACATAGAGCACAGGATAAATGTAGACTGATCCAAAATGTTCTGTACCTAAATCACCACCTATAGCATTCAACGCAACCCACATAAACACAAGTCCACTCACAGGTCCGTCATCTATTAACGGACATATAGGGGACTTCCACATTACTGGTGACACAAAGGCTCCTCTCCACTAAAAAGAAAACCTGCAAAAGCTCTTCTGCAATGTCCAAATGCTACCCCGCCTTTTGTGCCACACAAAGTCTACCCCACAGTTAACGCCCATGTTTGGCATTGTTGTTGTGATGAAGCCCACTTACTTTACAATGTGTGTTTCTGCAGAAGCACAAGCTGGGCACAGTGTACCAACATTACAATGTACTGGGCACTGCAAGGGCTTATTTGCCATTTTTAATTCTGCAAAATTAACTGCGTTTAACTCCATGGCTGTTTTTCCATTGATAAAATTGTCACTATATCCATAGATGGACTCCCAGAGGGGTGTAATTTTCAAAATGTTGTCACTTGAAAGGCTTTCAGTTGTTCTGGCACTTAGAGGCTCTGCAAATGGATTCTGCAAACTATTATAGAAAAATCTTTGCTCAAAAAATCATATGGTGCTCCTTCCCTCCCGAGTCCTACCGTGCACCCAAACAGTGGTTTTCAACTTAGATATCTTCATACTCAGGAGAAACTGCATAACAAATTTTAGCATCCAATCTCTCCTGATATCCTTGTGAAAATGAAAATATTTGGTGCTAAAATATTTTTGCGGGAAAAATATTTTATCTTTCTTTTTCACGATTCTACATTGTAAAATTCTGCGACACACTGTGTTTTCAAGGTGTTCATTATACATCTATATAAATTCCCTGGGGTTGCTAGTTTTCAGAATGGGGTGATTTGTGGGGGAATTCTATTGCTTAGGTACTTCAAGGGCTAACCAAATGTGACATGACACCCACAGAGCCTTCCATATAAATCTGCGCTTCAAAATGTTGCTCCTTCCTTTCTGAGTTCTGATGTGCGCCCTTAAGCTGGAATCACACTCTTCGTGTGAAATGCGAATCTCTCGGACAGGTGTCGGATCATTAACCCTTAACAGCCTCCCCCTCTATGGACGGGGAGCGTAGAGTTGCATAGAAATACAAGCAGCTGACAGAGAGAGGCCGTTCCAGGTGACTGATCCAAGAGTCATCCAACTGCCTCGCATGTCACACGGACAGTGTGATTCCAGCCTTACAGTGGTTTGCAGCATTGATTCATCTTTTTTATTACTGATTCATTGGATCATTGAAAAGTCGTTGTCAAACTTGAAAATAAAATTCAGTGTTTTAAAATGAAAATAGATTAAATGTATGTTCTTCCAAGCAAATAGACTCTTCTAAAAAGAAGAAAGCTGACTCTCTAATGCTACCTAATGAAAATATGGAAATAACCACACAGTCAGTGTTGACCCTTTAATGAGTTTTATCACATGACACTTGTGATGTCTAATTATGTTGCATATACAATGATTAAAACTGCAATAAATTTTCTTCTTTGGACATATAAAATGTACTTCTGTTCATTTCTGTTCCAAGAATGAGCTTACTTTCCTTCCTTTTGTCAGTGAAATGTATGAAGAGGCTTATAGTCTGTCTTTTTTGAAAACCTAAGCCGGTCACTTTCACCATCACTGATGGTGCAGAAACACGGAAGGAGGCTGGCTTAGCTACTGAAATGACAGCCAGTTCCCCATACACATCACTGACACAGGAACTGAGGACAATGTTCTCCTTTGTGTCGAAAGAAGGCGAGAAATTGAACTCTTGGGATTTGTAACCATCCATGATATGTCGAGACAGAGGCAGCTTTCTTATTGAACGTTAATTAGTAAGTTTCAGTTTTATTTTTTATTTTTTTTACTCCAAATGGATTAAAACACTTTTTTGGCTTGAAAGCACATTTATGTTCAAGCTAATTAATAAGTGTAAAATCAAGCATCTTTATCATATATCTTTATTTCATTGTTGAGTCTTCACCTATTTTACTGTGTTTTTACCTCCTCACATTATTTTGAATGTGTAGATCGAATTGTTCTATTTATTAATTTCTATTTGGAATTCTAAATAATAAGTAGTAATAAATGTTCAATTTATTTATGTGGATTCCATATGTAAGATGTAGCTCCATTGAATGAAAATTAGATTAACAAGTTGTAGATGTACTGCACACTCGTTTCATATAAGATTTTCATGTGTAATGCAACACAGATCCAATAAGTGTGAACATACTTACATTGAACTTGCATTGAATGGGTTTGTGTCTGATGGATTCATCAACACCTTTAAAGGGTTGTCTCATGAACGCCTAGTCCAGCATGTTGATGTCCAGGACCATGTCCCTTGTTCTGTTAGAGACATTTATGTACGGTAATACTACATGCCACTTGCAGCAGCTGCTAGAAGAAGAGAAATGTCTGGTCACATAAGGATTTTTTCTGCAAAGCTGCCTGGATGCCGGAAGCGCTGAGAGCTGAACCTAATGAGACAACCAATTTTTTGCCCCCCAGTTTTAATGAATATCTGGTATTATTTTGAGCTTAGTTGCCGTGAGCATCCACACAAGTTATAGCATACTGCATGCGAGTAGCAATGAGTCAGCTTGTTGGCAATCTCCAGGTAGCAACACATCTTTTTCACATTGAGCAGAGCAAAAATGAACTGAAAAATAGGTGAGAACATCACAGATTCAATAACTATATAGTACATCTGTATAATGAAAAAATCCGCAATTTCTTATTTCTGTATTTAGTCAAGGGAGTAGGTATATACAATTAAGTTTACACATTTAAACAGTAATGGTCTGTGAGTAATAAATGTACTTAAATATTGACTTTTTGTTTTATAGAAAACAAGACTGGCAAGAATACGGATTGCAAAAAGTGGAAGTGCTAATGCATACTTACAAAGCAAGCGCAACGGTTTATTCTGCGAGGCACTACAGGTGAAAGTCAGTTCTTTTCAATTAATTTCTTCCTGTTTAGCATTCATATATAAATACTGTTTGTGTATAGATGTATAGGAGATAGATGATAGATAGATAGATAGACAGACAGACAGACAGACAGATAGATAGATAGATAGATAGATAGTAAAGTAGTAGAAAAAAGCACTAGTTAAAAAAGTAAAGATGCAAAATGACTTCTTTACTATGTATCTGATGTGGCAATGTTCGGTCAATTAACATTTCTCAAGCAAAAAACTACTCAATCTGCTTGAGAAAAGGTAATTGATCCGAAATGTTGTCACATTAGATGGATGAGTAAAGAAGTTCTTTTGCATCTACTTTTTTAATGCTGCTTTCTTTTCTTGCTCTATGTTTCGGACATGTTAGATGTGCTCCATAAAGTTTTGCACCATAGGTATTGTTTGTACTGATCCGGTTTTTTGTATATAAAAAGATGGAGAGATAATAATGACGCAATATACATTACATTTCACATTTTATAACGTGTCTTCAGGGAGAATGTGCGTACTAGTCCTCCTCTTTACAAAAGAAAACTTGCACAACTCTGGTTCATTATTGGGTGCAATTTCCAGATACCTGAAGGTGTCTAATTCATCTGTACAAACAATTATATGCAAGTACAAACAAGATGGGAATGTCCAACCATCATACCACTCAGGAAGGAGATGGGTTTTTTGTCCCAGAGATGTACATGCGTTGGTCCAACAGCTGCATATCAACCCAAGAACAAAAGCAAAAGACCTCGAAAAGATGATGGCAGAAGCTGGTGAGATTGTGTCATTATCCATAGTGAAATGAGTACCGTATAAATATGAGTTAAAAGGCCACTCTGTTAGGAAGAAGCCATTACTCCAAAAGAATAAAAAAGCCAGATTAATTTTTGCAAATGCATACAGGAACAAAGACCTATATTTTTGGAGACATGTTCTTTGGTCTGATGAAACTAAAATTGAACTGTTTGGCCATAATGACCATCGTTACATTTGAAGAAAAAAGGAAGAAGCTTGGAAGCCTAAGACCACCATCCCAACTGTGAAACACTGGGGTGGCAGCATCATGTTGTGGGGTTGTTTTGCTGCAGGAGGGACTAGGGCACTTCACAAACTAGATGGCATCATAAGGAAAGAAGATTATGTGGCAATACTGAAGCAACATCTCAAGACATCAGCCAGAAAGTTAAAGCTTAACTTAAACACGGATTGATGCTGACTCTGTGATGAAGCTTACAACATTCAACCTCACAAACTATTTTATATTTGACGACAACATATATTTACAGGAGACTGGAACAGCAATGGGAGGCAAAATGGCACCACAATATGCAAATTTTTTCATGCCCAAGCTTGAAAGTGACTTTTTATCCTCTTGTCCTATCAGGCCTCTGGCCTATTACTGTTATATCGATGACATTTTAATCATCTGGAAAGAGTCTGAGCAACAGCTGAAGACGTTCCATGAAACTTTAAACAGTATCATTCCCACCATCAACTTACACTCAACTACTCCTGCACTGAAATCAGCTTTCTGGACACCATCATTATGCTACGGAACAATAGAATAGAGACATCCCTGTACAAGAAGCCAATTGACCGTCCAACATGTCTGCAATGTGACAGTTTTCATCCAAAACACATAAAAAACTATTGTGTACAGCCAGGCCATCAGATACAATCAGATATGATCCAACCCAATAGATAGAGACAATCACCTTGAGGACCTCAGAAAGACCTTTTTGAACCAGGGTTATCATCCATGAGCAATTGAAAACCATGTTACAAGAGCCACCAGAATATCAAGGAATAATCTCTTACATTACAAAACTAGAGAAGAAAACAACCGGGTTCCTCTTGTAGTCACCTACAATCCAAGTCTGGAAGTGCTAAGAGAAGCTGCACGGAAACTGCAACCACTCCTACAAAAAGATGCCAGACTAAAATCAATATTTCCGGATCCCCCACTCTTGTGTTTTAGACATCCTGCAACTCTAAAAAACCTCATTATCAGAAGAGCCCTGTCCTCTCCAGCAGCTACAGGAACCTTTCCCTGAAACCAGAACAGGTGCAAAACTTGTCCATTTATAATGACAACGGACAAGATAAAGATTCCCAGGACAGATCAGGACTACAAGATCCCAGGTAACTTCAGTTGCACCACAAGGAATGTGGTGTATTAATTATATGTACCAAATGTCTAACAGGTGGTATGTACGTAGGGGAGACTGGGCAAAAATTCAGAACAAGAATGAATTCTCATCAGCACACAATAAAAGAAAGGCGTATGGACCTACCTGTAGCAAAGCATTTTTGAACCGATATGAGGTCTGCTTGAGAATTTGGGAATACAAATTGATAACGACCTTTGACACATTCAAAGCAGGATTGAATGTCTCACATGGATTCATGCATTTTTATATCAATTGAAAGGGCATTTGGGGATATCACATCTTTCAACAGACCCCAGTTAGAGGACAATGAACTTTTGACACTTCTTACGTGAACTGTCTTGCATGGATTTATAGCTTTCTACACTCACTGAGGAATTTTCAGGTCCCCACAGGCCACTAATCATAGAACAATAATACAATTGGTTCCTCTTATCTCAGAATTTTGATTTTACCCCCAGCTACTCTCTCCCTCCCAAGCCTGAATCTGCTTTACATCACCCGTCGTATTTACTGCATCAACCCTGCTTTTGACACTTCTTACGTGAACTGTCTTGCATGGATTTATAGCTTTCTACACTCACTGAGGAATTTTCAGGTCCCCACAGGCCACTAATCATAGAACAATAATACAATTGGTTCCTCTTATCTCAGAATTTTGATTTTACCCCCAGCTACTCTCTCCCTCCCAAGCCTGAATCTGCTTTACATCACCCGTCGTATTTACTGCATCAACCCTGCTTATGTATATATATGTGTGTCTTCAGAATTTGTGTCATTATCAGCTTTATGAAGAGGCCATAGTGTCCCGAAAGCTTGCTTCACTTACCATCTTTTCAGTTAGCCATTAAAAGGTATCAACCACTGAGGACTCTCAGATTCCAATATTTTAATAGCAACTGTGACAACCATTATAAATATTTATGACATTTAAAAAATCTAATTAGTGTTCAAGGTGGGATATGAGGTTTAAAGCAAGACAGGGTACAAACAATTCACACAAAAAACTTAACAGCTAAAAAAAGCCCTAAGTCTGAATATGGATCTAAAGAGACAGTGTTCAAACGATCTACGCTGCCATGCGATGAAAAGGACCTCAAAGGTTCTTGTCAGATAATGTTGGCTTTATTCAACATTTTTCGGAGCTTTCTCCCTGCTCCTTCCTCAGGACACCAACCTAGTACAGGGAAATAGCTCTAAAACGCATTGAATTCATTCGCTGGTGCTGATTGTATGCAACACAACCTAACCAGGTGAGCAGTAACAACTGTTTTTATATGAAAACATCTAAGGGATAAGGCCCTATTGCGCTTTCTTTCCTTTTATTGTTGCTTCTAAGTATGAATATGGATAAAAGCAATTCATAATAGTTATCATAATGTTCTGGAAATATGTTTGTAAAAGGTTTACTAGAATTGTAATTACTGGTTATCATGTCTGTTATCACCATTGTACAAAATTTTTCAATAGGTATTTATGTTTTAAAAACCATGATTATCTTTGAATGCTATCAAGCAGAAAATTGGCTCATACTTTATGTGTGCTTGCATTGGAATTTGGATATATAAGGATGCAAGTTATTTGAAAAAATATATCCAGATTAGGGTACAATTAAAGTGCACAAACAGAAAATAGTAGAGCAAAAATCTAAACCATCTAGTAAAGCAAACAGACTGTATGCAAATCATCTTTGTGTCACAATAAATTAAATAATTAGCAAATTTATTTGTGCAAATTGGCAAAAAATTATTAATTATTAATCGATTAACTTGTTATTTATTTGCTTTGCATTTCGGAGTATAAACAACTACTTCTACAGGCAAATCACAAATGTATATCAGATGGTCACAAACATAGATGATGCATATAAAGGTTCGACATTCAAATATTGACGCGCAGGTAACTGTCACCTGGTTCGTCTTTTCATGGTCTTTTTCAAAATTATTTCCTTAACAGAAATTGATGACCAGGCGATGGGAAGCAAATTTTGAAAAAATAAAACATGATTGTAGAACGCATGAGTGGGAAAAAAAGAAAAAGATATGAATAAAAATCATCTAAAAATTGCGTGATTTTTTTCATTATGTTGAATCTAATATATATCATATAGTGCATATTTATGTGGACTCGAATAGAATACTTAAGTGCAAAAAAGTGTACATATTTGAGGATAACAAATAACAATATGATAGTATTGGGGGCACCAGTAGGATTTCTCAGAGGGAAGGTGCTATTGATGTTGAATTTATTACATGCTGTAAATGTGCTTTTTATAAAGTTTTTAATATTAGGTATTTTTTTGGTAATTTTAATATGTATAAGTTATTTTAGTGTTAAGAATGAGAGAGAAAATAATTTTTTAATGTATATATTTTTATTTATTGCATTTTTATTCACTGCACTTTATTACAATGCATTGTATATGTAGACTGTTTTGATGACCCCAATCCACACTCCATTTGTTAAATTGTCATGAACCCAGAACAATTCCCAGAACAATTTAAGTAAACTTAACACTTGTATTTCAGTAGAAGGAAAGCTACTTGCAATGGAAGGCGATCAACCAAGTATTAAGAAATCAAATTTCTTTTATTGGGCAAAACAATATGTAGACGTCTACATGTTATTTTACGCAATAAAAGAAATTTGATTTTTTAATACTTGGTTGATCGCCTTCCATTGGAAATAATAATATGATGTTTAAGTTAGAACCATAAAAGATGTACAGTAGATGGAATGAAAATGGTTGAAAAAATAATGGTAATGAATATATTTGGAAAAATTAATTAAGCACTATATAATGATATTTATTAGATTCAACATACGGTAATCAAAACAAATCACACAATTTTTAGACTTTTTTTATTTGTGTTTTTTCTTTTCATCACTCATGATTTCTACTGTCCTCTTCTTTATTTTCAAATCTTCATGTCTACACTCTCACAGCTCAATCAATCAATCAATGCTTCTTTTATTCATTATGCTTCCAGTTTTTATGGGCGCACTCTCTCTTTTTTCTTTCTTTGTTAATGTCTTTTTTTTCCTTTTCTTGTTTCTGAAATGCAATTAATGCTATTAATCCTATTTTTGATTATTTACACCATCTGATCAGCAATTTCTGTAAGGAAATAATTCTTCATTTTGTAAAGGACCGCAAAAAGACGCACAAGGTGACTGTGTGCCAATTTTTGAATGTCGAACCTTTATATGCATCATTTATGTTTGTGACTGTCTGATGTAAATTTATTTGCCTGAAGAAGTTTATACTCCGAAACGCGTAGCAAAGAAATCATGATTTTGATTAATAATGTCATTGTTTAATGATAGTGGCAGGTGGTGAGTTTGACTGGGGCGGTACACATTTCAAACTGTAATGCTGGTGTCCTAAGGCGAGCTCAGAGAGGCCACAAACCTCCTGTGTTGCTGAAGGAAGTCACACGCCCAGTGGGCCACGACTAGAGATGAGCTACCACCCTGGTGTTCGAATTCGATTTTCGAATTTGCTGTGTGTTCGTCGAATGTTTGTCGAATGTTCATCGAACAATGTTGAACACATCAAACACCATTGAAAATGAATGTAAAATATGTTTTAACATTAGTACCGGGCGGGTGGAGCAACTACAGGGAGGGGGGAGCGCAGCACCGGGAGCGGGGAGCAAAAGATACATGGGGGGAATCCGGCGGTGAGAAGAGGACTTCACCGACGGCTTTCCTGCTCTGTGCTGCGCTCCCCGCTCCCTGATGCCCTTTCCCCGATCCCTGGATCTGCTCCCCACGTCCGGCCCTAACTTAGGATCAGATGGGGAGGCGGCGGGGGGAGCAATGACGGGGCATCAGGGAGCAGGGAGGGAGCATCAGGGAGCCAGGTACAACTAGGCAGCTGGGGGCTGGAATCCGCAGCGCAGGGAGGCCCAAGCTTTCTGCCCATCCCCCCGCTGCAAATTGCAGTCCACAGCCACCCCAGAAAATGGCGCGTTCACTAAGCCCAAATTCATGGGGACACGCCAATGGTAGACATGCCCTCCATGAATTTCTAGTAAATTGTTTAAAAAAAACACAACACAGAGAAAAAAATTTTTTATTAGAAATAAAACAAAAAATACACTTAGATACTCCATCTTTATTAAAAAATTCCTCTTCTGTCGGACGTAGTCCAAACAAATTTTGATGTGGGCTTCGCCACATTTTTTGTGTCCAGTCAGGTACAACAGGCAGGAACGGCCTGCCCCCAACCCCTAGCTGCCTATTTGTACCTGGCTGGAAACAAAATACAGGGAAGCCCTTTTTTTAATTATTTCATGAATTTCATTAAATAATTTTAAAAAATTTGACTTGGGGCTTCACGTTATTTTTGTGTCCAGCCAGGTACAACTAAGCAGCTGGGGGCTGAAATCTGCAGCACAGGGAGGCCCAAGGTTTCTGGGACCCCTCCCCCCAGCAGTCCACCCCACCCAAGAAAATGGCACGTTCATAGAAGGATGGCGCTGTATCCAACTCATCCAGGGCCCTGGTGTGGTGGCTCACTGGGTAATAAAGGGGTTTGGGCCAGCTTTGTATTATCAGCTGACCCTAAGCCCAAAATTCATGGGGTCACGCCAATATTAGACATGACTGCCATGAATTTCTGGTAAAGTTTTTAAAATAAAAACACAACACATAGAAACATTTCTTTATTAGAGAAAATAACAAAACAACTTTAGACTCCATCTTTATTAAAAAAATGTCTTCAGTGGACGTAGTCCAATCAAGTTTTCTTCTTTAGCTCAGCTACATCTATAGTAGAGAACCTCTACCAGAGATGTAGCTGAGCTGTGCAGCACTCGGGCATGGGAAATCTTCCCCCGACACCTCACCGCCTGATCTTAAGTTAGGACGAGGTGGGGGGAGCAGCTCCAGGGAGTGGGGAGGGGGCATCAGGGAGTGGGGGGCACAGCACAGAACAGGAAAGCCGGCAGTGAAGGCTTCCCTGCCTGGGTCCTTAGCTCCCCGCCCGGTCCTAACTCAGAATCGGGATGGGAGGCTGCGGGGGGTAGAGGATCGGGCTGAATGATTGTTTAAAAGCTGGCGGTAAAAAGCTGCCGGCTTTTAAACAATTATGCTCCCATTTCAGCCCTTTCCTCTGCCTCCAGACCTCTTTATAGGGTCCTTTTGGTGAACGAACTGTTATCGAACATAACCTCGAAATGCCGAATTTGAAGCTAATTGTTTGCACTCGTCGAATGACTGACACCGCCCAAAACAGCTCGAATTTGAGATTGGCGAACATTTCAAAATCAAACATCGCTCATCTCTAGCCACAACTCCCTGGAATCTTTTACATATTATAGCAGCGCAGTGTTTTTAACCCCTTCTATCCTTAATACTACTGATATAAAAGCTGAAGAAGGGAATGCATCAGCTATTTTAGGGAGTTACAGGGAATAGAGAGGACCTCAGAGCACACAGCTCAGCATTAGAGGTAGGGAAAGACATGGCTAAAATATTGGACAACTACTCCTGACAGAGTGTGGTGTGTAATTGCTGACAGGCTCTGAAAAGTCCAAAATTGTGAGATGTCTTGCAGAGGGATGCAGCAGTCTTAACATTGCCAATCTTTTGAAGCATGATCACTGAACAATCAACCATTTCAGGGCAAATAGCCAACAGGGTCACAAGAAGTGTGATGGGCAAATAAGGCGCAAAATAACTGCCCATGAATTTAGGAAAATCAAGCGTGAAGCTGCCAAGATGCCATTTGCCACCAGTTTTGCAATATTTCAGAGCTGCAACATTACTGGAGTATCAAAAAGCACAAGGTGTGTAATACTCATGGACATAACCAAGGTAAGAAAGGCTGCAAACGACCACCTTTGAGCAAGAAACATAAGATAAAATGTCAAGACTGGGCCAAGAAATATCTCAAGACTGATTTTTCAAAGTTTTTATGGACTGATAAAATGAGAGTGACTCTTGATGGGCTAGATGGATGGGCCAGAGGCTGGATCAGTAAAGGGCAGAGAGCTCCACTCCAACTCAGACACCAGCAAGGTGGAGGTGGGGTACTGGTATGGGCTGGTATCATCAAATATGAACTTGTGGGACCTTTTCGGGTTGAGGATAGAGTTAAGCTCAACTCCCAGACCTACTGCCAGTTTTTGGAAGACAACTTCTTCAAGCAGTGGTACAGGAAGAAGCCGGTATCGTTCAAGAAAAACATGATTTTCATGCAGGACAATGCTCCATCACATGCATCCAACTACTCCACATTGTGGCTGGCCAGTAAAGGTCTAAAAGAAGAAAACATAATGAAATGGCCCCTTGTTCACCTGATCTGAACCCCATAGAGAACCTGTGGTTGCTCCTAAACTGTTGAGATCTACAGTGAGGGAAAACAGTATACCACTCGGAACAGTGTCTGGGAGGCTGTGGAGGCTGCTGCACGCAATGTTGATCATAAACAGATCAAGCAACTGACAGAATTATGGATGGAAGGCTGTTGAGTGTCATCATAAAGAAGGTGGCTATATTGGTCACTAATTTTTTGGGTTTTGTTTTTGCATGTCAGAAATGTTTTTTTCTAAATTTTGTGCAGTTATATTAGTTTACCTGGTGAAAGTAAACAAGTGAGATGGGAATATATTTGGTTTTTATTAAGTTGCCTAATAATTCTGCACAGTAATAGTTACCTGCACAAACAGATATCCTCCTAAGATATCCAAATCTAAAAAAAACACTCCAACTTCCAAAAATATTAAGCTTTGATATTTGAGTCTTTTGGGCTGAATGAGAACATAGTTGTTGATCAATAATAAAACTAATCCTCTACAATACAACTTGCCTAATAATTCTGCACACAGTGTAGTATATCGATTTTGTTGATCTCATCACCCATTATAATCTTGTAGGTAAATGAAATGTATGCTCTGAGGGGGACCCCACTTCAAATTTTTTTCAGGGCCACAATTTGTCTAAAACCGACCCTGTTGTAAAGGTAGAAGACATGAATATGTGTCTTGTTTTTTGTTCAGGTAGTGATGTGTCTTTATCTTAGATTTGGCTTTAATGTATCTAAATGAGTCATTTAGCTGTGAGAATTCAGGGAGCAGTTCATATATCGCACTCTGACTGAGCTACTGTTCCCAGTCATCAGCGGATGGAAAGTTCAGACAATAAACAGATGTTTCATTGCATTTTTTCTCGCACAGAACATTGACTAGTGTTGATTTCCTGTCACAATTCAATCCATCGTATAACTGTTAAATATTCATGTCTGATTATGTCTACAGGTAGATTAAATAAACAGCAGAGCCGGCATGTACAGTGAATACATAAGTATTAGTTGTTATTCCTCTAGACCTCCCTCATAATAACATATTGTATATTGCCCAAACAATTACAATTAAGCATATGTGGAAGTAATCCAGTACATGAGTAGTAAAATTAATAGCAGCTAATTATACCTAAAACCTCTTAATGCGCGTAAGCATATAACATGAGAGTGCTAGATTTATATACTAATCCTTGATAATTCATATTGAGCCAGAGATTTAATAGCAAGAAAACACTAACAAAATGGAAAAGTAGATAGCCTATATTCTGGGATAAAAAATATTTAATATTAGAGATTAGTCATTTATTAGTCATTAGTAATTTGAAATTTGAATTCACCAGCTTTGACAATTTTTTTTTTTTTTTATTTAAAGGGAACCTTTCATGTGAAAAAAAAACGCTATTAACCTGCAGATATGGGATTAATATGCAGGTTAATAGCACTGTAAAGCTTCCTGCCCACCGCACTGAGAGCCTTGCTACTGGAAGGAAATGATCTTTATTCCTCCTGGCAGCATACAGCTCTCAGTCAGAGAGATGGTTCTGGTGCAGCTTCAGTCACCACTCAATGTATAGTGGTGGCTGTAACCACTCCCCTGACACTCACTGGCATCCACCACAATATTATAGAGTAGTGACTAAAACCATGCCAGAGCCACTCCCATGACTATAAGCCAAACACTGCAAAATGGAATAAAGCTAATTTACTCCCCATAGTGAAGCTCTCAGTGTGGTGCCATCTGAAGAGTAATAGTGTTTTTTAACACTACAAGTTCCCTTTAATTTGCAGCAAATGACAAACACTCCAATTGCCCTAAAAAATTTGTATGATACTTTGACGTCTCATAGAACTGTATGCAACTCATGCTAAGTTCTTTAAGGTAAACACATCCATACTAATATCAAAATGACTTCAGCAAATATTCTTGGGTAAACAGATGGTAACTGATCTTTGCTGCGGGGCTGTCACATTATCTCTGTACCTTTTTATTCGGTGTATTAAAGCTTTCTTTCCCTATCTCTATTGGTAAGCTGTGAACTGTGACATCTTCTAAACCAGTCAATATAGAAAAGGGATCCAGTGACACTGTGCAGTTTAAATCCTTTATTAAAGATGTAGTAAAAACACAGATGCATCCCACACGGGGACTCCGCTATATGCGTTTCGAGGATATACCTCTCAATCATTAGCACATCTGAACATAAAAACACAGAACCTATATACAAATTGTAAAACCACTGACATATGTGAATAATCAAACACATGACTGATAGGATGAAATTAACTCTTAACCTGCCGAAACCGTTCGTAAGCATACACATAAATTCTCCCTCATTGTAATAGTAGTTCAATCTTACATTAAGTAACTACACTGTACAATTCTTTAGCATATACATACATAGTCATATCAATAATTGTTGTACTGCTAGGCATATTTGCCATTACTTATAACACTGATACATGCTAATCCAAGAATGAATGTTTATCTCAGTAAAAATATAACAGATCACTTTTACAGTTCAAACTATTTGGACTGCGGGTATCTAACTGCAGTATCTAGAAATTTTCTCTATCATGTAAAGACCTCTCCCAGTCCCCGTCCCTGTACGGGGGAACCACCTTCTTTATATCCTTTACTTTTAACGATTTTAGATTTCCAGCATGAACACCTTTGAAATGCCTGGATAAACCAGACATGCCAGTTCGTAACACTCTGTAAACCGGATTAGCAGCTAAAATATGCTCTGCTATCCTTTTCTTAAAAGTGCGTGTTGTGCAGCCTATATAATATTTATCACACTCCATACATGTAGCCATATAGACCACATGTGTGGTGCTGCAATTTATATATGATTTTATATGAAACCATTTCTTGGTATGGTTACTGCAAAATTCTGATCTCGAATCAACATAGAGGCACAAATATGTCAACCAGGTAGGTGTTTAAAGTGTTTGACTAATAAAAACACTGGGAGAGATTATACTTGTCCTTTGATTTTCTCACTACGATTCTCCAGCCGGACTTTAAAATTTTGTGTAAGGTTTCATCCTGATATAAAATTGGAATATTTATTTTCAATTTCTTTCTAATATCTTCAAAGTTGTTACTTTAAGGAGTGATAAATGTAGGTAAATAATCTTTTTAATTTTTACACAGGTTTTGTTGTGTTTGATTTAAAGTGTTCTGCTCCTCCTCAAACAATAAAGAAATTCTGCTTCTCTTTTACGCATTTATCTTCGCTCTATTTACCATACAAGTTTTAGAATCCCTGTGTTTTAACCTTTTGCTGATGATATCGGCCTCCTTTAAGTAATCTTCCCTCTTTGAACAATTTTGTTTAGCACGAATCAACTCACCAACAGGGAGATTCTTAGTTACGTGTTTAGGATGGCAACTGTTAGCCCTTAAAACTGAGTTCCCGCTAATAGATTTGGGGTACAGTTTAGAATAGATTTTGCCAGTGTTCCTACAGCCCATCAATGCAAATCCAAGAAAGGAGCAGAATCATTATGTACTTCCATTGTAAATTTCAAATTGAAATCATTAATGTTAAACATTTCCAACAGGCAGAGAGGAGTAGGTACGGGAGACACACCGAGTGGTATGGTCCTAATCATGACCATATCGTCGATGTATCTCCCATACCACCAAATATGGTCAATGAAAGGACTATCCTTTACATAGATAAACTCCTCCTCCATTTATGTATATACAGGTTGGCCAATGAAGGGGAGAACTTCGCCCCTATTGGACAACCGCACCGCTGTATATAGAAGATACCATCAAATTTGAAGGTATTGCTAAAGAGCAGATGTTGTATGCTCATTACCAAAAACTTCTTAGAATCAGTAAAAACCTCAGTATTTCTTAAAATTAGTTGTATGGTCCAAATCGCTTTATCATGAGGTATGGCAAAATATAACTGGGCTACATCACATGTCACCCAGTTAAATCTTTAATCCCATTTCACCTGTTCTAAAGCCTGCAACATATGTTTAGTATCCCTAATCCTGCCAGGCATGCCCTCCAACAAGACCTGCAGCTTCACATCCACCCACTCCGACAGCCTTTCGTTGAGGGATCCAATCCCAGCCATGATCAGCCTAAGGAGTGGGGGAAATGAGCCTTTATGGGTCTTGGGGAGAGCATGGAAAACAAGAGTTATGGGTTTATCGACAAAAAGATAATCTTTAGTTTTCAAATCTATTGCTCCCATGACAAAACCTTCTTCCAATAAACTTTAGTTCAGGCATGACATGACATGGGGCGATAGGTGGCGGCGTCAGACAGGAACTTCATTACCTCTTGTCTATACAACATAGAGTCTAACACGACCACCGATCCCCCCTTATCAGATGATTTAACAACAATATTAGGGTTCTTTTCCAATTCACTTAAAGCATGTCTTTCCAGGACTGTGAGATTGTCTGGCATTGAGTTGTCATTCTTAATAAGGTTTTTCAAATCCCTCTCCATAGCTCCCTGAAAGATTTCCATTGCAGGAAACTCTAGAGGCAATGGGAAAGTAAAGAGGATTGGTCATCTCAAATTTCATTTTTTCTTTTTATTTTCTCAGCAAATTTTGATTTCATTGTGACCGCTTAAATCCTGCATACCCCTTATGGCCACTTTACACGTGGCTACATTTCTAGCTTATCCACAGGTAACTTACTGGCTGCAGTGAAATCATGGAGACATTATTCCATTTGTACACAGCAACAAGATAGAACCATGTCTCCATGATTTCACTGCAGCCAGTAAGTTATCTGTGGATAAGCTAGAAATGTAGCCGCGTGTAAAGTGGCCATTACTGATAACAATTCACCCAGCTCTAAATGAAGTGGATAACAATCAGGTGTTGTATTAACAGATTAGCACACTGTGAATTAGACCCAACATCATTATTATGATCCAAAACTTGATTTTCCATGAATAAATGTCTCTAGAACATCAAATTGCGTGGAAATTTATTCAAGTCCTTTATGGTTTGAAAAAGTAAAGGTACATCTGTGATTTTTTTCCTGAAGAAGGGGGCTTGCACCCCCGAAACGCTTTAAAAATAAAAAATCACCATTAAATTTTCTGAGTCTTTGGAAGTGAATTGTTTTCCTCAGACGGGAGTGCGGTTCAGATACCCTTTTCATTTCTATTTTGCTGTTCATCATGGTTTGAAAAAGGTCAGCCTTATTACTTGGAACAAAGTTCAGTCCCCTTCCCAACACCTTCAATTGTGGGTCAAACAAAACCGTGGCAGACATACTAATAACTCTGAAGTCCCCACCATCACTTACTTGCGGCCTCTTGTTTTCTTCCCTCGGCCTCTTCCGCGATAGTTTCCTCGATCTCTTTCCCCATTTTTTGAAAATGCGGAATTCCTAGTATAATACCTGCTTCGTGGACCAGAATCGTGCTCGTCCTCCAACCCAAGGGATTCCACCAAAGCTTCTGATGTGTTGGGTGGGGACGAAAAGCTTACAGTGCGGCTGCTCGTTCCCTTTGGAGGATGTCTCAGGATTGGTCATGGTCGAGGCGTATTACGAGGAGTTTGCGGAGTTCGTGGTGTACGCAGAGTTCTAGGGGTACCTCGCTTCCATATATACACAGTACTATTCTCGTAATGTTTGAGATCTCTATGATATTTCGATTTTTTTAGTTTCTATGATAGGTTTTTCAAGATCATCAATCCTTTTGTGCATTCGCCCATTCAGGAATTCGTAGCTCTCTGGTGAAATAAATTTGTCTGCCTTCTGCTGGAGGGTCTTTATATTATCCTCGAACAGTCAGATAGTATGTCATTCCACTGTTTGATGAAGTCATCATTAAAATGTGTAGTGGCCACATTCTTAATTCTAAGGCCTCAAGGAATCATTTTCCGTGAGGCATATTTATTCAAAGTGGCATGATCCCACTATACACGAAGGTGGTGCAAAAGAGCTTTTTCCAAAATATTGAAGGCCTTTTCAATCTCTGGAGTGCATGTGTCCGGTATTCCTCCCTCTGAGCACAAAGAATCAAGCTTTTTTGAACGTGCTTCATGGCTTAAGGATAACTAGTCCCGCATGGAGTCCATTGTCAAAATATTTGACTCAATATCGGAAAATTTTCCACAAGTGGGAAGTGGAAGCTTATCACGCCAACAAGTATGTTTTCAATGGAAAAGGGAATGGGAAATTGTGGCTCCACCACCAATACTCAATGGACTCCCAGGCACATGCTAATCTGAGAAATGCCAGACATTTCAAAGATGTTCATGCTGGAAATATAAAATCGTTAAAAGTAAAGGTTATACAGAAGGTTGTTTGCCCATATAGGGGCGGGGACTGGGAGAGGTCTTTACATGATAGAGAAAATTTCTGGATACTGCAGTTAGATGCCTGCAGTCCAAATGGTTTGAACTTTAAAAACGATCTGTTGTATTTTTACTGAGATAAACATTCATTATCGGATTAGCATGTGTCACTGTTATAAATTATGGAAGATATGCCTAGCAGTACAACAATTATTGATATGACTATGTATGAATATGCTAAAGAATTGTACAGTGTAGTTATTTAATGTAAGATTGAACTGCTATGTCAATCAGTGGGAATTTATGTGTATGCTTATGAATGGTTTCGGCAGGTTAAGTGTTAATTTTATCCTTTCAGTCATGTGTTTGATTATTCACATATGTCAGTGGTTTTATAATTTGTATATAGGTTCTATGTTTTTATGTTCAGATGTGCTAATGAAGAGGTATACCCTTGAAATGCGTATAGCGGAGTCCCCGTGTGGGATGCATCTGTGATGTTTTTACTACATCTTAATATAGAATTTAAACCGCACAGTGGCACTGGATCACTTTTCTATATTGATTTACCAGATGGAAGCCAACCATCATACCGTTCGTCTGGCAGTCCAAGTGAGTATTGGTGGTGGAGACACAATTTCCCTTTTCCTTTGAAAACAATCTTCTAAACCAGATTCACCCCAAAATGGCTGGTCGTCGCCAATCAGCATGTGATGCACAAGATTTTGTGTGTGTGGTCCTGATTAACATTATAGAGATCTCGTATGTATGCAGAAAGTCCCTCTGAGACAATAATTGTCTCCAAAAAGAAAATTATTACATCAACAACTCAAACTTATATATGCATGCCTTGGGCATACATTGTAAAACTGTAATTGGCTCCGCTTACCTCTCGGCATTATCACACACATATACCATATATATATATATATACAGTACAGACCAAAAGTTTGGACACACCTTCTCATTCAAAGAGTTTTCTGTATTTTCATGAAAATAGTAGATTCACACTGAAGGCATCAAAACTATGCATTACACATGTGGAATTATATACTTAACAAAAAAGTGTGAAACAACTGAAAATATGTCTTATATTCTAGGTTCTTCAAAGTAGCCACCTTTTGCTTTGATTACTGCTTTGCATACTCTTGGCATTCTCTTGATATTTATTCATTTATATAGCGCTATTAATTCCATAGCACTTTACATACATGAGTAATGCTGTCTCTCTTGGAGCTCACAATCTAAATATCCTATTAGTATGTCTTTACAATGTGGGAGGAAACCGGAGTGCCCAGAGAAAACCCATGCAAACACAGGGAGAACATACAAACTCCTTGCAGATGTTGTCCTTAGTGTCCTTGGTGGGAATTGAACCTAGGACCTCAAGACCCCAGTGCTGCAAAGGCTGCAGTGCTAACCACTTGAGCCACCATGCTGCCCCATACATGGTGTTGGGACCATCAGTTGTGTTGTGCAGAAGTCTGGTGGATACACAGCTGATAGTCCTACTGAATAGACTATTGGAATTTGTATTATGGCAAGAATAAAACAGCAAAGTAAAGAAAAACGAGTGGCCATCATTACTTTAAGAAATGAAGGTCAGTCAGTCCGAAAAATTGGGAAAACTTTGAAAGTGTCCCCAAGTGCAATTGCAAAAACCATCAAGTGCAAAGAATCTGGCTCACATGAGGACCGCCCCAGGAAAGGAAAACCAAGAGTCACCTCTGCTGCGGAGGAAAAGTTCATCTGAGTCACCAGCCTCAGAAATCGCAGGTCAACAGCAGCTCAGATTAGAGACCAGGTCAATGCCACACAGAGTTCAAGCAGCAGACACATCTCTACAACAACTGTTAAGAGGAGACTTTGTGCAGCAGGCCTTCATGGTAAAATAGCTGCTAGGAAACCACTGCTAAGGACAGGCAACAAAAAGAAGAGACTTGTTTGGGCTAAAGAACACAAGGAGTGGACATTAGACCAGTGAAAATCTGTGCTTTAGTCTGATGAGTCCAAATTTGAAATCTGTGGTTCCAACCACCGTGTCTTTGTGTGACGCAGAAAAGGCGAACAGATGGAGTCTACATGCCTGGTTCCCACCGTGAAGCATGGAGGAGGAGGTGTGATGGTGTGGGCGGTGCTTTGCTGGTGACACTGCTGAGGATTTATTAAAATTGAAGGCATACTGAACCAGCATGGCTACCACAGCATCTTGCAGCGGCATGCTACTCCATCCAGTTTGCATTTAGTTGGACCATCATTTATTTTTCAACACGACAATGACCCCTCCAGCCTGTGTAAGGGCTATTTGACCAAGAAGAAGAGTGATGGGGTGCTACGATGATTTGGGGTGAACTGGACAGTAGAATAAAGGCAAAAGGGCCAACAAGTGCTAAGCATCTCTGGGAACTCCTTCAAGGCTTTTGGAAGACCATTTTCGGTGACTACCTCTTGAAGCTCATTAAGAGAATGCAAAGCAGTACTCAAAGAAAAGGTGGCTACTTTGAAGAACCTAGAATACAAGAATATTTTCAGTTGTTTCACACTTTTTGTTAAGTATATAATTCCACATGTGTTAATTCATAGTTTTGATGCCTTCAGTGTGAATCTACAATTTTCATAGTCATGAAAATACAGAAGAATCTTTGAATGAGAAGGTGTGTCCAAACTTTTGGTCTGTACTGTATATATATATATATATATATATATATATGTGTATATATATATAAACATACAGTTGGTACGGAAAGTATTCACACCATTTTAAATTTTTCAAATATAGGTAATGAGTTACGCATTACACCTTGTTTTATGGCTTCCAATAAACCAAGTAGGCAATATTGAATTAACCCTTATTTGGGATGTTTATTGGAACTAAATAATTGGTTCACACACTTACCACCCAGTTCATGAGTGGTTGGTACTAATCGCTATAATAAATCTAAAATTAAAGTATAAAATCAAATTTTAAAAAAATAAAAAAATAAAAATTATTTCAAAATTTTATGCAATCACAGTAATTTTTAGTTGTTTGATGGCTCCTTGCTGCAATTGAGATAACAAGTTAAATCTTGCTCTAAAATGTAAAATCACATATGAGAAATATATAGGGCGATGTTTGGTTCTCCAGAGGAAGGGGTGTGTCTTGTTCTCTGGTCCTGTGTGGATGTCTTACTTCTTGTGGCAGGTGGCTTGGTCAGGTCCTGTATAAGACTGCTTCTTTCGGCAATAGTTTGTGACTTGTTTCTGGTCTGAGATGAAATTAGTGGCTCATCTAGAGCAGAAGAGATATGTATCTCAGTGCCCAATCCTATGTGGGATGGTATTATGTTTGGTTGTTGCTATTCTTAATAGATTTACCTTTCTGTGGTAGTTGTGCATGATTTCCCTTGAGCATTCGACCGCTTCTTTAGTTGATAGTTTGTGGCTTGTGTCTGGTCTGGGATGGAAATTAGTGGCTCATCTAGAACAGAAAAGATATGTATCTCAGTGCCCAATTCTATGTGGGATGGTATTATGTTTGGTTGTTGCTATTCTTAATAGATTTATCTTTCTGTGGTTGTTGTGCGTGATTTCCCCTTGGGGATATGGTGGTTGGTCCTGTTGTGTTCTTCTTCAGTCTGTCTGGATGTGGGGACCTGTTGATCCAATATGTTAGCCTTGTTTTAGGATTTTTTCACTGCAAAGTATTAACTTAAAAACTTGTTGTTCATCAAGCAATCTCTTACTTGTTAGTACTTATAGGATTCAAGTGTACCGGTGATTCTATAGTGATGGGATCAGCCCCTTGTGAAGTGCTATAAATTGAGCAGATAAAAATCCTCTTTATGTTTTGAGCATTAGGGAGTTATAATGTGATAATAGTGGAGGGGTTTGGTAACTTAATGTGTAGTCTCGTAATAGGATTGGTACAAATGTCTAAAGCTGGATAGTTTGATACTTGTGGTGGTGCTTGGTATCTAAATTCTGAATATTAGGGTATGTGTTACTTTGCCTTTTGTTAAAAGCCTAGTCCTTTAATATATACACTGTACCAACTGTAGTGATGTGTAATATCAAGACTTTTTATGTGTTATTAGAGATCTAAAAATGGCAGTTTGGAGAAGGCACCCTTCAAATATCAGGGACCTGGAGCAGTTTGCCAAAGAAGAATGGTCTAAAATTCCAGCAGAGCATTGTAAGAACTCATTGATGGTTACCGGAAGTGGTTGATCACAGTTATTTTGGCTAAAGGTTGTGTAACCATGTATTAGGCTGATGGTGCCAATACTTTTGTCTGGCCCATTTTTGGAGTTTTGTGTGAAATGATCAATGTTTTGCTTTCTGCTTCATTCTCTTTTGTGTTTTTTCATTGAAGACAAATTAAATGAAGATAATAATACCAAAAAATGTGTGATTGCAATCATTTTCAGGAAGAAACAGAGTATTATCTGACAGTATTGCAGGGGTGTCAATACTTTTGGCCACAACTGTATATACATTCTTGCTCCCACTTCCCTACATACAGGTTTGCATAACCCGATGCAAATTTCATCCCCATTGCTGTACCCCACTCCTGAAGGTAGAATGTCCTTTCATACTGGAAGTAGTTGTGTGATAAGATAAATGAAATGCTGTCCACAATGAATCCTATCTGTGTATTGCCCAGATTGCTGGTCTGCTTTAGAAATTATTCCACAGCTTCACAGCCTTTCTGGTGTTCAAGAATTGTATATAGTGACTTTATATCCAATGCACCAAGGATGTAATTAGGCTGCCGCTCTATTTGTCCTAGGATTTGTAGGGTGGGAATGGTATCCTTCAGATACGATGGAAGTGTCCTTACGCTTTTCTGTAGATATTTGTCTATGTATTGTGAAAGGTTTGCTGTCAAACTACCGTTCCCTGTGATAATTGGATACTGGATGCCTGTGCTAGCATTTCTTCTGCGGTGTTGGTATCAGTGTGTCAAGAGTGGGAGAAGAGGGTTATATTGACAATCAAACACAATGGGTAGCACTCTGAACACATTTTATAAGTGGTCATAAACATGTAAATAAATCATGAAAAAAAACTTATGTTAAAACCACATCATCAGCACATCATGGTTTTTCTTATGAAATTCTCAATGAGTTTGATGTGTCACATGACCCTCTTCCCATTGAAAAAAATAAAGTTGGATCCAAAATGGCTGACTTCAAAATGGCTGCCATGGTCACCACCCATCTGGAAAGGTTTTCCCCTTACTAATGTGCCACAAACAGGAAGTGATATCACCAACCATTCCCATTTTATTTAGGTGCATCCATATAAATGGCCCACCCTGTATATATGAAACACTGAACTGAATGGTAGTTTTCTACAGTTCTTAAGCTTCACATTTTTAGACTTCATACTTTCACTCTGACAGAGAAACTATAAAATCCATATCTAAAATAAACACTGGTCCTCCGTTTCGCAGGGACTGACACTTTGAGACAGAAATACAGCCATTCACAGATTGGATTCTAGATAGAAAACAATAGATCCTTCTATCATAGTCTTTGCTTTTTTTAGAGGCAATGATAGTCCACCCTTGTTGGCTGTTCTGTGCCAAGTAACGTCAAGCTGCAAGGCATCATGGGGAGGACCACCCAGCCGCATCCAAGGTCATGTGCTTCTTCTCTGTCTGATGTAATCTTTTGCAATGTGTCAAAGTTTCTGTGCAAACAAGAGTATACAGCAGCATTATGTATGTGTTATGATGTAGACAAACATTGAGTGTATAACATTTGGACTGATGTACTGCTTTATAAAGCATACTTATATAAAATTAAGCTACTTAGTGCAATAAATTGTCCAAGTTATGTGTGGTCTCCAGCAACAAAAAGGTTTACAATTCTGTAATAAGACCATAAACCTAATATTAAGCAAACAGGCTTCTCCTGGGCTAAAAGACTACATATTTAAAGGCCAAATAGGATCCATCACAAATTAAAAACAGCTGTAGGCCTCCTTCACATGTCCATTTTTACAATATGTGTGGAATCCGTTTTTTTCATGCACATGTCTATGTTTTCACCATGTGCCTATGTGAAGCACATGGAGACGTGTGTATATTTATTAGGCAGCATGGATGAAAAGAGCCAATATAAGTTTATGGTTCCATGAAAAACATGTACAGCACACGGATGGCATTCTTGTGCTCTCCGTCTGCTGTACGTGTTAAACATTGGATGTATACGAGAAGCTTTGTAATATCTTTAGTTCTTTTGCTATATCAGGAAAACACTGATTACACATTGATGGCACACTGATGACATCGGTACTGGTTTTTCTAGTACATGTTCTATTCGCACAAATGAAGGTGGCCTTGGATTGGTAGGAGGTGTGCTCAGCCAAATATAGAGACAGTCACCAAAATTTCTCTGGCCATTTTCGCAAATTGTTTGAACTTAACAGGAACAGTGAATTATCAGCAATTGCAATAAATAAATCCCAGTTCAGTTATCTAGAGCAATGTCAGAATACATGTGGGCTGAGCATTTGAATGAAGTGGGTGAGCTACCAGACAATACCACCAGTTACTCCCAATTAGAGCTTTTGGTTTCCTGACATGGCCCACTCATTCATTAGGCATATGTTCTAGTTACTCGAATGAAAATGGTGCCCTAAAAAAAATCATTGTCTATTAACAGTTGTCCTTTAAACAAACATTAAATTTGATGTGATTATTTTTTTATGGAATTAAATCAATGTCCATTGTTTTCAGTGTGGAATGAATACATCCATTCAAATGGAGCCTAGTATAGCATTTCACAGTTTCCTTCTTTTTGGATTTCACAGAATACAACTGAAAAACCTCCGTATAAATATTGGGGTTTGCAGAGGTTCAGCAGAGTCCTCATACATCTTTACCATAGTACAGAAACTCTGTATAAAACAGGGTCATAATATGGCTATGTGCCTTGTGGTAGAATGACATTGATCTGGCAAAGACCCAAATGTAGGGTCGAAACATTGCACTGGCGGAATAAAGAAAAAACATTTTTGATCACCTCACCGCAATTGCACTCTGTTAGCAATTTATTTATTCCTGTGTATTATTTATCAAGAGGATTCCTTGGAACTGGCATGCATCATCCTCTGGGCAATATGCTCACGGTGTACGGGACAGGTGCTGTGAACCAATTCCAATTTTGATTGATCAGATAATGAAATGCTTACTTTTACAAGTAGTTTTTAAATAGATAAACCGGCAGGTTAACAAAATCAGATTTCAGAAGGCGATTTTCCTGCAATTGACCTGATATGTTAAACACCTCCTTACCGCACATGCAGAGGTCATACCTTGAACCTTCCGCTTGTTTGTTTCCATGAAGTGTAACAAGAAATTTGAGCAATATAGTAAAAACCTGCAGTTACAAAAAAAAAAGATAGTCCTCAGCATTTCTAGCTGATGTAAGACACATAGAAGGTTATCACATAATAAGAAAACCATTGTGAGAAATCAACGACTAAGAAATTGAACTTTGCTCCATTCAGCCATCACCAAGTAGTGCAAGCGGTAAAAAGTGAATATTGATCTGTATGTCGCTAGGAGTCGTCATTTACTCAGCAGAATTTAGATGGGTAAAAACCTGGAAGCTACATTCATACATCATTATGACCATCTTCACTTAAACATGATGTACAGTGTGACATTATAAAGAGGAGTCTGCTTTTCTTATTTGAGAAAAAGTATCATTCATGTGCATGAGCTATTGTCTGGTTCCTGCAACACCAGAAAGAATCCGGAATGAATTGCACAATTTATCTATAGAACTTCCCTCTATCTCAACTGCTAGTATGTTATTTCATTCTCTGCAAGGTCTAGTGTAGAAGGAACAGTAATACACAGAGATTGTTTGGAGGACAGTTGCTAGGAGCAAAGACAGCAGACAATAAAAGACGAAAGGGTAGCATAATAAGCTGGAAATACAAGAGGACATTGACATACACTGTAGGCAGAATATCTGTGGCCAGTAATAGACATGGTCAGTGTGAGACAGCGGTGACCAGACATACAAAATTTCAATGCACATATACTGTATATGTTTTCCCCAAATTTTCCCAATAAATATTATTTGCAGCAAATCTCAATAACACAAAACCTCTTATAGGTGTATAATTCTTGGAAGTCTCCTAGGACTGTAATGAAGCACTTTTCAGCTCGTTAATGCTAACACTCTTAATAATGTCCAAGTGGCCTTTATTCTCCTTGTTATGTGAAAAAGGATGGTAACCAATTTTTATGTTGTTTTTTAATTACTGTTTAATTGCTGTTCACAGACACTCACTTTCCAATATCAGGCTGGCTTCACACCACAGTGTGATCCGGTCCGAGGCTGTCTGGTGTAAACCAGGCAGCCCCAGACCGGTTTTTGGCCCCATAGTAGCCTATGGAGCCGGATGGCAGCTCTCTGCCATCCGGTTTCATCTCCGGTGGAATCCAGGAGAATTTGGATTATTCTCACCGGATACAAAAATGATGCTTGAATCATTTTTGTGTCCGGGGAGAAAAATCTGCCCAATTTGCCGGAACCCAGATTCACCCGGATTCTCCTGGATCCTCACGGATCCGGGGCAATCCGGCGCTCCCTAACATGGGAGCCTATGGGGCCAGATTGCCACGGTCCGGGAGGATCCGGGAACCAGATACCGGCGGCTGCACGCCGCTGTTGTTTCAGGACCGCGGCTAGCTCCATGCTAGCCGCGGTCTTGAAAAATCAGCAGCTAGCGGCTGCATATACAGCCATCCGGCTGCACACTGGACCGGAGGAAATATTAGCCCTCCAGTTCTGTGTGCTGATCCGGTCTGGGGCTGTCAGGGTCATCCCAGACAGCCCCGGACCGGATCACACCGTGGTGTGAAGCCAGCTTCACTGAGCAATGAAGAATGAGCAAAAATTTTAGCCTTTAGATGTGTAAAGCTTGTAGAGATATACCCCAATAGACTTACACTAATAATTACAACAAAAGTAAATTATTGATTCAGGGGAGCTAAATAACATTATATATCACAATTTTCAGATTTATGTTAATTTTTAGAAAACCATGCATCATTTCCTTTACAGTTCACAAATATTTGCTAGTTAGTATAGGTATGTCACATAATATCCCAATAAAATACACTTGGGCTTGTGGGTGTAACATGAAAAAATATGAAAAAATTGGAAAGTCAAAGGGTAGGAATACTTTTTCAAGGCAATGTACTGTATATATGCAGTGTGTAGAAAAATAAAGGGAACACTTAAATAACACAATGTAACTCCAAGTCAATCTGTGAAAACAACCTGTCCAATTGCAAATCAATTTCTCCTGCTGTTGTGCAACTGGCACAGACAACAGGTAGAAACGATCGGCAATTAGCAAGACAGCCCCTATAAAGGAGTGGTTCTGCAAGTGGTGACTACAGACTATTTCTCTGTTCTCATCCTTTTTGGCTGTTGTTTTGGTTACTTTTGCATTTTATCATTGCTCTCACTCATAGAGGTAGCATGAGGTGGTGTCTACAACCCACAGACATTACTCATGTAGTGCAGTTCATCCAGGATGGCACATCAATTCAAGCTGTGGCAAGAAGGTTGGCTGTATATGTCAGCACAGTGCCCAGAGCATGGAATAGATACCAGGAAACAGACCAGTACACTAGGAGACATGGAGGAGGCCATAGGAGGGCAAAAACCCAGCAGCAGAACTGCTACCTCCTCCTTTATGCAAGGAGGGCAGGAGGAACATTGCCAGAGCCCTGAAAAATGACCTCCAGCAGGCCATCAATATCCATGAGTCTGGTCAGACTGTCAAAAACAGACTCCATGAGGGTAGAATAAGGCCTCAAATTCACAAATCAGTGTTTGGCTGTAACCTGTAAGCAGGCTGTAACCATGTAGTCCAATTGACATTTGCCAGAGAACACCAAGATGAGCAGCTAACATTGATGTGGACTCCTGGATGAGCTGCCCTATCTGAGCAACGTATGTGGGTTGTGGACACCACCTCATGCTACCTCTAGGGATGAGAGCAATGACAAAAGGTAAGAGTGACCAAAACAATAGCCAAAAACCACCTGCAGAACTACACCTTTATAGGGGTTGTCTTGCTAATTGTCTACGATTTCTACCTGTTGTCATTTTAGTTGTGAAAAGTCAAGTATTTGATCACCTGCTAAACATTAACTTTTTTTCTAAAAGTTTTTCCTCCCCCTTAAACAGAAATACAAAATAACCCAAATTGCTACATTAAAAAATGCACATTGGTTTATGCGAAAATATGGCAACAGCATACAGCAAGCTTGTAGAGTGTATTGGTTGATACATGGGACTATTAGCACAGGTATTCAAAAAATCAAAATGTGTTCACCGAATACCGGAGATTTGTGCTTTTTTTTGTTTCTTTGTTTTTTTAATTATGGCCACCCTGCCAGTGATAGACATGTATAGGTTTTAGGATTCTTACTTACTAGCAAAATTAGGTCATGGGGAATTAGACTTTCCTCCTTGTTTAAAATTGCAATATGTCAAGATTAAAAAAAAAAAAATCACTGTTATTCATGAGCTGAGCTGTCACGAAAATCATTGAATTCACAGTCACATAACTATGCAAGTACAGTTATTAGGCCGGGGTGAGACAAGCGTATGGCATCTGATGTGTGAGCATTGCATACAATATGCTAATGACATTCCACTCAGGCTCTGCTATGAGCTTTAGCCGACGGTCATCTGCTGTGATCCGATCCTGTGATCAGATCACAGTTGTGGAGAGGATGGAGAAATTAATCTCCCATCTCCTCCTTTGTCTGTCTCTACATATATTGCACTGCATTCAGATGACACCAGAGTGCAGTCCGATATTTCACCATAGACTTGTATGGGTGCGATTGAGCCAAGACTCGCTGACAATCTCAGCATGCTGCGATTGTTTTCCTCAATCCGATAAGGACTGAGGAAAACCTCACAGATCTGCCTGATTGCCTAACATTAGGCCAAGTGCAATGTGAGATTTTCTTGCTTGCACTCGCACAAGGCATACACTCATGTGACCCTGGCTTTATTCACAGTCTGACTACCATTCCCATTTTCAATGTGCTTCAGCTCAAGTGCAACAATACAATACAATCCAATTTTGCCTCTATGTGGAATGGCTGAGCGCACAGACGTCTATCACTACACTGTAAAAAGCATAAAATGATATTATAGGGACAGAAAGAGAGAGAGTAGGAAATGTAAATCAAAATCTAGTTTAAAAAGAGCACAAATTCTTTTTAGTAGCACTTGCACAATGTCAGGGTTTTGGTAAAATTTCTGCCATGTGTATGAGTAATCAATTATACAAAATAGGTGATAATTGATAACAATCATAATTTTCACATTTACGTTGAAAAACAATCATTAACTGAAACAGAAACTGCTATGTAGGAGGCTTAAAATTTGGCGAATAGCAGCAAAACTCTACTGCAAACATTGTTTGTAGAAAACAGTTACTCAAAGTGGTTATACTGCATCAGCAAGGACTCTCCCATGCAAAGATTTCAAAGCAGACTGGGGTTTCAAGATGTGATGTTTAAGCATTTTTAAAGAATCTCTAAAGGACACATCACACGCTTCAATATCGATCACGATATCGCCTGCAAAGTCACGTGATCGAGATCGTTAGAACAATTTTGCAATATCGCTTGTGCGATGTCACAAGCATAGATCTCGTTAACGATAAGACATTTGGCAACGCGCCAGCGATCCAGGGCACAACCCAGCGATCAAGGCCACAGTGTCAGGAATAGGCGAAATCGTGAATGAGATCGTTTGCACGGTGTCACACACAACAATGCAGCAGGTTGAACGCTGGTTAATTGAATGATGCATGATGGGATTTGAGGTCAGGATCACAAATCTCCAATGAGCCATCAAATGATTTTTCATCCAAAAATCGTTCGGTTACATGCAACGATGCACAAACGATATTGCTTAAGCGATTAAAAAAACGTGTCATTTAAGCGATATCGTTAATGATATTGAAGCGTGTGATGTGGCCTTAAGAGTTCCATAGATAAAGTAATTATCTAAAAGCTTAGTGTCGAGCCCCGGCCCTTGGGTACTCGGGTATCAGGCTCGGAGTGGTTCGCGGGGATGTCACGGGTGGCGGTGCTTGAGCCTGTTGCCTGGGTGACACGTCAATAGAGGGGTTATGTACAAGAAAAAGAGTTATTGTCACGTGACGCCACCTGTAGTACCTGGTTATGAGTCACCAGCGCCGCCACAGTCCTCCGTAAGGTGATGGTATCGTGGCATGGATGGCAAAGCTCCATACAGGTGGAGCTGGGCCTCCGGGGCAACGTTGCTGTAAGCAAAGAGGTCGATGATAAATGACACAAAGACGCGGAGGCAAAGTCACTCTCCCAGGTACTTTACTGTAACCTGCCATCAGCATACAAGTCCACAGTTCAGCCAAAGTTGTTAAAGAAACAGGTAGCTCTGCGAGTGGCTGCAAGTGGATGCCAGGTGGTATGGTGGGACCCGTGGTATGCCTTAGTTGACGAACCCGTGTCCTTTCTTCCCCGCATAGGATGAATTATACCCAATTCTCCTTGAAGGTAGACTTGGAGCTTCCCTCCCTCGATGTAAAGAAGCAGGCAGACGCTCCATCTGGCAGGGTGCCACAGCTGGTGAACAGACCACAGCAGCCGGTTGATGACTTGGGAGGTGGACTGTGGCTGTATCCTCGGGTCCGGCGTTCCCGTGGTGGACTGGGGAATTCCCTGGAGTATGGTCACTCCACGCTGGGGTTCCCAGTTTCTCTCTCGGGCCCAGACTCACCATCAGGCACCCTCTCTCAGGATCCCCCTCAGGATCCCCTTTCATCTTCCCTCAGGATCAGTCTGGAGCTGTCCTGTTAGACCTCCCGACTCGCTCCACACTCCTCCTCGACTCCTTAGTAACTCTACTCTCCTACTGACTTCTACTCCCCCTAGAGGTGAATATATCCCCCTCCCAGGAGTAACCTCCCACCACTACTCTAGTGTGGGAGTGCAGGAATGGGTCCCACCCACCAGTCCAGCATCCAACCTGCAGTTGGGGAAGATTATACCACTTTTACGAGTGAAATACCCCGGTATTGCGCCTGACCATGTGGGGCGCCACATTAGCACAGCCAAAGATAGAGTAATTGTGCTTACTTCCCTTTGAAATTAGAAGATGTCCAGTATTGTCATCAGCCCAGAACTGGCAGCAACCAGCAGGACTAAGCTACATAAACATAATATTTGGATAATCTGGCGAGATTGTCATCACAGATGAATTCCAGCCAAAAATCCATATATCAACACTGAAACAAAGCTAACTGACTCAACTATGCAGAAAACATAGAAACTATGTGCCTTGGACCGTTGAGTCAAAAATTGAGATATTTGACTATAAGGCTATGTGAACACTGGTCATTTGTGCTGCGTTAGTGATCTAAATGTGGTGCTGCATTTTTTTTTTAAACTGCACCAAAAACAGAACAGTCACTGCATCTGCCAGCAAAATGAGTGGGATTTTCAAAATGCTGTGCAAATGTCAGTGTTTTTGACAGCTGCATAAGGCTGGGGTCACACTTGGCATGCGTTTTTGTAGTGCCTTTTAAAAACTCATTGCATGCGTTTTTACATGTCCGCATGAGTTTTTTAAGGTGTGTGATGGCTCCCTGCGTTTTTGGCTGTGTTTTTAAATCTGCACCAAAAAATAGTGCATGTACAATTTTTTGGTGCGTTATGAAAAACGCATGCGTTTTTGTAGAAAACGCATGCGTTTTTTAACATGGGCCCCTATGGAAAACGCATGCAAAATCGCATTAGTACCATTTAGTGCCATTCAAAAACGCATGCGTTTTCCATAGGAGCCCATGTTAAAAAAACACATGCGATTTCTAAAACGCTTGCGTTTTTTTAACATGGGCTCCTATGGAAAACACATGCGTTTTTGAATGGCACTAATTGTACATGCGTTTTTGCATGAGTTTCCCATAGGGCCCCATATTAAGATAAGATAAGATAAGATAAGATAAACTTTATTGATCCCGGAGGAAATTACAGTATTACAGCAGCAGAACAAAGATCAAGAACATTACACACTTTACAAAATAAGTCTATATGGACAGCATGATGCAGGTAGACTGGTACATGTATCTCCCCTATTCCCCCCATACACTTAGAACTTCACTTAGTCTTGGGATGCTTTACACTTATACAATTGTTAAACATCCCCACAGCTGTCGGAACAAACTATTTTCTGTATCTTTCCTTTTTACACATTAGTTGGATTAGACGCTTGCTGAATGTGCTCTTTTGCTTCGCAAACAGTTCAGAGAGCGGGTGTTATTGTTGCTCATTATAGCCTTGCATTTCTTATTAATTCTATCCTCTAATACCTCCTCGAAAGTCCTAAGTTGTAGACCCACCGCCGCACTAGCCTTCTTGAAAGTTTATTCAGCTTATTAGCGTCAGCTGTGCGCACACTACTACCCCAGCATATTATTGCAGCAAAGATTGCACTCGCCACAATAGATTGGTAGAACATTTCAAGCATTTTGCTACACCAAATGGAAATGCACCAAAAACGCATGGTACTGTCACACATGCGTTTTTGCTATTAGGGCATGCGTTTTTTAACATGGGGCCTATGGGTGTGTTTTTACATGCGTTTTTGAAAACGCAGGTCTCCAAAAACGCTTGTAAAAAATGCTACTGTGACCCTAGCCTAACTGATGCACAAAGCACATCCAGAAAATAATGAACATGTCAATTATTGCACCATTTATCTGCTGCGCTTTCTCCATTGACTCCATTGTAATAAAAAAATAGCATCACAAATGGATTGGTATTCACACAGTTCATTTATTATGCTTTATTAGTGCGCTTTCCACACTACAAGTGCTCGGTCATCCAATTACCCTCTCCGTCGATTCCGCAGTGTGCTCCAGCGATGTGTTCCTTCCTGGCACTGGGTAACAGGACCTGCAAGAACGCAAAAGGACCGGCCATGTGACTCGGTCAGGTGAACTGATGCTATTCGATACCTTGAAGTAACATATCGCTGAAACCCGCAGACCTTGAGGAAGGCTATTTCAAAGTGTGTTTGTATGTGTGTCCCCTGACTTTTATGGAATAGTACTGCGTTTTTGTTTTAAAGCAACAAAAGCGTAGCTCTAAAAAATGGAGCAAAAAAAAATCAAAAAGAGAAAAGAGGATTCATTTTGGCTGGAGAAAATGCACAAAAAATGGATAGCCAAACGAAGCACAAGTGCTGTGTGTGGACAAGACCTAATAAGTTAGTTTGTTTACTAAAGGCCTGGAGGGATAATAAGTGTCTGCATGCAACAGTGAAACAGATTACTACAAATATGGGACTACATTTCACAAAATGGAATTGCGGAATTGGTCAGGATTAATGGTGTCAATGCTAAGAAGCACAGGAAGATCCATTTTACCATATAATCAAGGAGGCATCTGATTAGTTCTAAATTTATTCTGAGGTAGAATAATGACCCCAAACATACAACCAATGCCACTTATAATTATCTTCGATGTATAAAAAAAAAAGAAGAGGAGGTCTGGAAGCAATGAGGTGGCCTCAATAGAATCCTGATCTGAACATCATGATTATGTGAAAAGACAAAAGAATTTCTGCAAATACAGCTACAAAAGTTTTGTGTTTAATTCTCAAACATGTTTGGAACAACCTCCCTGCTGAGCTCTTTCAAAAACTGTGTGCAAGTGTACCTGAAAGAATTGATGCTTTGATGTTGTCTTTAAGGCCGGCTCCACACCAAGTTTTTTGTCCTGTCAGGCTGTGTTCGGTGCTTTGCAGGAGGCACCGGACATAGCCAGACAGCTCCAGACAAATAGAACCGGAGGGTTAATATGCCCTCCGGTCCTGTATGTGGCAAGATTCTGCAGAGCGCAGCTGAGGGAGCTGTCCCCTGTTGAAATGGTGCTGAACCACTTCACAGGGGACAGCTCCCTGGTACTGAAGTTCAGCGTAGCTCACGCTGAACTGCAGCAGTCGGCGTCCGTATCCTGCCCGATCAGGGGCAATCCGGCGCCATAGACTCCCATGTTAGGGAGCGCTGGATCCCAGGAGGATCTAATTTGGGAAGATTTTTGCCCAAGACACTAAAACGTTGCAAGCAACGTTTTTGTGTCTGGGAAAAAATCTGAATTCTCCCGGATCCTCCCGGACAGATGGAAACCGGATGACACATAGCTGCCATCCGGCTTTATCCGGCCCCATAGGGCTGCATTAGCACAAAATCGGGTCCACGGCTGTCAGGTTCACCCCGACCGCCCCGGACCTGATTCTACTCGGTGTGAAGCCGGCCTAAGGCAAAGTCATAGCTTGGTTTGGGGATTCAATCAGATGACTTGTAGCTGCATGGTCGGTTCACCTGTCTGCTGTTTTTGATGTCCAAATGCTGATATTGTCTTTGTTCTCCCTTTTTAGTTCACTCTTCTCCAGGTGTTTCTCATTTCCCATTTTGGTCTACTCTATCATATTCTGAGTTAGGGTTTATATGTTCACCTTTTACTGCAGTTACTTTCTGGCTATACTTCTAAGTGTACTTGGCTTAGGAGCTCCAGCCCTTAAGCTATGGGTTTACTTGGCTAAACACCAGTTTTATTCCTTCAGTTAATTGATTTGTTTTCCTTTCCAGCACCTTTACCTTTTCACCTTGATTTGTGCTGCTAGGGTCTTTGTAGTCTGTACAGAGACCAGTTGCGTGTAGGTGTGCTAACTCCCTAAATCGTCCCTCTTTCCATTACCATGTATGTGTTTACATTCATTACAAAAGCAGGATCCCACCAAATATTAATTTGATTAATATTTCTGATTTTGTTCATTTACATTGCAGCTTGTTGATTGAAAAAAAAGAACAAACTATTAACACTAGAGATGGGCAAACTCAAACTGTAAACTTCGGGTTCCGTACCAAACACCTAGTGTTCAGTAACAGACCCCGAACACAGACTTCCCTGAGCAGTCTGTGCTACTATTCGTGCTCAGGTTCGGCTGGGGAGCTATAAAAATAAACAATACAATGATTAAATATCAGCATGATTACTTACCGGGTCTGCGCACTTGCACTTTGCACTGTATATGCTTGAATGTGTGGGCTGCTTCCAGGTTACTGCATGGCTCCAACAGTCACAGTGACCATTTTGTGACAGCATCTGTTATTGGCTGTTGAGCCCCTCAGCTATTTTGCCGGAATCTGTGATCGTTACCATAGGCAAGGAACCTTATATCATAATAGTGTAAAAATAAATAAATAAAATTTTAAAACATAATGTAGAGCTTCACTTTATTTTTGATTATCAGTGCAGATAAAGTGGACGGCTGAGGGCTGTCACCCCGAGCTGCCTGGCTTTACATTGTCTGGCAAACAAAATACAGAGAAACCCATTTTTTTTTTCAATTATTTAAACAAATATTCAGAAAAATAAAAATAAATAAATAAATAATTAGAAAAAAATTTTTTATTGCCTGCCAAAGTAAAATTCAGGCATCTGGGGCTGGTATTCTCAGCATGGTGTGGCCCATAGTTATTGGGACCCGCAGGCTAAAGAATAGCAGCGCACAGCCGCCCCAGAAATTGGCACATTCTTTAGAAGCTCCAATTCCTGGCACTTTACCCAGCTCCTCCCGATGCCCTCATGTGGTGGCATCTGGTTTATAGAAAAGGTTAATGACAGTTGAGTATTAACAGCTTGTCAAGAAAGCCCAGATTGATAACATTTAGGTCTCTATGAGTCCACCCATAATAAATCCTGTGCGGAGGTAGTTAAAAAAATACAGCACAGAGTAAAATCCTTTATTTGAAATAAATCACAAGGGAAAATCCTTTATTTGAACTAAATCACACAGGTAACCCTCATCTTCCCAATAAATAACTCACCCCTCCAATGATAATTCACATAAATAGTCAAACGAAGGACACTATCCTGGCTCTGCTTCATCCAGATGCAGCAAGAGAACAAAAATCCTCCCTGCAACCTCTGCGATCACACTGACTGCCGTGAGGAGTGGTGACATCACTCACTGAGTCACCGAGGCCACGCGGCAGTGAATTCAGGTAACCTCGCTGCCTATGGCAACCTATCACAGACGCCAGTACAATGAGTGAGGGCACAACAGTCAAACACAGACGCTGTCGAAAAAGTGAGCATCTGTTATTGGCTGTTGGAGCCAGTGCAGTAAAATGGAAACAGCCAATACATTCTAGCATCTACCGTGTAGTGAATAATCAGGAAGTTAATGAGCGGCCCCGGACGTACAAGCATGCGTAACCAGGTAATTATGACACTGATGTTTAATCACTGTTTTGATTCATTTTAGAGCATGAACCATTTCATAACTCTAAAGTTTAGGTTTGGGATTCGGACCCAAGTACAGGTCAAGTCCAGTCCCTAACACAGACTTTAAAACAGATCCTGAAGCGAAACATTGGCAGGTATGCCCATCACCATTTAACATTTCTATTTTTGAATGCATTCTTACTATGCAGCAAATTTTTTCCACATCTGCCTAAAAGCTTAGTAAAGTACTGTATATATATATGCAGGCAGGGCTGGCGTTAGGGGGGGGGGGCAGACTGGGCAGTTGCCCAAGGCCCCCACTCTCTTAGGGGCCCCCAAAGGAGCTGAACTGAAAATAGCAATAAAACAGTAAATAAAATTAAAAAACACACATATTTGGTATCGCTGTGTTCGTAAGAATCTAAGCTATCAATATATGAAGTAAATTAATCAAATTGGTAAATGGCGTAACGGGAAAAAATAAAAACCCAGAATTATGTTTTTGGGCCACCACATTGTTACAATACAATGCAATAAAATGTGATCAAAATGTTGTATCAGTAAAAATGTCAGCTCAGGGCACATAAAGTGAGCCCTCACATAGCCCTGTATCTTCAAAAATTAAAGCATCATGGGTCTCAGAAAATGCGAATAAAGCAAATTTTTATTTTTTTTAATTTTTTTTTCACAAATTTCTGAGGAGTTTTTATGATTGAAATAAAAAAAAAATGTTCAGTATTTTCTTATTCTTAATCAACTTATGAAGTCACTTTTACCATATAGTTAACATTATAAATAAAAAACTGAAAAAAAATTGTGGAATTGCACTTTTATTTACAATTTCAAAGCTCTTGGAATTTTGTTCTCATTCTCTAGTACATTTTGTGGTAGAATGAATGATTTAATTCAAAAGTACAACTCATGCCCCAAAAAAATAAGCCCTCGTATGGCTATAAGGAAGGAATAATAAAAAAGGTTCTGGCTCTTGAAAGAAGCGGAGGGAAAAACAAAATGAAAAATGACTCAGTGGTAAAAGTAATAAAATCCTTGTAATTGCCGTATAATAGCAGCAGGAGCGCCCCCCGCAGGTTTCAGTCTTTACATGTTCATGATGGCTGTAATTAGAGTTAGGGGACGTCCTTAATTCCTACATTTGTAGTCAGTTATCAAGCAGAACTTACAAAGCATTAAAGGGAATGTCCAGGATTAATAAAACTTTACTACATTCTTTCAAAAATAGCACCACCCCTGTGTACAGGTGGCATGTGGTATTACAGCATAAACCCATTCCCTTCATTTGACCTGAGCTGCAATATCATACACAACCTGTAGACAGGGGTGGCGCTGTTTTTGAAAGAAATCAGTCATGTTTATAGAATTCTGGATAACTCCTTTAAGATCAATATTTCCATTAGTGACCCCAGAACACCAGGATTAGGCTTAATTCAAATGTATTTTTTTTATAATATGAAGAATATAGCAGATTTTTGTTAAAGGTGACATTTAAGTAGATGATCCTATGGAAACATTCTTCTTACTGTCTCTCCAGTTTGTAAATCCTATTTCATTAAACACTTGTAGGTCATTTTTAATCAATATAAGGTGTCTTGTGTTCAGAATCCCCATCTGTTGGTCAGAGGATAAGTGGTTAGAAAGAGCGACTCTCCCTGGAGGAGCCATACTGTATGACACAGACAATGATGGGAATGGATGTGTGTGTCTATGTGTGTGCTCGGTGTATACGTGTAATATATAGTGTTTGCGTCACATATCGTGTGTTGCGTGTATGTAACATCTACATTTATAAATCCTGGATGCACAGACGATGATTCCTAGGTGTAAACATGTCAGCAATCGCCCAACAAATGAGCAAAATGCGGCTCATCATCGGGGGATTGGATGTTTATGGAGGAACAGAAATCCTTGCTCTCGACAGCACATCACCAGCTGCAAACTGCAGAAGTGCTGCCGATAACATGAATCTGTAGAGGACAGATTGCTCTACCGGTGATTGTTCTGCACCCATCATTCTTCATCATCCTATGTAAAAAGCCTGGAAACAAGCGCTGAATTACTTGAAATATTTTAGATTGCACTTATTTACCAGTCTGAATTCGGCGCTTGTAAATGTACCCTAAATGTCTGAGTGTGACAGTGTAATATGTGAGCATTTAGGGCCCACTTTAACCTTTTGCCCAGGCCCCACTTTGCCTAAAACCGGCCCTGTATGCAGGGCTGAGGATGTTGGCCAGAGAAGTGAAGATTGCCCTGATTCTAGTACAGTCTGTGTATCTAGTGTGTGTGAACTTACAACCAGTGAGTGGAACACTGTGATACATGTGCTGTCCACTATCAGTACAGAGTTTCTCTCTGAAACAAAAAAGTATTTTGCTAACGAATTGGGGAGTAATACCAAACTTCTCTTAACTAAGTCAAAATAGGAAAAATATATATCAGTACACATGCTGTCACGCTTGGGAGGTAAAGGAATCAGGTAACAGGTAGGTGAATTGGGCAAAAGAGGATCAGGAGAACCTAATCGGACCCTGATGCTGGGGTCCCTGGCTCGCCCTGATCTCGGAGGTACCTCTGATGGTGAGGAGTTCCGAGCCGCCACCCTGTACTCTAAAACTCTTGACTAGCCCTAAGCTGAGGGCCCCTACCTCCACCCACGAGTCAGGAATCACAGCTTCTCAAGGAAAGACTTTAGCCCAGCAGCTAAGCATCAGCACAGCACCAAGACCTAGCGCACATAGCTATCAGCAGCACCTGACAGAGGAGAGGGATGGCTATTTAAAGCCAGCAGAAGGGGATTCCAGGTGAGTCACACATTAACTCCTGAACCAGCAATTGAGCATAATAGTGACTGCAGTTCTGGAGCACACCACAGGAGGCAAGGACCTTCACAACCTATCAACGATGCAGCTCTTAAAGACAAACAACATACACAGCAGCATTCATCAATGTAAGCACCATCTAAGCGCGTGACACAAGCTGACGATCCATTGAAAAGCACATAATATTTTGTAAACAAGTAAACTAAATAGGCAACTAAATAAGCAATTATTACATTTCTAAACTACAGATAAATTAATAGAAGGATTGTACAAAATTAACACTGGATCCTGGGAAAGTGAATTTCTTCTATGCATTTCGGAGTGGATATGTGATTATCCCAATGAAAGAGTATCCACTCTAAAACCCGTAGAATAAAATCACAAGGTCCAGTGTTCATCTTTGTACAACGGCAGTGTGGTTTTTAACCCTTCCTATTCTTTTGTCTGCATTTCCATGACGTGGGGGCAACTGCAGCCATTTTCATTCGCTCTTCCAGTATTGTGTCACACACAACCCATCCAAGTGAGCAAGTTTTGCCTTTGATCAGTTTCCACCATCTTCACAGATAAGACCCTGTTGCGCTTGTCTTCTCTACATTTAGTACATTTCAAAAGTAAAATATGAAATGTGATTGGTCTCTATAGTATCGGCAGAGAGCAATTTATTGCATTATGTCCATATTGTTATATAGAAATACAGCTATTATAGTAGCTTTCATTAAAAAATCAGTGCAAGATCTTCATTACCTTTTGGTATATTAAAGTAGTTTTAGAATGAGAGAAGCAAGGCCAAAAGGACATAAGAGATTTGTTACATGCTCTTCTGCTCCACAGATTCACATACGAAATCAGACTGTGCATATTGCATATGCTGGTAGTGTCACCATAGAAATAATGAATTGCTTTAATTTAAGTCAATATGAATGCATGGGAAATGAAAAGATTATTCTTTAAAATGTGAAACTAGTAATAAAGGATTTTTCTTTCTTCATTAAATGTAAAAATATAAGTATTGCCATTAATATATGATTCACATTTATATTTTAAAAAGAACTTGAAAGTAAAAAATATTGCATTTCTGTGATTTACAGGGCTCCAGCGAAGAGGAACAAGCTCTTGTTACCAAAACTGGATCGACATTTGCAACCCAGCATCACCACTTGCTTCACTGTCTGGAAAAGACCACGGTAGGGAAATTGAAACAATTTCCTTTTGTTGAAAACAAAATAACATGAGTTTGTATTAGTTTTATTCCAGATGAGCTGCAATCGCTCTGAAAAATGTTTATGTCGAGACAATCGCTGAGTCCAATTCTTTCATTTTACATTACATTATTTTTTTTCTCCAAAGAAGAAATGATTGTTGACCTTACTTTGCACTTTATCATTTCTGTTTTCACATTTTTCTAAGCTAGTTTTTGTACATTAGTTATCCCCATATAAAAGTTTATCCATAAATCATGACTTAGTAACATTGTTAATATTATTTTATCAAATTAAAGGGGTGGTCCAACAGCTAATTTTTTTTTTATCTAACCTTACCCCCTAATCACTTTTGTAATTATCTTTATCATACAATTTTCTACACTTCTCCCTTTCTATCTAATCACTTAAAGGTGTTTTTATGTAAGGCACTACCTCTCTTTCTCTAACGCTTTGTTTGAGAGGAGTCTCAAATCACCGGAAGCTGGCACTGTACTCACTGTCTCTGCATCCATCACCTCTCCTGTGACTAGGGGGGGCACTGAAGTTACTTACTAGTTTCTTGCATCACCGCCCTCTGTCCCAGATCCTCGATGATGGGTGATGGATGCTGCTTTTTGAGGTTAGTGGGGTGCTGCCATGCTACTCCTCTCTGTGCTGCCGTTTCCATTGCTTGTGTGAAAGACCTCGACGCAGGTGGAGCTAGATGCAGTGAGTGACACCCTCAACCTCTATAACTGCCCCCTGTCTTTAGCACCACACTCCAAAAAATGATTATAAGGGGCTGTGCTACAAGGAATGAGTGATACCAGCTCTGCTTTATTTGAGGGCAGTTCTAGAGACTGTAGGGCAGTGCTGGTGTCACTCACTTCATCTAGCACCCCTCCCTCCTGACATCTTTCACACAAGCAACGGTGGCGGAGAGAAAAGCAACATACCGGCTTTCCACTAACCTCAGCAGTATCCTTTACATATCATCAAGGATATCCTCAGAGGGTAGCAATGGAAGAAACTAGTAAATACCTGCAGTGCTGTCGCCTCGTGACATCGAGTTTCTAAGAGGTCAATGGACACTGCGGAGTGAAAGTGCAGTCCCAGCCTCCTATGACGTCATGTTTTAGACTCCTTTCTCAAACAAAACATCACATGACATTTTGTAAAAAAAAATACCTTTAGGGATTAAAAGTGTAGGGAACTGTTTAATAAAGATAATTACAAAAGTGTTTAACAGGTAAGGGTAGATGGTTAGAAAACATATTTAAGGTATCAGACCACCTCTTTAACTTGTAATATTTTAGTACAATTTACAGCTTCATATATAATCATTTGGAACAAAAAAAAATCACCTTACCTATGTGTTGGCACCACACTTACAAGCAATATACAAAAAAAGCATATATAAACAAAAACTAAAAATGTTTTTCTGAAAGTTGGTCATGTAGTATGTTCGTCTACTATAGCTTAATAGGACAAGTTCTTGTTGATCACACATAGTGTTCTTCCTTGCAGAAAAGTCCTACTCTGTGATAAAAATGTGGAAGGGTTAAAAGATAGTGCATGACAACTGATGGTGGGTTTACACGTTGCGATATCGGCGTTCAATTTCAATGAAAAGTCACGTGGTTCGATCGTTGGAGCCGATATCGTTCCTGCGTTGTATGGTGTGAACGTCCAATACGATGCAGGAACGATGTCAATGCGATATCGGGGATTGAATGAGCGTGCTATTCAATGCTCCGATATTGAATGGAGATTGGAGCCAGATCGTGCTGTGTGACAGCCCAACTACGATGTGAAGTTCAACTTCACCCATTCTCTCCCATGTTAAATGGTCGTTCCTGGGTTGGGGGCGTAGAGAATCGTACGGACGTTGGATTCAGAAATCGCAATGTGTAAACCTCCGATGCGATGCGGGAGAAACGTGCACTAAATGCGCGCTCCCGCGCCATTGAATTGCGATATCGCAACGATATTGAAACGTGTAACCCCACCTTTACCAGCAGTACTGAATGTATCAATCTGATTAAGGCTAGTTTCACACATGCTGTTTTTTTTCAAATCAGGCAAGATCAGGTATTTCAGGAAAAAACCTGATGCTTTCCAGATTCAGTTTTTTGCCCATTCACTTTAATGGTGTCAGGTAGAATCCTGTTGCTTCAGGTTGCTACCTAAAGCCATGAAAGTGAATGGGCAAAAACTGTATCCAGAAAGAGTCAGGTTTTTCCTGAAATACTTGATCTTGTTTGATTTGAAAAAAACAGCGAGTGTAAAACCAGCCTAAGGGCTGCTTTACACACACCAACGTCTGTGACCAACTTCTGAACAGATCTCTGGTTGCAGTGAAATCATGGACACATTGTTCCATTTTGTGGCTGTGTACAAATGGAACAATATGTCCATGATTTCACTGCAACCAGAGATCTGTTCAGAAGTTGGTCACAGAAGTTGGTGTGTGTAAAGCGGCCCTTAGGCAAGGGCCACACTAGCGTTGTGGCCTCCGTCAATGGGGAATCTGCTAAATAGCAGGATTCCGGCAGCATTAATGCAGTGTTACCGTAGTGTAATGCTGCCTTAACGCTGCCAATAGAGTCCTGTGGGTGACAGACAAAAGTGCCGGAGTTTGTAATCTTGCGTTATTTTCGTAGCGCACAGGAAAATGCTCCTTGTCACGTTTTCCTGTGCGCTACGAAATAAAGCAAGATTACAAACTCCGGCACTTTTGTGCCTGCATTTGCATGCGCTATGGACTCTGTCACCCATAGGACTCTATTGGCAGTGTTAAGGCAGCGTTACACTACGGTAACGTCGCATTAATGCTATCGGAATCCTGCTCTTTGGCAGACTCCCCCTTGATGGAGGCCACAACGCTGCTGTGGCCCTAGCCTAACCCTACACATTGTCCATAGGAACTCATGTAGGTCTCAACTAACCAAGTAGAAGATACACCTACAGATGTCATTTTTATTTACCCTCCCCACGTTAAGGACCATCTGCCTTATAAAGTGTGGTACCCTACAGAATCTTTGTAACTACAGTGGAACCTTGGATTACGAGCATAATTGGTTCTGGGAATGTGCTTGTAATCCAAATCACTTATATAGCAAAGTAAATTTTCCCATAGGAAATAATTGAAATGCAGATGATTTTTTTCCACAACCCAAAAATATTTACTGTATTCATATCAAATTATTACAGCTTTGAAATTAATTGCAGTTCTATGGTATGTACAGTATACATATGTGCATGAATTTAGTCAGTTACAGCAGAGGTGCCCAACGCCAGTCCTCAAGGTCCACCAACAGTCCAGGTTTTCAGGATTTACTTAGCATCTGACAGTTGGTAATTCAATCTCCTGCACAGGTGATGATTCCAGCTGTCAAATGCTAAGGAAATCCTGAAAACATGCACTGTTGGTGGGCTCTGAGTTACAGGACTTAAGGTTGGTTTAGTAGCAGCGTCATGTACAGTATCAAGTATGGAGGCTCCATGTTTAGAGCGCGGTGAACGCGCCAAGGTCGGAACCCAGAAGTGAGGAAAAGACTGTGATTGATGGCTTATGTGCATGTCCTAGAAGTAGTATTACTAGTACTGTACTGTATCTGCGCACGGATAGGGCTACAGTACTGTAGAGGGGTGGGGAGAGCTCACATTTTGCTCTTATTCCAAATCTTGCTCTTATACCTAGTTAGGCACCTTTCACAACAGCATTTTTTATAATGGCAGCAGGTCCGGCAAGTTTGCCGCATCTGCTGCGTAACGGCTCGCTTGCGGCAATCCTGAAACAAGCGCCATTCATTCCCCATGTGGCTTGCGGTCAGGTGTGACAAGTGCGGTTTTCCCGGATCCAGCAGATCCGGCACTTGCAGCAGCGCAAAAAAATGCTGCTGGCAGCATTTTTTTGACTTGCCGCAAGTGCCGGATCCGGCAAAGCCACACTTGCCGCACCTGACCGCAAGTCCCTTAGAGAATGAATGGGGCTTGCCACAAGTGAGCCGCTATAACGGCAGATGCAGCAAACCTGCCACATCTACCACGATTAAACGAAATCACTGATGTGAAAGCAGTCTTACAGTTTACTAACCCCTTCACCCCCAGCCTATTTTGGCCTTACTGACCCTGTCATTTTTTGCAATTCTGACCAGTGTTCATTTATAAGGTAATAACTCTGAAACGCTTCAACAGATCCTAGCGATTCTGAGATTGTTTTTCGTGACATATTGGGCTTCATGTTAATATTAAATTTAGGTCAATAATTTTTGCATTTATTTTGAAAAAATCTGAAATTTGGTGAAAATTTTTAAAATTTTGCAAATTTCAAATTTTTTATTTTTATTCTGTTAAACCAGATAGTTATGGACACAAAATAGTTGATAAATAACATTTCCCACATGTCTACTTTACATCAGCACAATTTTGAAACAATTTTTTTTTTGTTAGGACGTTATCAGCAATTTGTTAGGACGTTCATCAGCAATTTCTCATTTTTCCAGCAAAATTTACAAAACCATTTTTTTAGTGACCACATCACATTTGAGGTCCCTTTGAGGGGTGTACATGACAGAAAATACCCAAAGATGACTCTGTTCCAAAAACTGCACCCCTCAAGCTACTCAAAACTACATTAAAAAAAATTATTAACCCTTCAGGTGCTTCACAGGAACTAAAGAAACGTGGAAGGAAAAAATGGACATTTTAATTTTTTCAACAGGAATGTACTTTTAGCCTCAATTTTTTTCATTTTCACATGAGTAACATGATAAAATGGATCCTAAAATTTGTTGGTCACTTTCTCCTAAGTATACTGATACCTCATATGTGGTCATAAACCACTGTTTGGGCACACAACATTTGTTGGGCAATTTCTCCTGAGTACACCGATACCTCATATGTGGTCATAAACCACTGTTTGGAAGCACAACAGGGCTTGGAAGGATCGCCATTTGACTTTTTGAATGGAAAATTAGCGCCAATTATTAGTGGACACCATGTCATGGATGGAGAGCCCCTGTGTGCCTAAACATTAAAGCTCCCCCACACGTGTCCCAATTTTGGAAACTAGACCCCCCAAGGAACTTATCTAGATGCATATTGAGCACTTTGAACCCCCAGGGGCTTTACAAACTGATCTGTAAAAATAAAAAAGTACTTTTTTTTCACAAACATTTTCTTTTAGCCTCAGTGTTTTAATTTTCACATGTGTAACATGATAAAATGGATCCTAAAATTTGTTGGGCATTTTCTTCTGAGTACACTGATACTTCATATGTGGTCATAAACCACTGATTAGGCGCACAACAAGGCTCGGAAGGGAAGGAGCGCCATTTGACTTTTTGAATGGAAAATTAGCTCCAATTGTTAGCGGACACCATGTCGCATATGGAGTGTATGTAGTGTATGTTAGGTTAGTGTGTGGTGTGGTGTAGTGTATGACAGGTTGGTGTGTGTGGTATACATCACACACACACAACAACTTGACATACACTACAACACACCCACCAACCTGACGTACACTATACCACACCACAATCTGATGTAGTGTAGTATACATCAGGTTGGTGTGTGTGGTTTAGTGTATGTCAGGTTGGTGTGTGTGTGGTGTATGTTAGGTTGATATGTGTGGTGTAGTATACACCACACGTACAACAACTTGACATACAGTACAACACACACACCAACCAGATGTACATTATACCACACCACATACCAACCTGACGTAGTGTATGTGAGGTTGGTGTGGTGAAGTTTACATCAGGTTGGTGTCTGTGGTTTAGTGTACGTCAGGTTGGTGTGTGTGTGGTGCTGTGTATGTCAGGCTGGTGTGGGTGAGTTCTGTAGGGGAATGTCAGGATGTGTTTAGTCCATGGACGTGTGATGAATTCTGAAGCATTCATTCAAACACAGTCTAGGTTTGTCAGGACACGTTTCACATTGGAAACGAGTTTCCTTTCTTATCCCACTTTTATAGCAGACCCGGCACATTTTTTTTGCTCTCCTCTCACCGGGAAAATGTTGCCCTGGTACTATACAGGAAACCTGTGTTCCAGGGGTGCTGGGCTCGCTCCTTCTTCGTCTCGAAACATCAGGCCCTTTTTCACCACCCTCTTGAACTAAAGGAAGGTTTTTGTTGGTCTGGCCTGCACATCATGATAGCATGTATGCATTATACAGTGCCATTTGTATGAAATGCATGGCACGTTTTTTATACCACACCTTCGCCTTCCGCATGGCACTATAGGGCTGGAGGACTTGATCAGAAAGATCACTCTCCCCATGTGTTTTTTGTACCTCAGAGCACAGTCCGGGGTTTGTGGACCTGTACTGGAGTACCTTTAACGGTGGTGGCCGTGGTGCCGGGACCATGGAGTATGGTCAAGAAAAGGACGTCCCTTTTGTCTTTGAACTTGACCACAACCATGTTGCCGCTAAATGGGGAGAGGCTCTCACCCTTTGGGAGAGGCTGCTCAATTAGCAACAAAGGGAGACCCCTCTGGTTTCTGCACACAGTATTGCAAGTTGCAGTAGCTCTGGCAGAGAGGGATTGAAAGAGTGGAATGCTTCTGTAAAAGTTATCAACATACAGATGAAACCCTTTATCAAGCAGTGGGTGGATCAAATACCACACTATTTTCTCACTCACCCCCAGAGCAGGTAGGCATTCTGGGTGCTGAATGCTGCTATCTTTCCCTTGGTAAACTCTAAAGTTGTGAGTGTACCCGGAGGTACTCTCACACAACTTATTGTCACGCTTGGGAGGCCAGTGTAACAAGAAGCAGGATGGAGATGGACGTAGGAAGTCAGGGGAGCCTACTCTGACCCTGATACTGGTGTTCCTGGCTCGCCCTGTTCTCGGAGGGGCCTCTAAAGGTGAGGAGGTCCGAGCCGCCACCCTAAAACCCTGAAGCTCCTGATAAGCCCTAGGCACAAAGCCCCTATCTCTAACCACGGACCACGGAACCCAGAAACCTCCTATGGAGAGGAAAGCATCAGCTTCGAATCAACATCTGCACTCTACAGGTCACAGAACAGAAGTGAGCTGAATCAGCGACATCAACTAGATGGAAGCTGACCTATTAATGGCCGAGGGGTGGGGAGCAAACAGCTCAGACACGCCCCTCAGCTCACCTGATTCATGAGTCACATCTACCATACATTCAGCAAACTCCACCTGCAGAGCCGCACACTGAATGTGGAAAAAAGGCTCAGTTTAACCACAGCAACAGCAGCACCCATGTGCATAAGGCAGCCCATATGTGACACTAAGGACTAGTGTCACATTACTGTTTGCGACGCCTCAGGGAGGTTGCGCTAAAAACATAAACTTTGGCAGCATAAACGTGGTGCTACTGCCAGGGTAGCGCCGTTTTAACGCTGCCAATGTTACCCTTTACAAGGTTATTCGGAAGAAGTACCTTTATGTCGCGCTGCTGTCAGACCGGTATACCAATGACACTGGACGTCTAGGTATTGGAGATATAGATTTATTTCCTTATTTCCAACGCGTTTCGGAGCCACGTGCCGAGCTCCTTCCTCAGTTACCCTTTAGAGAGGCGGCCTGTAGCGCGACTCCAACGCAGCCATCTGACTGTAATCTCGAGTTATTTCCTAACGTGAGAATAGACACTTTCAACATCTTTTCTCACGTTAAGAAATAATGCAAAATTTCAGTCAGATGCCGGCGTTTGAGCCGCGTTACGGGCTGCGTCTCCATAGGTAAGCATTGGCAGCGTTAATGTGGTGCTACCATGGCGGTAGCACCGTGTTTATGTAGCCAAATCCTATGTTTTAAACGCTACACCCCTGAGCACAGCACAAACGTTAATGTGGCCCTATCCTTATAGAGTTTGATCCTGTACCTGGCCCTCTTACTGGGCAGGTACTGACAGAATTGAAGCATCCCTTTGAAGTGGATTGAGGGATTCATCCACACAAATTTCACTTTGGGGAATGTACACTTCAGCTAACTTGTTGCTGGAGTGTTTGATGACCGGCCGCATTTAGAACAGTCTATCAAAATTCGGGTCATCGCTGGGAAGGCTGTCCGCATTGTCCCTAAAATGGAGAAACTTATGAACGGCCTCAAACCGTTTGTGGGCCATGACCATGCCAAATACTGGAGTTTGTTATAAAATATCAGTACTCCAGTATTAGCAAATTTCTGGTTTCTTCACAATCCCCATGTGAAGGACCAGTCTCCAATATTTCATCATTTCTACTGAGTCAATGGGACTCCAAGAAGAAAATGATGAATTAGGGTTTTAGGCCAAGAATTGCAGGGCGTACAGGTTAGTTTGCTCCACCATAAGACTGACAATTGGCTCAGAGAAATAGACTTTGAACTGGAACTGGATTCCTGATTAAAGAACGAAATCAGGAATCCGTGGAGCAAACTTTTCAGGGACAGGGTCCAGACGGGGGCACTAGTGCTAGGTTCAGCATGACTAGCACTAGGTTGGGGATTACTCACACTTGGCTATGGGTTTTCCTCCATGCCTTCCGGCTCTTCTTCTGCGGCCTCTGGCTCTTCTTCCCCGGCCTCCGGCTCTTCTCCCCCGACCTCCGGTTCCGATTCCCTGGGCTCCTGATGTTTTCTTATACTACAATGTCTTCGTGGTGGAGAATCTGTGTCGCTGGAGGAGGAAGTGTGGGAGGAATAGAGAAAAGTGCGGTCCTCTCCCTCACTATCAGCTTCGGAGGCAATAATGGCATATGCCTCCTCAACTGAGTACACCCTTTGTGACTGGGATGAGTGGGACGAGCGGGACATTGTGTGTTTAGTGTGTGTGTGTAAAAAAAGCTCAACTTTATTATAATGTGCATGTGTGTGTGTATGTGCGAGTGTTTGATGCAACTTTTTGTACTTTCTACTGCAGGACGGGGCTGTCAGGCATGGTGGGGCAGGAGGGGCTGTCAGGCATGAGGGGCAGGAGGGGGCTTTCAGGCATGGGGGGGAAGGAGGGGGCTGAGGAGATGCAGGAGCCGGCAGCAGCAGGGGGGTGATCACAGGGCCAGTGAGGGTGATCACGGGGTGGGAGGGTGATCACAGGGCCTGGGGGGTGATCACACGGCCAGAGGGTGATCACTAGTGTGGGGGTGAACACTCGGTAGGAGGGGTGAACACTGGGGCAGCAGCAGCAATCACCGTGGCAGCAGCAGGGGGCGATCACCGGCAGCAGCAGCGATCACCAGTAGCATGATCACGGGCCGGCTGGCAGAAGCAAGGCACCGGCCAGTGGGTGAGCACACGGCGGAGGGGAGGAAGCTGATGTTGGGGGGTGGGCATATGGCAGGGGGAAGTGGGGGAAGCAGAGGGGAGCAGGGGACAGCACAGAGGGGAGAGGAGAACAACACAGAGGGGAGCGGAGAACAGCACAGAGGGGAGCGGAGGAGCAAATACTACCGACAGCGGTGTGATCAGCAGCAGGGGCGGCAGCAGGAGATCGCTGGTCAGTTGGTGGAGGCGGCAGAGATCTCGCTCTTTAGCTTGCATGGACAGGATGAAGCTGAAGAGCGAGGTCAGCCATAGTTCACAGCCCCCCTCCACATCTGATTGGGGGGATAGCGTCAGAATGACGGTACCTCCAATCAGATCTGGGGGTTGACACAGAGGACACTTTGCTCCAGCCAATGGCCGATGCTGCTGCACCATTGGCCATGGCTGGATTGCAATATTTCACCAAATATCATTGGTGAAATATTACAATCCCGGTGATTGGTGGTTTCACCTTCAACCGCCAATCACAGCGATCGTAGGCACAGAGGGGCAAAGCCACCCTCCTGTTGTCAAGTACAGGTCACGTGTTACAGCAGCTTCGGTGGCATTTAATGACCACGGTCACCGGAGCTGCGGGAATGCGATGCCGTCATGACGCCTATGTAGCATCAAAGGGCGGGAATACATTGACTTTCATGACACTTGGCGTTAAGGGTCGGGAAGGGGTTAATAATGTTAGCCTGCCTTGCAAAACGCTCTCAAACCAAGTTACTTGTAGTCCAAGGTTCCAATGTATTTTGCTTCATTTTTCTTGTACTGATTCAACACACAGCTTGTATTATAGTCAATTCTCCTGCACAGCTGTATTTCCAAATGTGTTAAATGAGTTTTCTGTCTTCCTGACAAATTTCTCTTCGGAGATAAAATGTGAAAAAAAAAATGATAATAAAAGAACATATACTCGCTGGTTAAATCTCCCTGCCTTTTATGTGCTCAAGCTCTGGTCTACCCCATTGGGCATTGTTTGCTTGGCTGCAGCAATGACCGGCTCATCTTTAATTAGTGAAAGTTGCAGAAAATCCTTTACCACCGCGATGTACCACTGAGTACAGACATCTGATTAAGTAATCGTGTGTTAATACAACACAACATTGCTTTTGTCAATTAAAAAGTGACTTGTGAGGAAGACTGGAGCAGAAGGACTGATACCCCAGGGTACTTAACCAGAAAGTATATGTTATTTTAGTAATTTATAACATTTCAACCACTGGAACAAATGCTTTTAAGGACTTAGAAAACCCCTTTAACACCTTCGTGATGGCCCACTGTATATATAAGTCCTAAAAACAGGGTCCTTATTCTGTTAGGATGTGAAAATAAGTCACAACAGAATAAGCCCTGGTTTGACGCCCCTGGAGCTAAAATCTCCGAGGTTTCAGCTATTAGGGTAGCTGAGACCCTAGAGATTAGGAATCGGCTGGTGTTTTACCGGCACCAGTAATGTGATGACCGGTAAGCACCGATTACCGATCATCACATTACAAAAAGTGAAAGTGACTGTAAAAATGCTTTCACTTTGATCCGACATGAAAACACATGTCGGATCAAAGTGAAAATTTTTAACCCCCTAGCCCACCAAGACCCCTAGTGCTGGGGATCACCCCCCTCCCTGGGGATCACCCCCCCACCCCCATTCCTCCCCCAGAACACCTAAAAACGGTGCGGACGGCGGTAAAACCCGCCGCCTCCGCTGCATCTCTATGCGATCTGACAGGTCAGATCGCATAGAGATGCCGCCATTCCTGGGGGTCCCCTTAGTGGCCCCCACCGTCATTCAACCCCCCCCTTCCCCTGTATCCTATCCCGCACCCCCCCTCTTCCCTGCTCCACTCCCCAGCTCCTGGTGCCTCCCTGTGCCCCTGTTCCTCAGCCCTCTGGCCATCAGACCCGGGCCCGCCCATTCCCATCACCCCTCGGGCATCCCCTCCTACTCTCGACCCCCCCACCCAGTCTGCTCCGCTCCCCCCAATTCCCCCTTCCCTGCTCTCATACTCACCCGTCCTTCAGCGTCGCCCACCATCTTCTCTCTGACTCTGTCCCGGCGCCGCTGCTCTGCGTGCGCTGGGACAGTGTCAGAGTTAACCCCTGAATGACCACACAGGGGTGATCTGGAGTTAACCCCCTGTGTGGTCACAAGGGGTTAACTGCAGAACACCATACCTGTGAGGTCACAAGGGGTTACCTAATCTGCAGTTAACCTCTTGTGACCACACAGGGATGATTATCTGCAGTTAGCCACAAAGGGTTAACTGCAGAACATCATCCCAGTGAGGTCACAAGGGTTACCTAATCTGCAGTTAACCCCTTGTGACCACACAGGGATGATGTTCTGCAGTTAGCCACAAAGGGTTAACTGCAGATCATCATCCCTGTGTGGGTCACAAGGAGTTAACGGCAGATCAGGTAACCCCTTGTGACCTCACAAGGATGATGTTCTGCAGTTACCCTTTGTGGCTAACTGCAGATCATCATCCCTGTGTGGTCACAAGGGGTTAACTGCAGATTAGGTAACCCCTTGTGACCTCACAGGGATGATGTTCTGCAGTTAACCCTTTATGGCTAACTGCAGATCATCATCCCTGTGTGGTTACAAGGGGTTAACTGCAGATTAGGTAACCTTTTGTGACCTCACAGGGATGATGTTCTGCAGTTAACCCTTTGTGGCTAACTGCAGATCATCATCCCTGTGTGGTCACAAGGGGTTAACTGCAGATTAGGTAACCCCTTGTGATCTCACAGGGATGATGTTCTGCAGTTAACCCTTTGTGGTTAACTGCAAATCATCATCCCTGTGTGGTCACAAGGGTTACCTGATCTGCCGTTAACCCCTTGTGACCACACAGGGATGATGATCTGCAGTTAACCCCTTGTTAGCGGACACTGTGACGCGTATGGAGAGCCCCTGTGTGCCTAAACACTGGAGCTCCCCCACAAGTGACCCCATTTTGGAAACTAGACCCCCCAAGGAACTTATCTAGATGCATAGTGAGCACTTTGAACCCTCTGGTGCTTTACAAATTGATCCATAAAAATGAAAAAGTACCTTTTTTTCACAAATATTTTCTTTTGTCCTCAATTTTTTCATTTTCACATGAGCAACAGGATAAAATGCATTCTAAAATTTGTTGGGCAATTTCTCCTGAGTACACCGATACTTCATATGCAGTCATAAACCACTGTTTGGGCGCACGGTAGGGCTCAAAAGGGAAGGAGCGCCATTTGACTTTTTGAATGGTAAATTAGCTCCAAAAGTCAAATTGCGCTCCCTCCCTTCTGAGCCCTGCCGTGCGCCCAAACAGTGGTTATGACCACCTATGAGGTATCGGTGTACTCAGGAGAAATTGCCCAACAAATTTTAGTATCCATTTTATCCTGTTGGCCATGTGAAAATGAAAACATTTAGGCTAAAAGAACATTTTTGTTGGAAAAATTAAAATGTCCATTTTTTGTTTCCACTTTGCTTTAGTTGCTGTGAAGCACCTGAAGGGTTAATAATCTTCTTGAATGTAGTTTTGAGTAGCTTGAGGGGTGCAGTTTTTGGAATGGTGTCGCTTTTGGGTGTTTTCTGTCATGTACACCCCTCAAATGTGTCATGTCATGTCATGTCATGTACACTTCAAATGTGATGTGGTCACTAAAAAAATGGTTTTGTAAATTTTGCTGGAAAAATGAAAAATTGCTGATGAACTTTGAACCCTTATAACTTCCTAACAATTTTTTTTTTTTTCAAAAATTGTGCTGATGTGAAGTAGACATGTGGGAAATGTTATTTATTAACTATTTTGTGTCACATATCTCTCTGGTTTAGCAGAATAAAAATTTAAAATTTGAAAATTGCGACATTTTCAAAATTTTAGCCAATTTATTTATATTTTCACAAATAAACGCAAAAATTATCGACCTAAATTTACCACTAACATGAAGCCCAATATGTCACGAAAAACAGTCTCAGAATCGCTAGGATCCGTTGAAGCGTTCCAGAGTTACTACCTCATAAAGGGACACTGGTCCGAATTACAAAAAACGGTCTGGTCATTAAGGTGGAAATTGGCTCCGTCACTAAGGGGTTAAAGGAATATTTTAGTCCTACCAAGTTGTAACTTATTTAATAGAGAATTGATAACTATTTGATTGGTGTAGGTCCCATGACAGAGACTGTCATGGATCACAAGCATAGGAAACTTGTGTTGTATATTCTCCTTTGGCTGCAGGAGGAAGTTGAATGTTTATGACTCTAAGGGCGGCTTCATACAGTGGTGTGATCAGGTTCGGGGCTGTCCAGTCAAAACCTGACAGACCCGGACCCGATTTTCACATTATGCAGCACTATGGGGCCGGATGGAACTTGCTTGCAACGTTTTTGTGACCGGGGTGAAAATCTGCCCAAATTGGATCCTCCCGGATCCCTCCGGGGCGATCTAGCGCTCCCTAACATGGGAGTCTATGGCGCCAGATCTCCCCAGTCCAACAAAAACATCGGGACCGGACGCCGGTGGCTGAAGCTTAGCGGCGAGCGCTGCTAAACTTCAGCACCACCAGCTGTCCCCTGCTGAGCTTACATGACTGCGGCTAGCTCCCTGCTAGCCGCGATTTTGAAAAATCAGCAGCTGCGATCTTTGAAAGCCGGCTGCAGACAGAACCGGAGGACATATTTGCAATCCGGTTCTCTTTGCAAAACCGGTCCGGCGCTGTCAGATTCACATCGGACAGCCCCGGACCTGATCACACTGTGGTGTGAAGCCGGCCTAAGGCTGGTCTCACACTGCAGTCTTTTCCCTAATCAGGTTCCATCCAGTTTGTGTGTCAAAACCAGGAGAGGAACTTGCAGAGAAAAACTAGAATTGAAAGATTGACACTTGCTCTGAGTTTTGGAGAACCTCCTGGTTTTGGCACACAAACCGGATGGAACCTGATCAGGAAAAAAACTGCACTGTGAAACTAGACTTAGGCTATGTTCACACATTGCGCATTTTTCAGTGCTTTTTTACGAGCGCTTTTCAAAAATGCACAATGTGCCTTGCGTCTGCCGGCAAAGTGAATGTGAAATTCTCTTTGCCGTACAGACACTGCATAATTTTAAGCAGCGCTTTTACGGGAAAAAGCGCCAGCGTAAAAATAATTGACATGTCAATTCTTTACGCAGCATAGGGGCTGGCGCTGTTGGATCTGATGTCATAGAGGGGGAGGAGGAATCCTGGTTCTTCTTCCCCTCTGTGACATGTGTGACACCCCCATTTGATTTTGCAGTGTATATTAATAATAATCTAAATTAAAGAAAGTCAGAGGTATTAAAAATAATAAAGAATTAATACTTACCTCTATGCCGGTTTGTTCGTGCTTTCCGGAGCTGAGCCAAGGCCATGTACAGATGTGACAAGACCTGGCATGATGTCATAGGGTGCTGATTGGCCGCTTGCAGTCATGTGATATGTGATGCGCATATCACATGACCGCGAGCAGCCAATCACAGTACCCAATGTCATTATGACATATTGCAAGGTCCTTGCAGGTCGATGCCTGCTGCTCCCGACTCCCGGCTCCGGAACACCCGGCAAAGGGTAAGTATAAAAATCTTTATTATTTTTAATACATTTGGCTTACTTTTACATTTGATTTCGCAGTGTATAATGCACTGCAAAATCAAATGGGGCTGTGACTGATGTCACAGAGGGGAGGAGGAACAGGATTCTTCCTCCCCTCTGTGACATCACTGAAGAAATTGCCCTGTAAAAACACGCGGTGTGTGAATGCACCGCATTTTTTACGGGGCTTTTTTGCACTTTTTTGCGCAGGTGCAAAACGCTGAAAAAACCGCCCACGCGAAAAAGCGTGAAAAAAGCACTATGTGTGAACATAGCTTAAGAAAACCAAGTGCAGTATGCTATTCAATTACTCTAAGGTATCTTCAGTGTCATAGGGATCGCATCATGGGGAATATGCTCTTTCTGGTCACAATCTTGCCGATTGCACGAGAGAACTAAAAACAAAAATTGAAGGCACGAGTCCTCTTATCATCACGGGGGTCTCAGTGGTCATACTCACACCCATCTATTAATTATTACCCAGCCTATGTTGGATAAGTGATAATTCAATAGTGCAATAGTGCAATATGATGGTACATATGAAATCCAAGATATGGAAATGAACATAGTGCAGGATTCTTCCAACTTTGGCGAGAGCAGTTCAAAGCTTTTTGAATCATACAGAAAACTAGCCATAAGGGCAAAAATAACAATTTCTCAGCTATACTTCCACCTTCAATTGAGTGTACAGGAATCCTAAATGTGAAAAGCAGATACCTATGGTGGGGGTCTTATTTGAGAACGATAGATTAGTGTTTCATGCAATTATTACAGGGTAAGGCTATGTTCACATGTTCAGTTTTTGGTCAGTTCTATACATCAGTATTTACAAGCCAAAACCAGGAGTGGATGAAAAATACAGAAATGGTGATGACTTTATATTATACTTTTCCTCTGATTGATCCACTCCTGGGTTTGGCTTGTAAATACTGATGTAAAAAACTGACCAAATACCAATGTGTGAACGTGCCCTAATAGAAAGACATCACTACTTCTGAATTATTACCCACTCCTGGTTTTGGCAAAAACTGATGTGAAAAACTGGCCAAAAACTGAACATGTGAATGTAGCCAAGAGTCTTCAGAGCTCAATGAATAGCAACCCTTGTTCATATGTTCTAGTACACCATACTGAGGCTGAAGGCACACTGTGCGAGGGACTCGTGTGAGTGCAATGCGAGGGAAACTTTCATAGCACTCGGACCAGTGTTGCCCTATCAGGCAGGGCACACTGGTGCGAGTCCCAAGCACTAAACTTGCATTGCGAGTTGAAAGCGAGTGCAATCACAGCATGCTGCGACTGGACGCGACTTTCACATGCTTGAGGGCAATAGAAGTGTATGGTGTGAGAAAATCTCGCACCCATACACCACACGTGCGATACTCACACTTGTGTTTTGATTTTCCCGCTGTGCTGTACAGTAACCAAACATCTTGTACTGCTGTTACAGCAGCGGTACAAAATGTTTAGTTAAAACACTGATGAATAGTTAAATGTTAAGAATCGCTTCTGTGGCTATTGACCCCATCAGCAGCCTCTGTGCGGCATGTCTGCCCAGAGACTGCCGAAGGATCAATAGGATGCTGGTGCGGTGGCAGTATGTCTCTAGAGAATGTCCTCACTTTCTGGACACATGATGTCATCACACCATGTGTCTGCAGGGGTTAAGTCCTATGTATAATATCCACTAATTGTCGGCTTTCTAATTTATCTGTTAAAGCCGACGGTGGGATACTATGCCATTTTCGTACGTACAGAGGCAGCATTTCATAGCATGAGCTGTCCACGGTCTGTAACCTCATTCAGTACAGTCTCATACGCTATGCTGAACGTAAATGCTGAAATGTCCCTGCTGCCGTGGTGCTGAACCCATAGGCGGGGGCATCTCCGTATTTACATTCAACAAAGCAGCTGAGACTGTACTGAATGAGGTTACAGGACCTCGGACAGCTCATGCTACGAAATGCCACCTCTGTACGTACGCAAGTAGCGTAGTAACCCACCGCCGGCTTTAACAGATAAATTAGAAAGCCGACAATTGCCGGCTATTATTATACATAGGAATTAACCCCTGCATACACATGGTGTGATGACACCATGTGTCCAGAGAGTGAGGACACTCTCTAGAAAATGCTGCCACCACACCAGCATCCTATTAACCTTTTGGCAGCCTCTGTGCAGACATGCCACGCAGAGGCTGCTGATGTGATTAATAGCCACAGAAATCATGCGATTCTTAACATTTAACTATTCATCAGTGTTTTAACTAAATATCTTGTACCGTACAAGATGATTGGTTACTGTACAGCACAGTGGGAAATTCAAACTCCGGGGCTTTGATAGCCGCAGAGTTAAAATTTCCCTGACAAATGCTGTCCACGGTCCTTCAGGACTGTGGACAGCATCACACACACACGCAGCACACACTCACACCTCACACTTGCAGCACACTCACATGCATACAGCCATGCACACTCACCACACGCACCACACTCGCACCACACTCACCAAAAAACATGCATATAACTCGCATCACTGTCATGCATTAAACATGCTCCGTGTTTGATGCACGATAGTGTGCCTTCAATCTGATGCCATAGACAGGAAGAACACCAGGGGGACAGGACAATGCAGCATACTAAAAAAGATGTTCCACTATTCTTATGTTACAAGAAGTGCAATATTTACTAAAACAGACATGTAAGAAATTCTGACAGCTAATCTCTCTTTAAATGAAATCTTTCAACCAGTTTTCCGCTAAACCATCTGAGAGAAGCAGTTTTATGAGCTGGAGAACTACCAGCATCAGCTGGAGAATTACCAGTTCTCTGAAAGCTGAACTCTGTCCACACCAGCGATCTGTATACATAATGCATAGGCAGAAAGCTGCCTATTAGTGTTGGGGCGAGGTTATACAGATCTCATGAATATCGAGAACTATTTGGCATGAGACAGCTAGTTCTTCTTTGACAATCCCCTGCTGATAAAACAGTGATTTTAACAAAACTACACCAAGCAGCCTATTAATTGACACATCGCTGGAATCTGGGTCTCTGCCCCTATATTATACTGCTGTCAGAATAGGGGTCAAAAACCTGATGATAGATTTGTTCTAAACATTTTCAGGTATGTATGCTAATATATCTATACAGCTAGGTTCTAATGTAAAAATTAATGTTTTTCTATATATTGTAAAGGATTATACTCTGTGAAGTATTAGTGCACATGGTACAAACTGAGCATAAATAAATCAATGGAATAAATTGTCCCTTTCAGTAAAGAGTAGTGATTGGTGAACCCGAACCGTAAAGATTATGGCCCTAACCGGACTTCTAGTGTCCGTGCACTTACCCAGAACACGTACTTCTCATGGAAGTCCATGTTACAGTTTGTGTTCGCCTACTCTAATTAAGGGCTAGGGTGCTGCAAAAGGAAGCAAAATGTGGATTAAAGCAGGACAATTATACTAACCAAGTTTTCGCACGGCCGTCACACTGTTTCTGAGTCCGCTCATTACACCTTATGCAAATTTCCTGCTTCCCCTTCGCCCTCTCTGACAGCATCTGTGATTGGTTGCAGTCCGACTGTGCCCTACACTCTGCATTGGTATCTGTGATTGGTTGCCCTACACACTAGATTAAAAATAAATAATTAAAAATCATCCTTGTATTTTGATTCACAGCGAAGATAAAGCAGACAGCTGGAGGCTGCAGTCCCCAGCTGTGTGCTTGATTTTAACTAGGTATAAAATACAAAAGACCCATGTGTTTCTTTTTTTAAAATTATTTAAATAAATAATTTTAAAAATAGCATGGGTTCCCCCAAATTTTGATACCTAGCCAAGATAAAGATGTCAACTGGGGCTGGTATTTTCAGGCTGGGAAGGCCCATGGTTATTGGGCCCTCCCCAGACTAAAAATAGCAGCTTGCAGTCACCCAATAAATTGGTGCGTCCATTAGATATGCCAATCCAGGTACGTTACCCGGTTGCCCTTGTGTGGTGACAGTCAGGGTAATATAAGGTGTTACTGGCAGCAGTGATTTGCCAAAAAATCACAGCTGCCATGAAGCCCTGGATTAGTAATGGGTAGGTGTCTGAGACCCTCCCATTACTAATTGGGTAAGTAAAAACAAATAAACATAAAACACAGAGAAAAATCCTTTATTTAAAAAAAATAAATAAAAACACCCTCTTTCTCGAATTTATTACCCCCAAAAAACACCCCTGCAAGTCCAATGTAATCCACATACACGACATCCCACGACAAAGCCAGCTTTGCTACGTCCTAAGGTCACAGTGCGCGGGCACATTAAAAAACTTAACTAGTCACTTTGGCCTCAGAAACATACTCACAGAGAGCCAGGCTCATCATGGGACATCATGTCTGTGGATTGCGTTGGACCTGCAGGGGTGTTTTGGGGTTTGATAAATTGGAGAACAGAGGTGTTTTTTTGTTTGATTGTTTCTTTAAATAAAGTTTTTTTTCTCTGTTTTATGATTATTTCTTTTTACTTACACAATTAGTAATGGGGTGGGTCTCATATACCCTTCGCTTTACTAACCCATGTCTTTTTGTCAGCAGTGATTTTTTTAACAAATGAAAGCAGTCAACACATTATATTACTTCTATTGCTATTGCAACCACACCAAGGCAATCTGGATGATAACGATGATAGGTTGGTAATCTGGATGGTAATCTGCCAGATAATGAGCCGGGATTGGCGCATCTAATGGATTTGTCAATTTTATGGCAGCTGCTGGCTGGTATTTTTTGGACCCAATAACCATGGGCTTCCCCAGCCTTAAAATACCAGCCTTAAGCTGTCAGTTTTATCTTGGCTGGATATCAAAATGGGGGGAGCACGCTGTTTTTTATAATTATTTATTTAAATATAATTTTTTAAAAACCACATGGGGTCCCTTATATTTTGATAACCTGCAAAGATAAAACTTACAGATGGGGGCTGCAGCAGTCTGCTTTACCTGCACTGTGTATCAAAATATGGGGGACCCCAGCTATTTTTTTTCAATTACAGTACCGTACTTTCCAAACAATAAGACACTTTTTTGCTTCTAAAGTTTGTAGGAAAGTGGGGGGGTGCGTCTTATTGTCTGGATCTACAGTTGTGGAGGCTTTGCTGGCTGTGCTGTTGGGGAGTGGTTGCTTATGAGTGGTCACTGGAGGCTGGACAGGCTGAAGCTGTGGTTAGTGAACACATGGGTCAGCTGTTTAGGCTAATGTTATATTCACTGCACTCCCCCCACGCCCCACCCATCACCCCTAAGCACTGTAGTTGGTGCAGAGAAGTGAGTAGGGAGAGCGTCAGGAGAGGTGAATATTAAATTCATTTAAACAGCAGGCCCACGTGATCACCTTCTACAGCTACAGCAGTGGCAATTGTGTGTGTAGGAGACAGTGAATATCCTGTATGAAATATTATACTCATCCCTCATCGCTCCCCTGCAGCATTGCATCAGCCTGTCTTCTTGTGCAGTCAGCTGATGTGATGTGTGTATTGTTGTGCATGACTGACGTCATCGCTGTGCACTCACACGTTGATCATCAGTTGCTGGCACAAGAACACAGGAGGATGATGCAGTACTGCAGGGGTAGCAATGGGGGGGGTGAGTATAATCATTTTTTTTTTAAGTGTGTACCATGAGGGAGGCTCATATGCCAAGTTGAGGGACGAATGCCAGGATGGAGGCTCATATACAAGGATATGGGGCACATACCAGAGAATGGAGCACATATCAGGATGGGGATCATATACCAAGATATGGGGCTCATGCCAGGTTGGGGGATCATATACTAGGATATGGGGCACATACCAGGATATGGGCACATATACCAGGATGGAGGATCATATACCAGGATATGGGGCACATACTAAGATGTGGTCACATACACCACAATGGGGGATATGAATACCTGGAAGGGGACCAAGATAAGGACATTAGTACAGAATTTGGGAACATTACTCCCATAACAGTATCAGCAGCAGATCCCCGCATAACTGTGTCAAGACCACATTTTTTGCTTCAAATATTTTTCCCCTACTTTTCTCCTTTAAAACCTAGGTGTGTCTTATGGTCTTATAGTACAAAGAAATAAGGCATTTATTTATTTTTACAGTAGTGTTACAGTAGTGTTTAGGGCAACCATTCACAGCTTTTTCCAACCATTCACAGATGTCGGAACACAGGGTGGGGGAGCAGCCTGACTGCAACCAATCACAAATGCTGTCACAAAGAGTGGGTGGGGTAAGTAGGGAATATGCATAATGTTTAATGAGCGTACCCATAGACAGTACGACAGTCGCATGGAAACTCAGCAAGTATAATTGCCCTGCTTTAATCTACAGTTTGCTTCTTTTAGCAGTTCCCCAGCCCTAACTACCTATATTTTACAGATCTAAAGTGCAGGTAGACTTATATGGGGTTCAGGGTCCGGGCTCAAGTTTTGGTCAAGTTTGGTCCCAAACTGGATTTTTTCTGCCAGATCCAGCGAACCTGAACATCTTCAGGTTCACTCTTCTCTTATACAGTCATCTATGACACCTGTTCATTCTTGTTGATGGATAGGACTGCTTTCACCCAATATGTGTATAACATTTCCTGTTTATCTCATTGTCTATGTCATTATAATTGACTAAGTGAGTGGGTGAGGGTATAAACTGATACACTATACAAATTAATATACTGATAAACTTTACGATACTGACTTGAGAATATGCAATAAGTATGGTTTCCTGTGATGACACTTCAAGGTTCCTGAATGCTTTCGATAGGTGATCAATGTTATTTTTTTCATAAGTGATTGTGTCTCCACCGATATGATTTCTTTTCCTGTCTTCTTCAGGTAAACATGCTATATAATGGCTTCTTTCTCATGCTAATCTGTCTCTGTCGTCCAAATAATCTCCATTTCCCTTATTTTTCCCTTATTTTTCTGTTATCATGTTGCATGTAGGGGTTATCTCATGTTTTGGATGAGTCCATCTTACCACTAAGTTCTTCACCCAAAATTCAGGTACCATTTCAATGTTACTTCTGATTGTGGAAGATTAGGATCCACCTTCATATCTTATGATAACATGTCATTCTATTTCTTCAATAAGCTGTATTGTTTATAGCTGAATGAATCTGAAGGTGCCCTACATCTGAAAAAATCAGATATCTGTTTGTTGTGAATGTTGTCACATTGTGTGCAAACATGGAAATCTGTTATCACAATACTGTAAAATTAATGAGCCCATATTAGAAAAATATCATATCACCTTGCATACATAAGATTCTGTATTTTCACATTTGCCCTTCAAAAAACATTTGTACTGAGCAAAGGATATAGCTAAACTGGACATATTTAGATATTTAGATTACCCAGCAATCTTCTGCATATGGTGGCCCCCCTACTTTCCTCAGGAATCAAATGTACTTAGCCAGTGTAGATTGAATATTTATGGTAGATTCAGGAGAAATTGCTGTTACCTGGATGACTATTTGGCAACCAATCACATGTGTAGTACCAGTTATAATCCATCAAGTTCACTAGTAGACATTTTATAAAAGAAGAAAATTAAGTTATTACAACTTATATTTTGACATGTTGTGAGAGTTTTATGACATTATGACATACTAGATGGAGGCCTGATGCTATTGCATCAGGAGGGCAGTGACATCCCAATGGGAGTGGGCTCTGTGGTGCTGGGCATGACGACTGTCTCTCACCCCTGTGCGCTCTCTTTCCTATCCGCTCTCTCTCAGACATGTGCTGTCTTCTCCCCTCTGTGCTGTCTCCTTAGAGCTGTCTCCCCCTGTGTGCTCTCTTTGCCCCCTGTGCGCTCTCTCTGGCCCCCTGTGCACTTGCCCCTCCCCCTGTGTTTTTGCCCCATTGTGCTTTGTCTCCCCCCGTTGTGCTCTCTCCCCCTGTAGTGTCCAAAGATGGCATGCGCGTGCATGGTCACGTCACCAACACCTTTGTATATCCAGGTGTCCAAAGACGGCAGCCATGTGAGAAAGTGTGCATGTGCATCGGGTATATGCATGCGCACTTACCCAGGTGGTAGAGGCTGTGGGTGGCAGTTTCGGGTGGTGGATGTTGAGGGTGGTTGCGGCACTGCTGGCAGTACCGCACGATGTGCCAGTATCACCTGAGGGTGCCATATTTGAACATTCATCACTCTCTGCCCCCTGTGTGCTCACTCTGCCCCCTGTGCACTCTCTCTGATCCCCAGTGCACTCATTCTGGCCCACTGTGAGCTCTCTCTGGCACCCTGAACGCTCTCTGTGCCTCCCTGTGCGCTCTCTATGCCCCATATGCACTCTTCTGGCTCCCTGTGTGCTCTCTTTGCCCCCCCGTGCGCTCTATGTACTCTCTCTGCCCCCTCCTGTACACTCTCTCTGTCCTCTGCTGTGCACTCTCTCTGCCACTCCTGCAGTGTACACTCTGGGCAGTCATGCCAAAGATGTCAGCGGCATGAAAAATGCCCATGCACACACCCAGCTTGCACGTGCCCACTTCCTCAGGCTGCTGCCATGTTAAGTGAGTAAGTGGGCATGCGTGACATGTATGCACATGCTTTGTTAGTTGGGTACTGAGGTACGGTGACAGCAATGGGGGTGGCTGGCAAGGAGCGACGTAAGTAGTGGCAATGATGTGTCCATCGTTTTTGGGTTGTGCCGTGTTCTTGTGTTGGTGGCACCACTGGTGGTATTGTGTAATGGGCCAGTACCGCCAGCAGGCGCCATATTTGCACACCCATCAGTTGGGTGTGCAAATATGGCTGCCGTCGACGCATGATGAAGTGAACAACCGGATGAAAGTTGATGATGCCACAAGCTATGTACAGTATATAATAGATTATTCAAATAGGTCATATAAAACATTAAAATGTTTTTCCCATTTTAACAAGTTATTATCTATTTAAAGGGTAGGTGATAACTTGCAACTTACTAGAGCTACCACCAATTTTGAGAATGGGGCTCTAAAATGTCCCATGTCAATAGAGCTGTGGTGGCTTCATTCATTGTCTATGGGACTGCTGGAGATAGCTAAATACAGCAAAATTGCACAAATGTGGCCACCTCTCCATTCTAGCAAGACAGTTCAGAGCACTCCTCCCTGGATCAGTGGTAACTCAGCTGTTGGACCCCCCCAGCAAAGTCAGCAAATTATCTTTTTACCTGTGTATGTGTGATAACTTGTTAAAATGAGGGTAACCCTTTAGCTATGTCAATGTAAGTGAGAAAAAAATACAAAAGCCCTGATTCTTCAAGACTGTTGTTGATCACGCTGGTCTTAATGAGTTTGGATATTGGAGTCAGACACTCCTGATTCTTTAAGAGGTATGTGTCTCTTTACTAATCTTACTCCTTTGAGGGAATGAAGAAATGTTTCTTTTGGCGTAAGGTATGCCACATCTCAACATGAATTAGATGAGTGGACATTATGCTCACTTTCAACCCAAGCTCCATCTATTGTGAAAATACTAAAAAGAGCAACAATTTTGTGCAGCTATGAGTTCAATAAAAATGTTGTGATTTATCAAAGTGTTTTACACCATATTCGTGGCAAAAACTTTTTGATGAATCAGGGCCAAAGTGCCAATAACTTCCAATGTCCAATAGATATTTTAATTATTAGTTTTGGACAGTTCAACTCTTTGTCTATCAGTTTTTAGAAATTGCATTCCTTTAGAAAGGTTATCCACTACATTAACACTGATGACCTATCCTTAGGATATATTCAAATCAATAGGGGGCGGAAGTGTAGTACCCGGCCACAGCCACTATCACTAGACAGAGCAGCTCCGGAACTAAGCTTGTTTGGGTACTTGCTACAACCGCCGGCCCTGAGAACAGGTGATCTGCTGGGATGGCGGGTGTCTAACCCTGGCCAATCACTCATGATGACTTATTCTAAGGATAGACCATTAATGTTAAGGTAGTGGACAACCTCTTTAACATAATGCCTATGCAAAAGTAAGAAAAGTGGTTAGCATCAAATCCTTAATTTTATCTAGTGAGCAGATTTGTATAATAAGAATGTTGTTTATGTGTTTTCCAGGCCTTCATTTTGTCTTCCTGTGTGACTTTCTACTTTACTTTCCTTGTTCATGTCACAAGCTAAATGATGTTAGTACAAGCTATACACTAAATTATGGAGTCCTTGTCTTGAAATAACAAATCTTTAAAATTCCAGTATGGAAATATGTACAGTTTTTCTATCATGTACCAGTTCATCATGTAAACACCATTGCACAGTACACTTCACCTCGAACGTTCCATCCTTTTATAGACAGTTGTTTGCTACTTAGATACCAGGAAGAGTTACCTGCAGGCAGTGGCGTAACAACCGCGGTCGCAGGGGTCGAAAGTGCGACCTGGCCCAGAGGTACAGAGGCCTGGTGCCTGTCGACCCCTGCACCTGCTTTACATGGACAAGCGATCCCTGAGGACGCATATCAATGTCCCCAGGCGGCTGATCACAGCCGCCAGATGCATAAAGTCCAGCACCGTTCTATTCTCCCTGCCCCTCGCCTCTGTCCTGGCCAATCACAGGTCCGGTGGCCAATCACAGGCTAGTCGGTGCATGACATCAGCTTCTGGCCTGTGATCGGCTGGGACAGCGGCACCGTACACTTACGGCATCCGAGGCAGGCAGATGAGAGTGGTGCCATGTCCCTGAGTGTGCGTATGTGTCCCTGAGCGTGTTTATGTGTCTCTGTATGGGTGTCCCTGAGTTTGTGTGTATGTACCTTTGTGTTTTGATGCTGATACCATATTGAGAGATTATGGGGGTTTATGGGGAAACCTTATTGGGGGTCCAAGGGGATGATGTGTATACCCAGCGGCATAACAACCGCGGTCACAGGGGTCACAATCGCGACCCGGCCCAGAGGTACAGGGGCCCGGCGCCCGCCAACCCCTGAGACCCCTGCACCTAATTTACATGGATGTGCGTCCCTGAGGACGCACATCCATGTCACTGCATGGCGGTCTGCCCAGCCAGTCCCCGGGTGGTTGATCACGGCCGCCGGAGGACTGGCAGGCACTGTAACTTTAAAACTCTCGCGGCCATTGCATGCTGCACTGTGATGAGGTCATTTGAGGTCATCACAGCCAGGACGGAGCTGCCAGCAGGAGCGGTGAGTGTGAGCTCCATTCAGGAGCCAAAGAGCCTCTCACAGCTTCTGGAGAGGAAGAGAGGAAGGGGGGAGGGAGTCTGGGTGTCTGTATGTGGGGCAAGGGCTGTACAGGTGGCATTGTGTGTATCTGTGTGCGTGTGGGGGGGCAGTACAGGGGGCAGTGTGATTGGGTGTGGGGGGGCTGTACAGTGGGCAGTGTGGCTGTGTGTGTGGGAGGCTGTACAGTGGGCAGTGTGTCTGTATCTGTGTGTCTGTCTGTGTGTGGGGGGCTGTACAGGGGCAGTGTGACTGGGTGTTGGGGGGCTGTACAGGGGCAGTGTCACTGGGTGTTTGTGGGGCTGTACAGTGGGCATTGTGTCGGTGTGTGTGGGGAGGGCTGTACAGAGGACTGTGTGACTGGGTGAGTGGGGAAGGTTGTTCAGGGGCAGTGTGTCTGTGGGAAAGATGTATGCTATATGGAAGGCTATGAGGCTGCATTATTGCATTATACTATATGAAGGGCTGTGACGCTGCATTATATTATATGAAGGGCTGTGACACTGCATTTTATTATCTGGAGGACTGTGAGGCTGCATTATGTTATATTAAGGGCTGTGACACTGCATTATATTATATGAAGGGCTGTAAGGCTGCATTATACTATATGGAGGGCTGTGAGGATGCAATATACTATATGGAGGGCTGTGAGGCTGCATTATACTATATGGAGGCCTGTGAGGCTGCATTATATTATATGGAGGGCTGTGAGGCTGCATTATACTATATGGAGGGCTGTGAGGCTGCATTATACTATAATAGAGGACCATATATACCAGGATAAGGGCGTATTCCTGGAGGAGGACCATATATAGCAGGATGAGGGACATTAATACATAATGAAGGGGAGAGGGGTAAATTCGTGAGTCTTTATAGGATTTGGAATGTTACATGGGGCCCATATATCTGACCAATGTGGGATCATGGGTAAAGGGGTTGCCCAGGTCCAAATTTCACACCGGGGCCCTAGTAACACCACTGCCTGCAGGTCTTCCCATGTCCCGGATACAGATGATAGCCATAATAATGTACAATAGTCAATTCTACAATTATACCTTTTAGAGTTTTCAGCTACTTGGTAAATATGTGTTGACTCTCCTGACTTTAAATTTTGTTAATGTAACTAGAGTCTAAATAAATCAAAAATCAATAGAAGAAATGTCAGTTACCTTCACCCCATAAAAACTGCTTGTGGATGATGTAGTTAAGGACAAATACTGTGTACATGTATAAGGAAAGTAAACATGGCTTAGGAATCACTTAACCATGGCATTGTTATTATAGAGAAGTGTGCTTCTCAAAGGGAACCTGTCAGCTTGGAAATATTGTGCAATCTAAAGGCACTTTATTACAGAGCAGATTGATACATAGGATTGTGAAAAAAGATTTACATTTTATTCTTTGAAATCCCATCTCACTCTGGGCTCAGGAGTCAATTGGGCAGTCCTAGTCAGTCACTGACAGCCATTCCTGTGCATGTGTAAATACAGTCACAGCTGTCAATCACTGATAGGACCACCTCCTTGATATCCAACCCTAGAATCACCAGGGATTTCACTTAATAAAATAAATTTTATACTGAATCTTTTTCCTTAAACTTGTATATCAATTTATTCAGCTTCTCTACCTTTTTAATACGATGTTGGCAGATGAGAGCATATGTTCAAGGTGGAAGGTTCCCATTAAAGTGTCACTCTCACCAGTGACGCTTTAATGTAGGCATTTATAAAATGTCTATGACCAATATAAACAGGAGGGGCAGACATGACTGTAACAGATTTCAGGTCTACGTATTCATTACATTCACTGTGCTGGTGAAAAAGATGTGTGGTTGGCACCACTGATCGGAGGAGAACTGACCCATGGACTTTTCTATACCACTCATGCCCATAGGTGGCATTTTATCTGTACTGGAGAAGACGAAAACACCCTAGGGCTGTACAACTTATAAGGGTCATAGGCATCCTATAAATGGCTGCTTTGGAAGTGCCTCTTACCTATGGTAGTGGCACTTTAAATAAAGATTTGTCATTTCTACTTTGGGAGTTTTATTACTATTTGATATCAGTATAACTTTTCGCTTTTTGTTTATTTGTTGCATATATCTTTGAACAAAATTGCATTTTCTCATCTCCATTTTTATTTCAATGTCTTAGATATTATATTATATTACCGCGCTATAATAACTTTAATTGTTGCCAAGCGACATGTTACACAATGTTTTGCTCTACTTGTCAATAGAATGTAACTATTAACTTTATAAAAGCCCATATAGTACATAAAGAATAACATATACGTATAGTTGTTTTGATATTTATTTTTATATTTTAGGCTATATATAATTCAATATTTCCTTCGTATCAACTTTTTAGGTGGTTTAATGATAAAAACATCAATAATGTTGTAGGTTGAGTCATGTTACAGTATTCTTCATGTTGTAAACATTAAGGTTTATCTTCATTGTACACATAATTATGAATGCAATGAAAATGATTATGTATTTTTATCTTACTTTTTTATTTTAAACCTTTTTTTCATTTCTGTAATCCTTTTTTTTTTTTTATTATTTTGTACCACTTTACCTATCTAATCTTATCATTATAATACTCCTGATGGGGGATTATTGTCTGTCACTGATTTAATGCTAGGAAATCTACCATAAGGCATGACCTAATAGCCAAAACAACATGGCAGACAATTGGGGCTCTTATCAGGCCTCCAGCTGTCATTATAACCCATTGAGATCAGGTCAGAGGGGAGCCGATGAGGTCAATAAAGGAGCATTCTGTCTAACTGCTTAGGTGTTGAGGTCATTATTGACCCTAGCATCTAAAAAGTTAAATGCCAGGTAGAGATATTTTTATCCTAGCTATTTTTTTCTGTTTTGTTATAACAGATGGAAGATATGGAATTAAGGTAAAACAAATCGAAGATAGAGCTAACTTCAACTAGATTTAAAATATTGTCCATATTCAGACCATTTGGTCAAGAAGTCTCTAGAAAGAATATCCAGCAACTTTCCCTAACTTTCATTTTTTTTATTGTCTCCTCATCTTTTCAATGTTTGTAAAGCTTTTCTATTGCTTGAAACTTCAAACCTTTTGGATTTTAATTATGTGTTGAGACACTTTTCTAAACCTATTTTAGGCTGCCTTCACATTTGCGTATGGGAAGGCAGCGTATTGCTGCGTTCCCATACGCAGTCAAACGCATGCGCACTGCGTTCCTATGTTTAACATAGGAACGCATGGTGCCTGCGTTTGTTGCGTTCGGGTGCGGATGCGGACGATATCTGCTGCTTCCGGTGTCCAGCATCCGCACCCGGGACGCAGCATGTTGGGTTTTTTTGTGCGTTTGGGGAGCTTGGACAATCAGCAAGCGTCCCCAAGCGTACAAAAAATGCATTGTCTTCAATGGGTCCGCAGTGTCCTCTGCATGACACCGCAGGAGAACGCTGCGGACCCATTGAAAAATCTCCCAGTGGCCGCCGGTGATGTCACAGGAGCTCACCGACGGCCACCGGGAGATCAGCTGGAGCCTCTGCTGTCCTCCTTCTCCCCGCCGCCTGTAATCTCCTAGCGATGTCGGCGGGGAGAACAGCTGATGTGAGAGCTGTTTGAATCTTCCCGCGCCGACATCTCCTCTCAGTGTCGGCGCGGGAAGATTCAAACAGCTCTCAGATCAGCTGTTCTCCCCGCCGACAGTCCCGGAGCTTACCGGCGGCCGGGGGGGGCGGAGATCTCCGGCGCTGATCTCCGCCCCCGGCCCGCCCCCGGACAGCGCCGATTGGCTGCCGGGCTCCATAGTGATGTGTCCGCAGGCGGACATTATCCGCTGCGGACACATCATTTGGACACTGCTTCTGACAGCGTTTGTGTCTGCATGCCATCAGCATGCAGACACAAACGCTAATGTGAAGCCAGCCTTAATGCTGTAAACATTCTCCCTAAACCTTGTCTTTAACTTGTGCACAGTTCTGCCCATATACTGGAGACCACATAGGCCTCCAATAAATAAATAACACCATGGAACAATTTTGAACATAATTTTGGTTGAGTTTCATTTTTCTGCTGATTTAGACTAAAATAGACACAATAATTTCAAATCTGAAGTTAGTTTTCTTCCATCACTTCACGTTTTTTCCCTACAACTTATCCTAATGCAGTTACTCTAGTCTGGATCGAGGGTAGCATTAATGCTCTCCTATTGGCCGAGAGTGAACCACCCTCGAGAGGTTATGGGTGGAGGATGACCTTGGTGACTGGTAACAGGTTTTTTGTCTACACTATTCAGTTACACATGTGACAGTGTGGCGAGAGGTTGTCTGCTGCTCTATATAGTGAAACATATTCCAAAAGTTTGTATACAAGGAGTTAGCAAAATTTTAAAAAATAATGAGTAGTCCGGTATAATTTCTTCACTTGAAATTTACAGAATTTATTTTTTAATTTAAATAATTAGTTCTTTTTTTTCCAGTCATGTCTGTCCCTGCAATTTCTTGTCATAACTGCCTAATCGGCCCTGATTCCTCTTGTTATATCTGTGGTAGTTTCACCATTACCAGTCAAAGGACAAACATCAGCACATATGTCAGGCAAGCCTATTTTGCATATTTTAAAGTACAGTAGAACTTGGTGATCAAGATAAGTTTTGGGCCCCTCACCATGTCTGCAGGCAATGTGTCTAAAGTTTAGGGATGTGAACAAAGGGATCACATGATAAGATGCCATTTTGTATACCTATATTTTGGTGAGAGCCAAGAAATCATTAAAATCACTATTAATTGAGTATAGTGAAAACTGCAGGATATAACAAGAAAAATAAATATAAAATAGAGTATCCTAGTTTACCATCAGCTATAAGTCCTGTGACTTACTCAGCTAAAATCCCAGTGCCTGTTTCCTTGAACTACCCTCTTTTCAAGAACAGCATTATGACAAAGTGACAGCAAAGATGCAGATTCTGAAACTGTATGATTTGACCAGTATGAGTAGGATAATTTGGTACAAGATTTGGGATTATCCAAAAAGTCTTCAGAATTTTTAGCAGTAAGATTGCATGAGAATAACTTGCTTGAAAAAAGAGCAAAAGTTATCTTACTTTCGATAAAAAAAAAGTGTATTCCTGCAATACCTCATAAGTAACAGTGGTTTTGTGTATAATATACAGGATTTATTGAATAACTGCCAATTCTAATCTCTAAATCAATGAAGGATGACTATTTATGAATAGCTCAAAGTGGAGCTTTAGGTACGGAAAGGAATTGGCCTACAAGATCTAACCTCAAACCTGGAGATCCAAATATTCTATTTGAGACACTTGTTGACAGAATGAGCATTATAATTCTACCTCTGTGCATGAAGCTAGCTAAGTCTTATGAAGCAATTCATTAAAGCTTTGCCAACTGAAGGAGTCTGCTTAAAGTATGTCATTTTAGCTTTTCCTAGCCTATCATTTCAAAAAGTAAAGGCAAGTGTGTTTGATGGTCCACAGATTTGGCAGCTCATCAAAGATAAATATTTCATTGCGACAAGGTCCAAAAGAATGTTTGGTCATCATCAAAGATTTTGTCAAGGACTTTATTTGAAATACACGAGCAAACAATTACACTGAAAATGTGCAGAAACTATTGGAGCGCTAAGGCTGCCTTCACAAACGCAGTGAAACCAAGTGTCATTTTGATGTGTCCGCAGCGGAGAATGTCCGCCTGCGGACATATCACTGTGCAGCCCGGGCAGCCAATCGGCGGTGTCCGGGGACGGGGCGGAGGCGGAGATCTCCGCCTCCCGGCCGTCGGTATGCACCGGGACGTGTCATCGGGGTTAAACAGCTGATGTGACAGCTGTTTGAATCTCCCGCGCCGACACCGGGGAAGAGGAGATCATAAGAGGCTCCAGCTGATCTCCCGGTGGCCGTCGGTGATCTCCTGTGACATCACCAGCGGCCACGGGAGAGATTTCAATGGGTCGGCAGCGTTCTCCTGCGCTGTCAAGCGCAGAACACTGCGGACCCATTGACACAATGCATGGTTTGTGCGCTTGGGGAAGATTGCTGATTTTCCAAGGTCCCCAAGCGCACAAAAAATGCAACATGCTGCGTCACGGGTGCGGACGGGGGAGCCTGGAGGGAGCAGATATCTTCTGCATCTGCACCAGAACGCAGCAAACGCAGGCACTATGTGTTCCTATGTTAAACATAGGAACACAGTGCGCTTGCGCTTGACTGCGTATGGGAACGCAGCATACGCTGCGTTCACATACGCAAATGTGAAGGCAGCCTAAGAAATACTTGGTTGCAACTTATGCATTAATGTGCATTGTCTGCATGGCCATCTTAATAAAAACCTTGGTGCGGTCAGTGGGGAGCAAGGTGAACGTTACCACTATGATTTGAAGGTCATGGACTGATGGTATTAGGATAGATGGAAAGTGCATATGATGGTTAACTATTGTTGGAACATCGGATTGAACACTAATGGTAAAAATTTACAAATAGCTTTTCCTGAACTATTATCTAACGCTACTACTTGCATGCAATACAACTTACAGTGACAATATATCCATTGAATGAACAAAATAATTTTAAAATAAGCATTACATTGAGGTTATTTTTTTGCATTATATTCCATTGTATGCACATTTTGTATGGTTTTGGAGACAAGGTGAGGGTATTTAATAGCCTAAAATATTATTGTTATAGCAAAAAACTGGGGTCAATTTAGGATTCAGAGCCCAAAGTTAGCCAAACACAAGTGCAGATCTAACTCAATGGAAATTGTGTTGCCCAGTGTAAGATTAGTGGTTTTGTGGGATGATGAGATCGCACTCTGTACAGCACATTATTAGTGTCAGATTTAAATGAAAAAAGATTTTGTTCCTTTCTTCTCTAGACAAGTTTAAAAAAAACACACCCCTTGTGAATACAGCCTTATTGATCAAATACTCCATTTTTGTTGTCAGATTAATAGCTTTTCACTATGTTAAGTTTAATAATAGGTGCTCTTTTAAGAAATTAAAGCTGACTTTTCTGGAATCAAGCAACAAGTAATATGATCATATTTTATTATGTCCCAGTTATTATTACATATGGTATTTAGCTGTGAAGAATTTTTACTAGAATTAGTAAGGAAGGCAAATTAGATTTTTTTAAATAATTTTTCTTTATAATCTCCCTGTTTGGAATGGATTCATCTGCCTCGCTTATGGCTTTGACAACTACTTTACTAGCATGTAATTTCTCTAAAAACCTGTTTTAAAATAATTTGTTCTGCTCACAAAAGTTACTTTTTTTTACTACAATTGTGTTTTAGATGTAAAAACTGGATCTGGGGAACTTGCCAGCTACCTTATGGAGAGGAGTTTGCCTGCAACCATAAGGAGACAGTTACGTAGATAAGGAGATTTAAAGCCGCATCCCTCCTCTAGGAAATATGAAAATTGTCAATTCAGTGAGGAAGTGGATGAACTCTAGGTCCACCTTTAGGTAGCTCCTCAAAGTCATAGTCGACTTTCTGACAAGCCTTTTAAAAGGCTTGTCAGAAAGTCGACTATGACTTTGAGGAGCTACCTAAAGGGGTGGCGCTAGGGTTCATCCACTTCCTCACTGAAGTGACAATTTAGATGTAAAAACTGCCATTTTGGTATATTTTTACGCCATGATGGCTTGTGGCAGTTGGTGACATCAATGTATGAGTGGCAGTTGGTGACATCAATGTATGAATTTTTATCTGTGGGTTTAAAGTGGGATTTAAAATAGAGAGTTCAAGCAACCAAGTCTATATATAAATCCTAAAAAAACTACTCCAATGCTATTTATGTTTTCATTTAGGGTGGAAACACACTGTGCGAGAGGCATGCAAGTGTCTCGTATGCATTTTGCATGACTCACCTGGAACGGCCCCTGCCTATCTGCGCAGGAGTGTGGAGCTCCATAGAAACCCAAGCAGCTGACGCGCTCCCAATCAGAGAGGCAGGGGTTGTTTCGAGTGAGTCATGCGATATGCATACCAGACACTTGCATGCCTCTCACATAGTGTGTTTCTACCCTTAGTGTTATATTCCAATCATGTTTAGCTTCCACCTCTGTTTTGAGAATGGGAATCTAGTAACATTTTGGAAGTGGACTTACATGATTGCTGAATCTGAATCTCTTCTGCTAAGTCTTTAGTCTGCTCAAGATGCTACGTTATTTCTGAGGATTGTGTATGTATATATTCATAGCAGGGAGAGAAGTATATTAAAACATAACTTTTAATCAAACAATGATAAAAATGCACACCTCAAAGAAGGCTATCTAGGGAAATATAAAATAGGCTATTACAGCCAGACCTCATATAGTAAGATAGCACTGGGGATGTGTCATATTGTAACCTTATGATAGCTGAAAAGTGTCAAAATCCATGTATCACAGCAATATAATGTAAAAAAAATGCCTAAGGTTAACTGTGCTCATATTTAAAGTGAACCTGTCACCAGGTTTTTACCATATGAAGTGCAGCCACCACCAGTAAGGCCTTATATACAGCATTCTAGAATGCTCTGTATAAGTCCCCAAGCCGATCTGTATGAAATAAAAAAGAGTTTTTATTATACTCACCTGCAGGTGGTCCAGTCTGATGGGTAATGCAGGTCTTGATCTGATATCTCCTCTTTGCTTATGATTGCCGTCCTCTTTCACTGCTTTGTGTGGATGATGTGTGACACCCACCAGGGCTGTGGAGTACTCAGTAACCAGGCCAGTCGGTGCTTGAGAGGGGCTTATTTACAGAGAAAAGTTCATAACGCCACCTGTGGTGTTTGGCGAGAGTTGGCCGATGCTGTAGTTTCAGACCGCTAGGGCAGATGGTAGGGCAGCCTGGATGGTATCGCTCCCCACAGGTGGAGTGGAGCTCCAGGGCAGATGATAAAGTCTATAGCAGGGACGGGACCTTGATGATGAAGGGGGCTGCAGGGCGTGAAAAGAGGAGATGCAGACAGTTCATGCAGTTCTTTACCTTTACTTTCAGTACGGGCAAGGTCACCCAGCCGGATGCTGTGCTTCTCCAAAGAGCAGCCAGGATAGTCCCCAGGAGATCAGGATCGCTGGGCGAGTCACCATTCATGGGCTTTCCAGGTTGCTCTTCCCTTCACTGGCTACTTGTCTCTCCTGCCCTGTGCTGTTGTGAACAGGGTCCCAGGCTGTTGGCTGTGGGCCTTGTTGGGCGACTGCAGCGGCACATCCCCTGGCCCTAGTTCTAGCCACTATCCTGCTGATTATCCACGGGTTTGTGGCCAGTGCTCCTGCAAAGCCAGTGGCCTCCAGTTTTCCTAGTTGGGGACTGGAGCACCCAAACCAGATCAGGGCCAGTCCCATCCGGGAACCAGTCTCTCCTCCCTACTCGGGTAAGGCTGGCTTCGGGGCACATGGTTGGATTCCCCACTCCCGTGTCCCCTAAGACTCTCTCAGTCCCGTGTCCGCTCCGGACGCGTTCCTCCAACATTCTCTCTCCTCTAACTCTCACTAATATCTGCTAAACCCTCCTCCTGACCAAAAGATTGGGCCCACCCTCTGAATAGGGTCCACCCGAATCACCTGGCACTGATTTGGGATGATGTTGTGTGCAATTCTGTGTGTCTCGGATTTGCAATTCCTGTCACCTGGGAATTGTGACACCACACTTATGGAGTAGGTTCAGCATCAGTGTGGTGACCAGTCCGCAGGGGCGCCACATTCCCCCGTGGCAAAGCACAGCACATCTGCGGGCTGCAAAACAGGTACAAGGTGTTATACAAAGAACTTACAATTTTTTTTTCTGTGTACACGTTTTAACAGCAATCAATAACAATATTAACTGTTTCTTCCCTGTATGGGAGGTGCTTTATTTAAACTGCTATAATTACTCAATTATAAAAATATAAAAAAAGGCAAAAAGTATAAAAGCAAGTGCAAGTTCAACACAGTCTTTGCTAGGTCACACAAACAAAGTGTCCCCTAGCCGGGTAAAGTGTACCTTCAGTGGGAACCGCCCCAACCCAAATTAGTTTGTCCCCGGGTGTGGCTATGGGGTTCCAGGCCTGGCCTAGTTTCGCTCTTTGGCCACGTCGATGGTTTATATTTAGCCAGGCTGAGCTGTCTTAGCATACAGCTCGTCCGGGTAAAGTGCATCAATGTTCACACATGCACCTCACCATGTCGGCTTGATACCAACAAAAAGCACGTCTGAGAAGTGCAACTATTTACATTAAGTGTCCTGATTATTCATCGTCCATAATCACATTGTCCATTTTTATCATTATTCAATACTATACACATGCATGGCCTGGCCAGCTAACTAAGAGTTTTATACTATAGTCATGCTATTGTATACATTTCTAACACTTAGCCAGGTCATTGACTAACTACTTTAAATTTACACATTAATCAACTACACTCATAAACCTATCCAGGTAACTATTATTTACATTAGCACAGTATCTGCTCTTTACTGCTTCCAGGGTAACACGTTAGGTGTATGGCTGCCTCCTCTGCCGTGGAGTATCTGTAGTCCACCTCCGTAGTCTCTGGACCACAGTAGGCCTCTGCCGTTTCCTCACTGCCATGGAGACACCTTGCTCATTTCATTTCGTGCAGCAAGGGGTGGTGTTTTTGGGACTTCTTCCGTAGCCGGCGCAGAAGCTATAGATGCTGCTGCAGGTTCCGAGATTACTAGGCTCGGGGATGGCACTTCTGTGGTCATCTTTCTGACATTTAAGGCATACCACCCACGGTGACCCACGTGTTTGGTGTATTCGACCCATTCTCCCGGGTACAGATATTGGCCAGGGGACCCCTTGGGCAGATGAGACTCAACATCCCTCCTGTTGACAAAGATTTCATTTATCATGTGGGGCTTCTGGATAAAGCCCCTCCCTTTGTGTAGGTCAAAGTTCACTACTGAGCCGAGCCTCCGCTTGGATGGGTGAGTGGCTTGATCCCTATGCGCCTTGCTTTTTGATTTTAAGTTACTATCCTCATGTGCCCATTGCGCGGCCACTCTTCAGCCTCCTCCGCGGTCTGTTGCTGCCGGCAGTATTCTACCTCGGGGATCATTTCCAATTCGTCTCCTACACGGGCCTCCCCTGCATAGGCCTCTATAGGGAACCCCATCAGGTCTTCTCCCCATTGTACCCTTCAGAAGTGGACCATCTCCGCTCGGGCTTCCCCTTGGTCGGGTGAGATCTCAGGCTGCAGCAGTGCCTGCAATCTATCCCCCAGGGCCATGATCTTATCCCATCCTACGTCTTTGAACACCTGACCAGGTGTAGGGGCCAGGGGAGGGTTCACAGGCCCAACTAAGGTGTTTTCATTTACCGGAGCAATATCCGTCATGGTCACCTCTCCTTCTTGGTTTTCTCTGGAGGTGGGGTAGGTGGTTGTGGTTGTGGCGCAGCCGATGGCTGAACTGCCTTTTCCAGCAGGGCTTTCCTCCACTTGTTAAACTCGGATGCTTGCAGTCTGCGGAGCTGCCGACTTAAGTCCTCAATCTCCACTTCCAGGAGCTGGGAGTCCAAAGGTGGCAGGGGACCCTGGGCCATCCATAGGCCGCCGGGGAATCCATCCGCTTGACCCTGAGTGCTGGAATCTCTTCTCCACTGCTCGTCATGGTATGCACCCTTTGCCATGCTTCTCTCTCTGCAGCGACTTCTCCAACTCTTTCCTCCCTTCTTGGGCATCTCCCACTCTCACCACTGTTGGCCACACCAGGGGGCGGAGCAGCCAGTTCTCTTGGCAAGCCCCCTTAGCTCTCCGTGGCCACAGGAGGTGGACTTCATTTTTCCCGTTCTGTGCTGGCCCATCCCATGACAGGAGGCTGCAGCATGCCTCCTGGCCAGCACATGGCATCAACACACAGTGACCACCATTGCTTAAGTTCACAAAGCACAGTCTTTCAATACACGGGACCTGGTGTTGCAATGCTCACCAGGGTCGGGGGGTACTCGGTAACCAGGCCGGTCAGTGCTTGGGAGGTCACGGTGGTGGTAACCTGGCTCCGTGGCCCTAGGCATGCAGTAAGAGGGGCTTATTTACATGGGAAATGCTTGTGACGCCACCTGTGGTGTTTGGCAAATTATGGATAACGCTGCAGTTTCAGACCGCTGGGGCAGATGATAGGGCAGCCTGGATGGTATCGCTCCCCAAAGGTGGAGCGGAGCCCCAGGGCAGATGGTAAAGTCTATAACAGGGTCGGGGCTTTGATGAGGAAGGGCGCCACAGGGCGTGAAAGGTGGAGATGCAGACAGTTTGTGCAGTTCTTTACCTTTACTTGCTGTACGGGCAAGGTCACCGAGCCGGATGCTGTGCTTCTCCAAAGTGCAGCCAGGATAGTCCCCAGGAGATCAGCATCGCTCTGCCGAGTCACCACTCTTTGGCCTTCCCAGGTTGTTCTTCCCTGCACTGGCTACTCACCTCTCCTGCCCTGTGCCATCATGAACAGGGTCTCAGGCTGATGGCTGCGGGCCTTGTTGGGCGACTGCAGCGGCATGTCCCCTGGCCCTAGTTCTAGTTACCGTCCTGTGGATTATCTACGGTTTGTGGCCACTGCTCCTGAAAAGCAAGTAACCTCCGGATTTTCTGGTTGGGGCCTGGAGCACCCAAAGCAGATCGGGGCTGGCCTCCTCCGGCAACCAGTCCCTCCGCTTGACTCAGGTCAGGCTAGATTTGGGGCACACGGTTGGATTCCCCACTCCTGTGTCCCCTACGACTCTCTCAGTCCTGCGTCCACTCCGGACGCCTTCCTCTGACGTTATCTCTTCTCTAACTCTCACTAACTTATGCTAACTTTACCTCCTGACCAGAAGATGGGGCCCTCCCTCTCAATAGTGTCCGCCTGAATCCCCTGGCCTTGATTTGGGATGATGTTGTATGCAATTCTGTATGTCTCAAATTTGCAATTCCTCTCACCCACCTGGGAACGGTGACACCACACCTATGGAGTAGGTGCAGCATCACTGTGGCACCATCATCTACACATTCTTCTCCATTGAGCTTATGCACATGTGCATTTTTCTCTGCTCTGCCAAGGGCAGAGCAAAGTATTGCAGTGGTCACTATGCGGGTATTCTTTGACCTTTCCATGTGCCTGCACATTATAATACTTTGCTCTGCTCTCAGCAGTGTCTAAGAGTGCAATAGAGTAGACTGTGTGTGGATGCGTCATCCTCGCAAAGCAGTGAAAGAGGACAGCAATTGTAAGCAGAGAGGAGGCACCGGACCAAGATCAGTGATGCCACATAGGTGAGTATAATAAAAGAGTAAAACAATTCAACAGATACCAAGAGGAGTGAAGGCTTGGTTCGCAAGCTTACAATCTAGGAGGAACTAGAAGATTAATACCACATACAAGGGACAAGTACGACCACACCATGGCCAGACGATATATTACCCCCACAGTGACCGAATACTACATATAAGGGACAAATACTTCCACACCATACTCAGACTATATTTTGGGTAGAGATGGGAGAATCGATTTGCAGATCTCTGGTCTATCAATCACGTCAGTAATCTATGACTGCTGGAAGGGAGGTCTGTGTACCTCCTTACCTCCTGGCATTCCTAGCTCTTCTTTTGATTGGCCAAGCCAGTGCAATGTTTTGTGTACATCATGCCATAATAATAACATTGTACTAGCCTGGCTAATCAAAGCAAATGTGGGGATGACGAGAGGTAAGGAGATTAGCAGGCCACTTGTCCAACAGTCTCAAATTATGTACCGAGTCGATTCTCCCATCTCTGTTACTGAGGATTCACATTGTTTTGTTTGTTATAATGTGATTTATGTACATGGGTCTGGCCGTGCACGTCCCTGGTTCAAAGTAGCAGGCCCAAGACTCTGCCCTTCATTAATTTACATGCATGCTGCAATGCTAGATAAATATAAGACTGATTTGCACATATGCAATAATTTCTATCTCACTGCTCATGGAGGTGACATCAAACATCAAATAGAAGTATGCAGCAGTTATGTACAAGATATTATCGTCATAAAATACATTGTGCTACATTTACAAATAAAGCATGAGCCATAACCATTATAGGACTGGTCTGCCACTGAGTTCACAGCTGCATATACTGTATGGGTAAATTATAATTATCATTATGCATAATTGAAATGTGAAACCTAAACAGAGCTACATATGAAGAAGCTGTACATATTATCCAGATCCTTATATACAACAGCAGCAAACTACTTCCGTGCCCTGAATCGGAGCATCACAATGCAGTGACCCAAGGTTAATTGGCAGAAAGATTATCGGTGCCTGCTGTTAAACTATCCCTGGCACTTTATACCTACACACCATCAGAAACTATGGCGTGGCCTATTTTATTATGCATAAACTTACTTTTTTATCAATTGTTGCTTATCCACAACATGCTGAATGCATACAGTAGTGCTGCAATATTATTAAAGTACAGAAAGTTTGTAACACATATACATTACAAGTTTACCGAGATGCCTTTGCTTCTTAATGTGAAGATGGAAATGCCAGATGGAACAAACCTGTGCCTGCCCCGTCCTTTGAAAAATGTGTTAGTTAATCTAATATATAATTACCCTAACTCACTTCCGTCATATTCGGCGCTGTTTCCGTCGTCGTGGCTGTGGCTGCCTCCCAAAGCCTAACTCGCAAAGCCTTTGCGACTCCGTGCAGAATACGCTCAAGTAACTCGCAAACCCTCACTCACAATGGCTTTGCGAGTCTTCACACAATACGCTCCACTGTGAGTCAAACCTTCACTTGCAATGTCCGGGACTCCTGACTCGCAAACAGTCTCTCTTTCTCTCCCTTATCCCGCGCACAGTCTGCACCCTCTCCTCACCTCCTGGACTCCACCTACTCATCTATGGTCCCCGCAGCCCCCTGGAAGTGCAGCCTCTCCATGCCTCCTTCAGGTGGCTGCTCAGTGACAAGGAGGAGGAGGAGGCAGCTCCAGGAAGAAGCCGACACAGAAGGGAACACACACAGAGGGAGGAACGGAGGGGGAGAGGGAAGGAAGCCGGCTCCTGGGGACAACCTGTCCTCACTGAGGTGAACGTAAGAGCTGCAGCCAGGTCACAGAGCAGTGTGTGGCACCACAGCTCCCAGCATGTCATGCCTATCTCTGTCATTACAGCTGTGCCTCTGCCCTCCAGCCTCCCCTGTCCTCTGCCCTCCAGCCTCCCCTGTCCTCTGCCCTCCAGCCTCCCCGGTCCTCTGCCCTCCAGCCTCCGCTCTTCTCTCCCTGTCCTCTGCCCTCCAGCCTCCGCTCTCCTCTCCCTGTCCTCTGCCCTCCAGCCTCCGCTCTCCTATCCCTCTCCTCTCTGCCCTCCAGCCTCCCCTGTCCTCTGCCCTCCAGCCTCCCCTGTCCTCTGCCCTCCAGCCTCACCTGTCCTCTGCCCTCCAGCCTCGCCTGTCCTCTGCCCTCCAGCCTCCCCTGTCCTCTGCCCTCCAGCCTCCCCTGTCCTCTGCCCTCCAGCCTCCCCTGTCCTCTGCCCTCCAGCCTCCCCTGTCCTCTGCCCTCCAGCCTCCCCTGTCCTCTGCCCTCCAGCCTCCCCTGTCCTCTGCCCTCCAGCCTCCGCTCTCCTATCCCTCTCCTCTGCCCTCCAGCCTCCCCTGTCTTCTGCCCTCCAGCCTCCCCTGTCCTCTGCCCTCTAGCCTCCCCTGTCCTCTGCCCTCCAGCCTCCCCTGTCCTCTGCCCTCCAGCCTCCGCTCTCCTCTGTCCTCCAGCCTCCGCTCACCTCTCCCTGTCCTCTGCCCTCCAGACTCCGCTCTCCTATCACTCTACTCTGCCCTCCAGCCTCCCCTGTCTTCTGCCCTCCAGCCTCCCCTGTCCTCTGCCCTCTAGCCTCCCCTGTCCTCTGCCCTCCAGCCTCCCCTGTCCTCTGCCCTCCACCCTCCACTCTCCTCTGCCCTCCAGCCTCCGCTCTCCTCTAACCTACAGCCTCCGCTCACCTCTCCCTGTCCTCTGCCCTCCAGCCTCCGCTCTCCTATCCCTCTCCTCTGCCCTCCAGCCTCCCCTGTCCTCTGCCCTCCAGCCTCCGCTCTCCTCTGCCCTCCAGCCTCCGCTCTCCTCTGCCCTCTAGCCTCCGCTCTCCTCTGCCCTCCAGCCTCCGCTCACCTCTCCCTGTCCTCTGCCCTCCAGCCTCCGCTCACCTCTGCCTGTCCTCTGCCCTCCAGCCTCCGCTCTCCTATCCCTCTCCTCTGCCCTCCAGCCTCCCCTGTCCTCTGCCCTCCAGCCTCCCCTGTCCTCTGCCCTCCAGCCTCCCCTGTCCTCTTGCCCTCCAGCCTCCCCTGTCCTCTGCACTCCAGCCTCCCCTGTCCTCTGCCCTCCAGCCTCCCCTGTCCTCTGCCCTCCAGCCTCCGCTCACCTCTCCCTGTCCTCTGCCCTCCAGCCTCCGCTCTCCTATCCCTCCCCTCTGCCCTCCAGCCTCCCCTGTCCTCTGCCCTCCAGCCTCCCCTGTCCTCTGCCCTCCAGCCTCCGCTCTCCTCTCCCGGTCCTCTGCCCTCCAGCCTCCGCTCTTCTCTCCCTGACCTCTTCCCTCCAGCCTCCGCTCTCCTCTCCCTGTCCTCTGCCCTCCAGCCTCCGCTCTCCTCTCCCTGTCCTCTGCCCTACAGCCTCCGCTCTCCTCTCCCTGTCCTCTGCCCTACAGCCTCCGCTCTCCTCTCCCGGTCCTCTGCCCTCCAGCCTCTGCTCTCCTCTCCCTGTCCTCTGCCCTCCAGCCTCCGCTCTCCTCACCCCTCCATATGCAATGTACAGTATGTGTATATATCTGTGTATGTAGGCACTTCCGTCACTTTGTCCGCACTTCCCTCAACTTTCTACACACACATACACACACACACACTTCGCTATACTTACCACCCGGCCTGCGTCCGCTGCCTGGATCCTCAGTCCACATGTCGCCGCCCCCAAACTACTAGATCCAATATAGCGTCCAAAATGTCTCCCCAAACTACCCACACGACATATTGAATCCAGTCGTCCGAAGGGCGGCGACATGTCGACTCAGGATCCAGGGGGCGGGGAAGAAGCAGGGTCGGTGTTAAGTATAGCGGAGTGTGTGTATCTGTGTGTGTGTATGTGTGTGTGTGTGTGTATGTTTGTGCTGACCACTCTGCCCACGGTGCTGCGCTGACCGCTCTGCCCACGCTGCTGCGCTGACCACTCTGCCCACGGCGCTGCGCTGACCACTCTGCCCACGGCGCTGCGCTGACCACTCTGCCCACGCCGCTGCGCTGACCAATCTCACCGCACTCACTGCTAACAACTCAGCCACCGCACTCACTGCTAACCACTAAGCCACCGTATACTGTGCTACCCACTGAGCCACCTGTATACACACAATTCATTTCACCGCACTCCTGTAACTATTAGTAAATAAACTATATATAGATTCTAGACTACCCGATTCTTTAGAATCGGGCCGCCGTCTAGTCTAATATATAATTGCCGTAGCGCACTTCCGTCATATTCGGCGCTACTTCCGTCGTCGTGGACGTGGCTACCAAAGTGACGGAAGTGCGTTAGGGACACACACACACACCACCCACACACCACACACACACACACACACACACCACCACACACACACACACACTCCAGTATACTTACCCCGCCGCCATCCCGCTACACACCGCTCCCGCCATGGCTCCGCCCACCTCGCGTGGCTCCCGTCATGGCTCCGCCCACTTCACGGGGCTCCCACCATGGCTCCGCCCACCTCGCGAGACTCCCGCCATGTCTCCGCCCACTTCGCGGGACTCCCGCCATGGCTCCGCCCACCTAGCCTGCGCTGACCACTGAGCCTCCTTCCTGTGCTGACCACAGAGCCTCCTTCCTGCGCTGACCACTCCACCACAGAGCCTCTTCCTGCGCTGACCGCAGACCCTCCGTCCTCTGCTGACCACAGAGCCTCCTTCCTGCGCTGACCACTCTGCCTCCTTCCTGCGCTGACCACAGAGCCGCCGTCCTCTGCTGACCACAGACCCACCGTCCTCTGCTGACCACAGACCCGCCGTCCTCTGCTGACCACAGAGCCCCCGTCCTCTGCTGACCACAGAGCCCCCGTCCTCTGCTGACCACAGAGCCCCCGTCCTCTGCTGACCACAGAGCCCCCGTCCTCTGCTGACCACAGAGCCGCCGTCCTCTGCTGACCACAGAGCCCCCGTCCTCTGCTCACCACAGAGCCCCCGTCCTCTGCTCACCACAGACCCGCCGTTCTCTGCTCATCACAGAGCCGCCGTCCTCTGCTGACCACAGAGCCGCCGTCCTCTGCTGACCACAGAGCTCCCGTCCTCTGCTGACCACAGACCCGCCGTCCTCTGCTGACCACAGAGCCTCCTTCCTGCCCTGACCACTCTGCCTCATTCCTGCGCTGACCACTCTACCTCCTTCCTGCCCTGACCACAGAGCCGCCGTCCTCTGCTGACCACAGAGCCGCCGTCCTCTGCTGACCACAGAGCCGCCGTCCTCTGCTGACCACAGAGCTGCCGTCCTCTGCTGACCACAGAGCTGCCGTCCTCTGCTGACCACAGAGCCGCCCTCCTCTGCTGACCACAGAGCCTCCTTCCTGCGATGACCACTCTGCCTCCTTCCTGCGCTGACCACTCTGCCTTTTTCCTGCGCTGACCACAGAGCCGCCGTCCTCTGCTGACCACAGAGCCGCCCTCCTCTGCTGACCACAGAGCCGCCGTCCTCTGCTGACCACAGAGCCGCCGTCCTCTGCTGACCACAGTACCCCCGTCCTCTGCTGACCACAGAGCCCCCGTCCTCTGCTGACCACAGAGCCCCGTCCTCTGCTGACCACACAGCCGCCGTCCTCTGCTGACCACACAGCCGCCGTACTCTGCTGACCACACAGCCGCCGTCCTCTGCTGACCACAGAGCCGCCGTCCTGCGCTCACCACTCTGCCTCCTTCCTGCGCTCACCACTCTGCCTCCTTCCTGCGCTGACCACTCTACCTCCTTCCTGCGCTGACCACAGAGCCGCCGTCCTCTGCTGACCAGAGAGTCACCGTCCTCTGCTGACCACAGAGCCGCCCTCCTCTGCTGACCACAGAGCCGCTGTCCTGCGCTCACCACTTTGCCTCCATCCTGCGCTGATCACTCTGCCTCCTTCCTGCGCTGATCACTCTGCCTCCTTCCTGCGCTGATCACTCTGCCGCCGTCCTCTGCTGACCACAGAGCCGCCGTCCTGCGCTCACCACTCTGCCTCCTTCCTGCGCTCACCACTCTGCCTCCTTCCTGTGCTGAACACTCTGCCTCCTTCCTGCGCTGACCACAGAGCGGCCGTCCTCTGCTGACCACAGAGCCACCGTCCTCTGCTGACCACAGAGCCGCCCTCCTCTGCTGACCACAGAACCGCCCTCCTCTGCTAACCACAGAGCCGCCCTCCTCTGCTGACCACAGAGCCGCCGTCCTCTGCTGACCACAGAGCCGCCGTCCTCTGCTGACCACAGAGCCGCCGTCCTCTGCTGACCACAGAGCCGCCGTCCTCTGCTGACCACAGAGCCCCCGTATTCTGATGACCACACAGCCGCCGTACTCTGCTGACCACACAGCCGCCGTACTCTGCTGACCACACAGCCGCCATACTCTGCTGACCACACAGCCGCCGTCCTCTGCTGACCACGGAGCCGCCGTCCTGCGCTCACCACTCTGCCTCTTTCCTGCGCTGACCACAGAGCCGCCGTCCTCTGCTGACCACAGAGCCGCCGTCCTCTGCTGACCACAGAGCCGCCCTCCTCTGCTGACCACAGAGCCGCCGTCCTGCGCTTACCACTCTGCCTCCTTCCTGCGCTCACCACTCTGCCTCCTTCCTGCGCTGATCACTCTGCCACCGTCCTCTGCTGACCACAGAGCCGCCGTCCTCTGCTGACCACAGAGCCGCCGTCCTCTGCTGACCACAGAGCCGCTGTCCTCTGCTGACCACACAGCCGCCGTACTCTGCTGACCACACAGCCGCCGTACTCTGCTGACCACACAGCCGCCGTACTCTGCTGACCAGACAGCCGCCGTACTCTGCTGACCACACAGCCGCCGTCCTCTGCTGACCACGGAGCCGCCGTCCTGCGCTCACCACTCTGCCTCTTTCCTGCGCTGACCACAGAGCCGCCGTCCTCTGCTGACCACAGAGCCGCCGTCCTCTGCTGACCACAGAGCCGCCCTCCTCTGCTGACCACAGAGCCGCCGTCCTGCGCTTACCACTCTGCCTCCTTCCTGCGCTCACCACTCTGCCTCCTTCCTGCGCTGACCAGTCTACCTCCTTCCTGCGCTGACCACAGAGCCGCCGTCCTCTGCTGACCACAGAGCTACCGTCCTCTGCTGACCACAGAGCCGCCCTCCTCTGCTGACCACAGAGCTGCCGTCCTGCGCTCACCACTCTGCCTCCTTCCTGCGCTGATCACTCTGCCTCCTTCCTGCGCTGATCACTCTGCCACCGTCCTCTGCTGACCACAGAGCCGCCGTCCTCTGCTGACCACAGAGCCGCCGTCCTCTGCTGACCACAGAGCCGCTGTCCTCTGCTGACCACAGAGCCGCCCTCCTCTGCTGACCACAGAGCCGCCCTCCTCTGCTGACCACAGAGCCCCCGTCCTCTGCTGACCACAGAGCCGCCGTCCTCTGCTGACCACAGAGCCGCCGTCCTCTGCTGACCACAGAGCCGCCGTCCTCTGCTGACCACAGAGCCCCCCTCCTCTGCTGACCACAGAGCCCCCCTCCTCTGCTGACCACAAAGCCCTTCTCCTCTGCTGACCACAGAGCCCCCCTCCTCTGCTGACCACAGAGCCCCCGTCCTCTGCTGACCACACAGCCGCCGTCCTCTGCTGACCACTGAGCCGCCGTCCTCTGCTGACCACCTACCCTCCGTCCTGCCCTGACCACCGACCCTCCGTCCTGCGCTCACCACTCTGCCTCCGTCCTGCGCTCACCACTCTGCCTCCTTCCTGCGCTCACCACTCTGCCTCCGTCCTGCGCTCACCACTCTGCCTCCATCCTGCGCTCACCACTCTGCCTCCATCCTGCGCTCACCACTCTGCCTCCTTCCTACGCTGACCACTGAGCCTCCTTCCTGCGCTGACCACTGAGCCTCCATCCTGCGCTGATCACTGAGCCTCCATCCTGTGCTGACCACTGAGCCTCCATCCTGTGCTGACCACTGAGCCTCCATCCTGTGCTGACCACTGAGCCTCCATCCTGTGCTGACCACTGAGCCTCCATCCTGTGCTGACCACTGAGCCTCCATCCTGTGCTGACCACTCAATCTGTGCTGACCACTCAGCCGTCGTCCTCTGCTGACCACAGAGCCTCCGTCCTCTGCTGACCACACGAGCCGCCGTCCTCTGCTGATCACAGAGCCACCGTCCTCTGCTGACCACAGAGCCGCCGTCCTCTGCTGACCACTGCGCCTCCATCCTGTGCTGACCACTGACCCTCCATCCTGTGCTGACCACTCAATCCTGTGCTGACCACTCAGCCGCCGTCCTCTGCTGACCACAGAGCCGCCGTCCTCTGCTGACCACAGAGCCGCCGTCCTCTGCTGACCACAGAGCCGCCCTCCTCTGCTGACCACAGAGCCGCCCTCCTCTGCTGACCACAGAGCCGCCCTCCTCTGCTGACCACAGAGCCGCCCTCCTCTGCTGACCACAGAGCCGCCCTCCTCTGCTGACCACAGAGCCGCCGTCCTCTGCTGACCACAGAGCTGCCGTCCTCTGCTGACCACAGAGCCCCCTTCCTCTGCTGACCACAGAGCCGCCCTTCCCTCTGCTGACCACAGAGCCGCCCTTCCCTCTGCTGACCACAGAGCCCCGTCCTCTGCTGACCACAGAGCCCACGTCCTCTGCTGACCACAGAGCCCCCGTCCTCTGCTGACCACATAGCCGCCCTCCTCTGCTGACCACATAGCCGCCCTCCTCTGCTGACCACAGAGCCCCCGTCCTCTGCTGACCACAGAGCCGCCCTTCCCTCTGCTGACCACAGAGCCCCCGTCCTCTGCTGACCACAGAGCCCCCATCCTCTGCTGACCACAGAGCCCCCGTCCTCTGCTGACCACAGAGCCGCCGTCCTCTGCTGACCACAGAGCCGCCGTCCTGCGCTCACCACTCTGCCTCCTTCCTGCGCTGACCACTCTGCCTCCTTCCTGCGCTGACCACTCTGCCTCCTTCCTGCGCTGACCACAGAGCCGCCGTCCTCTGCTGACCACAGAGCCGCCGTACTCTGCTGACCACAGAGCCGCCGTATACAGTGCCAACCACTGAGCCACCATATACAGTGCCAACCACTGAGCCACCATACACAGTGCCAACCACTGAGCCACCGTATACAGTGCTAACCACTGAGCCACCATATACAGTGCCAACCACTGAGCCACCGTATACAGTACTAAGCAATGAGCCACCATATACAGTGCTAACCACTGATCCACTATATACAGTGCTAACCACTCAGCCACCATACAGTGCTAACCGCTGAGCCACCATATACAGTGCCAACCACTGAGCCACCGTATACAGTGCTAACCACTGAGCCACCATATACAGTGCTAACCAATGAGCCACCATATACAGTGCTAACCACTGAGCCACCATATACAGTGCTAACCACTGAGCCACCATACAGAGCTAACCACTGAGCCACCATATACAGTGCTGACCACTGAGCCACCATATACAGTGCTAACCACTTAGCCACCATACAGTGCTAACCACTGAGCCACCATACAGTGCTAACCACTGAGCCACCATATACAGTGCTAACCACAGAGCCACCATATACAGTGCTAACCACTGAGCCACCATATACAGTGCTAACCACTGAGCCACCATATACAATGCTAACCACAGAGGCACCATATACAGTGATAACCACTGAGCCACCATATACAGTGCTAACCACTGAGCCACCGTATACAGTGCCAACCTCTGAGCCACCATATACAGTGATAACCACTGAGCCAGCATATACAGTGCTAACCACTGAGCCACCGTATACAGTGCTAACCACTGAGCCACCATACAGTGCTAACCACTGAACCACCATATACAGTGCTAACCATTGAGCCACTGTATACTCTGCTACCCACTGAGCCACCATATACAGTGCTAACCACTGAGCCACCATACAGTGCTAACCACTGAGCCACCATATACAGTGCTAACCACTGAGCCACCATACACAGTGCTAACCACTGAGCCACCATATAATGTGATAACCACGGAGCCACCATATACTGTGCTAACCACTGAGCCGCCCTATACAGTGCTAACCACTGAGCCACCGTATACAGTGCTAACCACTGAGCCACCATATACAGTGCTAACCACTGAGCCACCATATACAGTGCTAACCACTGAGCCACCATACAGAGCTAACCACTGAGCCACCGTATACAGTGCCAACCACTGAGCCACCATATACAGTAATAACCACTGAGCCAGCATATACAGTGCTAACCACTGAGCCACCGTATACAGTGCTAATCACTGAGCCACCATATACAGTGCTAACCACTGAGCCACCATATACAGTGCTAACCACTGAGCCACCATATACAGTGCTAACCACTGAGCCACCATATACAGTGCTAACCACTGATCCACCATATACAGTGCCAACCACTGAGCCACCGTATACAGTGCCAACCACTGAGCCACCGTATACAGTGCCAACCACTGAGCCACCGTATACAGTGCCAACCACTGAGCCACCGTATACAGTGCCAACCACTGAGCCACCGTATACAGTGCCAACCACTGAGCCACCGTATACAGTGCTAACCACTGAACCACCATATACAGAGCTAACCACTGAGCCACCGTATACTCTGCTACCCACTGAGCCACCTGTATACACACAATTCATTTCACCGCACTCCCCTAACTATTAGTAAATAAACTATATATGGATTCTAGACTACCCGATTCTTTAGAATCGGGCCGCCATCTAGTAGCTGATAATAGGAGACTGTTTCAGACTGTCAATTGTCCCTTTTTTCCCATTATAGGGAATCTGTCAGTAGATTTTTGCTACCTCATCTGAGAGAATCAAAGTGTAGTAAAGAGACCCTGATCCCAGTGATGTGTCACTTAGTTTACTGGGTATAGCAATTACAACAAAGAGTTCTTACGTGAAGCATGTAGACGAGATCAGAAAGCTAACTCCAACCACACTACAGCATGTCTATTGAGTTTATTGTCTATTGAACAGCTTATCAGAGGAGAGGGCATAATTGGACCAGAGTTCATGTGCCATGTAGTCCAGGCAGTGATAAAATCCTGGGGTTAAAACATTCATTGTATGGAAACAACAGCATACAGCCTTATAAGTAACCCATCGATGAAATCCATGTCATAGCCCAACCTCATGCTGTCCTCAGATTACATATAAAAACCTGCTGACAGATTCCCTTAAAGGTACCTTTACTCGCCGCCACTATCACTGGCAACCGAAAGTGAGCGTGCACGTTTTGAACGGTTGCTAACGATCGCCGATTCCGCATGTACACACCGCCATTGCGTTGTCAACTCAAGGTATCGTGGTTCCCCGGAAGTTCCAACAGATCCTGCGGATAACCTCCTGTTGAATCCCGTCGCCCCTTCACACGCCGCAATCAGTAGGGGAATGTGGGCGTACATGTTCTGCAGCGCCAAAACATAGGTGTGTCGGAGTTTTGTATTCCGTGACGCTAACACGCTGATTAGACAACGCAATAGCATCATGATTGGCCAGCCTGACGCCATTGCAATTGTGTAGTGTGAATGGTCAGCTCTTTAAATATGGCGACCTGTGAAGGGACAGCCAATGGTAACACAATAGCCCCCACAAATCATCGCTGATGGGGCGCGGTATCCAGCACGCTGTAGCACGCCCCGGGGAAATCACTAGACGACACTGATTCCATCCCTGTCCCCTGTTTACACACCAATACCAGGGCAATTCTCCCTTTGTGTTGCCTTGGATTTTAGAACACGGCTCAGAAACAGCTACCCGGAGCAGCTGCGAGAAACCCAATCACTTTCCCAAATTATACGCCACAACTTCGTAGCAATTTCAAGGCAACAGTGACAAAAATCCCGATTGCCAGGCAGTTGCTACCACGCAGTGGCGGCGTGTAAAGGTACCTTTAAAGTGACACTGGTTAAAATTGTAAGATTTGTCCTTTTCAGAAAAGTGAAAATAGGCTTTGGTGTAGGGGGTTAATGAACAAAAGTTAATTATACAATTATCTCCAAAGCTCTTTATTGGGCAGCATTAGCTATTCCCTTGTTAAACCATCATCAATTAAGCAGAATAAAAGGGTTGGAGCTGATCTCAGGTGTGGCATTTGCATTTGGAACCTGTAGCTGTGATCCACAACACACTGTCAAAGGTGCTGTCAATGAAAGAGAAATAGACCGTCAATAGACTGAAAAAAAGAAGAAATCCACTAGGGACATAGCAGAAATGTTAGGAGTGACCGAATCAACAGTTTGGTACATTCTGCAAAAAAAAAAAAAATGGTCACTGATGAGCAGTCAGCTGATGACATGGAGCAGTGCAATGTGAATGGAGGGTTCAGATAAGAGCTTGCAAGACCTGTGGTGCCGACAGCCTGAGCTCACATTGTCCCTGCTCGAGGTAAATTGATAGACTGATAAGCTGTTTAGGCCCCACCCCCCAGCATTTGTCAGGTTTAGAAATAGACATCTTCTGGAAGGATTTTGAAAGGTTTTCTTCCAGATTTCACTTATAAAATATACCGTATATACACGTGTATAACAAACCTTTCATACGTCACCTTTCCGGCGCAGCTCCTCCGCTCCTCCGGTCCCGGCTTCTTCTTCCTGCTTGTGCCGGTGTCATGTGACCGGGCGCAGGAGATGACGCCATCTCTTGCTCCCGGTCACAGCACTAGAAGCCGGCACAAGCAGGAAGAAGCCGGCAGCAGAGGAGCGGAGGAGCTGCGCCGGAAAGGTGACGTATGAAAGGTTTGTTATTTTGACAGGTGCCGCAGCCTGGGGGACACATAATAAGGAGGGGGGGCTGTGTTACTGCTGGGGGCCAGTATACCACCACTGGGGGCCAGTATACTACGGCACAGGGGCCTTTATACCACCACTGGGGGCCTGTATACTATGGCACAGGGGCCTATATACCACCACTGGGGGCCTGTATACTACGGCACAGGGGCCTATATACCACCACTGGGGGCCTGTATACTATGGCACAGGGGCCTATATACCACCACTGGGGACCTGTATACTACGGCACAGGGGCCTATATACCACCACTGGGGGCCTGTATACTACGGCACAGGGGCCTATATACCACACTGGGGGCCTGTATACTACGTCACAGGGGCCTATATACCACCACTGGGGGCCTGTATACTATGGCACAGGGGCCTATATACCACCACTGGGGGCCTGTATACTACGGCACAGGGGCCTATATACCACCACTGGGGGCCTGTATACTACTGCACAGGGACCTGTATACCACTGCACAGGGGCCTGTATACCACTGCACAGGGGCCTGTATAATACCACTGCTGAGGGGCCTGTATACCATTACTGAGGAGTGCTATATACCAGTGACGGGGGGCTATATAATAGGATGGTGGTCTGCTGCATTTCATACCCTAGGCTTATACGCGAGTCAATAACTTTTACCAGCTTTTGGGGGCAAAAGTAGGGGGGTCGGCTTATACACGGGTCGGCTTATACACGAGTATATACGTTAATTAAAAGTTTATTATAATCACTAGCTCTACATTATTATGAGATAAAAATTTAAACTGCGGTTACATTTTAACTGTATATGCCTAAAAAATGTATAATTGACATAAAAAATTGTCTTAGGGACCTTTCACATTATCATTTTTCACTGAATGTAGCAGATCTGGCAGATTTACCGCATCTGCCGCCTAACGGCTGACTTGCGGTGCACCCGCGTCAGGCCCCCATTCATTCTCTATGGGGCTTGCGGCAGGTGCGGGAAGTGCGGTTTTGTCGAGATTTGGCACTTGTGGCTGTGCAAAAAAAACGCAGCTAACCGCATTTTTTTACCCAGCCGCAAATGCCAGATCGCTGCGAAACCGCACTTGCCGCACCTGCCACGAGCCCCATAGAGAATGAATGGGGGCTTGCCGTAGGTGTACCGCAATTCAGCCGTTAGGCGGCAGATGCAGTAAATCTACCAAATCTGCTGCCAAATCTGCTGCATTCAGCGAAAAATGCTGATGTGAAAGGACCCTTAAGGTGCTTTCACATCTGCAGTAAAGTGTAATTCCCGGTAGATCCAGCAGATGTCGCCGGATCTGCCACGTAACGGCTGACTTGCTGCACTGATGCGGTAAGTCCCATTCATTCTCTATGGGGCTTGCGGTCAGGTGTGACAAGTGCGGTATTGCTGAATCCGGCACTTGCGGCATTTGCGGCACCGCAAAAAGACACTGCTAGCAGCGTTTTTTTGCACGGCCGCAAGTGCTGGATATGCCAGAATCTGCAATACTGCACTTGCCGCACCCGGCCGCAAGCCCCATAGAGAATGAATGAGGCTTGCTGGATCGGTGCCGCAAGTCAGCCATTACGCAGCAGATCTGGCAGATGTGACGACATCTGCCGGATCTGCCAGGAATTACACTTTACCGTAGATAAATACAAGGAGGACAAAAGAGAGAAGGTGTGCAGAAAGGTTATTTAATGTTGATGAAAGTTAAACAGACAGGCTGTACTGAGGTCCTACACAGAGGACAGAGCAACAGATGCAGGGCAAATGTAGCAATATCAATAGTACATTTTTGTAGGCTTGGATTACACCAACAAAAGCATCAGGTGTTAAATAATACAGATACAAAGCAGCAAGACAGGTGGTTATACAGTTAGGGCCAGAAATATTTGGACAGTGACACAATTTTGGCGAGTTGGGCTCTGCATGCCACCACATTGGATTTGAAATGAAACCTCTACAACAGAATTCAAGTGCAGATTGTAACGTTTAATTTGAAGGGTTGAACAAAAATATCTGATAGAAAATGTAGGAATTGTACACATTTCTTTACAAACACTCCACATTTTAGGAGGTCAAAAGTAATTGGACAAATAAACATAACCCAAACAATATATTTTTATTTTCAATATTTTGTTGCGAATCCTTTGGAGGCAATCACTGCCTTAAGTCTGGAACCCATGGACATCACCAAACGCTGGGTTTCCTCCTTCTTAATGCTTTGCCAGGCCTTTACAGCCGCAGCCTTCAGGTCTTGCTTGTTTGTGGGTCTTTCCGTCTTAAGTCTGGATTTCAGCAAGTGAAATGCATGCTCAATTGGGTTAAGATCTGGTGATTGACTTGGCCATTGCAGAATGTTCCACTTTTTGGCACTCATGAACTCCTGGGTAGCTTTGGCTGTATGCTTGGGGTCATTGTCCATCTGTACTATGAAGCGCCGTCCAATCAACTTTGCAGCATTTGGCTGAATCTGGGCTGAAAGTATATCCCGGTACACTTCAGAATTCATCCGGCTACTCTTGTCTGCTGTTATGTCATCAATAAACACAAGTGACCCAGTGCCATTGAAAGCCATGCATGCCCATGCCATCACGTTGCCTCCACCATGTTTTACAGAGGATGTGGTGTGCCTTGGATCATGTGCCGTTCCCTTTCTTCTCCAAACTTTTTTCTTCCCATCATTCTGGTACAGGTTGATCTTTGTCTCATCTGTCCATAGAATACTTTTCCAGAACTGAGCTGGCTTCTTGAGGTGTTTTTCAGCAAATTTAACTCTGGCCTGTCTATTTTTGGAATTGATGAATGGTTTGCATCTAGATGTGAACCCTTTGTATTTACTGTCATGGAGTCTTCTCTTTACTGTTGACTTAGAGACAGATACACCTACTTCACTGAGTGTGTTCTGGACTTCAGTTGATGTTGTGAACGGGTTCTTCTTCACCAAATAAAGTATGCGGCGATCATCCACTACTGTTGTCACCCGTGGACGCCCAGACCTTTTAGAGTTCCCAAGCTCACCAGTCAATTCCTTTTTTCTCAGAATGTACCCAACTGTTGATTTTGCTACTCCAAGCATGTCTGCTATCTCTCTGATGGATTTTTTCTTTTTTTTCAGCCTCAGGATGTTCTGCTTCACCTCAATTGAGAGTTCCTTTGACCGCATGTTGTCTGGTCACAGCAACAGCTTCCAAATGCAAAACCACACACCTGGAATCCACCCCTGACCTTTTAACTACTTCATTGATTACAGGTTAACGAGGGAGACGCCTTCAGAGTTAATTGCAGCCCTTAGAGTCCATTGTCCAATTACTTTTGGTCCCTTGAAAAAGAGGAGGCTATGCATTACAGAGCTATAATTCCTAAACCCTTTCTTCAATTTGGATGTGGAAACTCTCATATTGCAGCTGGGAGTGTGCACTTTCAGCCCATATTATATATATAATTGTATTTCTGAACATGTTTTTGTAAACAGCTAAAATAACAAAACTTGTGTCACTGTCCAAATATTTATGGCCCTAACTGTATATCAAAAAGCAGCCGGCATGTATACAGTCTATATAATCACATAACAGTAAAGGGCAAGTGCAACAACCAAATCCTACTCAAAGGATTACACTTAGCTTACAGCATATGTAGCTAAAGTTCAAATCAGATGCCCAGAGAGTCCCCCCCTGATGAAGCTTGTAACAGCCCAGAAGAGGAAAGTACGTCGAGGTCTAGATCTGTGGGTCCTCTTTCCACTGCTGGGTAAATGTGCAATGTTGGGCTTGATAACTCCCTCTTCTGGCCATAGAAGGTTGTGGTTTATAGTCACCACTGGGCATCTGATTTGACCTTTAACTACATATGCTGTAAACTAGATGTAATCCTTTGAGCAGGATTTGGTTGTTGCACTTGCACTTTATCTGCTCTGTCCTCTGTGTAGGACCTCAGTACAGCCTGTCTGTTTAACTTTCATCAACATTAAATAACCTTTCTGCACACCTTCTCTCTTTTGTCCTCCTTGTATTTAATTGTATTGAGAATTTAGTGGGCTTTTTTGACCCCACTGTATACAGATTGTATGGAATTCTGCCTTATGTACTTTACCGCAGATGTGAAAGGGGCCTTACTTTGCCATGCCACGATTTTATGTGTTTGATTTCCCTGATCTAGCTCTAAACCTCAAAATTCAGTACTCTCTGTACAAACTTCCAGTTTAGTGTCCACATTCAAAAACGTCTTTACGTGAGCTGAATAAGAAATCGCTGCTGGACTTAAATGAGTTTTCCCTTTGATATAATGTTCAGTCCTGGCTGCAGTCTGATATAAAAATATCAACCAGCATTATTTTCACCTTCGGCTGCTCCACTGGTGACTTTCCACTGCTTCTTTGGGTGACGGGCATTGGCTATGATTCTGACGTCATTATCGGCTCTGTTCAGCAATACTTAACATTCCCGGCCCTAAATGTGTATCATGGCAACAAAATCTTGCCTGTAATACTTATTAGTAGGCTTTCAATAAAAGATAAAGAAACCTTTTAAACCCCATTAAGCTTCAGTGGTAGAATCAAGACTCGAAAATTCAGACATCTGCAGTGATTCTTCTCTTTTGCTTTGGTAAATGTGCAGTGTGCAGGGATACTGGTCTGAAGAGCAGTCACTAAATTACTACATCCATTATGAAAATGTATTTCATAATGTATGTACACTTTAACACTAACCTTGCAATGGGCATTCTTTTTTTAGCAGACTCTACAAGTTCCCTGGCATTAGATGGAAATGGGTTTCTAAACTAATTTGAAGCTCGTTTAGCTACAGTTTCCAGATCTACTTGATAATTCAGGAAATTAGTTTGGAAATACTTGCCATCATCATAATTCACCGGAATTATTCTACTTACAACTCTGCTAATAATTTTAGTTCTTTGCATATGTGTCAATTAGCTATACTCAGCATTCTTCTTAATTGTGATATTTCTTCTGAATCAAACATTGCTTTAATCCATTGTTCTTACTTTTACAATGCCTTTTTTCAAACAATGTAGCAACAATAGCCAATGTAGCTACCTTTCTTTTGTTAAAGCTTACTTTTTATTTCCATGAAAGATGTATATCTTTGTTCCATTAGTCTGCCAATAAAATCAAAGTGGCTCACAGTATGAGACATACGGTGGAGCCCCTATCGGAGCCGACTGTCTGGAGCACTAAACCATCACAGTGAGTCTGCAGTGTATCCGACAACAGAGTGAAACCATTTAATGTTGCTGGTCACATTCACTAGAAATGCAAATTTCATGAGCGGTTTATCTCAAGAACTAATTAATATTTGCTAGGAGCACATCATAATGTCAGGATATCAGAAGATATTTCTGTCAAAGTAGATATTGCTATTCAGAAAGCTTGCCTCATACTGTACATCTAATAATTCTTTGACTTGGTAGTCTGCATCTGTCCATCACTAAAGACTTAATTATATGGAATAATACTATTCATAACTATATATATATATAAACTGTGAAAGTGTATCTAGAAGAATAGATAGTGTTTTGAAGACAAAGGACGATCACAACAAAAATTGATTTTGATTTCTTTTTTGTTCATTCACTTTGCATTTTGTTGATAAAAATAAATTATACTGTGTACAGAATTATTAGGCAAGTTGTATTTTAGAGGATTATTTTTATTATTGATCAACAACTATGTTCTCAATCAACCCAAAAGACTCAAATATCAAAGCTTAATATTTTTGGAAGTTGGAGTGGGTTTCTTTTAGATTTGGCTATCTTAGTCGGATATCTGTTTGTGCAGGTAACTATTGATAAAAACCAAATATATTCCCATCTCACTTGTTTATTTTCACCAGGTAAACTAATATAACTGCACAAAATGAAGAAAAAAACATTTCTGACATGCAAAAACAAAACCCCAAAAAATTAGGGACCAATATAGCCACCTTTCTTTATGATGACACTCAACAGCCTTCCATCCATAGAATCTGTCAGTTGCTTGATCTGTTTACGATCAACATTGCGTGTAGCAGCCACAACAGCCTCCCAGACACTGTTCCGAGAGGTGTACCATTTTCCCTCCCTTTAGATCTCACATTTTAGGAGGGACCACAGGTACTCTATGGGGTTCAGATCAGGTAAATAAGGGGGCCATGTCATTATTTTTTCTTCTTTTAGACCTTTACTAGCCAGCCACGCTGTGGAGTAGTTAGTTGCATGTAATGGAGCATTGTCCTGCATGAAAATCATGTTGTTCTTGAACGATACTGATTTCATCCTGTACCACTGCTTGAAGAAGTTGTCTTCTACAAACTGGCAGTAGGTCCGGGAGTTGAGCTTCACTCCAATCTCAACCCGAAAATGTCCCACAAGTTCATCTTTGATGATACCAGCCCATACCAGTATCCCACTTCCACCTTGCTGGCGTCTGAGTCGGAGTGGAGCTCTCTGCCCCTTACTGATCCAGCCTCTGGCCCATCCATCTGGCCCATCAAGAGTCACTCTCATTTCATCAGTCCATAAAACCTTTGAAAAATCAGTCTTAAGATATTTCTTGGCCCAGTCTTGACGTTTTATCTTATTATGTTTCTTGTTCAAAGGTGGTCGTTTTTCAGCCTTCCTTACCTTGGCCATGTCCCTGAGTATAGCACACCTTTTGCTTTTTGATATTCCAGTAACATTGCAACTCTGAAATATGGCAAAACTGGTGGCAAATGGCATCTTGGCAGCTTCATGCTTGATTTTCCTCAATTCATGGGCAGCTATTTTGCGCCTTTTTTGCCCAACACGCATTTTGTGACCCTGTTAGCTATTTGCCATGAAACGCTTGATTGTTCGGTCATCACGCTTCAAAAGTTGGGCAATTTCAAGAGTGCTGCATCCCTCTGCAAGACATCTCACAATTTTGGACTTTTCAGAGCCCGTCAAATCTCTCTTCTGAGTCATTTTGCCTAAGGAAATGCATTTGCCTAATAATTAAGTACACCTTATATAGGGTGTTGATGTCATTACACCACACCCCTCCTCATTACAGAGATGCACATTACCTGATTTACTTAATTGGTAGTTGGCTCTCAAGCCTATACAGCTTGGAGTAGGACAACATGTATAAAAAGTATCATGTGATCAAAATTCTCATTTGCCTAATAATTCTGCACACAGTGTATTAACACTCCTATTTTTTATATTATTATTGCTTTGCAGCATTTTTTCCACATCTTAAACCTTTTGCATAATATTGTGCTTAATCCAGTAGGTTGATTTTACACATTAATTTTATTTTGATTTTACCGTTAAAGCAAAACATTTTTGTGATTAAAGACCTAGAAGTGACAAAAAATATATAAACAATACATCAAATAAAACATAAGTGATCGGGCTTTGTCAAGTTAATAAATGTGTCTACGCATTTAGATAACTACTTAAAAGAGTATTTATATTTCTATTTATTTTAATGAATGTGAGGGCTGGAAAGTGTTAGAAAAGCAGACTGTACAGTTTCCTCAATTCCCCAAACACAAGGTGCTTCCTGTGAAGTCAAGGGAAAATGGCTAAAATCTCTAATGCAAAAAATAATCACATTTGTGCTTTATATCTGGAGCTAATGAGGTCCTCAGACTCTGCAAGTCAGCAAGTCACTTAAGAGAGATGCAGAATTTATATGCTGATTGACAGCCTTTTGAGCAATACTAATAAATATTAGTGGGAATCATTAACTTTAGGGAATTTTCAGATATGGGATTGCTACAACATATAACAAAATGAAAACACTACCCACTCATTGTATATTTTATTACTGGTGGGCAACAAGTTTGTTATAAGACCTTTCTTTTTACAATTATAAGTTGTTTGTCTCAAAAGAAACATGTCGTCACACTTCTATATTTGACAGCACTATGGATTGGTATCAGTATAGTGTGCCAATTAAAATTGAGCAAATTTAAGGAAATTAGAATTCATGCAAAAATTGATTTTAATTTCAGTTTGATTCACAAGTACTGCATGGTCTCCAATTGCCCTGTATTACACACAGCTGCAGTCTCTAGTAGAGATGAGCAAACATCTGAATGTTCGGGTTTGGGTGCTGCCTGTTTGGGACCCACACGTGACCATGTATGGCCTCGAACTTACTGATTGGCTGTACGACTCTTCGCCCACATAAAGCCAGCCATAACCAAAAAACCTCTGGGGCTGGAGGGCGGGGTTTTTAACTGTTTTTTATTATCCAACCACAGTTTGGGTGATAATGCAGAATTTAACCACAGTGCAAGCTGATCACACACTGCCAGCGGTTCGCACTGGCCTGACCACCCAATGTACCCGAGCATAGCGATCCCAGCTCCAGCTCCATTCTCTAGGACTGCTTTGAACCCCTCTCAATTACTTTAACGCAAACACAGTTTTAGGATTGTCAAAGTGATCTTAATACATATGGCTATTGGTAAATGAAGGGTAACTGTTAGTAAGAAACGGCCTGTTTAGTAACACACTATTGTTTTTAAACACACAATATGTACAATTCAATGTTTTATCGCCTTTTCATACTATTCCTATGACTAAGCTGTGATATCCTCTCAAAAAAATGGCTGCTGCATTCCTTACTTCTGTTTTTGTTAACTCAATTTTTATTAGAATTTTTAAACAAGCAAAACATAGTATGCATCTACATGTCAAATGCATGGTCATATACAAAACTAAGCATAGTTTGAAGACACATTAATCTTGTATAGAAATAAATTCATATTGGTATCTAGGTCTCATTCACTTATTGCAGAACTTGAATAGGAATGAAAACAGTGCCTTCTGTACAGTAATGCGAAAGCATTATTAAGCTATGCTCAATGTTAGAAATCCACAACGTGTGAGAATTTGTTATATTCTACATGTATTAGTAATATAATTAGCATAATAATAAAAGGGTAATATAGGGAGAGAGAGAAGAAAAGACAGAGACTGAAAGAAGAGAGAAAAAAGGGAAGGACCCAAGAAAGAGAGGTTCTCCACATTCTAAACAATTTTTTGTATCTAGTTGTTATCTAAGACACATCTGGTAGACAAGTATGGTGTAGAGACTATTATGTTGTGCTCGCTGTTCGATTCTCTGACACCCAATTGTCAAGACTTTCGGATTCTCTGTATATAATCCAAGGAGCCCATAAGCAGCAGTGTTTTTCGACACTACTCCTGTCTGGCATACTATGGGTATGTGCACACAGGGCGTTTTTGCTGCGGTTTTGCTGCGGTTTCTGCATGCAGAAAACCATTGGTTTTATGGTAATTTATGCTAATTTGTTCCTGCGGTTTCATTCCCAGCAAAACCAATGTATTTCACAGAAACGCTGTGCACACACATTGGTTTTGCAAGTGTCAAGAACTGTCAAATCCTGCGTTTTTGGTGCGGATAGCAAAGAATTGACATTCTCTATTTTCCTGCGTTTTTGGTGCAGTCAATGGAAAAAACACAGGAAAAACGCAGCATCAAAAACGCAGTAAAAACACACAAAAAACGCAGTAAAAAGCGCAAAAAACGTAAAAAGCAGACAAGATCATAGCACTTCTCCTGTCAAGGACTCTAGGATCCTCAGGTTTTCCTGCGTTCAGGACTGCTCAAAAAACGTCCTGTGGGCACATACCCTATGACTGATCAATTCTTCCATCCTACATACATTTTTCAATTCTGCCACTAGTTCAGCTCACGATGGTCGCTCGGTCCGCTTGGGATCAGATGTCTCGCAGCTGTCAGAAAATATCTAAGGAGACTTTGTTTACATTTTGAGATAGACATTAAATGAAGAATTAGCAGAGCAAGTTCTGCAGACAAATTTGTTTGGGTTGATGTAACTTGCTGGTATAGATAACCCACGTCCTGCCAGAAGGGCTGTATTACAGAGCATTTCCACTATGTATGGAGGTATGTACCTCTCTCATTCAAACATCTCCAACAGCTGTCTGGGGTTGAGGGAAAGATATTGTGTATGTCCACGGGGCATAAGTACCTCCTTGCCAGCACCCTATAATTTCTCTCTTGGTAGAGTGATGTGAGGAAAGCTTTATACATGGATATAGTGTTTGCGTAGGTGCTGTCAATATGGCAGCGATATATATGATTTACCCGTGGAAATGTCCATTGTTTAATCTGCAGGGAAATTGAAGTCTTCTCCCAAGATAACTGGTGCAGACCCCGCAAAAACTTCCAGGTGTTTACGAGTTTGTACTCCAAACGAGCGTTGGTTTCTGTTCGGGTAGTATACATTAGCAACTACAAATACATGAGATAGCCATGTTAGTTTAAAAAATAAATAACGTCACTTAGGGTTAGACAACTGATCTAATATTGTTGGTACGCATGTACTTTGAAAGGCTTAGTGCTATTGAAACAGATAGGGAAATTGCGCGATTCACACTTTGTCTGATCGGAAGTGAGTTTCCTGTAACATCAGAACCTGAACTTTGTGCTTATGCATGGAATATAATATTTGGCGCCTTTTCTCAGGCTTGTTCAGGCCTCTGACGTTAAAGAAGTAGCATTTAAATGTAGCCATATACAAACAATGAAACAAGCAGGCGTGTAGGAGTACTGTGGGCCTCACTAACTAGAATAGAAGAGTCAAAGAAAAGAAAGAAAGAAAATAAGAAAGAGGGGAATCACTTAATTCAGCATTATTGACAATAACCATCTCGCACCAACGGGTGCTACAATTGTGCACAAATGGACAGAACAAGTCTATCCAGCACCAGGGGTACCTGTGGGAGCTTAGAGGATGAGACCGCCACTGCCTCGCTCCCCACATTGCATATACTGTATGAATGTTAAATTGTAAATCGAACGACATCTATCAATGTATAACCAAACAGGGAAAAGGTATGATAATTGTAGTGTAAATAAGAACAAAAAGCACAGCAATGCGGACTGAATTACAAGTTAGGGTGGGTTCCATAATAATTTTTACAAAAAACTTTGTCAAATGATTAGGAGGTAGTTTAGTTATTAAAGTGTACGAAAGATCTCTACCAACTTGAGGGATATTTAAAAAGGTGAAAACTTTATTAAATTTCTTTAAAATAGTGTGAAACCCATTACAAAAGGCAAACAATATATACAAATATAAATACAATTATTCTGAACCATGAAAGGATCATATCATATCAAGGACAATGCATAGAATGTTGCATTACTGTTATGTTTGATTCTTTTCTCAGACACTTTTGGCTTTTCTTACAAGATAAAAATAAAAAATACATTTATGGTATTCTTATATAGTGGTCAGTTGATGTCTCATTGACCCCTATAGGTAATAAACAATGGGGTATTTTTTATCTCGATAGTGCAGAGTCAAACAGATTTTATTATACAGTATAGTCCAACTTAACTCAACAAAGACTGGAGAGAAGTTGACGTCCTTGTGCCTTTCAGGATAGGTCCAGATATGTGAACATTAAAATAAGGAATATTACTCCGGGCTTGACGCGTTTCGCCTCTATATTTTGGAAGAGGCTCATCAGAAGAAAAAGGAGCTGGCATACACAGTCTGCCTAGGGAGTATAGGGATCAAAAGGAATACAAATCAATACTAATACAAAAGGAAAACAAAGATGGCGGAGAAAGTATATACTCCAAATTTTACATATAATCAAAAAAATGTATGTACATAGATTTTCACTTTGAGACCAAAGAAACTAACACCTAAAAATATTGACCAATACCTGTCACTGGAGTCTCGAGGGTAACGTTATAGATTATGGACCTCACGAGAAACGTTCTCAATCGAAACACTGGGATTTGGATGCTATAGAGAGCCAATGTATAGAAGAATTAAGATATCAGCAAGACAGAAATGGAACCACTTATCAATCCCTTATTTTATCAATCTATCTCACCCTGTTGTTTTTGTCCCAGGTGACTACGTACTCCAGACCAGGATATTATATCCCAAGTGATAAACTACAAGAAAGTATTCATAATTAAAAAGTCTATCATTTGGTGTTTATATATCTAAAAATATATTTATATAAATATGGGTAGTGTGGAGATGGTATAAAGAATCTTACTGGGAAAATAGAAGCATCCTGACAACATAAGGGCAGATAGTCATCATCATCAGGTTAGGAGCTGGCTTTCATAACTAAAAAAATATATAGTTTAGGCCATACAGATGATAAGATATAACCCATTGTTCATATAAGGATATCTATAATAACTCAATAGTAAGATTATCCATGTGCTGCTAGATATTTCAAAAGAATGGGCTTACTAACATTTATTTAGCAATGATTCCATCTATCAGTAAAAAATGCAGCAGATGTCAAATGCTCAGAAAACAGCACACTCACCCATTATATCCAGTGCAAACAGAGTCCTGGCTGGAGTCAAAGTGTGCTAGATTTTCTCCCTCTATATACCCTGTTTGTGTGATCATCTCTGTCAGCTGTGCGATTAACTCATTAGGGTATAAGTGTGCTGTTAAAAGACAGGAAGTGTTCTAATGCTGTATGGTTTATCTGATAGGTCAGAGGCCCTGTCCATCATCCCAGTTACTACACAGAGCTAAATACACATTATAAATCAGGAGCTAGTGGCCTATAGGAGGAAGTAAAGTTTTTATACTTATTGTATTTGGCAAATAGGGTATGGAGATAGAGAATTGAGAAAATAAAACAATAATTAAGAGTGGAAAGCATAACTGTAATATGATGGCTTCATATAGTTTAATAGGTATAGTCAAATTGGGGCGAATTTCTCTGGTCTCATTACATCTTAAAGTATTGAACATGTATTATCGGATATATAATATAAATACAGACATAATAATATATGTGACGATAAAAAAGAATAATGTGGAACATAAATAATGTATATGTATATGTGCTCCAATTAGCACAGTATGATGTCTACTTTAACAGTAGGTTACATCGTAAATGGGTGGTAGTTATTTATCTGCAAAATTCCCAAAGCAGAAGAACAGAAGATGGCAGTGAGACATACATGATTATATATAAATGTATATCCAGGTCAAATCAAAGGAAACAACTAAAATTCAACTGTTCATTCATGCCCAAGGGGGCTACACTGTTGAAATGGTAGATCCATCTTGCTTCTTTTTGAAGCAAGGTTCTATCAGAGTCACCCCTCCGTAATGATGGTTTTTGTACATCCAAGACACGAAATTTTAATACTTTCGAGTTCCCATTATGGTACTCGTGTACATGTTTCGATACGGGGGTATCTCTTTTGTGTTTTATGTCTCCGATATGCTCTCCCAGACGTCTCCTAAATTCCCTACTAGTCACTAGTACGTAGTCACCTGGGACAAAAGCAACAGGGTGAGATAGATTGATAAAATAAGGGATTGATAAGTGGTTCCATCTCTGTCTTGCTGATATCTTAATTCTTCTATACATTGGCTCTCTATAGCATCCAAATCCCAGTGTTTCGATTGAGAACGTTTCTCGTGAGGTCCATAATCTATAACGTTACCCTCGAGACTCCAGTGACAGGTATTGGTCAATATTTTTAGGTGTTAGTTTCTTTGGTCTCAAAGTGAAAATCTATGTACATACATTTTTTGATTATGTGTAAAATTTGGAGTATATACTTTCTCCGCCATCTTTGTTTTCCTTTTGTATTAGTATTGATTTGTATTCCTTTTGATCCCTATACTCCCTAGGCAGACTGTGTATGCCAGCTCCTTTTTCTTCTGATGAGCCTCTTCCAAAATATAGAGGCGAAACGCGTCAAGCCTGGAGTAATAATCCTTATTTTAATGTTCACATATCTGGACCTATCCTGAAAGGCACAAGGACGTCAACTTCTCTCCAGTCTTTGTTGAGTTAAGTTTGACTATACAGTATAATAAAATCTGTTTGACTCTGCACTATCGAGATAAAAAATACCCCATTGTTTATTACCTATAGGGGTCAATGAGACATCAACTGACCACTATATAAGAATACCATAAATGTATTTTTTATTTTTATTTTTTTTTTATCTTGTAAGAAAGCCAAAAGTGTCTGAGAAAAGAATCAAACATAACAGTAATGCAACATTCTATGCATTGTCCTTGATATGATATGATCCTTTCATGGTTCAGAATAATTGTATTTATATTTGTATATATTGTTTGCCTTTTGTAATGGGTTTCACACTATTTTAAAGAAATTTAATAAAGTTTTCACCTTTTTAAATATCCCTCAAGTTGGTAGAGATCTTTCGTACACTGGGTTCCATAATAAACATATAGGGCTGCCAACACATGGAGTTTCGTATGCAGCCACTGCAGCTAAGCTGTGGGACAGGTCGTAGATTCAAACTATTCCTGGTTTTTCAGATCTTGAAAAGAAAAGAGTGCTTCATGAAGGGGAGCTCCTGGCGCTATGGTGATGATGTGCTCCTTGCCATCTTGCAGGCGGTGGTGGTAATGTCGGCAACTAGGGCCAATCTGGAAGTGGCACTTCTGGCATATTGAATGTATGACAGAATTCTGGAAGATCACTCATTCTGTGCAAGGAGGCTGTTTTGCCGTCTTTGTGGGCTAGTAGTTGGAAAGGAAATCCCCACCTGTACTGTATATCCTTTTCTTTGAGTGCAGACAGTAGCGGTCTAAGGCCTTTTCTTTGGACTAGGGTGCACCTTGCCAAATCCGGGAGTAGTAATATATTAGCATCATTAAAAGTTATTTGGCCGGAGCGCATGGCTGCCTGCATTATTTCTTCTTTTATTGCAAAGAAATGTATCCCGCATATGACGTCCCGGGGCTTGGCGTTGGAGGATGGCCTGGAAGCCAGGACTCTGTGGATCCTGTCTAAGTCTATCTTAGGTCCTTGTGGGTCCCCAAGTATTTGCTTGAAGAGTGACTGAACTGCAGGCACAAGATCAAGAGGAGATATGCTTTCTGGGAGCCCTCTTATGCGCACATTGTTACGGTGATTACGGTTTTCTGCATCTTCTTGATTGTATAATAAGTCCTCCAAAATGGATGAGTGTGTTTCCAACATGGACCTGTGGACTTGGAGTTCACCCAAAACCCCTTCTTGGGACTTTTCTATTTCTTCTACCCTGGAAGTGAACTCAGACTTGAGGGTATTTATTTCTCTCCTATAGTAGTTCTCAAGGCGGCAAGCAAATATTTCCATGTCCCTTTTGGTGGGTAAGTTCTTTAAATATGATTGAAGCTCCGCTCCGTGATGTCTTCAGCAGGGAGAGACTGATCTGAGTCTTCATCCTGTTCAGAGCAGAGCCCCTCATACCTGTTACCACATTCTCCTCTTTCCCGCGCCGCTGCGCCTTCTGTGTGTGCAGCCGCCGCCTTCTTAGCTGTTGCCAGCTCTGGGGGCTGAGCTGTTCCGGAGCATAGGAACCAATCCATACCACTCTCAGAGCTGGAGTCTTCACCTCCCAGTCCTCCAGTCTGTCTCCTGGACTTCCCCACCCGAATATTGCGGTGTTCGTGAATTATAATAGCAATGTAGGGGCTCGGCGGAGCGGAGCTCAAATGGAAAGCGTCTCACCCCTTCATGAACAGGCCACGCCGACCTCCTTGCTTCTGTTCTTATACATAGAGCTGTGATTTTCCCCCTAATTGATCAATAACTGCAATGTATTATGGGGAAGCCAACGCAGCAGCACTCAAGGTCGTGCCAGCTTTCTCTTGCTGATGCAACCTTCTAGAATATGTATAGTGGTGGGCGGCAGACAATTTTGGTGATTTAAAATAGAGTGAATAAAAAAATTGTTCAAGTTTCAGTTTCAGCAGATTCCTTAAAGTTGTAAAGAAATTTGATTTGCATTGAACCAGTTTGCTTCTATCTAGCGTAAATTAAGTAAAATAGGGTTGATATCTGCGATGAAGTTGGTGTTCATCAATATGCTAGTACTATTACACATTTACATTATAGATTATCAAAAACCTAGGGAAACAGTTTAGTCTTTCATGGGCGTACACAGCTGCCAGGAACATTGCTTTGTATCTGAATGCTTACTAAATCAGCAGTCAGTAGAATATAAACGTCTCTTTATTGTCTAGCATGTGTTGCCCTTCACTTTATACTTGTCCTTTTTCAAGCAAGGTTGCCTGGAACAAGATTATTAATTTGTCAATAGAAATGAAAGCTAGAATATTTGCAATTGCTAACGATAAAAAAAACATAGTTTACATCAGTAAGCACGATAGACAGAAATATAAAGCTAATCATAATTCACAACTACATGAGTGTAGAATGAACAGTGCAGATTTATTTCGGTATAGTAATTTTTCAAAATGTTTGGCTTTGCCACACAAGAAGATCTATTGACCCCGTCTTTTTTTTTTCACTCTGCCTCACTTAGAAATAAAGGCTTGACATTACCACAAAGAAGCTTAAAAGGAGGGATGAGAAACAAAACAATTCTAAGAATTCAACCTTGGAAATAAAATTCGTGAGACAAAACAAAATGAAGCAGTAGTTTATCCTTGTATTACTAATGTAAATGCTCAAGATGTTCAGTCAATTATCAGCATGGTGCTGTCATTGTGGCCATTTATGTGCACTATTACAATAGATTAAATAGAATTCAGTTCAAGGCTCCAACCCATTTCTACATATTTGTTTTTGCAGGCTACCACAATTACTGTTTTTTTTCTAATTAGCATTCATGCTATATAAGGAGAATATGAGATACCACACACAAACATCCAAAAATAATAATTTCACATTCTTTACACTTATCAAGTATTCACTGCCTATAGCAATAAACTGTCAAGCTGGACTGATGGGGTATCCAGCTATCGCACGTGACAGTGGCGCATGGACCAGCGATATGCAGCGCACTACACAAAACAACGGATGGGGAGACACTTGGTGGGGACAAATACAGAGAAGGACCCTGCTCATATGGAATGGGGAAGAGGTGACCTCCTGCATTCACCTGCATCTGTGCCCTAATCTCCCTACTGTCCCTACACGGGTTCTTTCAACGCATTGCCAAGCAGGATACCTAGTACCTCACTGGCCCTAATGTTAGTCCCCAATAGGGAGATTTACAAAGAAATTGTAGCGGTCTTAGTGAAGCGCTGGGGACAAAGAGGAATGATAACAAAGCTTCTTATTAATTACCCTTTTCGACAGGGATATCTGTCTTCATCAGGTGGTGTCAGATATTCCTGTTGAAGCGCGTTATGGAGCTGTGAAGGGCAATAAAGGTTTGCTAATTAAGAAGAAACTTTGTTATCATTCCCCTTTGTCCCCAGTGCTTCCATAAGACTGTGGAGCCCCTCGGGACGGGGCACTCGGTGCCGGACCGGGGTGCTGCTGGGGGATGTCACGGCGGTCCTGGTCCGGACCGTGTCCCGGGCCCGCACAATAAAATAAGGGGTTATTTACAGGGGATTTGTCACTCGTGACGCCACCCACTATATGCGGCCAGTAATGGGGCCGCCGCTGCTGCAGAACCTCCGGGGATGATGGGTTAGCAGCTTGGATGGAATAGTTCCTGTGGGCAGAACTGGGTTCCCCGGGGCAGTGGTAGAGGTAGTTAAAGTCTGTGAGGATGTTATTGATGTTGCAGGAGAGTAGTGGTAGCAGTAGAGATGATAAGAGTAGAGGCAATGGCAGTCTATGAGGGCAAGTGGGGCTTCAGCATAAGAATGACACACACTCACAGTTTCTGTTGTTCTTCAAGTCTTTACTGGCAGATGGTATTACACAGTATTGTCCACGGAGTCTGTACCAGGTTGCTCTCACCCTGACCGGGTCCTTGGCTTCCTACTTAAACGCTGTGTGTGGCCCTGCTGCTGCTTGTAGCTATGCTGCTGGCCCTGTCTCTGCTCATAGGTACCAATATGCTGGGCAACTTGAGTCCTCTGTGTCCCTGACTCCTTCGTGTTGCTTTGCTATAGTGTGGTGAAGATGGTGGACCTTCACTATGCCGGTGTTTACTGTCCTGTCTGTCTCAGGCACAGCCTCGGATCCGGTATCCGTCTTAAGCGTCTCCCCGGGATCAAGCTTTTGGGGTAACTCTTTATCCCGGGTATGTTCCTCTGTTAATCTGTCTCCTTTCCTCAGACCTCTCAGGACCTCCACTTCTACTTGGCTCTGCTCCTGCTCCAGACTAGACTAAACTGCAGACTGACTAACTGTCACTCTTGTTTTGTGGTAAACAACTTTAGCTCCTCCCACTAGTGCAGGTGCCAGCTAAGCTCCTCCCACTTTCTAGTGTAGTGTTGTGTGGGGATTGAACCTGTGTTGTTTCTGTGGCATATTAACCCTTGGGGTGCCACATTCCCCCTTAGTTAAAGACAGTACTCCGGGACTGTGGAACAATAAAGAATAAACAATTAATACAATTAATATTTACAAAGACTTAAAAGTAAAATCACAAAAATCACTAAAGTTTAAAAACAGTCAAAAAATTCAAAAAGCAGTCTTTCCGGGGGTTTAGTCTTTTGCCTCCGGGCTGATGAATATTTATACAAGAAAGTTTATACCACAACCAGTCCGTGGTAGTATGGTCCATAAAAATAAAATAAAAGGAAAAAGTTTGAAGAATATGCAAGAAGTTCATACAGGATAGTCTCTGTAGGTATTGGGCTTTTTTAACGTTGCATTAACTATGTACATTTGTTTACCGGGTTCAATTTAATATTAACACAAACATATTTACATCTTACAGTTAATTTGACCTTTTAATCCCTGTACCTAGCTGGTAACTGCCCTCTGGTACTACGCTCGGATCTGCGTAAAACGGGGGTACTACTTGCATGTAGCCTATTGGTGCTGGTAGGCATGTACCTATATGTAGTGTTTGGTACTATGTTAGATGAAGATCTGACTGTAGGACTGGCAAGCTCACTGGGACCAGGAATTTGTTCTTCCTCTAATGGTTCTACTTCCAGTTCTTCAGGTCTTGGGACTTCTTCAAGTAACACAGGTTCTGGTGTTGGTTCCACCATTGAAGGGAATGCAATCATTGGTACGACAACTGCTCCATGGTAATTTGGCCATGTTTTAGGAAAATCTCCTAGTACCGTGTGGAAAACTTCTTCTTTTTCTTTAATAGGTTGGACCTGTACGGGTTCTCTTACTTCAGGTGTCTTCAGTGTTTCAGGACACAATTTTAGCTGATCACGGGATACGACTTGTGACGTTTTTCCTTCATCTTTGCTTATCAAACAGGTTTTAACATTGTCTATGTTAGATGGTAAGACTGTGTATGGGACGGTTTCCCACTGATTATCCAGTTTGTCAGTGCGTCTCTTTCTCTTGAGAACTTGATCACCTTCTTGTAATGGCGTTGCGTGAGCATGTTTGTTAAAAGTTTTCTCTTGTCTTGCTCTTGCCTGTTGTAGGTTTCTCTCTACACATTCTTGCACTTGTTGATACTGTTTCTGACGTTTAGTATCCCAATCTGTTTCTTCTTCTATTTCTGTATCTGGTTTTTCAATTCCCATTGCTAGATCAATTGGTAGCTTACCGGGTCTTGCACGCATAAGGTAAGCTGGAGTGCAGTTTGTAGAACTCACAGGGACATGGTTGTATAAGTCTACCAAATCAGGTAATTTATCTGGCCACTGGATTCTTTCTGATTCTGGTAAGGTCTTTAACAGTTCAATTACAATATGATTCATTTTCTCGCATAAACCATTTGCTTGAGGATGATACGTTGTTGTGCGAATCTTCTTACAACCGTACATATCGCAGAATTCCTTGAATAGTTCTGATTCAAAAGCTGGACCTTGGTCTGCAAGGACTTGTTCTGGGTAACCATGTGGTCTACAGAAATGCGTCTGGAATGCTTTTGCTGCCGTCTTTGCTGTCAAGTCTTTGACTGGTACCACCACTAAGAAGCGTGAGTAATGGTCCACGATGGTTAAGGCATAGACATAGCCTGACCGGCTTGGTGACAACTTGACGTGATCTAATGCGACTAGCTCGAGTGGTTGCTTGGTTACTATTGGTTGAAGCGGAGCTTTCTGTGGATCTTTCCTTCTGAGGTTGCATGTGGCACATCTTCTGCACCATAGTTCAATGGATTTTCTCATGCCAACCCAATAGAATCTGTCTCTTAGGATTGCTTCTAACTTCTTCCATCCGAAATGACCTGCACTGTCATGGTACGCTCTTAAGACCATTTGGATGTCTTGCTTGGGCACGATTATCTGCCAGACCAGTTCATGCGTCTTGGGATTGGTAAATCGTCTACAGAGCTTCCCTTGGTTCAGAAACAACTTGCCTCTCTCTTTCCAGAGCTGTATGGTCTCAGCTGGGGCATTCTGATCCGGGTATGCACCTTGTCTCGTAAGCAGTTCTTTCACTAGCTTCACAGCTGGATCAGTACCTTGGGTTTTGGCCCATTCATAGTGTCTTAACGGGTTAAAGTTTACTTCTTGTTCTCTTTGGTAGATGCCGGGTTGATAATCTTCTACCTTTGAACGATGAAAGGCCGGTAGTTCAATCTCTTCCAACTCTTCCGGTTCCTCTTCCATGTCTTTCATGTGTGGCATCCGGGATAAGGCATCTGCGTTCCCGTTCTTGCGGCCTGCTCTGTATTTGATGACAAAGTTGTAATTAGATAGCCGGGCTATCCATCGCTGCTCCAGAGCTCCTAATTTTGCTGTGTCCAGGTGAGTCAACGGGTTGTTATCCGTGTAGATGGTGAATTCTGCACCTGCCAAGTAATGTTTAAAACGTTCAGTCACAGCCCAAACTACTGCCAGTAGTTCTAACTTGAAGGAGCTGTAGTTCTCGGGATTTCGTTCTGTAGGCCGGAGCTTCCTACTTGCAAAGGCAATAACTTTCTCTTTGCCTCCTTGCATCTGTGACAATACTGCTCCCAGTCCCACGTTGCTGGCATCCGTGTAAAGAATGAATGGTTGATGGTAATCAGGGTATGCCAGGATCTCTTCTCCCGTCAGTGCCCTTTTTAGCTTATTGAAAGAATCTTCTCTCTCCTCATCCCACCGTGTCAGGAGATTATAGTTTGAAGTCTTCTTTGATCGTCGTACCAGAATGTCTTGCAGAGGAGCTGCTAGCTTCGTGAATCCTCGGATGAATCGTCTGTAATAGCCTACCAGGCCCAGGAATTGCCTCACTTCTTTCACGTTCGTAGGTCTTGGCCAATCCCTTATCACTATGACTTTATTAGGATCCGGTGCTACTCCCGCTGAACTCACGACATGTCCCAGGTACTGTACCTTTGGTTTGAGAAGGTGACACTTGGATGGCTTGATCTTCATGCCATACTTGGACAAAGCTTCGAACACTTCCGCTAGGTCTTGTAGATGTTGCTCATACGTCTTCGAGTAGACTATGACGTCATCTAGGTACAGGAGGACAGTTTCAAAGTTCTTGTGCCCGAGGCAGCCCTCCATCAGACGTTGGAAGGTCCCGGGTGCGTTGCAGAGTCCGAACGGCATACAATTAAACTCACAGAGGCCCATCGGCGTAGTAAACGCTGTCTTCTCCTTGTCGGCCTCGGCCACAGGAACCTGCCAGTACCCACTAGTCAGATCAAGGGTGGAAAAGTAGTTAGCAGATTTTAATGCAGCTAATGACTCCTCAATCCTAGGTAATGGGTATGCGTCCTTATGTGTGATGTGATTATTCTGCCGGTAATCTACGCACATTCTCATGGTTCCGTTCTTCTTTTTAACTAACACTAGAGGTGCTGCCCAGGGGCTACAACTGTCTCTTATTACCCCTGCAGATTTCATCTCTCTGAGCATGTCTTTGGTGGTTTGGTAGTGAGCTGGTGGTAAGGGTCTATACCTCTCTTTTATAGGTTGATGGTTACCTGTGGGTATAGTGTGCTCTACCCCTTTGATTTGCCCAAAGTCTAACGGGTGTTTACTGAATATTTGTTCATATTCCTTCACTACCTGGTATACTCCATGCTTGTGACGGTGAGGTGTAGAACTGGTACCTACATGCAACTTTTGGCACCAATCCTCCAGCTTCTCCTCTGAGCCATTGTCATCCGCCTGACATGACGGGTTCAAGGGCTCGGCGGCTGTGATGTTATTGTTGTCAACCGTGTATAACTTAGCCATGGTAGCATACTTAGGTAATGTGACCTCATCTTCTCCGCAGTTTCATAGGCGTAATGGTACTCTTCCCCTGTGTACGTCAACTACTCCTCTAGCAGTGAGTATGGTGGGTCTGCTATCTGAGTACACGGGTTCTACCAGGGCCTGATAGTCTTGCCCTTTGATGCCTATTGCGGCTCTACACCAGACCAACATTTCAGTTTTGGGAGGAATTACAATGGGTATTGGATCACTTACTCGTACACTGCCGATCTCACCTCCGGAGATGTCTACCTGTTGCTTCAACATCAGGGCTTTGATCTCTTTGTGCAAAAGCCTCTGTTGTCCTGTTCCGGCAGTCTCGGCGATTTGCTGCAAAACACTTAACACTTCGGAAAAACATTTCTCTATTACATTCATTCCTATCAGCATCACGGGTTCACGGTCTCGCCGGTTAACATCTACGATTATAATACCCTGGTTCTGCAATTCTACCTTCCCAACCTGAATATTCATCTCTCTAAATCCAACCTTTGGTATTACCAGTCCATTACTAGCCCATACTTCAAAGTTAAAGCCATCTGGCGCATTAGTAATGTCTGAATCAGCCCAGTACCTTTTATATAGAACATGTGGGATAGATGTTATCTGGGACCCGGTATCCAGCAAGGCACTAAAGGGGATGCCATCCAACACAATAGGGATCACCGGTTTTCCTCCCACGAATTTATCATACCAGGCTGAGGGGCCTCGAGTGTTCATTCCTGGGGAGCGGCCCGCCTGCCCAGGGAATTGTCGTTTAAAGGACACTCACGAGCAAGATGGCCTGGTTTCTGGCAACGACGGCAAATGGGCTGTCCATCCGGTTGGTAGCGATCGCTGGGTCGTCCTCTTGCTGCTGGGTATCTTCTGGGCCTCGTCCACTGGAGATCCTGTCTGCTGGTCGCCGACTCAATCTTGGGTGCAGGTCTTAACTCTCGCAGTTCCTTGATGACCTTGGCCATGGAGATCACGGTGTCTGTCAGGGCATCTAGCTTTTGATTGATTGCGGCATTAGAAATTAGTTCTCCAGTTTCAGCAGCAGTTGCTGACATGGCAGATGTCGCTGGCACTGCCGGCTGCTGAGGTGCTGCTGCAATGTCCAGAACAGTGGGTAGCTCCCGTGGCTCTTCCAGCTGCTGCAAACGGATAGCTCTATCTTTCAGCTCAGTAAATGTCATGTCAGGGTTCTGCAGCAGTATCATGCTTAACTGTCCTTGATGGGAAGGGGAATGGAGGCCCTCTATAAATTGATCAAATAGCATTTTATCAGCTCCCGGGGCTAAAGCAGGTTCTGCCAGTTTAAGGGCTCTGAGTGCTTCCTGCAGGTTCAAGGCAAAGTCTCTAGCACTCTGTTTAGGTTTCTGGTGGCATGCAAAGAACCTCATCTTAGCCCGGGTATCAACAGCAGATTCAAACGTTGCTTTTAGTCTAGCTGCTAGATGCTCTACAGTGTCCTTATCTGTGTCCAGCCAGGACGCAGCCTCACGCCGTGCATTGCCTGTTAACTGTCCTATTATCATTCCTACACGCTGGGCTTCAGTGAGGGGGTACATCACATAATACTCTTTCATCTTTTGCATAAAGTCAGTTAAAGTATTAGGCTCACCGGAGTATTGGGGCAGCCACATTGCCCCTGGAGTATACAGCATCAGGAACGGCATTATTGGTGCTGTTCCTTGCGCCGCTGCACCGCCGGGTACTATCGCTGGGTCCGGCGCTGCAGCTCCACCGGCTGCTCCGTCTCTGCCTTGTGCATTGGGCTGCGACATCTTGGGCCCCCTTAGTTAAGGTCCGCCCTCCGTCTTCCGCTTCCGTCCGGATGTCTAACAAAGGTTCCGCTGCGAACCAGGGATTCTCTTCCCTTCCGGATGACGTCAGAGCGGTGAGCGGTTTTTCTTCCCGCGCGTTGCGCGCTCTGCAATGGCGGATTTTTAAATTTTCAATCTCTGTGGCGCAGTTACAATTCAGCTTGCGCACGTCCAGCAATGGCGGCAGATCCAAAACAGTCACTAATCACGGCACACAATGCCCGGTACCGGGCACGGTAGATCCTGTTCGTGACGCCAGGTTGTGGAGCCCCTCGGGACGGGGCACTCGGTGCCGGACCAGGGTGCTGCTGGGGGATGTCACGGCGGTCCTGGTCCGGACCGTGTCCCGGGCCCGCACAATAAAATAAGGGGTTATTTACAGGGGATTTGTCACTCGTGACGCCACCCACTATATGCGGCCAGTAATGGGGCCGCCGCTGCTGCAGAACCTCCGGGGATGATGGGTTAGCAGCTTGGATGGAATAGTTCCTGTGGGCAGAACTGGGTTCCCCGGGGCAGTGGTAGAGGTAGTTAAAGTCTGTGAGGATGTTATTGATGTTGCAGGAGAGTAGGGGTAGCAGTAGAGATGATAAGAGTAGAGGCAATGGCAGTCTATGAGGGCAAGTGGGGCTTCAGCATAAGGATGACACACACACTCACAGTTTCTGTTGTTCTTCAAGTCTTTACTGGCAGATGGTATTACACAGTATTGTCCACGGAGTCTGTACCAGGTTGCTCTCACCCTGCCTGGGTCCTTGGCTTCCTACTTAAACGCTGTGTGTGGCCCTGCTGCTGCTTGTAGCTATGCTGCTGGCCCTGTCTCTGCTCATAGGTACCAATATGCTGGGCAACTTGAGTCCTCTGTGTCCCTGACTCCTTCGTGTTGCTTTGCTATAGTGTGGTGAAGATGGTGGACCTTCACTATGCCGGTGTTTACTGTCCTGTCTGTCTCAGGCACAGCCTCGGATCCGGTATCCGTCTTAAGCGTCTCCCCGGGATCAAGCTTTTGGGGTAACTCTTTATCCCGGGTATGTTCCTCTGTTAATCTGTCTCCTTTCCTCAGACCTCTCAGGACCTCCACTTCTACTTGGCTCTGCTCCTGCTCCAGACTAGACTAAACTGCAGACTGACTAACTGTCACTCTTGTTTTGTGGCAACCAGAAGCAGTGCTGAAGGACCTGCGGTGATGTCAATACGGCCTCCCGGTCACGTGACCATACCCGGAAGTAACACGGCAGCAGCTGCTCCACCGGTGTTTAGACAACCCCGGGTCCTGACACTGCAGTCCCGCAAAAAGGCAAACAGCCGTGGTTGTGCAGGGGTGCACAACCTCTTAAGGTGAGTCATCGGCCCTCTTGTATAATCACCCTTTGGTTCTTCTCATGCGCCCCTATTTTCTTTCTTTCTCAATAGGGAGATGGCTGGCAGGAGTACTAAACCACTGCACTAAAATCAACAAGAGGGGAAAAAAACACAGACAGGGGAACAACACTTTTACGCTTGCTGCCACTTTCCTATGCAGCAGATAGCTTGGCAATGGTCAGGTTCTCCAAAGAACTTCCTTCACCTCAGGAAGCTAGGCCAGGAATAAAGTTCAATCACCAGCAAAAGATGGTGGAACCATGTGACCATATAAAGGGGATGGGAGTGATCACAAAGTAGCCACTCCTGGACAAAGAACTAGCTAGTTTGCTAGCAACAGAAACTGAAATAAACTCCTAAACTGCCAAACAAAAGAAACTCATTTAATATGAAGTCTCAATGGAGGAATGAGACACAGGTCCCAAAACTGTTACAAGTCTCTAAAGTAAGAAAGACCATCATGACATATATATATAGATATCCATGCACTTGTCTCAGGTATATTTGTACTTCTATAGTAAATCTAGACATTAAGGAGGACCCGTCACCAAATCAGGCATGGTGATCTAATTACAGCACTGGATACAGCATGTCTTCAGCATACAGGCAAGGGGTCACCCAGCACTTGAGCAGCCCTGTACCCCGAGATAATACACTTAGAAAACTTACATGCTCCAGCCAAATAGGAGGTGACTAGGGCTCCAGCCAAGGGCAGATTCACACCCCCTGCATGTTCAATCTGCCCACCGCTGCCAATCATTCTCTCCCTCTTCTCCAGCATTAAACAGAGTTTTTTTTTCTCTCCCAGAAAGTCTGTTTAGCCCCACCCCCTGAGAAGCGGAGCCAAACGGCAAGTTCTGAAAAAAAAAACTCTGTTTAAATGCTGCTGAAGAGGGAGAGAATGATTGGCAGCGGTGGGCAGATTACACATGCAGTGGGTGTGAATCTGCCCTTGGCTGCAGCCCCTAGCCACCTCCTTAATGGCTGCAGCATGTAAGTTTTCTAAGTGTATTATCTCAGGGTACAGGGCTGCTCAAGTGCTGGGTGACCCCTTGCCTGCATGCTGCAGACATGCTGCATCCAGTGCTGTAATTAGATCACCATGCCTGGTTTGGTGACGGGTCCTCTTTAAATAATGAATATATATAATTTCAAAGTGAAAATAATCTACTTACATAATAGCCTTGTGGCCGTCTGGTTGTAACGCTATCCCACAATCCACCGTGTCGACCGGAAGTGCGACAGACATCATATTGGAAGACCCAAGTTATGGGTCTGTTAATATGGCGATCGCTGAACTCCAGGCCTACAATTCCCCTGCACCATCAGCCTCTCCCTGCACCATCAGCCTCCCCTGCAAAGTGTTACGCTAGCCACTCTCAGAATGACAGCGGGATCATGTGACCCTGCGCATCACCTGACCCCATGACATCACACAGGTCTTTGCCATCCTGAGAGCAGCCAGTGGTAACACTGTGCGACGGGGGAACTGATGCTGCAGGGGGGGGCTGAGGGTGCGGGGAGAGGCTGATGGTGCAGGAGGGCCTCTCAATGCGATAGCATCGGGTCTTCATCTAGTAATTTCTTATTAGTGTTTATTGGTCATTAAATGACAGACATCTATCACATCAAGTGAAAAAGTTTACTCTGGTTTGATAGAGGGTTGACATTAATGGTGCTGTCACACCAGGCGACGTCGCTAGCGACATCGCCGAAAAAGTGACGTACCAGCGATGTCGCTAGCGACGTTGCGCTGTGTAAACGAGCGGCGCGACCGCGTTTTATCGCTGGTCGCAGGTTGACAGGTTTACGGAAGAACCGTAAACCTGACAACCTGCAACCTGCGATAAGGCTGGATCGCGCCATGTGACATCGCCAGAGCGATGTCAGCGGCGATCCAGCCTATACCGCAGCGTTGCTGCGGATCGCTCGCTGGGCTGAGACCAGCCCAGCGAGCGATGTCACCGCCCGCATCGCTGCGGCATCGCCGGTCGCAGCCGTGCTGTGTGACAGCTGGCCAGCGATGTCGGGAGCGAGCTGGCACCCGCGCATCGCTTCTGACATCGCTGGCCGGATCGTGCTGTGTGACAGCACCATAACAGAATGGCAAAAAAAGAGTTGGAGTTTTGTTTTCACTCATGTTTGTTTTAAGATACTCTATAGATAATGAGGACAATGACCTCAGATGTGATTAGAGAGAACCTTTTACTTGGCTTTTTTAAGTTAAACTACGTACCTTATCCGATTGGTGGTGTTTCACTGATTGTGCAACAGCTTTTCTTTTTCTTTTGTGCCCTTCTTTATTCCAAAGTTAAACCCTTTGGTATTAAAGATGCAACATTTCCTTTCAACCAAATAGGCACATTTTTATCTTCTCCTTTTATGCTGGCCAATGAGAAAATGGTCACAAAAGCAGAAAAGAAATGCCCTCAGAAAAAGTCAAGCTGCAGTCTAGCTCATCTTGTCCTCACTCCATAACACTGGGGAACACAATTTTTTAGGAGTCAGGTCAGACAACTGTTTTTAATTAATTTTTGGATGCTGAATCCAGAAATGATCTCAGTTTTTCTCTGTCACGTCAAGTTTTTGAACTATAGGATTTTTGTCTTCTCAAAAATATGTAAACTACCGTATATACTCGTGTATAAGCCGACCCGTGTATAAGCCGACCCCCCTACTTTTGCCCCCAAAACCTGGGAAAACCTATTGACTCGTGTATAAGCCGAGGGTGGACCCCAGCACAGGTATACAGGCCTCCCCATTGGTAGTATACAGCAGCCTCCGCAGTGGTAGTATACAGCAGCCTCCGCAGTGGTAGTATACAGCAGCCTCCGCAGTGGTAGTATACAGCAGTCTCCCCAGTGGTAGTATACAGCAGTCTCCCCAGTGGTAGTATACAGCAGTCTCCCCAGTGGTAGTATACAGCAGTCTCCCCCTGTGGTAGTATACAGCAGTCTCCCCCTGTGGTAGTATACAGCAGTCCCCCCCTGTGGTATATACAGGCCCCCTGTGGTAGTATACAGCAGCCCTCCCCCTGTGGTATATACTGGCCCCCTGTGGTAGTATACAGCAGCCCTCCCCCTGTGGTATATACAGGCCCCCTGTGGTAGTATACAGCAACCATCCCCCTGTGGTATATACAGGCCCCCTGTGGTAGTATACAGCAACCCTCCCCCCTGTGGTATATACAGGCCCCCTTTGGTAGTATACAGCAGCCCTCCCCCTGTGGTATATACAGGCCACCTGTGGTAGTATACAGCAGTCTCCCCCTGTGGTAGTATACAGCAGTCCCCCCCTGTGGTATATACAGGCCCCCTGTGGTAGTATACAGCAGCCCTCCCCCTGTGGTATATACAGGCCCCCTGTGGTAGTATACAGCAGCCCTCCCCCCTGTGGTATATACAGCCCCTGGGTAGTATACAGCAACCATCCCCCCTGTGGTATATACAGGCCCCCTGTGGTAGTATACAGCAACCCTCCCCCCTGTGGTATATACAGGCCCCCTTTGGTAGTATACAGCAGCCCTCCCCCTGTGGTATATACAGGCCCCCTGTGGTAGTATACAGCAGCCTCCCTGGGGTATACACAGGCCCCTGTGGTAGTATACAGCAGCCCTCCCCCTGGGGTATATACAGGCCCCCTGTGGTAGTATACAGCAGCCCTCCCCCCTGTGGTATATACAGGCCCCCTGTGGTAGTATACAGCAGCCTTCCCCCCTTATATATACAGGCCCCCTGTGGTAGTATACAGCAGCCCTCCCCCTGTGGTATATACAGGCCCCCTGTGGTAGTATACAGCAACCTCCCCCCTGTGGTATATACAGGCCCCCTGTGGTAGTATACAGCAGCCCTCCCCCTGTGGTATATACAGGCCCCCTGTGGTAGTATACAGCAGCCCTCCCCCTGTGGTATATACAGGCCCCCTGTGGTAGTATACAGTAGCCCTCCCCCTGGGGTATATACAGGCCCCCTGTGGTAGTATACAGCAACCCTCCCCCCTGTGGTATATACAGGCCCCCTGTGGTAGTATACAGCAGTCCTCCCCCCTGTGGTATATACAGGCCCCCTGTGGTAGTATACAGCAGCCCTCCCCCTGTGGTATATACAGGCCCCCTGTGGTAGTATACAGCAGCCCTCCCCCTGGGGTATATACAGGCCCCCTGTGGTAGTATACAGCAGCCCTCCCCCCTGTTGTATATACAGGCCCCCTGTGGTAGTATACAGCAGCCATCCCCCTGGGTATATACAGGTTCCCTGTGGTAGTATACAGCAGCCCTCCCCCTGGGGTATATACAGGCCCCTGTGGTAGTATACAGCAGCCCGCCCCCTATTCTATATACAGGCCCCCTGTGGTAGTATACAGCAGCCCGCCCCCTGTTCTATATACAGGCCCCCCTGTGGTATAATACAGCAGCCCTCCCCCCTCGTGCTATATACAGGCCCCCTGTGGTAGTATACAGCAGCCCTCCCCCTGTGGTATATACAGGCCCCCTGTGGTATAATACAGCAGCCCCCCCCTCGTGCTATATACAGGCCCCCTGTGGTAGTATACAGCAGCCCTCCCCCTGGGGTATATACAGGCCCCTGTGGTATAATACAGCAGCCCCCCCCTCGTGCTAAATACAGGCCCCCGTTGCTGCCGCCGCACACCTGTAAAAGAAGATCTTTCATACTTACCCTCCTGTGACCGCGCGCGCATCCCCCGCTCTCCTTCCTGCTTTTACCCGGCATCCATCCACGTGACCGCGCGCCGGTAATGACGTCATTACCGGCACGCGGTCACGTGGATGGATGCCGGGTAAAAAGCAGGAAGGAGAGCGGGGGATGCGCGCGCGGTCACAGGAGGGTAAGTATGAAAGATCTTCTTTTACAGGTGTGCGGTGGCAGCAACGGGGGGCCTGTATATAGCACGAGGGGGGGGCTACTGTATTATACCACAGGGGGGCCTGTATATAGAACAGGGGGGCGGGCTGCTGTATAGTGACTCGTGTATAAGCCGAGGGGAGCACTTTTCAGCACAATTTTTGTGCTGAAAAACTCGGCTTATACACGAGTATATATGGTACTGTACCTAAAAAGTGTATTTTTTCAAGATATTGATAATTATGACGTATTGGGAGCTGCATGCACCTCTCACCACACTGTCTCAGTTGTGACTCCTCTTACAAGTTGCCACGTAGCTCTATATGAGTTGAATTGTAATCAGATAACAAGTCTTATTACAGATATCAGTGCAATTGTGCTTCTCTGGCAGGTAAGTTGTGGAGGAAAAACTTGACGGTTTAGAAAAAAACTGACTACATTTTTGGAATCAGCATGCCAATTTTAGTATAAATCAGCTCAAAAACCTAACTCAACAGAAATTTTTTTAAATTGTTCCCCAGTGTAATCAACGCATTCCTTCCTGCTATTGGAGAGATGTAGCAGTGGAGAGCGGCAATCCTGGGGCAACGGAGAAGAGAAAAGCAACATTGTGCTTTGTAATGGCCACTTTACACGTCCCGATATCGGCGTCCAACTCCGACAAAAAGTCACGTGGTTTGTGCATTGGCCCCAATATCGTTCGTGCGTTGTATGGTATTAATGTCCAATACGATGCACGAACGATGCCAAAACGATATCGGGGATCAAATGAGCCTGCTCTCCAACTGCCCGAAATTGGATGGTTGATGTGGCCGGATCGTGCTGTGTAAAAGCCCACAACGATTTGGAGTACAACTTCCCTTATTCTCTCCCATGTTAAATGGTCGTTCCTGGGTCGGCCGTACAAGGGGGCGCACATATCGCTGTTGCGTTGGCTGCCGATATCGCGCTGAGTAACATCTCCTATGCGATCTTGGAATTCTGCCCAGAAAAAGCGCGCTCCCGTGGCGTTGGATCCAATATCGGACCGATGTTGGGACGTGTAAAGTGGCCATTATACATTCGGGTCCAATGATCTTCTCCATTACAACTGCTCTTCTATTCTATGTTATGTGTTCATCAATTTGATGAAAATGTAGAGAGATTACCGTAGCAATTTTCTAATTTTAAAAGCTTGTATCCTTAAACTAGATAACCATACCGCACAAAAAAAGTTAATAATTAACTTTTGCCATATATCTACTTTATATCAGCATAATTTTTCAAATGTCCTTTATTGCTGCAGAATAAGGCTGGAGATTGAGAATGCCAAATATCTACAGCCCATGGCATGTGGATTTCAAATAAAGAGTTAATTATTCCTCCCTATAGAGGATAAACAGCCAGAGAGATGTTGAAACACAACGAATGTGGTAAATGGTGCATTGGGTGTGTCCAGGGCATTGGTTTATTTACACCAATCCTGAGGTGCCATCACCTTACATGCTATGGGTATATCTGACCGACAAATAAATGATTAAAAGTAGTATCAGCAATGATTTATTGTCTATTGTGCTATTTTCCCTCAATGAGGAAAATCTGATGTGTAGTTAAAAGCTGATATTTGGACAAACGGCAGGGCTCAAAAGGGAAGAAATTATGTAAGGTTTTGCAGTGTACAGTAAATTTGGCTGGAACAGATTGAGGATGTCATGTCATATTTGCAGACCCTCTGAGGTACCAAAAAAAGTGAAAGCCTATTCTGTAAACTAGCTCATTCCACAAATTCATCTACATTTTGACCATTTTGAACTTATAGGTGCTGTGCTTTTTTTCAGTGAAATTATGTTTTAGACCAAATTTCTAATTTTAAGGAAAATACAGGAAACATTTAACCAAATAAAATGATTTGCAATTCCTCCCAAACTTGGTGATACCCGATATATGGTCAAAAGTTAATGCTTGGGCACTTGGCAATGCTCCAAAGTAGAGGTTGGGAACTCCAGGTCTCAAGGGCCACCACCAATAGTGCAGGTTTTCAGGATTTCCTTAGTATTGCACAGGTTATAATTGAATCACCTGCACTGGTGATGATTCCAATCCTTTTGCAATGCTAAGGAAATCCTGAAAACTTGCACCATTGGCGGCCATCAAGGCCTAGAGTTCCCCACCCCTGGTCTAAAGGAAAGAGCATGATTTAATTTTTGAATCATAATTTGGCTGGAAGAGATTGTGAACATCATTTCGCTTTCGTAGAGTCCTTGACAGAACAGCAGAAATTCCCTACAATTGTCTTCCTTTTGGAACCTGGACCCCCTCAAGGATTTATGGTTGTGTTGAGCATTTTAAGAGCCACAGGTTTCATAGTCTCATAGCTTTTAAGGTTGAAGGTAGTCCAACAAATTCATTCTATACCCTAACATGTTGGAAGGCAACCCCCATAAGGCAGATGTTAATTGCCCCATGTTAGAGAAAAAAAATTCTTTCCTGACTACACATACGGCAATCAGACTAGATCCCTGGATCAATGATCCATCACAGAATTTAGTAACCATAATCTACAATATTCAGTTTTTCAAGAATGTGATCCAAGCCCTCCTAGAACTTGTTTAGTAAATTACAGAAATGTAAAACATTTAGATATGAAAAGAAATAAATAAAAAATTTTGGAGTAACGTTTTAGCCCCAAGTTTGTCATTTTCACAAGAAGTAATAAGAGAAAATGTAACCCATAATTTGTAACACAATTTCGTCCGATCAATATGATGCCCTAAATGTGATTAAAAACATATGTTTGGGCACATTATGGCTAAAAGAGGAAAGGGTGCTATTTGTTTTTGAAGCGCAAATTATGCTGAAAAAGGTTGTTGGTTGCTATGTTACATTTGCAAAGCCTGTGATATGCCAAAACAGCAGAAACCTCCACAAGTGACCCCATCTTAGAAACTAAACCCCTCAAGAAGTTTAAGTAGGGGTGATGTTGAGTACGTTTAACCCACAAAGTGCTTTACATACATTCATTTATGAATGTTGTCAGCTTTTTTAACTACCAAACTATATTACAGAATTTCATAGGGTTGGGTGGTGAAAACAAAAAGTTTATTTTTTCCGCTAAAATATTAGCTCAGTTGTACTTCACACAATGGGTAACAGAATAAAATGGACACCACAATTTGTCATGCTATTTTCATTTAATGTGGTAATGTCCCATTATGTGGTTCTACACTACTGTTTGAGCAGAAGACAAGGTTCAGATGGAAAGGAACGCTGCTTGGCCTTTTGAACACAGACATTGTTAGGATAGAATGTGGGTGCCAATACCAAACCCCTCAGGGTGCCAGAACACCAGAAACCCACACAAAGTAACCCAATTTTGGAAAAGTCATCAAATTTTATCTAGGGGTATAGGGAGTATTTTGAGCTCACAGGTGCCTTACAGTAATTTTATAACATTGGCCCGTACAAATAATATATAACATTTTAGCTGTAAAAAATATTTTTTTACTTACACAATGTTAATAGGTGAAAATAGACCCCAATTTTTTATGAGTAATTTTTCCTGAATGCGACGATACCCTATAATATGCCATCAGAAACTGCGTTTGCCCAAATGGCATGGTTTTGAAGGAAAGGCATTGTTTAACTTTTGGAGCAAAAATTTTGCTGGAATGGTTTGCAGGCAACATTTGCAGAGTACCTAAGGTGCCAGAACGTAAGGAAAACCAAAAGAAACCCCAATTTAACAGTTATATCATTCAATTAATTCATGGCTGCTTTGACAACTTTGGCCCCACATGTGTTTTCACTCTGCATCATTCATTCTATGATTTTTGGGAGAAAATTGCAAATATTCCAGCTTAGTGTCCATACACTACAGACATACAGCCTATAATATTATAATATAAATGTTAATTCAGTTCTCCATACTAGAATAATTGCAAACATGGTCGCTAACTGCGTTTTAGGCACTGTTTGTAATATTTGCAATGCAAACTTTGTTTTAGGTTCAGGAGATTATCATTGCTGGAATAGGTCAGATAGAGTTCAGCTAGTGTGGCACAACATTTCTTGTGATCAGCCGTTCACTGTCTGTAACATGGTCAGGGGCAGCTTTCTAAACTCTGCTACATACTAAATCTAAAAACTTTGATTGTGTACCCACTGTACCCAGTAAACTAAAGGTCACTTCACACGCCAGAATATAGGTGAACAAGATCATTAGCTATGTCACGTGACCGCCATCCTTCCGACATCGTTTGTGTGTTGTCACACGCAAGGATATCGTTAACGATCCTAAATTTGGCAATGTGCCAGCTACTTGGAGAAGAATGATTGCACGATATTAAAAAGCGGCAGGAACAGGATAATTATGAACAACATCGTTCAAAAAGGTGTCACACTGAACGATGTTGCGGCTTCCCAGAACGTTAATAGGACGACGAACAATAGATTTGAGGTCAGGATCTCAAATTTTTGCTGAACGATCCAACGATTTATCGTACCAACATTGTTCGTTTACACGCAACGACGCACAAATGATATCGTTTGAACGATCACAAATCTGTGACGTTTCCACGATATCGTTAACGAGATCCTAGTGTGTGAAGTGGCCTTAAGTAATACATTGTTCAATTCAGGGTCTCCTTGCCTACATCATGCTGTTCTCAGATGAGAAAGCAAAAATCTGCTGACAGATTCCATTTAATTGGTTAAAGAGCAGCTGTCACAACTTCACTAAAGCCTGCTCCTGCGACATCTGCTTTTGTCATTAGGCACCGCCATATTAACTCTATAGGTGGTGCTGGTGATAGAGATGTCAGAGCCAGAAACTCTGATCAGCGCAGGCTCTATCCATCCATAAGGGGCCCTTTACACGCCGCTACTGGAGGATGGATACAACCCGCTACAGGCTACAAATGTAGCTTGTAGCGTCAATATAGCCCGTAGTAGCGGCGTGTGAAGACGGGACGAGACAGCCGGCAACAGATACATCTGTTTCCGAGCACTGCTCGAAAACAGATGGCTACAAAGCCGATTGTAGCGAGCTGTATCGGCGTGTAAAGAAGGAACAGAAGGGTTGTTTCTACACCATGCTATGTAGCTGGGGCGTGACACAGGCTCCGGGTTTCCGCGCCGCCTTCAGCGATCATTGGAGGAAGCTCCTGCGTTGCGATTGGTTGTCGCCGCACAGGGCGGCATATTTAAGGAGCTGACCAGTCACACTACACAATTGCTCGAGCGTCAAGTATTAATCAGCCTCCTGCGATGCCTGGCCAATCATGGTATTATTGCTTTGTCCTATCAGCGTACGGACGTCTCGTAATCCACAATTGCAGCACGCCTATGTGCTGTCCCTGCTGCACCAGGTACGCCCATAGTAGCTGGTTGTAGCGGTGTGTAAATGAGCTAAGATGAGCTACAGATGGCTACTTGAGACACCCGGAGATGTATCTAGCTATAGATGTTGCGTAGCGTAGCGCACCTTGTGGCGGCGTGTAAAGGAGGTGCGTTTACCGTTTGTAACCGTTTGAGCTTGCTCGTGCACGTGAAGTAGCGGGTTGTATCCATCCTCCAGTAGCGGCGTGTAAAGGTACCCTAATGGTACCTTTACACGCCGCGACGGCAGGCTGGATACATCGCGCTACTTCACGTGCACGAGCACGCTCAAACGGCTACAAACGGTCAACGCACCCTCTTTACACGCCGCCATAAGGTGCGCTACGCCACGCTACATCTGTAGCTAGCTACATCGCCGGGTGTGTCAAGTAGCCAGCTGTAGCTTAGCGTACCACGTTTACACAGCGCTACAATAAGCTACTATGGGCGGACCTGGTACAGCAGGGACAGCACATAGGCGTGCCACAATCGTGGATTACGAGCCGTCCGTACGATGATAGGACAGCGCAATATCATCATGATTGGCCAGGCATCGCAGGAGGCTGAGAAATACAGCACGCTCGGGCGATTGTGTAGTGTGACTGGTCAGCTCCTTAAATATGCCGCCCTAGGCAGCGACTACCAATCGTCATGCAGGAGCTTCCTCCAATGATCGGTGATGGGGCGTGGTAACCCGGAGCCTGGGACACGCCTTAGCTACATTGCAGCTACTGCGCCGGGTGTCCGGAGTTCCCTTCCGTTGCTTCTTTACACGCCGATACAGCTCGCTACCATCGGCGATGTAGCCATCGGTTTTCGAGCAGAGCCCATAAACAGATGTATCTGTCGCCGGCTGTAGCGTCGCGTCTTCATACGCCGCTACGACGGGCTACATTGACGCTACAAGCTACATTTGTAGCCTGTAGCGGGCTGTATCCAGCCTGCCGTCGCGGCGTGTAAAGGTACCATTAAGGTTAAAGTGGCTGGGACAGAGTGGGTGTGTATGCTGTCCAGCTGAAGTCATCACTTTATGGCATCCGCCTATTAGAAAGCACCACACCCTACCAAAACATTCAGCTTAGTGCTTCAAGCTACCACATATAGCTTGTGCTTCTCTGGCTAGTCTCATGCTTTGCAGTGGAGTTTTTCTATTTTACCTCGGCCTGTTTTTTGGACACTTTTCCTCCCTGACGATTTTGTACCTTCCTGCCATCTCGGTTTTGACCTGCCTACTCTAAGTGTACCGTTACATGTCGCAACATTGCATTCTATTTCACTTGCAATTTGCTGGTTGCAGAGAAATCATGGACACATTGTTCCATTTGTACACAGCAACAAAATAGAACAATGTGTCCATGATTTCACTGCAACCAGCAAATTGCAAGTGAAATAGCATGCAATGTTGCAACATGTAACGGTACCCTAACAGATCCTGATTTTGTCCTTTTTGTGACTTCCCAGCTTTGATCCTGCTTGGTAACTAATCCTGTCTCTATACTGCAGCCCATGCATAAGCAGTAATCTTCTGGACCCCATTGTAAAATGTTAAAAGGGTGTCAAGATTTCTCAGGATTTTGTCTGTGCCTAGTGTGTCCGAGACAGCCGTTTTGAGCTTTTGCCCCTGGACACACGTCACAGCAGCAATATGCAGTCACTGCTGTTATATGCAGATATTAGTTCCTGAGCCTACTCCATATATCCAGACACAACTGTTATAAAATTAGTCATCACAGTCCACTTAGGGACCTTTCACATCAGTGTTTTTTTAATTTTGCTGCACATCCGACAGATTTACCTCATCTGCTGTATAACGGCCGACCTGTGGCAAGCCCTCATTCATTCTCTATGGGCAAGTAAAAAAAACACGGCTAGCTGCGTTTTTTTTGCCGGATCATGGCAAAACCACACTTTTAGCGCCTGCCATAAGTCTCATAGAGAGTGATTGGGGGTTTGCTGCAAGTCAGCCGTTATGCGTCAAATGCTGTAAATCTGCCAGATCTGCCATGAAATTCAAAAACGTTGATGTGAAAGCTGCCTAAAAAGTTAAGAAATGGAGCTGCTGTGGTTTAGACAAGCATGGAGTGATTTCATGACATTGAGTGAGGTCTAGTTAGCAGAGAGTGAAGAAGACTAAAGATGGAAGAGCGAGCTTGAGCCAGAAGGTGGAAGCGAGATAGCAGAGGACCTGTCATGAAGTTTTGGTACCAGGACAGATGAGGAACAAAGTAAGTATAATTTATTTTTTAGCTACCTCATTTGCCATGCTTTAGGGCAGAGGTCCCCAACTCCAGGCCTCAAGGGCCGCCAACAATGCAGGTTTTCAGGATTTCCTTAGGTTTGCACAGGTGCTAATGTGATCATCTGCACAGGTAATGATTCCAAGCCCTATGCAATACTAAGGAAATCCTGAAAACCTGCACTGTTGGCGGCCTTTGAGGCCTGGAGTTGGGGACTTCTGCTTTAGGGTATGCAGAGACTTCAGAACAAAAAAAAACGCTTTTACCAGCAACTCAATTTATGTCAAACTTAATCCACACAAATTAAATTTCTTGGCTGAATTCCAGTGAATATAGCAAATCAATATATCAAATTCACTCATCTTAAAAATATTTTTATCTTATGTAAATTCTTTTAAGCAGCATTTAAAGTAAAGCCTCCTCTAGTAGAAAGTCTCCTTACATGTTTTTTCCTTGCCACTGCTATGCTATTATATCTAATGGGGTTTGTCAGTGTTGATAGCAATCTGCTCACAGATGTTAGCCATTTTTTGGTACACAAAATGTAACACATCTGATATAGCTGGGTCCAACAGAACAGTGCGCTGAAGTCTAATGTGGAGCAGATGCATCTTTCCTGAGCATCAGCGACTCCTGTGTGCTCATTAAGTAGATTTAAATGAGGCATCGGTGCAGAATCATTTTCATTTTTTAAATCAGCTGTAAATTAGAAGTTACACTTGTAATGTGTATCTGAAAGCAGGAATAGTTAATGCAACTTAATGCTAATTATTGCAAGAAGAATATCTGTAGCATCCAGTAGTATCTATTTGTTACTTGTCTCCCAAGTGATTTACCCTTATAAATGATGGGTCTAATAAAGATCAGCTGGATGAGGGTTGTATGGATGCACTACTGAGCTAAAAGCTAAAGTTTTATCTTGTGTTATGTAAGTGAAGAGGTCCTCTCATCCGTCAACAAGGCATCCTCCACCATGGACACAGCCACTACTGCCATTGCGGCACGATGCATTACGTCCAATCTCTGTTACCAAGGCTCTGGGAATGTGAAAGGAACAAAAAATTGTATAAACACATGTAGGCATAACAAGAACAAACTTCGTCAACTAGCCCAAGTACATAGCCCTGTCATACCCCTCCAATACACACTTACATGGTTGGCCTGTTACGTTACACACCATCTAATGCTTGTCGACCTTGCTTATTGAACCTACTACAGTATGACATTTAACATAACACCTACTCCACATATGTGAACCCATACTACTCATCATGTACAACCTTCACATTATGGACATCCAGAAAGGCAGTACAACACCACGATGTGTCCCATGGCTGCCAACACTCATTATGTATGTAAGCAAAGTAATTTTCACGCCAGAAATACACATAATTGGGTCAACTACATTACACATCACAAGAGGGTAATGCTTGCAGATGCATTAGTGTGTCTCCATATAAATGACAGATGGACAATCCACAAGGCTGCATGTACTGGAATCAGTGACCATGCAATGTGTGTGGCAACGGTGGTCCGACATTTCCTGCCATTTGTATATAGTCCATATTTTTACTTAGAAACACTCTTGTTGTCAAGACAGGGTTACTGACACAAAATGGATGCTCACTGACTACGCACAACCAACCACACAGTCCCCAATATGTAGCCTATAGCCTAAAAGGAAGTGGTAACAGTGGCGGAATGGGCCAGGAGTTCCTGGTGGTCATTAGCGCAAAGTCTAGGTGCAGGAATCTTTACAACACGCAGTTAAGATGCCCGAATCCCCAAACAGTTGTGCACATCACTACTTACTCAATGGCTCTTGGCAGCAAACACAACATCGTTCAGCCGTTCCCCATTTTTATGTGTGAAGCCACCAATCACAACCCACTTGCGTCGTCCAATTGTATCTGTTGCCTTGGCGTTGCCACACTCGACGTCGCCGATTGGACAATTCTTCTGCAATGTTATTGGTTGAGAGCCCTTTAAAAGATGGATGTGGCACATCCGGCCTGTTGCACATGGAAACACAATGTGGTAGCGTATTCTCTTCTGGCACTGCAGGGCTGACGGTATGTATTGATGACTCTGCATTGTCTTCATCTCTTCTTTCTGTATGGGCTGATATTAGAACTCAATCCTCTACCATGTGGTAATGTTGTTGGTGTTAGGTTATACTACGTATGTGTCTTAATGGGCCATGTAGTCTTCATAGCTGCAATGAGCATCCCCTGAATGGCATATTCCTCATAATGTACAGTACCAGAGTTAACATTATATATATTGTGGCCCACAGTATTGATGCATGTACATCTAAAGGGCATATGTTTGTAATGTATCTCAAACCAAATCATGGATCAGTTTGTGGTAAATTACACATCATATATACAACAATGGCCATTGCCTGTGAGGCTTTGCAAAAGGAAACCTAAGTTTCCATTATCCTCCTCGAGTAGCCTACAGCCATATGTATGTACTGTTGTGGCATTTATCTTAATGTGTGTATTCTTGCCTGGGTAATGTGTTGTATTAGTTTAAAATGAGTGGTAGCCAATTGATGTGGCCACAGGACCACATTTAGCGAGGATTGCCTAGCTGAACCAACATGATGCATAAATGTGTGTGTGTTCATGTCTGAAATTTCATGTTTCAGATGTCAGAGAACCAGGAGTTTGTCCATAGCCAAGTACCAGGAGCAAGAGTGCTTGTGACGGACCACATCACCTTATTACAAGAACCTTCAGGTGAAGGGAGTGGCGTATGACCAGCTCATCACTCTCTCCCAGCATCACCACCCTGGGGAGAGAGTGGATAAGGGGTTTGTGCTTAAGAAGATCTGGAACCTGCACACAGTGTATAAAAGGCAGCTTAATGTAGTAGAAAAATCAACACGGTCTGGGAGTGGAACAGGGGAGGTCTATGTGCCACGCTTGTGGTACTTTAACCTCCTCCATTTCCTCCAGACCAGCATCTCCTTCCGACTACACTGTGCAGCAAGGACCTAGCACAATCCTCCTCCGCCACTCCCCAAGACCCGGCTCCGCCACAAGAGGTACTTCATAATGTCTTTGTGTCATCACAGTCTTCAATGGTGGTTGGATACACTTGTGTTGTGTAGAACCAGACAAACATATCAGTGTGTGGTGTTTGGCACAGTGCACAGTATGTGTAGGTGTTGTTGCGCCGGTTGTTGTCCTCCAAATGATTTTGTGCTTGTGTGAACACATATGCATGACCATGTTGGTTACTTATGTGAGTAGAGTAATCACTGTGTCAGGTTACACATATCCATGCCATATCTTTAGACCACTCTAATGGGCACACCTTGAACTCATCATTTCACACACAAACACTACAAATAGCTCTTTGGTACTAATGCATTGATGATGTCAATGGATTAACTATTTCAGAACTTAGGAAGTAAACAGCGGCACTCCGGGATTCTTTATTCCAAGAACAGCTTTATTCCAGAAAGTTTACATCGGTGGGTGCAGGGAAGGGAGGATGGAGGGACGACGGTGACCTATTCGCATGCTTTTCACTCTTCAGTGGGTCCTGTGTCCCTGTGTCGCTGAAGCGTGCAAAGCATGCGAATAGGTCACCGTCGTCCCTCCGTCCTCCCTTCCCTGCACCCACCAATGTAAACTTTCTGGAATAAAGCTGTTCTTGAAATAAAGGATCCCGGAGTGCCGCTGTTTACTTCCTATGTTCTTAATTGATCTCTGCATCTACAGCTGAGCAACCCAGATCCATGAATGCCTTTGCACACAGGACTTCTATGCAACAAGGTCAGTGCCCGGTTTCTCTCCTCAACTAAAGGATTAATTATTTCGTAACACATTTCTTAATTTTACATGGCCCTCAAGACGTTGGGTCCAGCATGGGGGGCACCGGTTGCCGACCGTCCCCCAACAACATCTGAGGGGATTTTGGAGCCTGATCCCAGTGCCGCAGTGCAGCACCCTCGGACCAGTGAGGGGGTGAGGTGTTGGAGACCATTGCTACCCCTTACCCAGCTGGGAGATTGGGCTAAGAGGGTGCTGCTTAACATGTAGAGGATCCCTTGCACTGGGATTGGGCATCTAGTTAGTGAATGGGTGTCCCAGCTGGACCATCAACAATGTACTGACCTCAAGAGGGTGATCTACCTTGTCCTGGAGGCGGTTGAGAATGGGACACTGAACTCGCAGACCATCTTGGCTCAGCCCCCACAGCAGCCGTCAGTGTCCCATCAGCCGCTGGCTATGTTTGTGCCTGGACTTACTCCTGAGGTGCCGAGGGATCCTGGCAGATCTTACCCTTGGCATCGACCACACCCGCTTCCCGCAAGGCAAGCCATGTCAGATCCTGCAGCTGCATATCAACAGTATTGGGGACACTACCAACAATTGTGATGTGCCTGCGTGTTTTTGGGCACCTTGATTTTGGGGACAGGGCCATTTTGTTTGTTGTGTTTGTTTTGTTTCTTTAATACATTTTTTGGAAATATAATACTCATTGTTATTGACCACCTACTAATGGCTCATTCGTCAACACAATTTAACGGTGTGTTTAATCCAAGAGACAGATGTGTCACACCTTATCACGGCACATACACATTAGGACATGGTGAGGTATATGAATGATGTTACATTTCTACTTCATGTGTGGCCTTCACAGGTTCATGTAGAAGTTCAGTGCAAAATATATGGGTCCAGCAATTGGAAACCTAACCACGGGGCCAAGTAGATTATTTAGGGGTTACGCATTGGTTATCTGTGGTGTGGTACAGATAGGTTTGGTCATTAGGCGTTATCAAGCCAAATTGACCATTGGGTATGTGTGACAGCAGCCAGGCAGTGTGTGTTCTTTGTCCTGTGTGTATTTTGAGGCATGCACAGCACACATGGCAGTTTCGGGACCCACATACACACGCCTCCTTTTTGGGTGGTACATGGTGTTAACATATACTTTGCAACACTGATGTAGCGTCTGTTTGTAAAGAACACAACTACAACATGTTGTGGGGTTGTTGCAACTTTTATTTTGCAACATCCCTTTTTCCTTTTTTGGTGTGCATAAAGGCGTAACAATGTGGCACTACGTTTTTTTTTGTGGGTATAAGGCCCGAGACAACAGGGATTTGTTTCCCTTTAACGTGAACACATTGTGTCAAAAAATAGACTGTATGCTGTCAACATGAACCAGCAGTACAATCATTGTCAACATGACAAAACAAATGGCTTCTATGCCAACATGACAAATGCTGTCCAACACCATCACTAATGTTGTCCCCCAGGCCCATGGGCTTCCTGGTGGTCAAGGACCCTCTGGATGAGGGCACCAAGCACCTGTAGCTGGGCCGTGGCGTCCACAGCTGTCGGTGGGCCTGCATCAGGTCCCTCAATGATGGGACACCTATAGTGATAAAAGAAAGCCATCATTCAAACAACCTAGCACATGTGTGTGCCATAAATTTTTGTGGGACACAAGATAACTTACCCCTTAAATCCGAGGCACCATTTTCCAGGGAAGGGGAGTGACTTAGGGACCACACCAGGGCTCTAGCTCTTCTGCCTACACATACAGAATTGGCCAAAATAAATGTGATGTATGTCTTATTTTACACACTGGGCAATAAAATAAAAAAAAATAAAAAAACATTTTTGTTTAGGCTGTGTCACTTACCAGCCACCTCAAAGCCACCATGGTCAATGGGGGACTCTGTGGGCGATGGGGTGTGTACAACCGTCACAGAGTGGAAACCAGAGGATGAGGCCGGAGTGGAGGCAGCTTGTGATGCAGCAGGGGAGGCTGCCCTGGAGCTAGCTGGTGATGCAGCAGAGGAGGCTGCTGTTGAGGCCGGTCTTGAGCCTGCTGGTGATGCAGCAGGGGCGGCCGCTGTTCAGGCCGGTCTTGAGCCAGCTGGTGATGCAGCAGGGGAGGCCACTGTTGAGGCCGGTCTTGAGCCAGCTGGTGATGCAGCAGGGGAAGCCGCTGTTGAGGCCGGTCTTGAGCCAGCTGGGGATGCAGCAGGAGAGGCCGCTGTTGAGGCCGGTCTGGAGCCAGCTGGTGATGCAGCAGGGGAGGCTGGTCTGGAGCCAGCTGGTGATGCAGCAGGGGAGACCCTGGGGAGGCCTCTGCAGGCTCGTCATCAGCTGTTGGTTAAAACATTACATTTTGTTGGATGTATAAAGTGACATACACATAAATAAATGTTTGGCAAATGGCCTTTAGGGACCAATTACATCATGTTCCTAACATTTAAAGCTGGGGTACAAGGGGACTGCAAGATCATCTGCACAATGGTAGCAGGTCATATATGTATATGTCAAACTGGAAAAAGGGAGAGAGAAGCGCAATAGGGTCTTATCATTGATAAAAAGGTGAACTAAATTTAATTAGTCACTCACCTGTGGGGGTTGTGTAGCACACAACCAGCGTCAAGCCAAAAAGATAATAGCTGCTGCAAGGATCCACACCACAACGATCAACATAGTTCAAAATTGCAAAGGGTGGAGAGTGTAAACAGACCTGCGCTGCATGGACCAAGGGATCAGACGGTGTTCATCATTAAAGTTTTTATTTTATTTTATGTAGGGGTTGTAAGACAATGTGACATTTTGTGTACTGTAGTCCATGACATCACTGACAATGTGCACATGCTGACTTCAAGGTTTTTAGTCACACCTATGTGTGTTGTTTGTGAAGTGGCCACAACAATACAGCGTGTATGGCATGCTACACACATTACTGTGTGATGGCCCTCAAGCATGTATCTGCAGGGCCAGCACATGAACACCAATCATGCATCAGCATCATGAGTTCAGCCACACTGACTGGGTGCACTTCCATGTCGACAAAATCACGGATATTGTGGTGTGAGTAAACATGTGTGTATGCAGTGGCGTAACTTCAGGCCCAGGGGCCCTGATGCGAAGGCTCCAACGGGGCCCCCAATTATTGCAAATCTTTAATAGTATTAGTCTTTTTTTATAGGCCAAAGGGACTTTTGGGGCCCCCTAGGCTTCAGGGCCCGGGTGCGATCGCAACCCCTGCACCTGTGGTAGTTACGCCCCTGTGTGTATGTGTTACGACATCATACTCACCATGCAGTGTCTGGATGTGGGTGCGGATGGCGGCAATGCGGTCCCTCGCCTTGTATTTCATTTCCGCCACCTTTTTGATGATCTGCTTAGGTGTCCGCACCACTTGCAGTCTCCTAAGCAGGGCCATATGAACTTTGCGCATAATGCGCATCTTATGCAGCCATGGGTACTGATGCGGCAACTCACACCAGTAGTCCAGCCTGTCGAGGTAGTCAAAAAGAAGGAGGAGCTCTGTCTCTTCCCATGATGGCGAGCGCTGTGCAGCATACATCTTTAGGCAGGGGACTGGAAAGCACCTAGAAGGCAGGGCCTGCCGTAAAACGACGTACTGACTTCATGGGGCAGAGTACTGACACTGTGTAAACTTGAACGTCCGCAAATGAGTCGCCCGCACATAGTGGAGGACCACAGTCAACGCCATGGTATCACATTAAAAAATTTAATACTGCAACGCTCTTGCGTCGGACATGGGCACACATATATGGGCAATTATTGCAATAAGTGGAATAGACTTGTGTTTACATTTTCATATATGTGTGACATATGGGATATGAGATTGCAGCTAGCATCAATGAAGGCTTCACATACTGACATGGCACTTTTGGCCAGTACATACACTGTTTTTTGCGACGCCATGTTTGTAGCATCGTCAATGGGCACCTTACACGTCATCCTGAATAGTACAGGAGGTGTTTGACAATGATTCACCTTGGATACATGCATTTTCACAACATTGAGGAGATACAGAAGTCAACGAATGTAGTGGTGTACGCACACATAATCCAATATGGCTCCTTTGCCAGGGCCATCCAATCGGCACACAATACTAGCCACCAATCAACATAGATGGGGCGCGGAACCCACAACCCACAGGCACGCCTACGGCCTTGGTTGTGCAACCTATGAAATCGCAATCAAGATCGTAGTTGCGCCGTCACACTGCATGATCATGCCAGATCGCATATGCAACATTGTACGGTTGAAGAGCATGCCCAAACTTCTTGCAATATCGTCCCTGCGATTTATTGCAGTCACATTGCCCTGTTACACGATACAACGCACAAACAATATCAACTGCAACTACCACACCACGTGACTTTTGATCGATGTTGCATTGCATTGTAACGGTACCCTTAAGGCCATAAAAACAAAAAACTTTAGAAGTCAACAGGAGTCCAACTTGGCCTTCAAATTGAATTACTATTGTAACTCTACAGGTACCGTTACACGTGGCAACATTGCCGGCAACATCGTCAGCAACTCAGGGGCGTGGTGAAGTTGAAGCAACATCACTAGTACATTGCTACGTGTGACAGGGCAATTCAATGGCAATAAGTTGCTTGAGCGGAGTTGCCAGGTTGCAGATCATATTCTGAAACCTGGCAATGTTGCTCAGGCAATCTACTAGCATTCTCTGTGTGACATCGCAATAGCGATGTTGAAAGCAACTTCCCCTATTCACTACAATGTTAAGGATCGCATGCTGGGTTGGTCATACCCAGCGAACAAAAGTTGCTTTCAACATCCTATTTGCGTTACCTACGATATCTCCCTGTGTGACATCTACAAGGCAATCTTAGAAAAGTGCAAAAAACGTGCTCGCTCCCGTGAAGTTGCTGGCAACATTGGAGCAACGTTGCCGTGTGTAACGGTACCTTTAGAGAGTGTGAAAGACACTAGTAAGGTATAGAAAGAAAAAGAACAAAGCAAATATACTTTAGCCAGTAGACTATGTGATACATCATTGGATTCATGGTTTCTTTGCCTACATTATGTTGCTGTCAGATTCCCTTTAAAATGTGTTATGTGACATAATATCAGACTTTCAGCACACGTACTCTATATTTCTGTGAAAGAATTAGGGAAATGGAACTAATTTAGCCTTAATCTATAACTATAAAAAATACACTAATGAGCATGGAAAAAAAGCGTCTCATCATTCTAGAAAAAAACAAAACACAATAGCAACAAGTGCATGATCAAGTCTGACTTGCTGTATTAGATTACGGCCCTGAAACAAATTGTCTTATGGTTTTAAAGCTCCTATATATATATATAGTAAGCTGAACAATACTCCCCAATATTGATATATTGTATTGGTCAAACAATGACTCTTATGATCCATTGTCTGCATTTCATCTCTTCTTTATGTTCCTAGTACTCCAGGACTGACTAAGGCTACTTTCACATCAGCGATTTTATCAATCGTGGCAGATCCTCCAGTTTTGCCACATCTGCCGCATAACAGATCACTTGCGGCAGCCTGCATTCGGCCCAATTCATTCCCTATAGGACTTGCGATCATGTGTGGCACTTGCGGTTTTGCCAGATCCAGCACTTGCGGCACGTCAAAGAAACGCTGCTAGCAGCGGTTTTTTTTTCCATAGCCGCAAGGGCTGGATTTTTCAGATCCGGCAAAACCTCAAGTGCCGTACATGACCTTAAGTCCCATAGGGAATAAATTGGGCCGAATGCAGGCTGCCGCAAGTGATCTGTAAGGGCCACTTCACACTGCGGCGTGATCCGGTACGGTTCTGTCCAGGAGGACCCAGACAGCCGCGGACCGGATCTGCACACAGGACTGGGGGGCTATTATGCCCTCCGGTCCAGTGTGCAGCGCACGCAGTTTCCGCTGCTGATAAGTCAGGACCGCGGGCGACATGGTCCTGACCTGTCAGCGGCTGCAGCTGCGTGCGCTGCACACCGGACCGGAGGGCATAATAGCCCCCAGTCCTGTGTGCAGATCCGGTCCGCGGCTGTCTGGGTCCTCCTGGAAAGAACCGTACCGGATCATGCCGCAGTGTGAAGCGGCCCTTACGCAGCAGATGCTGCAAAACTGCCAGATCTGCCACGATTGACGAAAATTGCTGATGTGAAAGCAGCCAAAGGGTTATATGTCCAGGTCTTTGGCAAAAGCAAACACTTGAGAAATCATTAAAAATGGTTAAAAAGAAGCACATGGCGTAAATTTATTCTATAAACAGCTACCCTACTTTGAAGTTGCGCTTACACAATTTTATATTTTAGTTAAATTAAAACTTGAAAGCTTCAAAGTAATTTTATTCAGTAAAAAAAAAGGATTACGGTAAGTAACTAAACATTGTACATCGACAATCTCGCATTTTAAAGCCTGCTTCTGATTCTATATTACATACCTGGGACTTATGAAATGAACAGCTGCCATCAGTCCATAACTGATAATACAGTATTAATTATAATGTTGTGTTAATCAATCTAATTTATTATAATTGCCGATTTCATTAAAATCATCCAACAGGGATTATAATTTGGTTGCATGAAGTCACCTGCACATTATAGATAATAGGAAGAATATTTTGCTTTCATAAAACATATCGCCATATGGCCCATCCTGTCGGTGTATGGTCTTAAATGACAACAGATAGATTATCTGTGTTCTCCAACTCATAATTCTCTAATCTCCACAACATATGTTAATTCTGCAGTTAACACCATGATGACAATAACAAGGAAGAAAATCTTTTTGAACTTTTGAAATAAGATTTAAAAGACTATTTATTTGACATTCAAGCATATTGACATTGCTTATTGCTACAACGAGAAATGCCTGATGAGAAATTACAAAAACATTACTTCCACAGCTTGTGCTGTTCTGATTTAACCATAGGGAATTTGCCTTTTTTGTTCTTTTGATTACTTTTTAAATCCTCTCTAGTATGAATTTAATCCATTGTCTTAAAGCAATTTAAATGATGTGTAAGTAGGTACCTGTAGGTGATGCTGTACTTGGCATCATCTACCACTGCAACCAAAACGGAGTCCTTAGCAGGGGCCTGAGTTGGGAAGGGTAAGTAAAAACTGGTAATGGTATTTTACATGCCTGCAGGCATTTCGAGTCCTCTTGGCTGCAACTGGAAAACCCCTTTATGAAAACATCATTGTGAAAAAGATCATCTATACTCCACACATGTTAAGTGTTAAGCAGCTCATATGGATTACAGCTATGCTGGACCAGTTGACTTATGAAGTTGTCCTTTCCATGTGCCGACAGCAGACGTTAAGAGAAAGAGGATCTGGATGTGTTGGATTTCAACAAAGCTGCCGTCAGTGCAGTCTGTCTATGCACTCATAACATGCATGTATATGGGGGACGCAAGAATGATAGCTATTGACTGAGCATGCAGTGATCCAACTGCCATGGGGAGTGAATGGGGAGCTTCTGTAAAGTTGTCCTAAAGGATCATGTTAGGATAAATACAAAAATTGAAATTCCACTCTAAAGGCATTATTTGCAGAATGACAACACTATTAGTTATAATTTCAAAAGATCTAAAATATTAGATATGGGGTGCATTTTAACCATGCATAGTTATAAGTGTTGGAACCCTTGAAATAGTTTAAGAAAATGAAGTATTTCTCCCATAAAATTATTGCAATTACACATTTTATGATATATGTCATTTCCTTTGTGTGTATTAGAGCAACACAAAAAACTCTGAAAAAGGCAAATTGGACATACTGTATTATTTTTGCTATGAAACACACTTTTCCCAAGAAAATTTTGGAGGAAAGCGGGGGAGGTTCTTAGGGTCGAGTGCACTGCGAGAAAATCTTGCATTGTACTCGAACCAATTTTACAGACTGAAAACACATGTTAGACACTTTTTTTCTCATCCAGAATCTGGATGAGAAAAAAAGTTGTAACATGCTGCAACAGTATGCGAGTCACACGCGAGACTCTAAAATGCAAGTCAATGGGTCCTACAAAATCACGGTCAGCACACAGACAGCACACGGACTATCCTAGTGGCATCCGTTTTTTCACTGAAATATTATCATTCTGTAGCTCAGAACACTGTAAAATGTTCCTGTAAATGATTATACAGTAAATAGCTGCTAAGAAAAAAACGCATTGCACACAGATGCCACACGGATCAAAAAACGGATGTCACTCGTCCAACGCTCCTGGATGAGAATCTGACTGTTTTTTTTTAACGCCAGTGTGTTTCCACCCTTATGGTCTGGATGTACATGGGCTGGGGCAGTGGAGTAACAAGTCACAGGAAACAGTAGCAGGTCCCAGGTAGCAGGAGTCGGGCCACATGAGGCAGGAGCAGGTGCTGAGGCCAAAGGTGTGCCCACTGTTAAAGAATATTAATATGCACTGCCCACCATTTTAATAATCCCACCCACTTCTCTGCATTTAAGATGGCGCCAAGAGGTGAATGGGATTATCAGTTTGAGAAGCAGTAAATATATATTCTTTATAATAGTGATCCCACTTGATTACCCAGCAGCTGATTTAGTGCAGTCACTGGGCGATCACGTGTCTGCTTTTAAAGAGAATTAATATTCAATGCTCCCCACACACCTAATCCCAGGCATGGGAAGCAGTGAATATTCCAGCAGCTAACCTCAGTGTAAGAGATCTTGCAATTGTTGTTGGGGGAAAGCCTCCTTAAAATATGGAAGACCTGGAGAAGTTTGCAAAAGAGTGCTCCTAAATTACAGCTGAGAGGATAAAAAGCTTAATAGTTCTTATAAAAATCGATTGATTGCAGTAATTAATTCCATAAAGTGTGCAACTAAATATGAAATTGAGGATGTCAACAATTTTGTCCGACCCATTTTTGGGGTTTGTGTGAAATTATGTCCAATTTGCTTTCTTTCTCTGTTTTTTTGTGTTGTTCCAATACACACAAAGGAAAAAAAAGCATGTAATTGCAATAATTTTCTGGAAAAAATATTTAATTTTTCGACATATTTTAAAGGATGCCAATACTTTCAGATCTGGATAGCTAGTCAAGCAAATAACAGGTATTAGGGTGAGCCATTACTTACAGTGGGTACAGAAAGTATTCAGACCCCTTTAATTTTTTCTTAAAAAAGAAAAGCTGAAATATCACTGGTCATAAGTATTCAGACCCTTTGCTCAGTATTGAGTAGAATCACCTTTTGAGCTAGTACAGCCATGAGTCTTCTTGGGAATGTTGCAACAAGTTTTTCACTCGTGGATTTGGGGATCCTCGGCCATTCTTCCTTGCAGATCCTCCCCAGTTCCATCAGGTTGGATGGTTAGCGTTGGTGGACAGCCATTTTCAGGTCTCTCCAGAGATGCTCAAATGGTTTAGGTCAGGGCTCTGGCTGGGCCAGTCAAGAATGGTCACAGGGTTGTTCTGAAGCCACTTGTATTTTAGCTGTGTGCTTAGGGTCATTGTCTTGTAGGAAGTGAACCTTCGGTCAGGTCTCAGGTTCAGAACACTCTGGAAGAGGTTTTCATCCAGGATGTCTCTGTACTTGGCTGCATTCATGTTTCTGTCAATTGCAACCAGTCGTCCTGTCCCTGCAGCTGTAAAACATCCCCATAGCATGATGCTGCCACCACCATGCTTCACTGATGGGATTTTATTGGACATATGATGAGCAATGCCTGATTTTCTCCACACATATAGCTTATAATTATCACCAAAAAGTTCTATCTTCATCTCATTAGAACAGAGAATCTTATTTCTCATAGTCTGGAAGTCCTTCATGTGTTTTTTTGCAAACTGTATGTGGGCTTTCATATGCCTTGCACTGAGGAGAGGCTTTTGTCAGGTCACATTGCCATACAGGCCCGATTAGTGGAGGGCTGCATTGATAGTTTATTTTGTGGAACTTTCTTCTATCTCCCTACTACATGTCTGGAGCTCAGCCACAGTGATCTTGGGGTTCTTCTTTACCTCTCTCACCAAGGCTCTTCTCCCATGATTGCTCTGTTTGGCTGGATGGCCGGGTATAGGAAGACTTCTGGTCGCCCCAAACCTCTTCTATTTAAGGATTATGGGGGCAACTGTGCTCTTATGAACTTCAAGTACTGCAGAAATTCTTAGGTAACCATGCCTTGCCACAATTCTTCCTCTGAGCTCCTTGGGCAGTTACTTTGACCTCATGATTCTCAGTTGGTGTGACATGCACTGTGAGCTGTGAGGTCTTATATAGACAGGTTTGTACCTTTCCAAATCAAGTCCTATCAATTTAATTAAACACAGCTGGACTTCAATGAAGGAGTAGAACCATCTCAAGGAGGATCACAAGGAAATGGACAGCATGTGACTTAAATATGAGTATCTGAGGAAAGGGTCTGAATACGTATGTCCATGTGAATTTGGGTTATTTTTTATAATACATTTGCACAAATATCTACATTTCTGTTTTTTTTCAGTCAAGATGGGGTGCAGCATGTACATTAATTGTAGAAAAAAATTTACTTTTTTGAATTTAGCAAATGGCTGCAATGAAACAAAGAGTGAAAAATGTAAAGGGGCCTGAATACTTTCCATACCCACTGTATATTGCCAGAACCACATGCTCTGTTTTCATGAAAATCAGTGGGTTGCCCATGTAATGTAAAGAGGTGTTGGGACCTCCTGATCTCCATTTATCTAAAAATTATTTTAAAGGGTATTGACTGTCAGCACAGAATGACTGTGCAAACCAAGTTCAAGTGCTTGGGGCATCATGCCAGGACCAAACATTTAAATGCACCTTACCACCTACTTGTTTTTCATCTACCTCTGCCCTTCTCCGATTCTATAAAGTCAGAGATGTTAATCAGAGAAAAGAAGGGGTGAGATAGAGGGAAAACAAGCATGTGGGAAGGTGCACTTAAATGTTTGTGAACCCATGATGCATTGAGAGCCTGTGGTTTGTACAGTCATTTTGTGCTGACAATGTTACATTAAAAATGGGATATCTAAACAATAATCATTTTGGAAACCCAGGACTTCTAAATATGTTTGCAACATAGAACTGATTAGATAGAAGTTTCCTAATATTTTATCAATGGTTGAGTGAAATATATTTTGCTGTCTGCTTTCTCCAAATTCCTTTTGAAACTTGTATATGTTATTGGGGTTTTTTCAACTTTAATCTTATTTTTGACTTACTACATTTTTGGAATCATTGTCCTTGAGTAATGTTTGACAACAGTTTGCTAGATTTCATTACTAAGACTGAAGGACATTACAATGTCTAAGATACTCCGGATGAATTTCCAATATGCACAACCTAGTTTATTTTTATGAATAGTTTACTTGAGTATTGTATCTTTTGAAAGATATAATGTTTTCATATATATATTAGTACAATAACTTGTACTAACCTTGTATATAAAAACCCTTTTTAATTCACAACTATTCATTTTATGACCTAGAATCACGAGTTTGTGGATGAACAGACGTACGAAGACAGCTGCATGGAAGTATCTACCATAAATAAGCCAAGGAATCACAGTCCCTCTATGTCATCTCAGCATGAAGGCAGGAGCTTTTGCTGCTCAAGACGAAATAAAAAGAATTTGCGCATTCCAAATGCTACAACATGTAGCCATCATGGGAGTCTTCAGGAGCTTAGTGCAATCCAGATCCAATGTATGGAAAGAAACCCACTACCAAACAGGTATAGAAAGCTCATTAATCATTGTAATTGCTTGATTCTCTTACATTAAGTGTCATAATACCCATGTGTTATTTGACTGAAAAGCTAACAAACAGGCCAAGACCAAGGCAAAAAGGCCTCCAACATAGCAAAAATAGTGAAAGTTCAATACACAATATAGTGATGGGCAAAACCTAACTGTAAAGTTAAGGATCCATACCAGACACCTAGAGATGGTGCACGGACCCTAAACATGGACTTCTCAGGGAAATCCCTAAAAATGTTCAGATTCAGCCGTCTGGATGAAGGACTAGGGGTCTGGAAAAGGAAGCAAAATGGGGATTAAAGCAGTTAAAGTAGACTTACAGAGAACTGCACGCCTATCACACTACTTCCAGGTCTACTCATTAAGACTTATAAATATTCCCCTGCTCTCCCCACCTACCCTCTGTGACAGTGTCCTAATTGGTTAAAGTCAGAATGAGCCCCAACCCCCTGAACCAGCATCTGTGATTGGTTGCACAAGTCTCTAAAGCATAGATCACATTGATTGGGCACCTTTCAAATGAGGAAGTCACCTTAAATACTCTGTGCTTCTCAGTCATAGGATAAGAAACACTTTCAGGTAGGGCACACTGGCCCTTTAAGGAGCTGGGGCATGCCACGAGCATGGCCTAAGTATGCTCCCAGTAGACCTGTGCAGTGTGCCAGGCCCTGGGTGCAGGAAGCAGCAGACTGAAAATAGGCAGACACAGTGGGAGGTTCATAGAGGTGAGTACGCTGTGGCCATTGGTCTCCCTGCTGTGGAGATGCCACGGTCACAGCAGTTGCTACAATTATCATCTTTCTGGCATTATTGGATAGTGTAACAGTACCTCTTTACTCCCCCTCCTTTCCAGGCCTGAAAGAAATCTCTTCATGAGAAAAGAGGCATTAATGTTCTCCTTGGGCTCCTAAGACCTCTCCTCAGGACCAAAACCCTTGCAATCAACTAGAGAGTCCTACCTCCCCTTTTTGTCATAGTCAGGAAGTTCTGCATCTGAAGGGTATCGTCTGCACTGACCAATAAAGGTAGGGTACCAGGACGTCAAGCTTGAGGAGAGACACATAGAAGGGATTGGGGATATACATGGAGGCTGGAAGCTTCAAGTTGTATGACATAGCATTGATCCTTTGGAGCATTTCATAGGGATCAATGAAGTGAGCTCTCAACTTGTAGGAAGGCATCTTGAGACTTTTCATCTGAACAGGAGACCCCTTTAAAGAAGCCTTAGTCTCCGCCCAGATCTGGGAGAAATTCTTGATGAGAGCATCAGCCGCAGAGTGGCCGGTGGTAATAGTCACAGGAGAAGAGACTTTGGGCTGCTGTCCATAGTTTATGTAGAATGGAGAGCTAGCAGAGGACTCACTTATATGATAGGATAGCTCTGCCCATTGCAGCAGCTTGACCCTCTCACTGTGGTGCTCACTGATGAAGTGCTGCAGGAAATTCATGGACTAGATGGAACCAGTAGGGAAAGAAGATGGCCAACAGGAAGCTTCTTAGGGGTTTTGTTGTGGACACATGAAGGACAGACCGAAGCATAATCCACAATATCTTTGTGCAGGGTAGGCCACCAGTATTGTTGAGATATGAGAAGAGTAAAAATACATGAAGAGAGTCAGCACTACTTGAGTATAGCATGCAGTATAAAGTGTGCAATGCACTTATTCAATCTGACCTGTATTATTGTTATAAAATTGAGATTTCCAGCAAATAATTGTACAATTTTATGAGCCACTCTGCTACTTCACTGCAATCTCATCAGGGCAGTCCTAATGTAAATCTTCTGTTATTTCATTTTAAATTGTGTCATATGGCCTCCACTTAAAAAATAAAACCCGCTATAAGTAGCACTCACCCACCTGGAGCATTTCAGAATTGGCCCAAGCAGGTGGTACTTGTAACTAACAAAGCCTGTGGACAGGGCATGATAGCTGCATGTAAACAGCTAAAAAGATTTGCCAAAATTAATACAGAAGGAACAGTTCGGATTGAATAAGTGCAAATGCACATTTTATAATGCATGCTATCCTCAGGTAATGCTGGCTCTCTTCATGTATTTTAGAGTAGTCTTCTTTTGCCCAGCGTGACCAGCCAGCTTAGAGAGGTGACCGCACTGCAATACACAACTCATGTTCGATTCTGCAATGAAAGTCTTACCAGATGGCATCTGGGAAAACACAACTGGAGCTATGGTGAGAATAGAATCATAGAATCATAAAATGATAGAGTTTACCTCCTGGGTCACCTAGTCCACCCCCTGCTCAAAATAGAATTTACTAAATCATCCCAGACAGATGTCTGTCCAGCCTATGCTTGAATACTTCCATTGAAGGAGAACTCACCACCTCTGATGGCAGTCTGTTCCACTCGCTGATCACCCTCATGGTCAAAAATGTTCTTCTAATATCTAATCTGAGTCTCCTCCCGTTCAGTTTCATCCCATTTCTTCTAGTGTGTCTTTGTTCAAATGTGAATAAAGCTGATCCCTTCACAGTATGACAACCTTTGAGATATATGTAGACATCTATTAAGTTTCCTCTCAGTCTTCTTTTTTGCAAGCTAAGCTTTCCCAAATCCTGTAACTGTTCCTCATAGGACAAGGATTGCAGACCAAACACCATTCTGGTCACAGTTCTCTGAACTTGCTCCAGTTTGTTGATGTCTTTTTTTAAAATGTGATGCCCAGAACTGGACATTGCATCCAGATGAGGTCTGACCAATGAGAAGTAGGTGGGATAATGACTTCACGTGATCTACACTGTATACGTCTGTTAATACATGTCATGCTGTGACTACCAGGGTTCCTCCAGGAACCCCCGGCAAGTGCAACCACATACAAGAGAACACCGGGTACATAATAACAATGGTGGGACCTTACAGTAGGGTGTGGGGGATGGAACACAACCTAAAGTCACATGAGGCTGGACCCTAAGCTCCCTATTGACCATATGAGTGGGAAACCAAGTCCCTTGCTAGCCCTCCACTTACCCTCACTACGGAACTCGCCAGCGATAGCACTAGTCGCACCGCTTCACTAATCAACACTTAGGGAAGGAAAGGGGGTTAAATAAAAATAAAATAAAAAGAGTTTGTGATGCCAGCTACGGTATCCGGTAATGATAACGGTGCTGCTTGCAGACCTCCAAGTGATGAGACAGCTCTGTTGGTGACGCTCTCCATAGGTGGAGCGGGGTCCCTAGGGCAGTGATGGACGATAGGGATTTTACACAGCGAGGCTGCTCTCCACACAACCTTGTTCCTAGTGCTGCAGGGGAAGGTGGCTCATCAGGTGGAGATGCTGGCAGACAGTCTATGTTAAGGGCAGGATCAGGGGCTGTAATAACAGACACACACATGCTGGAAGTTGTTTCAGAACATTTTACTAATGGTGATGGTTCAAGGTAATATCCAGGGTACTGTCCAGGTGGTCGGGTGGCAGTTCAGGATTTCCACCCCGATGAGTTGTGAGGCATCCTTGTTTCTGTGTGTTTGTGCTTAAGTCCTGGCCTGTCTGAATCCTGGCCCTGACCTCTCCTGTGTCCCTAACGTGTAGAGCAGGCTGTGAGAACTTTCTGTTGGGCACTGCTACTCTTCTGCGGTCCCTGACTCTGTTGATTGCTGGGCTACAAGTGTCTGCCAGGAGTCTCCCTAGTCCTCCAGTATTCTCTGCTGGGTTTACTGGAACCTTGCAGACTTTGACTCCGGTGTCTGGGTTTCTTGCTTTCCTGGGGTGAACCGGTATGGTTCCTCTGCCCCCACTCTCTCTGGTGCACCTTGCCTAGGACCCTCACTCTTTGGTCCCTTACACTGGCTAGGCTTCCTCACTGGCACGGGCCTAGCGTGGCTCCGTTCACCAGGATGTCTTCACAGTCCTCCCTGGAACTGCACTGCTAACTGCTCCCTCAGGCCTGAATTTATAGGGGTCTTTGCCTGAAGTCGGCAAGTAGAGCTCCCCTTTAGGTCTGGGGTGGAAGGTGTTGAATGTGTAAGTTTACCTGATGTGGAAATCCCTACCTGCACCAGGTGTTCTTGTGGCAACCGAACCGTAGGGATGCCACATAGACATATTAAAATTAAACATAACTAAAATAACTTGAATATAATAGTCGAAAATGGAATTACAAGTTGTCTACAGTCATGGCCAAAAGTTTTGAGAATTATACAAATATTAATTTTAACAAAGTCTACTGCTTCAGTTTTTCTAATGGCAATTTGCATATACTCCAGAATGTCATAAAGAGTGATCAGCTTAACAGCAATTACTTGCAAAGTCAATATTTGCCTAGAAAATGAACTTTAACCCCCAAAACACATTTCAACATCATTGCAGTCCTGCCTTTAAAGGAGCAGCTATCATCATTTTAATGATTGTTCCATTAACACAGGTGTGGGTGTTGATGAGGACAGGGCTGGCGATCAATCAGTCATGATTAAGTAAGAATGACACCACTGGACACTTTAAAAGGAGGCTGGTGCTTGGTATCATTGTTTCTCTTCAGTTAACCATGGTTATCTCTAAAGAAACACGTGCAGCCATCATTGCACTGCACACAAATGGCCTAACAGGGAAGAGTATCACAGCTAGAAAGATTGCACCTCAGTCAACAATCTATTGCATCATCAAGAACTTCAAGGAGAGAGCTTCCATTATTGTCAAAAAGGCTCCAGGGCACAATAGAAAGACCAGCAAGCGCCAGGACCGTATCTTAAAACTGATTCAGCTGCGAGATCGGACTACCAGCAGTGCCGAGCTTGCTCAGGAATGGCAGCAGGCTGGTGTGAGTGCTTCTGCACGCACTGTGAGGTGGAGACTCTTTGAGCAAGGCCTGGTTTCAAGGAGGGCAGCAAAGAAGCCACTTCTCTCCAGAAAAAACATCAGGGACCGACTGATATTCTGCAAAAGGTACAGGGAGTGGACTGCTGAGGACTGGGGTAAAGTCATTTTCTCTGATGAATCCCCTTTTCGATTGTTTGGGACATCTGGAAAACAGCTTATTCGGAGAAGAAGAGGTGAGCGCTACCACCAGTCTTGTCTCATGCCAACTGTTAAACATCGGTTTTTCCCTGTGGTCTAGCGCGGACAAACCCCGGCTTTTTTTCTCCTATACTGTAAATATAACCTTTTGGAACTCATAATATGATTGCAATTATATTTCTGTATTATTATTATTATTTATTATTATTATTTATTTATATAGCGGCATTAAATTCCATGGCGCTTTACATGCTAAAAGGGCAGACTAGGACAAGTAACATAGTAACAATACAAGTAACAATAAATGTTGACAATTCGGTTGTACAGATACAAGATGGGAGAAATGTACGTGATATAAACATCAGACAGACACAAATAAAAACCAGAGGGCAGCAGATCATGTGAAAATATAATTTTGGTGTCATTCTCAAAACATTGGCCATGACTGTATGTGTCTATAGGGGGAACTTGCTAATTAATTAAGTAATATGATTACAGCAGCATTGACACTAAATAAGCAACCAATGCAAGCTCACAGGCTTGTAGACCTGGCTGCTGCTCCTCTGTATCTGTAAAATGATAACATAACTAAATATAACTAAAATAACTTGAATATAATAGTCGAAGATGGAACTACAAGTTGTCTATGTGTCTACAGGGGGAACTTACAAGTTAATAAAGTATTCTGCTCACAGGAGCATTAACACTAAAGAAACGGCCAATGCAAGCTCACGGGTTTATAGACCTGGCTGCTGCTTCACTGCATGCATAATATCATAGAAAATAATAATGACTTCCAACAACTAAGTGGCCAACATTACAAACACCTAAGCTTTAAATAGAAAGGCTACACGTGTAAGGGTCAAAGACTGTTGTGAACTTTTTGCTTTTGACTAAATGTATGCACTTTTGCAGCCAAATATTCTTTTTTTTTCCTCAAATGCATCTAGAATACAAAAGTGAAACAACTTTGAAAATAGTCTTGATTTATGCAAAAGTGGTTTGTGGCTATGGCTCTTATGTAAAGGTTAATAGCAATCTCAATTTAGTCTGATCCTACAGTCATACTCTTTCAATTACTGGCCCACCACACACTAAAATACATTCTATAAGTTAGTAAAAAGTAAAGAACAGATGGAAGGTTCCATGCTGGCAGGGTGAGAGTACACTGGATTTGTTTGTACTCTAATTATATAAAGACACTTAGGTCTTCAAAGGTGTTGTAAGTGTACTGTACATACCCTTTAATACATTTGCCAATGAAAGTTACTGTTCAGTATAAATAACTTCTATTTCTCTCTTACAGCAGGTCCAGTTTAAATGCCAAAGTGGAGGAAACCATCAAACTAAACTGTGAGCCTCCATATGTAACAACAGCTGTAATAAGTATCCCAACATCGCCAGTAACTACACCCGAGGAGGACGGTAGATCAGCGTCCCCAGATTATCCACAAAGGAACATTGTGAGAGTGTCAGCACTATAAACCCTGATTAAAGATGAGATTCTTGTTTTTTCTAAATGAAATGAAAACAGTTCAGTCTCCCTGAGATTTCAAAGCGATGGATTATTTGCATATTAATAATAAAAGACAAAGAAATTTGAATAATGCAATGGGACCTTACAGCAGATCTTCCAACCCAGTAGAAATGTGACTACATACATGAGCACAATGAAAGATCGCCCATTGATTCCCTTTATTTTTTGCTTTCTCTTTCCTTTACTAATGCAACACTTTTATATGAAAAAAAGAGAAATCTCTGCAAAAGAAATCTTTTGGAGTAGTAAAATTACCATTACAGCAATGGAAACATTGTGATTATGTTTTCCCTAGAGGGAACATTGAACGTTCCATAGCATAATGAGTATGAAAGAACATGCATAGCAAGTATATTTGTACTTATTGAAATGACATCAGTAATGCATGCAGCTATTCTTCAGAGCAGGGATTTGAGATAATTGAAGCTGTTTCCACCAAACATTATTTAAGAAAAAGGCTTTTCAATGCCCTCACAACTGGATGAATAATGTTTACAGTATCAAAACAAAGACAAACAAAAGCGTTGTGGGAACGGAGCAGTATTTCTGATATCATATGATGTCTTGTACATAAATAGCGTTTCCCTGTTGTTTTCTTGTTGGGTTATCTTGTTTGGCAACAAGCGCAATAATTGTGTGTTTGCTCCATCACAAGTCTCTATTTCATTTCGAATTCTTAGCGGTGTACAATGAAAACCCTGTTTTCACACTCAAAACGGATATCTGTGCATACAGGTTAATCACACTACTTCTGTTACTTTGTATTGGTTGAAAAGAAAATCTGAATATAAGCAGTGATGATAGCTATATTAGCTCAGTGGCGGTTTTTAGGGGAGGGGTTTTTAAAGAATTCTTTGATTCTGGAACATGCATGAAAATTGATTGTTATTGGTCTGGAATGCTTGTGACGTTACGCTTATTATTTTGTAGTGCTGGTGGTGTCGGTTTTGATGTTCAACATTAATATCCTGTAATCCATATCATTTATGTCGGACGTATTCACTATTAACTCCCATTTGACCAAAGGTTATTAAAAAAAAAGTTGACTTAAATGACAAGAGGCCCAAGTAACCTGTTAATACCTGATTATAAAACTACACAACAGCTAAACGCTCAAAGGCAGTAGTATATTAATCCCAATGTAAGAAAGATTATCCTGATTGTGGTTACCCAGTAATGAAAATTTAGGATAAGGGAAAAAAACAGCAACCTGCAAGCTGCAAAGCGATCTGTGTCAGTTTTGTCATGCTTCTCTGTACTATAGCCATATGTTTATTTTTGTATTATTATTTTAAGTTTGGCAAGCAGAAATAAATAACTAATAACAGAAGAAATGATCTTTAACATGTAACTAACAATAAAATAGTTTCTCGGGTTTCATGGATGTCAATAAGTGTAAACCTCCTCAGTAAGAGTTATAAAAAGTCGAACAAACGTCTTTCTTTTGAAATACTTTTTCCTTAATACTTAAAGGGGTATTCTCATGTTCTTAAATTACTTTCATTAGCTACACAGCATGAAAATAAGCAAGTTTGTGTGAGAGCTTTGATCTTACATAGTGTACAGCTTGTTGCCAAGATATTGACTACCAGATCTGGCCAAGATCAGGTTTTGTGCAGTATCTACAATCCAGACTAAGATGTTAACATGAAATTCCAGGCCATTGATTTCTTTACAGCAGCTAACTGCTCATCTCCCCTTCTCTCACAGTTCTTGTACTGTTATCAGTCCTGCAAAATCAAAAGCAACCAGCATCATCATTTTCCAAGCAGTTCTCCAAATCACTGTTTGCTTGTTCAAAAGCCTTGTTTTCCCTATATGCAAATATAGTGAAAACAGTGTAGACTCCAGAACAAATGTGCTGATGGACAATTAATGTGTCACAGTAGCATAAGAAGCTACTGCCCACAACTATCATTTAAGGAGGAGTTCCCACTACCCCCCTCCCCTTCCCAGCAACTAGGAAATAGGGAGGCTGCATAGCTGTGTAGACAAGACATAACTTGAGACTACCCCTTTAATAAATGTGGCTTGTCACTTCAGTCTTACATTTTGACTTATTTATTAAATACATCTAACAGAAGAACTTTTTTTTACCTCCACCAGCAAAGATGAGTTTTCATTTCTTAAAGGGCTCTGGAAAAATGTAAGCTGTTCTGTGGTTGCCTTGCTGCAATGTCAAATGTTTAGTTCAATAGCTTTGGTAAAGAGGCCTATTGCATAGAAATCTATTGATGGACACTCTGTTTTGTTGCATATGTATGATGATATTTCTTGTTACGAGTAGCCTAATTTATTGAAATAATCCAATAGAAAAAAAACTGACCTTGTTGCCTATAGCAGCCAATCATAATGTTCCTTTCCTTTTCAGCTCCAGTTGGCTGCTATAGGCAAGACTAATTTGTCTAATGAAGAGTCTAGATCAATGATGTCTACAATATGTGGATGACAAGATTGAATAGAATAGATTTGAGCATTAGTATCTTACCTTCTGTTCCCTTTATTATTTACCTTTTGCTGAAAGTTAAAGTGCTATTGTACACTTATGCAACTATTAATCTTGCCAATCTTCTCAGCTTCCCATTAATAAAGATGGTAAATTTGGCTCTGCATATATTTCCCTATAGGTATATCCTATAACACTTTTAACTGATTGTTTTCTTTGGGTTTAATTTTATTCTTTTAAAAGAGCCTGAATATCAAGAATGGATCATTTGCTAGACATAGCATATTTCCCATGGGTGTCAATATGAGCCCATAACTAGGACACTTGCTAAGGGAGAGGTGAAAGGCTGAAAGGAGAACAGCTTGGGACTATTTTACCAGCCAATTAATGTTCCAAGCTATTTTGGCAACTTTATATTAGTTACATTTACTTTCTGATGTTCACCCAGAACTACAATTGTATAGTTCTTAAGTAGCACAAGAAATAATTACAAAAAATACAATTATTTAAAGACAAAATTAATAAAATATTTACAGATATATTATTGTCCCAAAAAAATTTAATATTGATAATACTCAAATATGTCTGAGCAATTGATTTTACTAAATAAGCAGAGCATTCAAGTGTATACATGAAGTTTAATGCCTATAAAAGACCAACATATCACAAGGCCTCCTCAAAAATTAACAAAAAAAAACCTGCAAGGCAAATGGGATGTATAACCCAACTATAATAAGAATAAATCTTTATTAATTAAATAACATACATAGTAAAAAACAGATAAAAAGAGAATGTACACACAGAGGACCATTCCATGAGGCTAACCCAGACATTAATGTGCCATAAGGATCAAACCCATAAAGTTTCTGGAGGGTGAGTATCCAAAAAGGAAATGAGAATTATCCCAGGGGCAACATTACTAATAGTAGGAAAAGTGTCCAATGCTAGATATTTTACAGATTAGGTAACATCTCAAAACAATTGCCAAAATTGTAAGGCCAGCTTCACATCGCGGTGTGATCAGGTCCGGGGCTGGCTGATGTGATTCGGACAGCCCTAGACGCCATTTGCAAACAGAACTGGAGGGCAAATATGCCCTCTGGTCCAGTTTGCAGCCGGAGCCCTCAATTGCAGCCGCAGCTGCTGCAATTTCAAGATCGCAGTTAGCGGGGTACTAGCCGTGGTCCTGAAATCTGTGCAGGGGACAGCCGGTGGTGCTGACGTTTAGCAGCGCTCACTGCTAAGCTACTGCACCCGGCGTCCGGGTCCCGGATCCTTCCGGATCTGGGCAATCCGGCGCCATCAACTCCCATGTTAGGGAGCGCCGGATCGCCTCGGATCCGATTTGGGCAGATTTTTTGCCCTGGACACAAAAACGTTGCACACAACAATTTTGTGTCCGGGAGGAAAACCCGAATTCACCGGGATCCTCCCGGATCACGTGGCCTTACAAATACTGAGGTACATACTTTACCAAATACTGAATGTGGGCACATGGCCTTACAAATTCTGAGGTAAAAACCTTACTAAATACTCAACATGTGCACGTGGCCTAAGTTTTCATGGGCAGCTGTGCTAAAGCATGACAATTTGAGTAAGTCTTCTGTAGTCTTATTTTAGCCGAATTGCTAGACACTGGCAACACCGTAGCTCTTCATGATATCATTTTTTACAAATTGGTAGAGGTAAAGAAAAAGATTCAAGGTACTTGATTTAGTGGCCACCTTGGTAATTCATGATAACTGAAACAATACCCTGATGGTGGGGTTACACGTCCCGATATCGCGGCGATTATCGGAGGCAACGACGCGGGAGCGCGCATTTAGTGCACGTTTCTCCCTGCATCGCATCGCCAGTTTACACGCCGCGATATCGGGATGCAACGTCCCTCCGATGTCTACGCCCACCATCCAGGAACGACCAGTTAACATGGGAGTGAATGGGTGACGTGAGCGTAGACATCGGAGTTGGGCTGTCACACGCAGCGATGCTGGTACAACGGCCATGCGATATCGGGGAGTTGAATAGCTTTGCTATTCAACTCCGATATCGTTTTGGCATCGTTCCAGCATCGCGTTGTACGCTAAAACAGTACAACGCGCAAACGATATCGGGTCCAACTCGCGACCCACGTGACTTTTTGTCGGAGTTGGGTCGGAGTTGGACGCGATATCGCGGCGTGTAAACCCACCATGAGAACCTCCTCCAATCTGACAGCATCCCTTGCACCTGTTCTGATTATTAGGTCGAATACGAATGCAGACCTTTGTGATGATTGTGGTCACATTTTCAATTTTTGAGTGGCATTTGGTTTTTAGACAAGTACAAATAGATCATATAAGTGTATAAGTGTACATTATATGTTCACAATGTACTTTAAATAACTATTTCCTTTTCTTAGATTTTCAGACAGCTAATATTTTACTGATTTTGCCATGTTATTATTGTACATCTAGCTGGTGAGGTGTCAAATTTGCACCTTTTCAGGTTTTAAAATAATGTAATATGTCATAAAATGTGTGAATCCTATGAAATAGATTGAATTAAAGCTTATGGTATATATTTTGCTTGCAATTATATATAAAAGTGGAAATATATTTTCCCTTGATATTAGGTTAATAATAAATGTGGCACTTGCCAGAAAGCTGGTATGAAAAAGTGTAAAAATTTCACATGGTGATATATTTGATATCTGCCCCATGAATTTGCAAAAGGGTCCTGACCTATTGTTGTACGACAAATACTGAAATGTAAGCCAGAAACCTGGTGTTTATTACAGCTGTTACTGGTGCATTGTAGTCCAAAAGAGGCACCATATGTATTAAGAAGCATGGGCTTTTAGTAAACCTGGTGAACCGTACTTCAGTAAGCTATAGGTTCAAGATAAGTATACAAAATGCTAGTCTTGATAAATTCTCACCAAAGTGTTAGACAAAGTTCACATGAGCATTTATCTTGGTCTATATATGTACCACAATTCCCAGTCTGGCAATGGGCCTTCCAACCCAAACTTTACAATCTCATATGTACCATATTTTTCAGACTTTAAGATGCACTGGACCATAAGACACACCCAGATTTTAGAGGAGGAAAATAGGGAAAATAAAAAATTAAGCAAAATATGTGTTTATTATGCTCTGTTATGGGGGGATCTGCTGCTGAAACTTGGGTTGTAATGTCCCCATACTGGGCCCCTTTCTGGTGGATATGACACTCCCTCATGGTTTATAATCTCCATCCTGGATATGGACCCTCATCCTGGTATATAGCCCCTCATCCTGGATATGGTCCCTCATCCTGGTATATAGCCCCCCATCCTGGATATGGCCCCCATCATTGTAGATAGCCTCCATCCTGATATATAGCCCTCTATCCTGCTACATGGCCCCTCCATCCTGGGATATAGCGCCCCATCCTAGTACATGCCCCCTCATCCTGGATATAGCCCCCCATCCTAGCGCACACACAAAAATAATAAATGATGTAACTCAACTCTTTGCCACTTCCTGCTTGATGCACTTTGCGTGTAATCTTGTGACCGGAACACCACAGTGACGTCATTGCTGTACGCCCCAATCACATGTTACATAATTTACTATTTTTGTGTGTGTCGCTAGGATGGGGGCCATATCCAGGATGGGGAGGTGAGTACACTTAGGCTCATGTAATATATGCCGCTCTCCCCACCACCTCTCAGCGCCGGCTTTAGTGCTGAGAGGTGATTGACAGGGTGATGCATTTGTATATTATATGAGCCTAATGATAAAAAAGAAGAAAGGAGTGCACATAGGCCCTAACTGTGATTAAACAGAATGTACATGGGTAATACAACTCACCTTGTTTGGTTGGTTGTGTGAGTCACAACCGAATGATTCTGTAAAGATGGAAGATGGCAGCTGCAGACCCCATGAGGTTATGAATCCGGGTGATGTGCTGAGAGGATGGATTTTTGAAGTCCACGCTAACCACGAGAGGACACCGATATGCTCCAAAGAACCTTTATTCGTGCCGACGCGTTTCGTAGCTGACACACTACTTGACACGCTACTTCTTCAGGGCTCAGTAAAACAAAAAAAAAATAAAAGAGAAGAGAGCAGAGCCACATTGAATTGGTGAGATGCTGTAGAGGTCATGATGAATTAAGGTTCTTTGGAGCATATTGATGTCCTCTTGTGGTTAGCACGGACTTCAAAAACCCGTCCTCTCAGCACATCTCCTGGACTCATGAGCCTAATGAGTGAGCCCATGTGATAACAGACTGCCTTTGCAGCCTGCACCAGCCTCCTCCAGCCCCTCCTGAGCCACTGATTCCCCCAGCACAGCCATACAGCCTCATATATCTGGACACCCCCCACTTTCCCCCAAAATATTGGGGAAAAAAGAGCATCTTATTGTTTAAAAAATACAGTATGTATATTTTGGGTCCAGGGATCTGTGGTCAGTCCAGGCATTCCAGTCCATATACGAACCTGAAGTATGCTCATGTGAACCATAACTAACATGGCAATTCTGCTTTCATAAATAAATAGGGAAGACATTTGTGGCGTAAGTCAAGTGAAAATGATGCAGTGAATGGTAATTTTGAATCTATTTACTGTTATTATGTTCCACATTAGATATCTACGTTTTAAAACAAGATGATTTTCAAATATAAACAAATATAAAATACATACTGATTCGTTTTTGTAAGGAAATGTAAATTTATTTTAAAAATGCATCTCATGTTTTTCCTCCTGGACCATAAATTAGTTTCTTATGTTTAAAGAACTCAATTAGCTATGTCCTGGTAAAAAACTAACTAAGAGAGCAATCACAGTGGAAAATCGATGGATGCCCATCATACCTGCCTTGAAATAGAAGATACTTAGCATAAAGGAGCTACTAAAGACACACACATATAATCTTTTCATATATTGATTGACCACAGATCAGAAGCTGGGAGAGTGTGAGGCCTAAAAGCTTCAATGACAAAGGGGATACCTACAAGCAGGACACTTAGATGCAGAACTAGAACAAAAATTACTTGTACACACATGCCTAAATCTACATCCTAGGTAAAGAAAAGATTTTGCTATGACTATGAGCATTAAAGCTGTTGTCCACTACTAGGACAACCCTTTCTGATTCCACATGTATGCCCCAGGTAAAATAAAAGAGCCTGTATTTACCTCCTGTGCTACCACCATTCCAGCAGTGTCGACAATCATGGTTATGGGCACCACATGACATTAGGGATGTCACGTGAGCCCAGCATCCAATTACTGCCGAATTCTCTTGCCATACCTTAAGACACAGGAACAATCAACAGGAAGTGAGCCGCAATGCTCACTTCCTGTTGATTAACACATTTGGTCTGAAGGCAGGGAGATGGAACCTAGTAGTGATTGGACACAGGGCTCGCGTAATTTTAAAAAAATCATGTGAGCCCAGCATGGGAGGGAGTATAGGCTTTTATTTTACCTGGAGACATGTGACATCAAAAGAGGTTGTCTATTAGTCGACAACCCCTTAAATACATTGCTCATAATAAAATTTACATGGTTCTGTTCTCAGTCAGTTTCTCACCAATTGTCAAATTAGGAAGATAAAGTTTGCAACCATCATTGTAAACTGTGCTTCATGGTTAGAACTCATTTAAATGAATATGGTTGAGCACTTTAGTGCTGAGAGGTGATTGACAGGGCGATGCAGGCTTGTATAATGTGTATGCATTTCAATGCAGAATGCGATGTGCTGCTGTCTCTGCGATTGCACTAGCAATGATCAATATTGCAGAATTTACTGTATTTAGAATGTACCTTATTTTTCGGACTATTAAATGCACCGGACTATAAGACACACCCAGATTTTAGAAGTGGAAAATAGGTAAAATAATTAGGTACAAAATGTGGTTATGATGCACTGTTATGTAGGGGGTTCTGCTGCTGAACTTAGGGCGTAATGTCCCCATCCCTGGATCCTTCTAGGTAATATATGTCCCACATCCTGATATATAGCCTCCCATCCTGGTATATAGCCCCCATCCTGGTATATAGCCTTTATCCTGGTATATAGCCTCCCAACCTGGTATATAGCCTCCTATCCTGGTATATAGCCTCCTATCCTGATATATAGCCTCCCATTCTGGTATATAGCCTCACATCCTGATATATAGCCTCCCTTCCTGGTATATAGACCCATCCTGATATATAGCCCCACATCCTATATATAACCCCACATCCTGATATATAGCCCCCATCCTGGTATATAGTTTCCCATCCTGGGATATAGCACCCTCCATCCTGGTATATCACCTCCCATCCTGGTATATAGCCCACATCCTAGTATATAGTTTCCCATCCTGGGATATAGCACCCTCCATCCTGGTATATCACTCCCATCCTGGTATATAGCCCACATCCTGGTATATAGCCTCCACCCTGGATATAGCACCCCCCATCCTGAGATATTTCACCTCCCCACACCTGGGATATAGCAACTCCCATCCTGAGATATTGCACCCCCATCCTCGGATATTGCACTGTAAATGGACACCCATGCTGCACACACACTAAAAGTAGTGTAACATACTTGTCCTGTGCTCCCCTCATCTATCTTTCTGCAACAACGATCTCTTCCTGTGCGTGCCCGCATCTGATCATGTGATCGGGACACGCTGTGATGACATTACTGTGCTGGTCACTTGATCGGATGCCAGCGCACACAGGAAGAAATGATGCTGCAGAGGGCGAGATGAGGGGAGCGGCGGACAGGTATTTTACACCTTTCATTATTTTAGTGTGTGCAGGCAGCATGGGGGCCATATACAGTGTAGGGGGGGCAGTACACTTAGTGTACTGTAATATATGCTGCTTCCCCACCTACCTCTCAGCGCTGAGAGGTGATGGACAGGGGGATGCAGTGAATATTACAGTACATTAATGAGCAGGGGCACATTACCACTGGCTGCTTTTGCATCCCGATTGAGCCTTTTCCAGCTGTTCCAGACCTGCCCCTCAATACAGTACAGTACAGCACAGCCCAACAGACCCACATTTGGACCATAAAAACACCCTCACTTTCTCCCACAATTTGGGGGGGAAAAAGTGCATCTTATGGTCCAAAAATACACTATGTACATTATTCCAAATTAGTTAACAAACAGGCAGTAAAACTCATATATCTGCACATTAACCAATATTGCTACACTTAGATAGAGATAGAGAGAGACTAGAGATTAGCGGATTAGGCAAATTTCATATTCACCTGTTACTGCAAATATTCCCAGGAAATGTAATGCTCTGCATTCTTTCTAAACCCCAAGCATAATAAATGAGAGATTTAAAAAATAAAAAACAATCCTAATGCTCATTTCATCGCTCATCTCTCCGACTACTCACCTACAGCAGGGAGAGCGGCCGCCAGATGGCAAATTATGGCCGCAGCGGCCGCACAAACTTGAAGGCTGCGGGACCCGGGACTGGAGCGGAGGTAGCCTCACTTTACGCCAGCAGCACCCCCCATCCCTCCCCCCCCCCGCACCTCAACTTGGCGCCAGTAGCACCCTCTCGTTCCTACTTTACGCCAGCAGCACCCTCCCTCCCCCGCTCCTCAGGTGCAGTGCAAGGTGGACTGCCACCTGGGTTAACAGCAGCCAGCCAGCCCCTGATCTAGTCCCAGCTCAGTGTGAGAGGCCTGGAGATTGCAGCAAAAGTGATTGGGAGATAAAGGCTACACTAAGAGAAAGATTAAAAAATAAAAACAACCTTAAAGGTACATTTACACGCGGCGAACTTTTCTAGGAATTTCACTGGCACCTTACTGGTTGCAGTGAAATCATGGATACATTGTTCCATTTGTACACAGCAACAAGATAGAACAATGTGTCCATGATTTCACTGCAACCAGTAAATTGCCAGTGAAATTCCTAGAAAAGTTGCCGCGTGTAAAGGTACCCTAAGATAGCCCTCTATTGCTTAGCAAAATTGCTGAATATATGAGGAAGTGAATTACAAAAAAAAAATCAGCATTTTGGCAAACTGGATTTTTGGAATATTCTTCAAAAATTCAATGCAACTTAAATTTATTCCCTTATTATTAGAATCAGTATGCCGATTTTGCAATTTTGAACAATCAATACATATGTTGGAGCACTCATTTATATTTCATGAATCCTCTGTTACCGGCTGAGGATTCCAAATGTTATAGCAATGAGTTAATCCTGTTTTGTATATAGTGGCATTTTTATTGTTTTGCTAATTAGACATATTAGACATACTGGACTAACAGTAATTCCATAGCACCTACACTGTGAATTCTATTCAGCAAATCTTTAGGTATCTGTCTCTGGGAAGACACCAATTACAACTCTGATAGGGATTAGTGACTGCCAAATTGCAGTGCTATCAATTGGAGAATCTAAAACAAATTTGTTCTGTGGGTAAGGCTAGGGTCACACTTGCATCATGCATTCGCTAAACAGATGCGTTTTTTACTTGTGCAAATGTGTAAACACGCATGCGTTAATGCACCCATAGACTCCAATGCAAAAAACGCATTGCAAAAGTGCTATGCGTTTTTGCTAGTTGCCTAAAAACATTGTCTGCAACATTTTTTGGTGCTTTTTCAAAAAGCATGCTTTTTTTTAACATGGGAGTCTATGTGAAATGGATGCGTTAACGCTTGCGCTAAAAATGAAAAAACTTGCCATAAAAATGTCAAGTCAAAAACTGGATCCATTAATGCATCCTGTAAACAGATGCAACCTCCCAAGTGTGACCCTAGCCTAAGGTTGAAGCCACTTTTGGTAGTGCATTTTGACAATTTTAGTAATTTCAAGTGACTTCTGCTGTCTTCAGAAGCAGTGCAACATTAATTAGTCTACAAATGAAAGTATTCTGAATTCAAGCTGCAGATCATGTTTAAAAATGAAAAGTTACATCTCATAAAACCTCTACAATCTCCACCTAAAGGGTAAGGACACACATGCGAGTAAAAAAACGCTCCAATTCACGATCCGAGAGTAGGATGACTTTCGTCAGAGTTTTGATTCGTTTTGCATCCAACAGTGATGCCACTTTCCCACATTTCCTGATATCACATCCGAGAGCTATCCAAAAGTAATCCGAGTGTGGTCCGAGTGCGGTCCGAGTGCAATCCGAGATGGAACCTGATCAGGGAAAAAACTGCAGTGTGAAATCTGCCTGAGGGCTTGGACACACTCTGCTACTTACATTCTGTCTCTTGGACGAGACTCGGAAGAGGACTGGATCAGTGACCCTGAATGGCCTCTCCCTGTCTGGACGGGAATGACAGCTGCTTGTGTTTTTGCGCAGCTCCACACTCCCCGTCCAGAGAGGGAGAGGCTGTTCAGGGTCACTGCTCCAGCCTCTTTCGAGTCTCGTCCGACAGACTCGCATGTAAGTAGGAGAGTGTGTCCGAGCCCTTAAAAACAAGATAAGGACATGTATGTACTCAGAGTAGGTGGGTATTATGTATTGTTTGGCGTTGTAGCATAATAGACACCTTTTTACAGCAATCAAAGCACTTTTGATTTAGTCCAATTTTAGTCAGACACATTAAATTGGTCATTTTGAGAGATTCGCCCATCTTTAATTAAAATATTACACGTATTTATGAGAATACAAGACCACCTGCTTGCTGAAATTTGTCTTATGTTATATAAATGTAAGAAAAATTAATTATTATGAGTGAGGTGTGCTTCTAATTTCTTCTATTGGATTAAAATATTACAACTCTTTGATAGATCTCGTTATCATACATTTAAATCTCACAAAATCTAATTAAAAACTTGCTGTATTCTTCCTAATTTAACAGGAAATTGTAAAGTTAGGAAAACTCATTCATTATTCCTTATATTGCAGAAATGTGCTCCTTATTTCCTAAAACTAACAGTAAAACTGCCCTGTACACATAGTACCAGGCATGGGGCAGGTTTCATTTTTCCAGAAAAGTAAGGCTGCTTTCAAATCACCGTATTTGCTGAATCGCGGAAGATTTACCGCATCTGCCGCATAATGGTCGACTTGCAGCAAGCCGCCATTCGTTCTGTATGGGACTTGCCGCAAGTGTCGGATTTGCTGGATTGCGGCAAAAACTGCACTTGCTGCACGTCTCATAAAGAATGAATGGGGGCTTGCTGCAAGTCAACAGATGCGCCATGATTCAGCAAAAACGCTGATAAGAAAGCAGCAAAGTTAAAGCTGAGCACTAACTGGTTTTAGTGGCAAAATGTGAGCAACAGATAGATGGTTTTGATAAGTACGGCCCATTTATGTTGGTACATGTGACTGTGATGTTAAGCCAAGATCTGAAGGTTTTTGGCATCTGTTTAAACTACACATTGGAAAAAATAGAATGTCTTGCTATTGTATCATAGTGTATTAGAGTGCAACTGTGATATCAAATTCTATAAATCATCGCTGCAAAAATCTATCAAGCATCAGATGGATGTCCAAAGTAAGACCCTTTTGATAAAAGTTATTAATTGGGAATTGATGCACAATATAAGATGTTGTCCTAAAGAGGACCTGTCACCAAACCAGGCATGGTCATCTAATTACAGCCCTGGATGCAGCATGTCTGCAGCATCCAGGCAAGGGGTCCCCCAGCCCTTGAGCAGTCCTGTACCCCGAGATAATACACTTAGAAAACTTACATCCTGCAGCCGGAAAGGAGGTGGCTAGAGGCTGCAGGATGTAAGTTTTCTAAGTGTATTATCTCGGGGTACAGGTTTGGTGACAGGTCCTCTTTAAGGAGAAAACATTTTTGTAAATCTGTAAAAGAATGATAATATATTCACTAGACTTAAAGGGAAACTATCAGCAGTTTTTGCAGAGACCCTAAATACAGTGAGTGTCTCTTACTGGACTGGTGGTGTAGTTTTGAGAGAATTCCTGTTTTCTCGTTATAGGTGTAGCCGTAGTCAGAAAGCTGCCCTGTGTATAACCTCACACACCCACCGACTGCAGCTTCCTGTGTACACTGTGCGTTGTCGCAAAGTTTCAATCAGTGGTGGGGCACAGTCACACAGATTAGCCAGACTGGCCGGACATGAGTGAAACCTAGTCCTGCAGTGATAATCTCCTGCTGATAAAATAATGATTGCATTGAAACTAGAGCACACAGCCAAGTAATTGATACATCACTTGACTCATGCTCTGTCCCTATGGTTTGCTGCTCTCAGATTAAATAGCAAAAATCTGCTGACAGATTCCCTTTCATGCTGATCCATCAATTGGGTAGGTCATCAGTTTCAGATTATTAAAACCCAAAGATCAGATGTTTGCAGCTTCCATGGTGGATAATACTATTTATTCATGTGATATTATTATATAGCACTGTTAATGCTACAGCACTTTACATAAATCAGCAACACTGTCCCCATTGGTGCTTACAATATAAATTCCTAAGAAGTATGTCTTTGGAGTGTGGGAGGAAACCAGAGAACCCGGTGGAAACCCACACAAACATGGGGAGAGCATACAAACTCCTTACAGATATTTTCGTGGGTGGAATTTGAACTAAGAACCCCAGTTCTGTAAAACAATAGTGGTAACCACTGAGCCGGACATAAACTTGAAACAGATCTAAAACAGTACACTGTTGTGACTGTTGTGAGGCACTGCAGCTCAGTTCCTATTAAAGTGAATGCAAATTGAGTTGCAAGACCAGCCATAGTACAGAATACAGAAACACGAAGTTCGAGCTCCATTCACAGTGTGGAAGCTGCAAACAGCAGATCAGTAGGTTTGTTGAGTAGCGGACCTGGACCAACGGGATATTTTTTAGGTCGAGGATAACATCTTTAACATTTATTTTAGCACAAGGGCAATGTACTGACAATGTTTTTTTTAAATGTCAAGTAAATCATTTCCATTGAACTTTCCATTATAGTGAGAACTGACACAGTAAACAAGTCAAGATCTTCAGACTTTAGCCACATAAGAAATCAAGGACTCCATATTCCCTACACCGGTCCTGTTATATCAATAATGGTATCACAATAAATATGTTTTTCAAATCCTTTAAAATTATTTCAGTGCAAGTTTATATTGTATTTTTCTTTATATGGTGTCTTATCATTAAAGGTAGTTTATATTGGAAGCAAATAAGTAAAAATTAGAATCCTGTACTGAAAATTAATGTACATATTATCTCAAAATCATATGTATTTTTTAATACAAGGGGTCCTCGCGTCTTATAATAATATTTGACCATCAGAGATTTGCGTGGGGGTTGTCTTTCATTTGTTGAGTGTTTCCGCTTTCAATGTTCTAGTATTGAATGACCGATGACGACTGTACATTAAAAAGATGTAAATTCTATGTATTTTCTTCTGTATTTCATCCGCAGCAACAAGGCTTATTGTTTTGTGACTTTTTTCCTTTGATATCCAAATGTGGAAAGTGAGCATAATGCTGACTGAATAGACGTTGAAGAACATTTAAATAAAATATGCATGTTCAAAAGGGAGAAAAAGCTTCTGCCGCTGAATACTGTACATTTAAAGTCATTGCTTAACATTTGTATCATTTTAAAGAAAATGAATGTTTCATTTGTCAAAGAGAAATTTATGATTAAAGTTTTACCCTGAGAATAATTTTGCAATAAAAAAAGTTCTGAACATGTTGTATGTTTGTATTATAAAAATATTTGAATGAAGAGATTATATTGTGTGGCACATTAATCATAATTTGCACGTAGTATCAATTTATTAATGAGCGGATTCATTCATGTTGGTTACAAAGGCTGTATAGATAAGAAAATTGATAATGATATATAAAGTGACATATCTTTTACATCTCTATCTTTTAAAGAAATACAGCATCTTGAAAATGTTGTCATACCCATGTATTTTATTGAAAATATATGTGATGCACCAACACCCAGTAGGAAGCTTTTGTGAAGGGTAAAGGAAATGATACATGGTTTTCTAAATATTTTAAAAATATAAATATGAAAATTGTGACGACCATTTGTATTCAGCCCCCCTGTAGGCTGGCACCTCTAAATTTAATCCTAAATGACCAATTACCTCCAGACGTCACCTAGTTAATAAATTGAGTCCACCTGTTGTAATGTAGTCTTAGTATACCTACAGCTGTTCTGTAAAGGCCTTAGAGCAGGCATGCACAACTCCAGTCTTCAAGGCCCACCAATAGTGCATGTTTTCAAGATTTAAATAAATTACAATAGTGCATTAAGATAAAATCGGGTACTTGGTAACGTTATTTTGATAGTAAAAAATGTAAAAGTCATCCCGCCATGTCAGGTGACCCAATCAGGTCCTAACTTAGCATCAAATATTTAATAATAATATAATATATACCGTATATACTCGTGTATAAGCCGACCCGTGTATAAGCCAACCCCCCTACTTTTTGCCCCCAAAACCTGGGAAACCTATTGACTCGTGTATAAGCCGATGTGGACTCCAGCACAGGTATACAGCCCTCAGCAGTGTGGTATACAGCAGCCCCAGAGGTATATACAGCAGCGCCAGTGGTAGTATACAGCAGCAGCCCCAGTGGTATATACAGCAGCAGCCCCAGTAATTAGTATACAGCAGCCCACAGTATATACAGCGCCCAGTGGTAGTATACAGCAGCCCCAGAGTAGTATACAGCAGCCCCAGAGGTATATACAGCCCCAGTGGTAGTATACAGCAGCCCCAGAGGTAGTATACAGCAGCCCAAGGTATATACAGCCCCAGTGTAGTATACAGCAGCCCCACAGGTATATACAGCCCCAGTGGTAGTATACAGCAGCCCCAGTATATACAGCCCCAGTGGTAGTATACATCATTCCCACAGGTATATACAGCCCCAGTGGTAGTATCTAGCAGCCCCACATGGTATATACAGCCCCAGTGGTAGTATACAGCAGCCCCACAGGTATATACAGGCCCCCCCATCAGTATACAGCAGCCCCAGTGGTAGTATACAGATGCCCCAGAGGTCCCCCATCTATATACAGGCCCCCCCCGCCGCAATCCTGTAAGGGAAGAGATTAGTATACTTATCCCTCCGCTGCCGTTGTCCCGCCGCCATCACGATCCTCCGTCTTCTTCCAGCGTCTTCCGTTTTCTTCCGGCTTCCTCCTCGGTCGCGCAGGCAATGACGTCATTGCCTGCGACCATCGGAGGAAGCCGGAAGAAGACGGAAGACGCTGGAAGAAGACGGAGGATCGTGATGGCGGCGGGACAGCGGCAGCGGAGGGATAAGTATACTAATCTCTTCCCTTACAGGATTGCGGCGGGGGGGGGCCTGTATATAGATGGGGGGCACTGTATACTGTATACATTGTATACAGTATACAGTGACTCGCGTGTAAGCCGAAGGGGGGACTTTTCAGCCCAATTTATGGGCTGAAAAACTTGGCTTATACGCGAGTATATACGGTGTATATATATATATATATATATATATATATATATATGCATGCAATGTGTAGGAACATGGTCACATAGGCCAAAGCTTTGAACTGGACATTATGTGTATATATAGCTTCCCATTGTTGGGTGTTCCCTGTTGGGACCCTAGGCCTTGAACTTTCCTTATTTCAGTTTGTTCCTTAACATCTGGTAAGGTTAAAAATATTTGATGCTAGGATAGCAGCATCCCAATATGGTCATCTTGACGTGGTGGGATGGCTTTTACATTTTTTTATCAAAATAAGATAACCAAGTATCCTATTTTTATTTTCATGCACTATTGCAATGTATTTTCCTATTTTAGAGTATTTGCTCATTTTTGTTTCTTTTCTTGGGTTTTGCTATTTTGTGGCCTATTTTGTGAACATAGACCTACACACTGCAAGCATATATACTTGCATTTGAGCCTTTTGTTCTTTGATATAGAAGATGCAGGTTGCAAATCATCAGTTTCTCTACTTCTGATAATGCCTCTCCCTTCACCTCAGTCCCCTTACCATCTACATTGAGTTTAATTGTGACTGTAACTCTACATACATAGTGGCAGTCAAGATCGATTTGAGCTGTTTTCAAATGTGGTTGTTAGGGTACCTTCAGGGTACCTTTACACGCCGCAACCGTGGCGACAAATTTTGACGGCGATATGTCACCCTGGAACCATTGCCGCCAAATTGCCTCCCAATTGCGGCGTGTAATTTGGGAATTTGGCGGTGACATGTCGCCTTGCTCCGGTCGCCTGATTTTAGTGCATGCACTGAAATCAGGCGACCGGAGCAAGACGACATATTGCCGCCAAATTCCCAAATTACACACCGCAATTGAGAGTCAACTTGGCGGTGATGGCTCCAGGGCAACAATATTTATCGCCGCGGTTTCGGCGTGTAAAGATACCCTTACACGCCACTAATGCGGCGATAAATATTGATAGAGATATGTCACCCAGGAACCATCACCGCCAAATTGCCTCCCAATGCGGCGTGTATTTGGGGAATTTGGCGGCGATATGTCACCTCGCTCCGGTCGCCTGATTTCAGAGTACTGCACTGAAATCAGGCGACCAGAGCGAGGCGACATATTGCCGCCAAATTCCCAAATTACACGCCTCAATTGGGAGGCAATTTGGCGGCGATGGTTCCTGGGTGACATCTCGCCGTCAATATTTATCGCCGCGGTTTCGGCGTGTAAAGGTACCCTTGAGTTCAAGAGGTGGAAGTAGTGTATTATAAGTGGAGAAAGAAGTGTGTTATTTCTCTGTTAAATCTATTACAAACTTTCTGATATTCATTTATGCAATTGATTTAATGTACCCTGAAAAAGTATTCATACCCTGTGAATGTTTTCACATTTTTTCACGTTACACTCACAAACGTCTGCAACACATGTTTTGCATTTAGCCCGAAAAGTTCTACTTTGTTCTTATTGACCAGAGCACCTTCTTCCACACACCATTTAGGAGACACAATGAGCATGTGGAAGAACATAGTCTGGTCAGATGAGAAACCAAAGTAGACGTTTTGTGACTAAAGTCAAAATGCCATGTGGGGCCAAAAACTAACACATCACATCAACCGGAAAACATCATCTCACCTTCAAACATGGTGGTGGCAGTAGCATGCTGTGAGGATGCTTTTATTCAGCAGAGACAGGTAAGCTGGTCAGAATTTGTTAAAGAAATAGAGGGCAGTCCTGATAGAAAATCTATTAAGGCCGGTTTACATGTAGCGACATCGTTAACGATGTCGCTGCAACTTGTGACTTTGTAGTGACCTCGTAGCGATGTCGTTATGTGTGACATACTGCAACTATCAGCTATCAGCTCTCTGATCGCTGATCGTTGGTATAATGGCCAGGGCCATTTTTCAATGGTTGGTCTCCTGCTGGGTGGCCAGCATCGCCGTGTGTGACAGCAGGAGAACAATGATCATTGACCTCCCAGCGCCGCACAGCACACGCTGGGAGCTAGTAACCAGGGTAAACAGCGGGTAACTAAGAGTGCTCTGCTTAGTTGCCCGCTGTTTACCCTGGTTACCAGCTCCCAGCGTGTACTGTGCGGCGCTGGGAGCTGGTAACCAGGGTATACAGCATGTAACCAAGCAGAGCTGCACTTGGTTACCAGCTGTTTACCTTGATTACCAGCTCCCAGCGCCACACAACAAGCGCTGGGAGCTGGTAACCAGGGTAAATATCGGGTAACTAAGTGCAGTGCTGCGCTTAGTTACCCAATGTTTACCCTAGATACCAGCATTCTCACTGGTCGCTGATCGCTGGCGAGTCTGTCTGTTTGACAACTCACCAGCTATCAGATAACGATGTCATCGTTATGTGTAAACCGGCCCTTAGAGATTGTAAAAGACTTTAGACTGGGGCATAGGTTCACCCTAAAACAGAACAATGACCCCAAACACATTGCCAAAAATATAATGGATGGTTTAGATAAAAGTATATTCATGTGTGTGAATGGCCCAGTCATAGTCCAGACCTAAATCCCATTGAGAATCTGTGGAAAGACTTGAAAATTGCTGTTTACAGACACTATCCATCCAATTTCACTGAGCCACAGTTCTTCTGCAAAGACGAATGGTCAAAAAATTCAGCCTCAAATGTGCAAAGCTGGTAGAGACATACCCCAAAAGACTTGCAGCAGTAATTGCATTGAAAAGATGTCCTACAAAGTATCAGACTACAGGCAATTAAATTCAAACACTTCACAATTTTCAGAGTTATATCTTTAAAATATTTATAAAATCATGTATCATTTCCTTTACATTTCACAAATACTTCCTACTTGGGTTGGTATGTAACCTAAAATCCTAATAAAATACATTTAAGTTTGTGTTTATACCATAAAAAAATGTAAAAATGTTTACAAGCTATGCATACTTTTTCAAGGCACTGGATGCATAGTTTGTTGATATGTTAGTAACCATTTAAAGTGATATTACCAATAGGCCAAGCTGTCTTCTACATTATTGAATGCAAAACAGAAATTCCTGGGCTGGATAAGGCTGGGTTAACATTTGCGTTCCCATCCGCAGCGTTCTGCGGAGGGGAACCGCAATGTGCGTGCAGCCACCACAAGTGCCTATGTTTATAATGGGAGCGCACAGTGCTGCACTTGACTGCGCATAACCATACGATCTCATTAATTTGCCTGTGTGATTTGTACGCAAGCACATGCTTGCGTACAAATCATACATTGTTGTCCACACCAGGAACGCGACATGTCGCGTTCCTGGTGCGGTGCGGACGAGAGAGTGTGATTTGTACGCAAGCTTGCGCATGCATACAAATCACACAGGCAAATGAATGGGAGCACACGGTCATGCGCAGTCAAGTGCAGCACTGTGCGCTCCCATTATAAACATAGGCACTTGCGGTGGCTGCACTCACATTGTGGTTCAGAACGCTGCGGATGGGAACGCAAATGTTAACCCAGCCTAAGGGAGAGGTTCGTCTACCAGGTTCAAAAATAGTTTTCCTTTTATATAATATGGTCTCACGTTTAGCCACCCAGTACATAAGAGCTGACTGTTTGTTCATTCATCCACTCCATGATATGACTCTTGGGCCATTGGCCCATCCCATCTGTAGAAAAAAGCAGTTCTTCTAGGGTGAGTGTCCTGCAAAGGGTTTGAAGAAATACATATTAGTCCTTTCACTTCAAGGGTGTTAAAGTAGGTGCATGGGCTGCATCTATAGCACATATGTACTTTATACATGTGAGAAAGAGTACGCTGACAGCCAATTAGTGTGAGCTAGAACGTATGGCACAACTTTACAAAACTTTATATGACTTATTATTGAACTAACATCAGCAAATTAGTTATGTCAAAACTTTATTTGCTATATATAGTATGTTATATTATTCTTTGGGTAGATCAGTCATTACGTATGTTTAATTTGTGTAGTAACAATATAGCACACATGACTTTTGAAGATGTACAATGTGACCTGTGTGGCATATTATAGATCTCAAACTGTACAACTGTCAATCTTCTGTAATTGGTAAGATCAGTCAATATTTATATGGTAAATCTTTGTTACTTACCTTACAGTACAACTCTCTTTTAAATGTAGATATGCCCTTCTACATATGGCCCATTTAATTCTGCAACATGCAATTGAAACTGGAGCATCATGCCCCTTAGGGTGTGTGCTAACGGTGAGGAATTGCAGCATTTTGGATGCAGCATATTACTGCTGTTTCCAAAACACAGCGTTGTACAGTAGCAGCACAGGGGATGGGATTTCAAGATATCCCATGCTCATTGTACGTACGTTGCCATGCTCCCGCAGCACTGTTGCATGCTAATTTCATGCTGCAGAGTCACAAACGATCTCCAGTGTGTAAATGCATGGAGCAGCTGTCCTACATCCTCCGCAGATTGTGGGTACAGGGCGACTGCAGTCTCCCTACACTCACTTGTGGGTTCCCTCTGGACTGTAGGCACAGCGTCCAACACGCAGTGCCTCCGGATCGTGAGCACATGCCATTTCTCTTGATATTCAATGAGATGCTAGTTTTCATTCTTATGTTGGATTGATTTGCGTGCTAGATTGACATTGTAATTAATATGCAGCTTGTTGGTTTAGTGTAGCTGTCATTTGTTATATGGCAATCTACTATATAACTGCCTATAAATCTGTCTGTCTGTAACGGAAATCCTGCGTCGCTGATTGGTCGCAGCCGGCCGGGCGCGACCAATCAGCGACAGGCGCAGTCCGGCCTTGAATTGGCGCAGGATTTGAACCACACATGCCACCACTACCGTCGGGAGATCAGCAGCACTAGCCGCTGATCTCCCGACAGTAGCCGCAGGTCATCTCCTGCCGCACGGAGGATCAGCAGTGACGCAGCCGGGAGATGACCGGCTCTAGCCGCTCATCTCCTGGCTGCTCGCAGCAGAAATGACCAAACTAGCGCTAGCGATCTCGCTCAGTGTGACACGCAACTGCGACCAGGCCCCCGCTGTGAGATCGCTGATCGTGGCAGAATGGGGGTATTGTCACACTTGGTGATGCTCCAGCGATCACTTCAACAATACGACCTTCTCGGGACTCCCAATAGTAAACGCAGGGTCTCCTGCCACACGGAGGTCAGCAGAGATGCAGCCGGGAGATGACCGGCGCCTGCTGGCAGTGGAAGTTCCCCAACCGTCATATTGGAACACCCAAGTTATGGGTATTCCGATATGGCAACCGGAATTCAAGTCCCCGCCATGCTGGCGGGACAACACCCTCAATATTACGCCCTACAGTGACAGGGTCCAAACAACCGCCATATTGTTGGAGCATCACTGGTGAGATCTGACTGTTTGACATCACACCAGCGACCATGTAGTGACACTCCAGCAATCCCTACCAGGTGGTATCGTTGTCGGGCTTGCTGGCGCTTTGCCAAGTGTGACGGTACCTTACTGATCACTCATTGCATTATTCTTAAATCTTCATAAATAAACACCATACATATTCTAGAATACCCAATGCGTTAGAATCGGGCCACCATCTAGTATCTAATATCACCTGCCATTACCTTTACCTCTACAGGTTATGATGAATATACACTTCTTAAACTTCTGGTGTGGAAAAATCATCAGCCATGAGTTGCTTTAATATTGAATTTATGATGATGGAGTGAATAAATTCACACTTGATTTGTTGCAGAAATATCTGGCTAAAACTCTTTCCCAGTTTATGTGTTAGTTTTGAAAATGATGCATAGATTTTACAAACTTCATTGAGATACACAGTTCTTATATTTCTGCTGCACATTTAGCACATTTATAGTAAATATAGGAAGCAGAGAAGCTATTTCATTGAACTGTAAGAGAACACACAAACACTATGTGACAGCAGATTTTTCATTTTGAATTGGAAGTTTACAGTAAATTATATAAATCAGTTGCCCATGGGATCATCATCCAAAATTATCAACCAAGCAGATTTTTCATCATCTTAAAGCTATTTCTCAAGAATATTTTGTTACCGGCAAATATGTTTGTTATGTACATCCTAAAATTTTAGATAAGAAATATTGACCTGCATTCATTATTTTTCTTTTCATATATTTCAAAGGCAAAATATAATTTTATGTTCAAAAATAGTAGGAAATTTATTTGACTAAATTTCTGCAGGTAATCCTGCATTTTACCCGCAGAATGGAAGTAAACTGTTTTTGCTGTCAAGTTAAGGGTCGACTATTTATAGGCGATGTAGCAGAAGTCTTGCCACTTTCAAGTTATCTTTCTTCTTGCAACAATAAGAAACTTTTCTTTCTATCCCTACAGTTGTCAGAAACACTTTCCTATTTTTTTTTCTGATGATTGTTGTTTTTCTCCTTCAATCTAGATAAAAACACTAGAAATTGTTTCAGCTGGAAGGACTTTCTACAGTATTGCTTAAAAAAATCCTTATAAGACAGATATGAACAGTCTGGAATGTCTTATCGCTATAGTGAGAGTATATAAAATGGGATATTTCTAAATTCAAGTAAATGTGAGACCATCCTGGCACGGAGCACGTTCCCCAGCCAATAGGATAATTTACCAGTTATTCTTATACTGATTACGTACATATTTTAATCTGAAGCGGGCAATGGACAAACCTCATGATAGACCTTAACCAGGGCTGACTTGCAAAGATGGGGCAATCACAAATCTCTGCAGCAGCCATCTTCAGCCTCCTTAGAATTGATGGCCTTATTAGAACACCTGAGCTAGCAGAGCATTAAAAATAACGTTTATTGTTTCATATTGGGATTAAAGATGGGTGAACCTGGCGATGTATGGGTTCGGGGGACCCGGACCAATTTTTTTCCTAACCCCTTTACCCCTTGGCGATTTTCCGTTTTTCATTTTTCCCTCCCCTTCTTTCAGGAGCTATAACTTTTTTATTTCTTTCATCAATACAAACATATGATGGCTTGTTTTTTGAGTTGTACTTTCAGATGAATTCATTTATTTTACCATATAGTGTACAGGAAAATGGTGAAATTGCAATAATAATGCAATTACACATTTATTTTTCAGGTTTTTTTTATTCACCATGTTCACTACATGGTAAAACTGGTTGTTTTTGTATGATGCCTCGAGTCTGTACAAGTTTGTATGGTACCCTGGCACACCAATGGTAGTTTTGAAAAAAAAGCACTTGTTTTTCTTTATATTCAACAGAGGAAGTTGTTAAAACACACTGAAAACAAGATCCAACATTTCGGCTATAAAGGGAACCTGTCAGCTAGTTTATGCCTCCCCAGCTATCACTGTCTGTAAACTGCAGCTTCATAATACTATTCAATCATCCCTGTCTGACCTCATAGTGTAATGTGAAAGGTGAAAAAAAAGCATTTATACACTTATATTTTCTTATGTAATGAGGCAGTCAGTCCCCTGCTTGGAGGACGGGGACTGTTTGGCAGGTTAATAGTTAACATTTCAGCCTTGTGCTAGAACATATTGGGAGACCTGATGTGATGTCACAACCATGTGATTACAATAGGGAGCTAATTTCTCATACAACATAATACGTTTGCTGGCTTAGCTCCGCCCACTAAGGTCACATGATTGTTACCTCACACAGGTCCTTTAGCCATCCAAGTTAATAGTGAGTTAACTATTATCCTGCCAGACAGTCCCCCTCCTCCAAGGTGAGGACAGAAATGTAAGTGTATAAATGCTTTTCTTTCACCTTTTACATTACACTATGAGCTCAGACAGGGATGATTAGAATAGTATTATGAAGCTGCAGCTGCATACAGTGATAGCTGGGGGCATAAACCTCCTGACAGGTTCCCTTTAACATACCTTTATCTGAGATCTCATAGACATATAAACAAAATACAGAACAAAACATAGTCAAATAATACATATTGTCATAATGATAAAATTAAGAGAGTTCTTTGACTGCGGTGCTGGTGCTATCTGTTGTGTAGTAGCCTGTGTAAAGAGAAGCTGTCTACGTGGAGTAGTAATAACACACGCATCCAGTGATTACTGTATATATACAACGTGATGGCCTAGGTGTCCAAATAGAGTGCAGATGTAACTGTAAGTAAGATATATAATGTAAAGCAAGATATAAGGGAGATAACCCTATAAAAGGAATGCAGGTAAATAGCCTAAAGAGAAAAGGTGTTTTATAAAACCAAAAATACGAATATTGATAATCAGGGTGAAAGCAGTACTACTTCAATGGGTTACTGCAAGACTGCGTCATCTATAATGAAAGAAGAATAAAATAAAATAAAATTTCCATAGTGAATGGAATTGTCAAGCCATCCACCCAGGTTGACCTAGGATACCGGATGAAAAATTAAGGTATATATCTACACAGGTTATTATAATTAATGATTACCTTTCTTAGGACACTATAGTAGATCAAGGTCTCCGTATATTATGTTATTCTTATTATTAACTAAAAGAAAAAGGAAAAAAGGTGTGGTGTAGGGGAGGGGGAATATGAAGTAATCCATATAGATTCTGGGTGTCTCCTGGGTGACACATAATTGAAAGAAGCAAAAAAATGTACAGGAATGTTCTGCTTCTCCCCATTATGTATATGCAATGAGCTAAAATCAGAAGTATAGTCTATCGCTTTAAAAGTAAAAACTTACATGGGGTTATATCCCTCTAGTAGTAATGTAGTTAGGGATTTAGTTTGATCCACACTGATATTGGGTTCAAAATGTAGGGAGAAGGAGTGAAGGAGTAGAAACAAAGTAAAAGTGGAAAGAAACAAGCTCTGAGGGTACTATTGCTGTAATGGTATACATACCACGATGTAAATGGAGGTAACCTCCTAGAAAAAACCTGTAGTGAGGATAAAGAATCGTCACCAGGCTGTTAGCATTTCATGAAGTACAGAGTGTATTAGGGCAAGCAGAGAATTACCTTGTGGGGCTGATGCGCAGTTTCCGGTGGTGTGCGCTGTGTGTTGGAATTATTCTTCCCTATGTAGTGGGAGGAGGCGGGATATACGTGTGACATTTTCTGCGGCTGGATCGCAAGGAAGTGTTTTGGGCGGCACGCCAACGTGTGCGCAGTGGATAAAAGAAATAAACATGGTGCGGGGCATGCACAGTAAGTGCCCAAGGTTCGTGGATGACATGCAGTACTCTGCGCCAACTTCATTGTAGTACTGCGAGACATCACTAAATCATTTTAATATTGCATCTAGAATAAAAAAATAAATATTAGTGCCTGGTGCAAGCATTTCAGAGATAAAGACTAATCATTATGTGACAATATAATGCTAGTATGCTACCCACATTACATTATTGAGGTTATTAAGATATAAGCATGATTAGGTATCCCTATGTTTGGAATTATTTGTATACTCCTCCTTCGGTGATTCCACAGAGGGAAAATTAATTTTAGAGTATTATATAGTATAATCGAGCATTATATAGAAGTTACTATGACTCAATGAATCACCTTTGGTAACATTAGAACATTGATTATATCCAAGGCAAGGAAAAGTACCAGTACGTCTTGATGTCAGAGTTGTTTGTTGTAAGGTTTTTTTGGTACTAAGGTACTAAAGAAGCTGCCAATGTCTTAATATTGCTGTTTATATCATTGGAAAGAAGAGGTGATAGGACCCAACAATGGAGGTTCTGTTCTTGATCTCGTTTGTGGAGTTGTCCTTATGGCTTTCTATTTGGGCAGCAACCTCCTCTGGGTATCCTATGTCCATGAATTTGGATGTCATTTCCTGATGTCGTATCTGGTGTATACTTGGATGCAAAACAATTCTGGATATTCTGGAGTGTTGTGAAATGGGTAGTGAGGTCTTCACATATACATTAGTACATTGTATTCCTCTGTTAGTGAATTTGGTGCACCTCCATTATTTTGCCATAAACGTACCAACAACATTAAGAATTTTTTGGTTCTGGCAGATGTTGGATCAACCAGAAAAAAATTACAACAAACAATTCTGATATCAAGACGTACTGGTACTTTTCCTTGCCTCGGATGTAATCAATGTTCTAATGTTACCAAAGGTGATTAATTCACTCCAAGGACTGGAAAACTATTCTATAGCTGGGTCTTCCATACATGCGACTCCACATTTATTGTATACTAGTAAAAAGGCCCGATGCAATTGCATCGGGAGCGCGGTGAAATGAATTGTGTGTATACAGGCGGGTCAGTGGGTATCAGAGTATAGAGGCGGGTCAGTGGGTAGCAGAGTATAGAGGCGGGTCAGTGGGTAGTAGAGCATCGAGGCGGCTCTGTGGCTAGCAGAGTATGGAGGCGGCTGTGTGGGTAGCAGAGTATGGAGGCGGCTGTGTGGGTAGCAGAGTATGGAGGCGGCTGTGTGGGTAGCAGAGTATCGAGGCGGCTCTGTGGGTAGCAGAGTATACAGGCGGCTCTGTGGTGGAGGGGTGAGGAGAGATGCGGCTCTGTGGTTGGAGGGGTGAGGAGAGATGCGGCTCTTGGTGGAGGGGTGAGGAGAGATGCGGCTCTGTGGTGGAGGGGTGAGGAGAGATGCGGCTCTGTGGTGGAGGGGTGAGGAGAGATGCGGCTCTGTGGTGGGGGTGGGAAAGGCTGGGTGAGGGGAGGAGAAGCGGCTCTGTGGTGGAGGGGTGAGGAGAGATGCGGCTCTGTGGTGGAGGGGTGAGGAGAGAAGCGGCTCTGTGGTGGAGGGGTGAGGAGAGATGCGGCTCTGTGGTGGAGGGGTGAGGAGAGAAGCACACAGTATATACATACATGAGACATTGTATAGACAGACAGTATGCAGAGATTACACATATTATACACACAGTATAGACACAGTATACACGCAGAGAGACATGAGAGGGACAGAGAGTGCAGAGAGACATGAGAGGGACAGAGAGTGCAGAGAGACATGAGAGGGACAGAGAGTGCAGAGAGACATGAGAGGGACAGAGAGTGCAGAGAGACATGAGAGGGACAGAGTGGAGAGGGACATGAGAGTGCAGAGAGACATGAGAGGGACAGAGAGTGCAGAGAGACATGAGAGGGACAGAGAGTGCAGAGAGACATGAGAGGGACAGAGAGTGCAGAGAGACATGAGAGGGACAGAGTGGAGAGGGACATGAGAGTGCAGAGAGACATGAGAGGGACAGAGAGTGCAGAGAGACATGAGAGGGACAGAGAGTGCAGAGAGACATGAGAGGGACAGAGAGTGCAGAGAGACATGAGAGGGACAGAGAGTGCAGAGAGACATGAGAGGGACAGAGAGTGCAGAGAGACATGAGAGGGACAGAGAGTGCAGAGAGACATGAGAGGGACAGAGAGTGCAGAGAGACATGAGAGGGACAGAGTGGAGAGGGACATGAGAGTGCAGAGAGACATGAGAGGGACAGAAAGTGCAGAGAGACATGAGAGGGACAGAGTGGAGAGGGACATGAGAGTGCAGAGACATGAGAGGGACAGAGAGTGCAGAGAGACATGAGAGGGACAGAGAGTGCAGAGAGACATGAGAGGGACAGAGAGTGCAGAGAGACATGAGAGGGACAGAGAGTGCAGAGAGACATGAGAGGGACAGAGAGTGTAGAGAGACATGACAGTTTATGCTCACCTCTCCCCGAGCCCCCGCCGTCTTCTTGCAGGCTCCCGGTGGCTGCCGCAGGCTGCCGGTATCAGCACAGGTCTGCTACTGCAGTTCAGGACCTGTGGTGATGTCAGAGTCACGTGACACCAGGTTACCATGGAGTAACCTGGTGTCACGTGACTGTGACATCACCACAGGTCCTGGACTGCAGTAAGAAGAGCTCTGCAGACACTCGGAGCCTGCGGCAGCCACCGGAAGCCTGGAGGAAGCCTGGAGGAAGCCTGGAGGGAGACAGCGGGGGCTCGGGGAGAGGTGAGCATATTTTTTTTGTTTTTTTTTCAGGGCAGTGCGGCTGCGGCTCGTGATGACGCTGCGCGTCATCACTCGCAGTCGCGCAAAGGAGCTTGGGATTCGGCGACAACGCCCGAATTCCCAACTCCCAATTATATAAGTAGATTAGATAAAATGTCCTTGCGGGTTATGATATGTTGGAGAGACAACCCAACATATCCATGACCGAATTTCAAAACGTAAATCAACAATGTGTAAACAGACGTTACTACGAATTCCGCACCATTTTGCACTTTGTGGCCACAGTATGTCTCAGTTACAATTTCAAGTGATTGAGAGCATATACATAACCCGCAGGGTGGATAATCGAATCCAGAGGCTGAAAGAAAGAGAGGCCTTCTGGATACATACACTACAGACACTAGAACCCCAAAGATTAAATCGCGAATATGAGAGTTTCTAACACCTGTAATTAAAACATAGTAGGACATAGATACCATATGGAGATGGGCTGAATGGGTTTCCAGTTGTAGAAAATCCTGTGACAGCTATACTACTGGGAATCATAATATTATACAAGTGACTTCATTATGATAAAATTGACCTTACCAGTGATAATTTCCTCAATTTTACATTTCTTTTGGGGAAACCTTATTTGAAGCCCTCTCATTTTGTAGTCTTATAATCCTTAATGGGCTGGGTGATACCAGTACTAGTCTATTTTCTCAGATGTTACCTGATTTTTTGCATGGAAAGTTATGGATGTAAGCATGTAGTCCCATGATCTTAACAATATCAGGTATCATAGTAATATATAATATACTATAATACTATATAATACTCTATTTCCTGCATCCACTGTGCACGCGTTGGCGTGCGGTCCAAAACACTTCCTTGCGGTCCAGCCGCAGGAAGTGTCACACGTAGATCCGCCTCCTGCTACTACATAGGGAAGGAGAATTCCAACACACAGCGCACACCACTGGACACTGCGTATTAGAGCCCCACAAGGTAATTCTCTGCTTGCCCTAATACACTCTGTACTTCATGAATTGCTAACGGCCTGGTGATGATTCTATATCCTCACTACAGGCTTTTCCCAGCAGGTTACCTCTGTTCACATATATCGTGGTATGTATACCATTACAGCAATAGTACCCTCAGAGCTTGTTTCTTTCCACTTACTTTGCCTCTACTCCTTCACTCCTGCTGCCTAGATTTTGAACCCAATATCAGTGTGGATCAAACTAAATCCCTAACTACATTACTACTGGAGGGACATAACCCCATGTAAGTTTTTACTTTTAAAGCAATAGGCTATACTTATTTTACTTCGTTGAATATACATAATGGGGAGAAGCAGAACATTCCTGAACATTTTTGTGCTTCATTTAATTATGTGTCACCCAGGAGACACCCAGAATCTATATGGAATACTTCATATTCCCCCCCTTTTTTCCTTTTTCTTTTAGTTAATCCTAAGGAAAAGATAAGGTACGGGAGACCTTGATCTACTATAGTGTCCTAAGAAAGGTAATCATTAATTATAATAACCCATGTCGATCAATTACCAAGAAAAGGAGTGAACTCTTAGAAAAGGTTGTTTCTAAGGTGAAATTTTATTACACCTGAATTGGAAGTTCTGGTGAGGGAGGCGGTGCAGGTGACCTGTCACCACAAGTCTAGCCAGCACTGCAGATAGACACAATGAATGGAATTTTACAGCACAGTCATATGTAACATTGTTCAAATACATAAAGGGAGAAAAGAAGTGAGGAATTGCCTCCTCATTGCTGTAGGAAACAGAGAGATTGGTAATCCTGGCACAACAACCATTAATGATAGGCTTTTCAGCCCTAACATCATCTTACATATGTTACATATATGAACCAGGAATTCTCCATTACAATTACAACCATATCTATATCAATCTAATTATCCCCCAAGAAGAACACAAGTAAATGCACAGAGTTACATAGGAAAACTGGTTAGCCATATCTCAAAGTGCTGATACCATTCCATTACTGGTATACATGTGGTTAGAGGTACCTGGGTGCAGAGGTACCTAGGGGAGTGGGCCCCAACGCCATTTTGTGGCCCATTTTTGACGTTTTGTGTGAAATGATCAATGTTTTGCTTTTTGCTTCATTCTCTTTTGTGGTTTTTCATTGAAGACAAATTAAATGAAGATAATAATACCAAAGAATTTGTGATTTCAATCATTTTCAGAAAGAAACTGAGTATTATCTGACAGAATTGCAGGGTGTCAATACTTTTGGCCAACACTGTATACATATATAAGTGTCATATACATCAAATATAATGTATGCTCATTTTGATACATTTAATCCAAAAGTTCCATTGCAGTACAATGTGTGATTCAGATGCCAATGTTGTTTCCAAACTTCACATGATGCAGGGGTCCAGTGACATCACTGTAGGCATCCATTAAAGATCCCAAAGAAGGGGAGCAGGTAGACCTATGAACCACAAAGCATCACCCATAAAATCATATATATATATATATATATATATATATATATATACATATACACAGTGCCTACAAGTAGTATTCAACCTCCTGCAGATTTAGCTGGTTTGATAAGATGCCAATAAGTTAGAGCCTTGAAACTGCAAACGAGAGTAGGATTTATTAACAGAAGCAAAACCAAAAAGTTATGTTGCTCAGTTGAATTTTTATAAATTTTAAACATAAAAGTGTGGGTCAATTATTATTCAACCCCTATGTTTAATATTTTGTGGAATAACCCTTGTTTGCAATTACAGCTAATAATCGTCTTTTATAAGACCTGATCAGGCCGGCACACGTCTCTGGAGTTATCTTGGCCCACTCCTCCATGCAGATCTTCTCCAAGTTATCTAGGTTCTTTGGGTGTCTCATGTGGACTTTAATCTTGAGCTTCTTCCACAAGTTTTCAATTGGGTTAAGGTCAGGAGACTGACTAGGCCACTCCAACACCTTGATTTTTTCCCTCTTGAACCAGGACTTGGTTTTCTTGGCTGTGTGCTTTGGGTCGTTGTCTTGTTGGAAGATTAAATTATGACCCATCTTAAGATCCTTGATGGAGGAGCGGAGGTTCTTGGCCAAAATCTCCAGGTAGGCCGTGCTATCCATCTTCCCATGGATGCGGACCAGATGGCCAGGCCCCTTGGCTGAGAAACAGCCCCACAGCATGATGCTGCCACCACCATGCTTGACTGTAGGGATGGTATTCTTGGGGTCGTATGCAGTGCCATCCAGTCTCCAAACGTCACGTGTGTGGTTGGCACCAAAGATCTCAATCTTGGTCTCATCAGACCATAGAACCTTGAACCAGTCTGTCTAAGAGTCCTCCAAGTGATCATGAGCAAACTGTAGACGAGCCTTGACATGACGCTTTGAAAGTAAAGGAACCTTACAGGCTCGTCTGGAACGGAGACCATTGCGGTGGAGTACGTTACTTATGGTATTGACTGAAACCAATGTCCCCACTGCCATGAGATCTTCCCGGAGCTCCTTCCTTGTTGTCCTTGGATTAGCCTTGACTCTTCGGACAAGCCTGGCCTCGGCACGGGAGAAAACTTTCAAAGGCTGTCCAGGCCGTGGAAGGCTAACAGTAGTTCCATAAGCCTTCCACTTCCGGATGATGCTCCCAACAGTGGAGACAGGTAGGCCCAACTCCTTGGAAAGGGTTTTGTACCCCTTGCCAGCCTTGTGACCCTCCACGATCTTGTCTCTGATGGCCTTGGAATGCTCCTTTGTCTTTCCCATGTTGACCATGTATGAGTGCTGTTCACAAGTTTGGGGAGGGTCTTAAATAGTCAGAAAAGGCTGGCAAAAGAGATAATTAATCCACACATGTGAAGCTCATTGTTATTTGTGCCTGAACTACTTCTTAATACTTTAGGGGGACCAAACTGAATTCTGGTGGTTTGAGGGGTTGAATAATAAATGACCCTCTAAATTAACTTTTAACGCTTTAAAAAAAAAAAAAAATTTTTTTGTGGCACTGCATTTCCCACTTCCAGGCTGATCTACAGTCCAAATGTCACAATGCTAAGTTAATTCTGCATATGTCAACCAACTAAATCTGCAGGGGGTTGAATACTACTTGTAGGCACTGTATATATATATAACAAAGCGAGTCCCTAGTGATGAGGCAAACTTTTTTGTGAATGGTGACGTTAACAAACAAAACTACCGCTATTGGTCTAACACTAATCCACAGTGGATAGATCCCTCCAAAACTGTTCCAGATAAAACGAGTGATATTGTAAGCGCTAAGGTACAATAATAGGACACGGCTCACATAAGTATTACCTTTCAGCTTTAATGATTCAGCAATGGATCCCTTTAGCCACAACGCGTTTCAGCGTCAATTGCGCCTTTTTCAAGTGATTCAACTAGGAGAGCCCAGCTGGGAGACAGATTAAACTCTTAATCCAGTTGTGCGGACAGGCACAACAATAGAAGGTGAGCAGAGGGGATCATTCACCGATCCCACAATTTAATGAAAGCAGTTTGGCGCAAACCTGTTGTGTATTTTGTGTCCAAAACTGTTGGAACACAAAAATTGATGGTATGATGTGGTATATGGGGTACAAAGATAGTGGGGCCATTCTTCATCAATGGAAACGTCAATGTCACTGGATCTGAAATTGCTACATGATTCAGATATCCAGTGGCATTGAGGTTTCCATGAATAAAGAATGGCCCCACTATTTTTGTACCCCATATACCACACCATACCATACATTTTTGTGTTCCAGCAGTCTTGGAGGGATCTATCTACTTTGGGTTAGTGTCAGACCAATAGCAGTGGTTTTGTTTGTTAACTTCACCATTCACAAAAAAGTTTGCCTCATCACTCATCTGTCTATGCTGTGAAGATACGAGATGTGCAACATCTGAAACAATGGATACTGGAAGCCTGTACTAGCATTCCTTCTGCGGTGTTGCTATCTGTGTGTCAAGAGTGGGAGAAGAGGGTTGCATTGACAATCCAACACAATGGACAGTACTCTGAAAACATTTTATAATTGGTCATAACCTTGTAAATAACTCATGAAAGAATAAAGTTACGTTAAAACTAAGCACACCATTGTTTTTCTTATGAAATTCTCAATAGATTTGATGTGTCGCATGACCCTCTTCCCATTGAAAAAAATAAAGTTGGATCCAAAATTGCTGACTTCAAAATGGCCACCATGGTCACCACCCATCTGGAAAAGTTTTCTTCCTCCCATATACCAATGTGCCACAAACAGGAAAAGGATATCACCAACCATTCCCATTTTATTTAGGTGCATCCATATAAATGGCCCACCCTGTATATAATTTTCAACTACTTTATTATAGAAAATAACAAAAAATGAACATAGGTCAGTTAAAAAACAGCAGTTTTTTTAGAACTGCTTAAAATCTATGTTGCTTAGAGCCAACCAACTTCTGGCAGCTGTCTGCTGATACTCTAGCCCAGGATGCTTTAACTACATCCCACAATTTATTTGTATTTGCTGGCTTTGCTTCAGAAATAGCATTTTTGATGTCGCCCCACAAGTGTTCTATCAGATTAAGGCCAAATAATTGGGCTGGCCCTTCCATAACCTCAATTTTGTTGGACTGGAATTAAGATTTTGTTCATTTACTGATGTGTTTAGTATAGCAGTATTGTTGAAATATTTCAAGGGCATTTCCTCTTCAGTATAAGGCAACATGAACTCCTCAAGTATTTTGATATATGCTGTGATAGGGCGACTCGCTTGCGGGCGTCGGGAGAACTACAAGAGGCAACGTCTTCACAAAGTTATAGTCCAAAACGGTTTATTTACTTCATAAACCAATAACAGAAAAATGCAAAACTAGCAGCCATTAAGTGCAGGCCAAAACAAACGGAAAACAATCGTTTTAAACGCGCCCCTTCTCAGGTGTCGCCGACCTGCGTTCACACAGGTTAGTGAGTGACCAGCATCCAGCTTGGCCTGGAGTCTTCACACAGGAGGCTACCCTCAGCCCCTCCTAGCACACAGACCTGTGCTTCACACCAGGCTCCAGTTAATAGCCTGTAACCACACCCAGCGGTGAGGTATGTGGGTACTGGACCCGCCCATCTCTCAAAGTACCCATAAGCCGGACCCTTGCATGCACTAAGTAAAACTCCCAGTGCAAATGTGCACTAGAGAAAAATACTCCGGCTTATGTCACAGATAACAGGTATCTCTGTGACACATACCACCCATCAAATATGCGACCCCTCGCCACCTCACATACCTCACCCCTCTGCCTAAAGCCATGGGGCTTGGCACTATTTACACCCAGACAGGGGACTCTAGAAAGGGCATCGGCATTGCTCTGTGCCTCCCTGCTCTGTGTTCTACATGGAAATTAAAGTCTTGCAGGGCTAGAAACCAACAGGTGACCTTGGCATTTCTCACCTTCGTTTCCCTCAACCATCTAAGTGGAGCATGGTCAGACACTAATCTAAACTTACGTCCTAATAAATAGTAGCGTAGGGTGTCCACCGCCCACTTTATTGCCAAGCATTCCTTTTCTATCACGGAATAGTTTTTCTCACATGAGGACAGCTTCCTACTCAGGTAGAGGACCAGGTGCTCCTCCCCTTGTATCTCCTGGGACAGGATTGCCCCCAAACCAATATCTGAGGCATCGTTTGGAGGACGAATTCTCTCTTGAAGTCGGGGGCAACCAGGACTGGTTGTCTACACAGGGCCCCTTTCATTTCTAGAAAGGCTGATCCCGCCTCCGCAGTCCACTTGGCCATGGCTGATTTTGTTCCTTTCAGGAGGTCAGTCAAAGGTGCGGCCATCATGGCGAAATCGGGTATAAATCTCCTGTAGTAACCCACGATTCCCAGGAAGGCTCGGACTTGTCTTTTGGTCAGCGGTCTTGGCCAGTTTTGGATTGCTTCCACCTTCGTAATTTGGGGTTTAATCTTGCCTCTGCCGACAACATAACCCAGGTATTTAGCCTCCGCCAAGGCACATTTCTTCAGATTTATTGAAAACCCTGCTTTCCTCAGAGCATCCAACACCGCCTGGACCTTCACCAGATGACTGCCAGTCGGAGCTGAAGACCACAATATCGTCCAGATATGCTGCGGCGTATTCCTTGATAGGGGTAAGGATGCGATCCATGGCTCTCTGGAAGGTGGCAGGGGCCGCCTGCAGTCCAAACGGCATCCAGACATACTGGAAGCACCCATCCGGAGTGGAGAATGCGGTCTTCTCCTTGGCTCCTGGCGCCATGGATATCTGCCAATACTCTTTTGTCAAGTCCAAGGTAGTGATGTACCTTGCTGGTTCCAATTGCTCGATCAGCTCATCGACGCGAGGCATAGGATATGCGTCGAATTTGGAGACCTCATTCAGTTTCCGTCATCACAGAATCTCCACTCTCCATCAGGTTTTGGGACCAACACATCTGGGCTTGACCAGCCGCTCTTGGATTCCTCTATGACACCAGGTTTCATCATACGAGTCACCTCTTTGGAGATCACCTCCCGTCGGGCCTCAGGAATCCGATAGGGCTTCAGGTTCACCCGTACATGGGGCTCCGTCAGGATCTTGTGCTCTACCACCCTGGTACAGACTGGCAGCTGAAAACAAATATGATGAAGGAGAAGGGAAGGTGAATAGTGCTTCACTGAAATACTTTGAAACCGTTCACAGTTGAATAGGATCGTCCAAATCCTCAGATAAATCAAGAAAAAATCCAGGCTTCCCAGGTTTCTTTTGCCACGTCTAGGAGACGGCGCGGATGTCGTCCATACAGGAACTCAAATGGTGAGAACCCTGTAGATACCTGTGGAACCTCCCTAATAGAAAACAACAGATACGGTAGGAGACAGTCCCAGTCCCTTCCATCCTTCTCTATAACTTTCCTCAACATGCTTTTGAGTGTTTTATTAAACCTCTCAACAAGGCCATCTGTTTGAGGATGGTACACTGAAGTTCTCAGCTGGGTAATCTGCAGGACCCTGCACAACTCCCTCATCACCTTACTCATAAAGGGGGTACCCTGGTCAGTCAGGATTTCTTTTGGCAAAACAGCATTATCCGTTCCTGCATTTTGTCCACCCCTAGATGCCCCCCCAAGATATGTGAATGGGCCATGTCCAGTACCTTTTGTCTATAGAACCCTGGCACCAACAACTGCTCCACCCACTCCTCTCTCACTTTCGTCACCTGGTACAATAATTTATAACCATGACATTGTTGAAAGCTTCCCTCAGAGTCAGGTCCTTATGTTGCGCAGACCCAAAATTCCCACTGGTCACCCCTAATTCTGGTACATTTGACTCAGGGGACTCTCCCTCCTCATCCCCTGCAAGGACACAGAACAGAAACTCAACTGTTTCTGGGTGTGGTGTTACCTTTTCCGGGTTAACGGGACCCTTATCCAAACCCCTGAATACTGAACCCTGCCCCCCACAGATCCCAAGGCAATCAAAAGTCCCGGCCTATAATGATTGGGTGCAACAAGTCCTCAACGACGCCAACCTCGTGGGTCTTGGTACCATGGGCCGATTCAATGTCCACTCTGGCCATGGGGTAGTCCTTGGCGTCCCCATGTATACACCGCACGCCAACCTGTTTTCCTGGATCAGTTGGAGAGGTAGGGTGGCCCTCACCAGGGTCACTAGGCTTCCGGAGTCTAGCTGTCCGATTACCTTTTTCCAATTCATCTTCACGGGACACGCTGGTGGCCACTCATTGGGTGGACTGTTCACACTGCAGGCAGGGTACCGTAATAGGAGCAGCAGCGACCAATGCTGCAGTCCGTCTCTTCAGGGAACAAAATTTCAGTTTTTAATTTGCCATACTCTTTAGCATCCTGCAAAGCTAAATCGTAGTAAGCTTTCTGGGGCTCCCCCGTCAGGTATGGCACCAGCACCTCCGCCCACAGGGCTGGCGGAAGTCCCTCTATCTCCGCAACCCATTCAAAGACCGTCAGGAAGGCCTCTATATCATCCCCTGGATCATTTTCTGCATGGCTCCTTTACAGCCTTCCGGATGGAAAAATCGCCCGCTGACCTTGTCAGCTGTCACCATGCCACGGACTGCTTCCGCCAGTAAGCCGATCTGCTGCTGCTGCTGATCTTGTTGCTGCTGTTTGTGGAGCTGGATCTGCTGCATCAGTAGCTTTGTGGTCTCCTGTTGCGCCATCTGCTGTTGTTGTAGCATTTGCTGGTACTGCACTTGCTGCGTCTGCTGAGCCTGCAACAGGTGCTTCAGCAGGTCCTCCATTTTGTCGGATGCCTGCTGCTGACTTATTGTAGACTGCACCCAGGACATGCGATCCTTATATCCCCGGTCTCACGTGTCTGCTGGGATGTTGCCCGCATTCTCCACCAATTGTGATAGGGCGACTCGCTTGCGGGTGTCAGGAAAACAACAAGAGGCAGCGTCTTCACAAAGTTATAGTCCAAAATGGTTTATTTACTCCATAAACCAATAACAATATCAGCCTTTAAGTGCAGGCCAAAACAAATGGAAAACAATCTTTTTAAGAGCCCCTTCTCAGGTGTCGCCGACCTGCGTTCACACAGGTTGGTCAGTGACCAACATCCAGCTTGGCCTGGAGTCTTCACACACAGGAGGCTACCCTCAGCCCCTCCTAGCCCACAGACCTGTGCTTCACATCCAGGCTCCAGTTTATAGCCTGTAACCACACCCAGAGGTGAGGTATGTGGGCTACTGGTCTCTCACAGTACCTATAAACCCGGACCCTTGCATGCACTAAGTAAAACCCCAGTGCAAACGTCCACTAGAGAAAAATACTCCGGTTTATGTCACAGATAACAGGCATCTCTGTGACACATACCTCCCATCAATTATGCGATCCCTCGCCACCTCACAATGCAAACCTATACCAAGATGACTGCGCCACCATGCTTTAGTGTCTTCAGAGTGTACCGAGGTTTGAATTCCGAGTTTAGAGGTCATCTGTTGTAATGTCTGCACTCCTTGGACCCAAAAAGAACACCGTTACTTTCATCAGTCTAGAAAATGTTTCTACATTTCTCTTTAGGCCGGTTGATGTATTCTTTTTAGCAAATTGTATCTCAGTATGTCTTATTAATTTTATTTTGTTTATCAGTGGGACATTGCGGACGCTCCTTGCTAATAGATTAGCTTCACACAGGAGTCTTCTAACCCTCAAAGTACTTACAGGTACCTTGAGACTGTGTTTGATCATCCTGAAGCTGATCATTGGCTGAGTCTTTGTCAATCTGATAATTTTTCAATTGATTCAAATAATAGTCTTCCGTTTTCTTTCACATCTCTCTGGCTTGGCTTTCCATTTGAAAGCCTTCCATTAATTATTCAAACACAAAGACTCAAAAACATGCAGATCATGAATGCAGAGTATGTTGGTTTTATAAGAATCTACTGCACCAACTTGTAAAGTGTTTGACATGTGGTAATATAATTTATACCAAAAAACAGTGAATAATCCAGACTGCTATTATTTTGAATTCAACTCTATACGTTCCCCATCCTGATATATTTTATTACCTATCATAGACCTATTCTGATATATATGTCCCCCATGATGGGACCATCCTGTTATATATGTCTCTAAAACCTGGTATAAATGTCCATAATCCAAATATATATATGTTTCCAGTCCTGGTTTATATTTTCCTCATCATAAACATGGGCCCATCCTTATATATATGCCTCCCATTAAACTGTCTATAAAAATCAAGAATGCGCACATAGAGTGATATCTTCTTTAAAGAAGAACAAAAGGTTATACAAAGAGGCTGCTCACCTGATGCAGTTGTGAAAACCCACAACTGGTGATGATCGCTCAAATATAAGTAGCTGCTGCAGGACCGTACTCTCCACAGATCCCTGTGGTATAATCAGTTCCCAGGACACAGTACCTCGAGGTCCGCGCTGCCACTTCAGAAAGGGACAAAAGAAGCCAATACAAGAGAATGTCTGGATCAATGATTCTTCTTTATTATCCAACGCATTTCAGAGTTATCTCCCAACTCCTTCATCAGGGAATTCTCTTGTACTGGCTTCTTTTGTCCCTTTCTGAAGTGGCAGCGCGGACCTCGAGGTACTGTGTCCTGGGAGCTCCCATTAAACTGCACACATAAAAAAATAAAAATTCTTCTTACCTTCCATCCACTTCCCTGGTGCCTGGTTTCCATTCCTGCTGCCTACAACTGATTTCAGTGTGTAAGCGGTTCAGTGCATGATGTAAATACTATGCGCCCCTAGTTACATGCCGATGTCAGCTGCCTGCTAATCCAAAATTAATATTCACTGTTCCTCACACCTAGGATTATAGTTGTGGAGACCAGTGAACAGTGAATATTCAATTCTTTTAATAGCAGACACAGGTGATTGCCCCAGTTGCTGTTGTAAGCCAGTGGCTGTGTTTATGAATGTTCACTATTAAAGAAAATGAATATTCACTGTTCACTGCTCCTCACACACACAATCCTGTCCACCTCTCAGCACCCCTTTAGTGCCAAGAGATAAGTGAGATTATAGACGTGGGGAGCTGTAAATATTAATTGTCATTAATAGTGAGCACACATGTTCACCCCAGCGCCTTGGCTTACTGCAGCAACGAGCTTGCTCCTGTTTCCTGAGAACTTCTCCACCGCTGCCTCACCCTACAGTGAGTCAGGTATATCTGGACTATAAAAAATGCACATCCCACTTTCCGCCCAAATATTGGGGGAAAAGTGCATCGTATAATCAGAAAAATACAGTATCTTTTATTCATTAGTGGTAAGTCATATAGCATAGTTCAATGATCTAGACCAGGGGTGGGGAACCTTTTTCTGCCGGGGGCCATTTGGAAATTTCTACCATGCTTTGGGGGCCACGCAAAATGATCAACTTGAAAATTACTGGGCTATATTTGGTTAAACAATCAACTCACCCTTACTGGGGTGGCTGGAGTTGCTTCTCTTTTGCGTGGCTGTGATGTTATGTGATATTGATCATGGGCTTCTCAACTGCTTTTCGAGGTTTACTAGAGCCATAAACATCACAGGAGGCCGGGGGCATAGAAATTACTGTGGAGCTGAATTGAAAGGGCAGGAAGTTGGCAAAACGCATCTGCCAGCCCGAGCATGACAGCCCCTAGGAATCTGCCCAGGGGCCGCATAAAAGGTCATGGGGCCTGAGGATCCCCCCCCTGATCTAGACCATTATAACCTTATAGCTAGTTGTCTATTTTAGATGTGCAACATCAGCAACCCAAATAAAAGTCTAGTCATCCACTATATCAAATTCAATACATCAGATTCTACATAAAATTATCTTCAACTGAGAACAGACAATATATACATAAGAACAATACCAAGCTTACTACATATATATGGGACTATACCCAAGCTATATACATAGATACAAGAACATATCTAACCTAATTACATAGATATGAGAACAAAACAAAGCCAACTACATAGATACCATTTTAGAACTGAGCTAATGAGAACATAAACTGAGCTAACTTCCAGATCTGTACATTCCTTGACCAAGAAACTACAAAAACACTTGTACATGCCATCTTCATCTCCTGCTTTGATTATTGCAACCTCCTGCTCTCTGACCTCCCCTCTAGCACTCTTGAACCCCTTCAATCTATCCTAAACTTTACTGCCCGACTAATCCACTTGTTTGCCTGCTATTGTCTGGCCTCTTCTTCTGCCAATTCCTTCATTGGCTTCCCAATTCTCAGAGGATTCGGTTCAAAACCCTAACTATGACATACAAAGACAACCACATTCTGTCTCCTCTGTACATCTGCAACATCGTTTCCTGGTACCCACCCTTACGCAACAAGCGATCCTCTCAAGATCTCCTCCTCTACTCCCCTTTTATCTCTTCTTCCCACAACCTAATACAAGATTTCTCCTGTGCATCCTGCATAGTCTGGAACTCTCTGCCCTGACACATCAGAATCTCACATACTGTGGAAACCTTCAAAAGAAACCTAAAGGCTCACCTCTTCCAACAAGCCTACAAACCTGCAGTGAGCCTCAGTCCACCAAACCACCGAATGACCAGCTCTACCCTCTCCTACTGCATCCTCACCCATCCCTTGTAGACTGTGAGCCCTCGCAGACAGAGTCCTCTTTCCTCCTGTACCTTGTGTGCCTTATTGTTCATGTATATCATACTTTTCTATGTATGCTCTTTCCACATGTAAAGCGCCATGAAATAAATGGTGCTATAATAATAAATAACAATAATAACTACATAGAACCAGAAACAGAACTGAGCTTACTACATAGCTACATAGATACCTGATGAAGGGTAAAGTCCTTTTCAGAAAGGCATAAACTTAATTTATTTTCAAGATTTCCTATTTCCTGGACAGTTATTTATGGCACGCATAATACTGTTATTTTTTTTTTTCGTGGCTGCAACTGCCAGATTGCGGCAAAACTGCAATTGACGCACCTGCCGCAAGTCCCATAGGCAGTGCATGGAGCTTGCCACAAGTGTGCTGCAAGTAGTGAAGTCGTTAGGTGGCGGATGCGGTAAATCTGCCGGATCTGCCGCAATCAGTGAAAAACGCTGATGTGAAAGGGGCCTTAATGAACTCCATTCGTCTTTTCTATTTTAGGAACAGATAAGTGGAATTATTGTGCAAAACCAATCTACTGTATATAACAAAGTGATAGTGAAGGAGAGGAGTCCATTAAATATTATAGGGTCAGTCTGGGTTTTGTTATATGTTTATCCTAGTGCTGCCTATTGTTCCTCAAACACACTGACCCAAGACTTTTATTGGCCTATATACACAGTTTAAAAACGGTTGTCTGTTTCAGGTCACGTCCTATTCTCAATTTTGCAGATCAGACTCAGCAATCGAAGTATACGGGGATCTGTGAGATACGGATAAAACTAGGAAGCAATTCTTTGTACTTTAGACTTCTTCCCTAATTTCATATAATAAACTGATACATAATAGTTAATAGTTAATGGATAAAAAAAAAAGCTCACACAGTCTACCTACTATATATACAATATCTGGTGGAGTTGTTTGGGCGCATAGTTGCAATCTCAAAAAAGCATACCTGCCTCTTATAGATAGGAAGCGGGACATTTATAGTATATGCAGTATTAAGACAATACAATAACACAGGTCTGCAAAAAAACTTTTTTCGACCTATTTTGGTTATTACACATAATCCTTATGTTTTTGGGTGCGCTGAATCCGAAAATGACCTCCGTTTTGTCATAGGACATCACGTTTTCTGACAATTTAAGTAACTATGTTAACCCCTTAAGGACCGAGTCACTTTGCACCCTAATGACCGGACCATTTTTTGTAATTCTGACCACTCTCCCTTTATGAGGTAATATCTATGGAACACTTCAACCGATCCTAGCGATTCTGAGATTGTTTTTTCGTGACATATTGGGCTTCATGTTAGTATTAAATTTAGGTCGATAATTATAGCGTTTATTTGTGAAAAAATCAAAAATTTGGCAAAAATTTTGAAAATTTAGCAATTTTCATATTTTTAATTTTTATTCTGCTAAACCAGAGAGTTATGTGCCACAAAATAGTTAATAAATCACATTTCCCACATGTCTACTTCACATCAGCACAATTTTGGAAGAAAAATGAAAAATTGGTAGGACGTTATAAGGGTTCAAAGTTCATCAGCAATTTCTCATTTTTCCAGCAAAATTTACAAAACCAATTTTTTAGTGACCACATCACATTTGAAGTCTCGTTGAGGGGTGTACATGACAGAAAACACCCAAAAGTGACACCATTCCAAAAACTGCACCCCTCAAGCTACTCAAAACTACATTCAAGAAGATTATTAACCCTTCAGGTGCTTCACAGGGACTAAAATAAAGTTGAAGGAAAAAATGGACATTTTAATTTTTGTAACAAAAATGTTCTTTTAGCCTCAATTTTTTCATTTTCACATGGGCAACAGGATAAAATGCATCCTAAAATTTGTTGGGCAATTTCTCCTGAGTACACCGATACCTCATATATGGTCACAAACCACTGTTTGGGCGCACGGCAGGGCTCAGAAGGGAAGGAGCGCAATTTGAATTTTAGAGCCAATTTTCCGTTCAAAAAGTGAAATGGCGCTCCTACACCTCTGAGCCCTGCCGTGCGCCCAAACAGTGGTTTATGACCACATATAAGGTATCGGTGTGCTCAGGAACAATTGCCCAACAAATTTTGGGATGTATTTTATCAGTTTGCCCATGTGAAACTGAAAAAATGTAGGCAAAAATACATTTTTGGTGAAAAAAAAGTGCTTTTTCATTTTTATGGATAAATTTGTGAAGCCTCTAAGGGTTCAAACTGCTCACTATGCATCTAGATACTTTCCTTAGGGGGTCTAGTTTCCAAAATGGGGTCACTTGTGGGGGAGCTCCAATGTGGAGACACACGGGGACCCTCCAAACGCGACATGGTGTCCGCTAACAATTTGAATGGAAAATGAGCTCAATTTGTTAGCGGACACCATGTCGCGTTTGTAGGGTCCCTGTGTATCTCCACATTGGAGCTCCCCCACAAGTGACCCCATTTTGGAAACTACACCCCCCAAGGAACGTATCTAGATGCATAGTGAGCACTTTGAACCCCCAGATGCTTCACAAATTCATCCATAAAAATGAAAAAGCACTTTTTTTTTCCACAAAAAGTTTCTCTTTTCATTATTACGGATCAATTTGTGAAGCACCTGGGGGTTCAAAGTGCTCACTATGCATCTAGATACGTTCCTTAGGGGGTGTAGTTTCCAAAATGGGGTCACTTATGGGGGAGCTCCAATGTGGAGACACACGGGGACCCTCCCATCGCGACATGGTGTCCGCTAACAATTTGAATGGAAAATGAGCTCAAATTGTTAGCGGACACCATGTCGCGTTGGGAGGGTCACTGTGTGTCTCCACATTGGAGCTCCCCCACAAGTGACCCCATTTTGGAAACTAGACCCCCAAAGGATTATATCTAGATGCATAGTGAGCACTTTGAACCCCCAGATGCTTCACAAATTGATCCGTAATAATGAAAAAAGAAATTATTTGTGGGAAAAAAAAGTGCTTTTTCATTTTTACAGATGAATTTCTGAAGCATCTGGGGGTTCAAAGTGCTCACTATGCATCTATATACGTTCCTTTGGGGGTCTAGTTTCCAAAATAGGGTCACTTGTGGGGGAGCTCCAATGTGGAGACACACAGGCACCCTCCAAACGCGACATGGTGTCCGCTAACAAATTGAGCTAATTTTCCATTCAAATTGTTAGCGGACACCATGTCGCGTTTGGAGGGTCCCGGTGTGTCTCCACATTGGAGCTCCCCCACAAGTCACCCCATTTTGGAAACTAGACCCCCTAAGGAACGTATCTAGATACATAGTGAGCAATTTGAACCCCGAGATGCTTCACAAATTCATCCATAAAAATGAAAAAGCACTTTTTTTTCCACAAAAAGTTTCTTTTTTTCATTTTTACGGATCAATTTGTGAAGCACCTGGGGTTCAAATTGCTCACTATGCATCTAGATATGTTCCTTAGGGGGTCTAGTTTCCAAAATGGGGTGACTTGTGGGGGAGGTCCAATGTGGAGACACACAGGGACCCTCCAAACGCAACATGGTGTCCGCTAACAAATTGAGCTCATTTTCCATTCAAATTGTTAGCGGACACCATGTCGCGTTTGGAGGGTCCCTGTGTGTGTCCACATTGGAGCTCCCCCACAAGTCACCCCATTTTGGAAACTAGACCCCCAAAGGAACGTATCTAGATGCATAGTGAGCACTTTGAACCCCCAGGTGCTTCACAAATTGATCTGTAAAAATGAAAAAAGAAACTTTTTGTGGAAAAAAAAAGTGCTTTTTCATTTTTATGGATGAATTTGTGAAGCATCTGGGGGTTCAAAGTGCTCACTATGCATCCAGATACATTCCTTGGGGGGTCTAGTTTCCAAAATGGGGTCACTTGGGGGTGATCTCCAATGTGGAGACACACAGGGGCTCTCCATACGCAACATGGTGTCCACTAACAATTGGAATTGCTAACGGACACCTTGTAGGATATAAAGAGCCCCTATGTGCCTAAACATTGGAGCTCCCCCACAAGTGACCCCATTTTGGAAACTAGACCCCCCAAGGATTATATCTAGATGACTTTGAACCCCCAGGTGCTTCACAAATTGATCCGTAAAAATGAAAAAAGAAACTTTTTGTGGAAAAAAAAGTGCTTTTTCATTTTTATGGATGAATTTGTGAAGCATCTGGGGGTTCAAAGTGCTCGCTATGCATCTAGATACGTTCCTTCGGGGGTCTAGTTTCCAAAATGGGGTCACTTGTGGGGGAGCTCCAATGTTCAGGCACACAGGGAGGGTCTCTCCATACCCGACATGGTTTCCGCTAACAATTGGAGCTAATTTTCTATTGAAATTGTTAGCGGACACCATGTCGCATATGGAGAACCCGTGTGCCACCAGCACAAGGGCAACTGGTAGAGTTGGGGTACAGCACCAGAAAATGCCGCCTCTAATGAATGCGCTATGTTCTTGGGTGGCTGTGGGTTGAAATTTGCAGCGCGGGGGGCCCACAACATTTGGGTCTCTCCACGCTGAGGATTCCAGTCAGCCAGCTACCAAGTTGTACATGGCTGGCTACAAAAAATACAGCGAAGCCCATTTTTTTTTTATTTCTAGAACTACTTCTAGAAAAAAAAAATGACGTAGGGCTCCGCCATATTTTTGGTCCAGCCAGGTACAACTTGGCAGCTACAGACTGCCAGCAACCCCCAGCTGCCTCGTTGTACCTGGCTGCAACCAAAAATACAGCACAGCACATTTTTTTTTATTTCTAGAACTAATTCTAGAAAAAAAAAATGGCGTAGGGCTCCGCCATATTTTTGGTCCAGCCAGGTACAACTTGGCAGCTACAGACTGCCAGCAACCCCCAGCTGCCTTGTTGTACCTGGCTGCAACCAAAAATACAGCGAAGCCCATTTTTTTTTATTTCTAGAACTAATTCTAGAAAAAAAAATGACGTAGGGCTCCGCCATATTTTTGGCCCAGCCAGGTACAACTAGGCAGCTGGGGGCTGGAATCCTCAGCATAGAGAGGCCCAAGCGTTCTGGGCCCCCCATGCTGCGAATTGCAGCCCGCAGCCGCCCCAGAAAATGGCGCATTCATTGAAGCGCCATTTTCTGGCGCTGTACCCAGACTCTTCCAGTTGCCCTGGTGCCGGTGGCAAACTGGGTAATAAAGGGGTTAATACCAGCTTTGCATTGGCAGCTGGCACTAAGCCCAAGGTTCATAATGTCGCGCCAATGTTAGACCCGGCCATTAGGAACCTTTAAGTAAATGGTAAAAAAGACACACACTGTGAAAAAATCTATTTATTTTAACAAAAAACACAAACACATAATTGGACTCCATCTTTATTACCCCCCACATGCCCTCCGACGTAGTCCATAACGATTGTCCTATGATGGTCAGTCGCCTCCAGAGACTGCAGCGAGGGATCAAGGGTCCTGCTGCTGCAGTCTCTGAGGTCACACTGATGCTGCACTGTAAGGCAATGATTTGCCATACAGTGCAGCTGTCAGTTCTGCAAACCCTAGTCCCAGAGATTACATGATCTCTGAGGCTTGGGTAAGGTTACCAGATGTTGCCATGGCAACCTCAGGTCACCAGACGTTGCCATGGCAACCTCAGGTTAACAGACGTCGCCATGGCAACCTCAGGTTACCAGAAGTTGCCATGGTAACCTTAGGTTGCCATGCCGACATCTGGTAACCTTAGGTTGCCATGGCAACGTCTGGTAACCTGAGGTTGCCATGGCAACGTCTGGTAACCTTAGGTTGTCATGGCGGCATCTGGTTACCAGCAGATGTCGCCATGGTAACCTCAGGTTACCAGATGTCACCATGGCAACCTTAGGTTACCAGATGTTGCCATGGCAATCTCAGGTTACCATATGTCGCCATGGCAACCTAAGGTTACCCTGGTGATATCTGGTAACCTGAGGTTGCCATGGCAACATCTGGTAACCTAAGGTTGCCATGGTGACATCTGGTAACCTGAGGTTGCCATCGGGGGAGAGGTGAGTGACCCTGCACTCCCTCTCCCCAGAACCTAAGGGGGTGACACAGAGCCAGGGACAGCGACCACATAGTGATCGCTGCCCCTGGCTGTCAGATCGCTGCTCTGAGCCTCATCTCCTCTAAGTAGGGGATGAGGCTGAGAGGAGCGCTGCTGAGCAGGCAGTCGGCGGCCGGGCAGCCAGGATGAAGGAGGAGAGCGGCACCGGACCGGAGGAGGAGAGAGGCTGCATGAAGACCGGGGGAGGTGAGCCGCGCCAGGATGGAGACCGGGGACCGGAGACAGGACAGAGGGGAGGAGGAAGCGGGGACAGGACGGAGGGGAGCAGAGATAGTAGAGAGGGGAGGAGGAAGCGGAGCACGGAGCAGGGAGGAGGGAGGGACACTGGACAGCAGAGGAAGAAGTGGGAGTGGAGGAAGGAGACCGGGAGGCAGGAGAGGGGGCCAGGAGCAGTGGGCACATGGGTGGAAGGGCACTTAGGGCAGTGGACACAGGCAGGGGATGTGTGCAGGAGCCGGGCACAGCTGACAGCCCGGCTCCTGCAGCGATCGCACAGGGAAATGCTCATATTCAGCATTTCCCTGCGCGATCATGATGTGATCGGTCGGTCAGATTGACTGACCGATCACATCGCTCTGAGTGTGGGGACCCCTAAAAAGGGTCCCCACACCTCTTCCCCTAACCCTTGGCTGTCACTGACAGCTGTTAGATTTGAGCTGTCACTGTTCGTTTAGAAGCAGTGACAGTTCAAAGCCATGACGAGTATACTCGTCATGATGCGGGAACTGACATCTTTTCATGACGAGTATACTCATCATTGGTTGTAAAGGGGTTAAATAAGACAATACCTCAAAATAAATGAAAATAGACTCATAAAATTTATTTTTTATTACAAATGTTTCATGAAAATAATTTTTTTTAACTGCAATGAGCTCACTAACACACACTAAAATCGATTCTTCTTCCCTATGAGGCTTCCCTTGGTACATTTATGCTTGTGAGTAGCATCTGTAATGTCTCTCTGAAGCATCCAAAAGTAGTCTGCCATCATTGTAATGCTCCATCTTCCCTTGTATCTTCTTTCCATCTCTTTAATGTCCTGGTGGAATCGTTCACCTTGCTCTTCACTCACAGCTCCCAAATTTTCAGGAAAGTTGTCAAGGTGGGAATGGAGGAAATGCACTTTCAAACTCATCAGGCAACCTAAAGCTTGAAATGCTTTCAGCATTCGTCCGACGATTTGTTTGCAGTCAGGATCTTTGTTATTGCCTAAAAATTTCTCTACGACCTCTTTAAATGCAATCCACCCTTCTTTTTGAGGCTGTGTCATGGTATTGATAAACTCTTGATCAGCTATAAGCCTTCTAATGTCTGGTCCGACGAACACACCTTCCTTCAATTTTGCCTCTGAAAGGCCTGGAAACTTGGCGACCAAGTATTTGAAGAATTCTCCATCTTTTGGAAGTGATTTTACGAATTGCTTCATCAATCCCAATTTGATGTGGAGAGATGGTAGAACAACTTTATGGAGAGGAACCAAAGTTTCTCGGAGGACATTTTTTTCACCAACTGTGAGCACCCTCGGCTGCCAATTCTTCTTGGTCCAGTGATTGTGTCGGTCTCGACTGTCCCATAGACACAGAAAACCAGGGTATTTTGTTTACCCAGCTTGTTGCCCGAGCAGCATGCACAAGACTTTCAAATCCTTGCCAACCGTGGTCTTCATATTTAAGTTTACGAAGAACCAATTCCAAGTTCTCATAGGTTTTCCTTGAGGTGTAAGGAATGACCTACAGGGATGGAAGCATAAAAACCGCCGTTGGGGAGTAAAAACTGCTTTGAGACTTCTTTTTGAAGGATCTATGAAAAGACGCATTGCGCTGAATCATATAGGATTTTGAATTGACACATCAAACCTTCGACATCGATGCAATAAACCAACTTATCTTCTTGGGAAAAGTAAGGAACGAACTCGTCTTCACGATGTCTGAACCATGAAAAGGACACTCCTGGCAACAATAAATTCTTGCTTTTGAGCCTTGAGCCGAGTAACTTAGCGGCATCTTTGGGAAGATTCAATTCTCTTACCAAATCATTCATCTCCTCCTGGGAAAACAATTTTGGTCTTGTATCATCTTCAAAGTCAGAACTTGATTCATCATCTGGTTCAGGTATGACTCCACCTTCATCGAAGCCAGTTATCTCTTCCAAGGTAGCAGGGGCCTTGGGTACTGGTATATCTGTGCCATGGGGGAAGGGAATTGCTGAGTGAATATTGGGGTATGAAATGGAATGCTTCCATTTTGAATTATACCCTTTCACATCGCATGAACAAAAGTAACAATCGTCACAGATGCCCTGAGGAAGGTGCTGGGACAGCACCGAAACGCGTAAGTGTGATGAAATAAAGGACATTCTTATGGTAATAATCGTCTTGTGAAATCCTTTGGAAAAGAGCAGCAGCGCGGACTGTGGACACCACTTCCAATTTTGTCTCCTCATATCCCTATTTATGCAGTTTGATGGTCCCATAACCTACTCTACACACACTATGATGACCAAATAGCCCACTTTTATAAAGAGAGATTGACCCCAATAAATAGTATGATACTTCCATAGCCTCCATTTACACACTATGATACCCCCATAGCCAGCCACACAGCACTTACTTTATATGTCGCTTGCCTCCTGTCAAGCTTTGCTGCTTGGAGATCCTCTCTGGTGGATTAAAGCACCCCTAGTTAAGCTATGTAATATCATTCAGCAGATGTGGCCCCGCACAGCGTGTTTGCTGCTAATATGTGATTCGGCCCTTCAGCTTTGTGCCCACTGTGCTTTTCTGCTGCGATTTTCTGCTGCATTTTCTGCTCGAAAAAACAAATGACTCACAGTTTTGTAATGAAAGTCAAAGTGATTTTCAAAAACATTTGCCCACGTGTGTTTTGGTGCAAAAAATGCATGCGTTTATAAAGGTCCTTGTCAATTATCTTCGGCTTTTTTGGGGCTGCATTTTCCAGTTGCCAGCCATTCTAATGAGCTGAAAACCGCAGCAAAAAAACACAGTGGGCACATAGCAGAAAAGCACAGTGGGCACAGAGCAGAAAAGCATAGTGGGCACAGAGCAGAAAAGCATAGTGGGCACAGAGCAGAAAAGCAGTGGGCACAGAGCAGAAAAGCACAGTGGGCACAGAGCTTAAAGAGGACCTGTCACCAAAGCAGGCATGGTGATCTAGTTACAGCACTGGATGCAGCATGTCTGCAGCATCCAGACAAGGGGTCACCCAGCACTTGAGCAGCCCTGTACCCCGAAATAATACACTTAGAAAACTTACATGCTCCAGCCATTAAGGAGGTGGCTAGGGGCTGCAGTCAAGGGCAGATTCACACCCCCTGCATGTGTAATCTGCCCACTGCTGCCAATCATTCTCTCCCTCTTCAGCAGCATTTAAACAGGTTTTTTTTTCTCTCCCAGAAAGTCTGTTTAGCCCCGCCCCCTGAGGGGTGACCCCTTGTCTGGATGCTGCAGACATGCTGCATCCAGTGCTGTAACTAGATCACCATGCCTGGTTTGGTGACAGGTCCTCTTTAAAAGCACAGTGGGCACAGAGTAGAAAAGCACAGTGGGTATTATTATTATTATTATTTATTTATATAGCGCCATTGGTTCCATGGCGCTTTACATAAGGAGTGGGGGTAACAAGGACAGGTACAGTACATATGAGCAGTCAATGCTTGCTGATACACGACGGGAGAGGTTCCTGTCCACGAGGGCTCACAGTCTACGGGGGTGGGGGGAGGACACGATAGGGGTGGGGGAAGCGCCAAGCGGTTGTTGGAGCGGCGCTGGGTCTCATCATGGGTTGTTGGCTTGTTGGAATAGATGAGTTTTCAGGTTCTTTTTGAAGCTCTTGAGGGTAGGCGAGTGTCTGACGTGCTGGGGGAGGGAGTTCCAGAGTCTAGGGGAGGCGCGGGAGAAGTCTTGTATGCGGTTGTGGGAGGATGAGATGAGGGGGGAGGAGAGGAGGAGTTCTTGTGAGGAGCGTAGGTTGCGTGCAGGTTGGTATTGGGAGACCATGTCGGAGATGTAAGGGGGGGACAGGTTGTGGATGGCTTTGTAAGTCAGGGTAAGGATTTTAAATTTAGATCTTTGGGAGGTGGGGAGCCAGTGAAGTGCCATGCGGAGAGGGGAGCTAGGGGAGTAGCGAGGAGACAGGTGGATTAGACGGGCAGCTGAGTTCAGGATAGAGTGGAGAGGTGCAAGGGAGGAGGCAGGGAGACCGGTGAGCAGTAGGTTGCAGTAGTCAAGGCGGGAGATGATGAGTGCGTGTGACGAGAGTTTTGGCGGTGTCATGGTTGAGAAACGGGCGGATGCGTGAGATGTTCTTGAGTTGGAGTCGGCAGGAGGTGGCAAGGGCTTGGATGTGGGGCTTGAAGGAGAGTGAGGAGTCGAGGGTGACCCCGAGGCACTTTGCGTGGGGGACTGGGGAGAGAGAGCAGTCGTTGACTCGGATTGACAGGTCTGGCAGAGGGGGAGGGCGGCTGGGGGGGAAGACGATGAACTCTGTTTTGTCCATGTTCAACTTGAGGAAGCGAGCAGAAAAGAAGGATGAGATGGCGGACAGGCATTGGGGGATTTTAGACTTTAGATTTTAGGGTACAGAGTAGAAAAGCATAGTGGGCACAGATCAGAAAAGCATAGTGGGCACAGAGCAGAAAAGCAGTGGACACAGAGCAGAAATGCACAGTGGGCACAGAGCAGAAAAGCAAAGTGGGCACAGAGCAGAAAAGCACAGTGTGCACAGAGCAGAAAAGCAAAGTGGGCACAGAGCAGAAAAGCACAGTGGGCACATAGCAGAAAAGAACAGTGGGCACAGAGCAGGAAAGCACAATGGGCACAGAGCAGAAAAACACAGTGGGCACAGAGTAGGAAACAAAGTGGGCACAGAGCAGAGAAACACAGTGGGCAAATAGCAGAAAAGCACAGTGGGCACAGAGCAGAAAAAGACAGTTGGCACAGAGCAGAGAAACACAGTGGGCACATAGCAGAAAAGCACAGTGGGCACAGAGTAGAAAAGCACAGTGAGCACAGAGCAGAAAAGCACAGTGGGCACAGAGCAGAAAAGCACAGTGGGCACAGAGTAGGAAACACAGTGGGCACAGAGTAAAAAAAGCACAGTGGGCACAGAGCAGAAAAGCACAGTGGGCACAGAGCAGAAAAAGAGTGGGCACAGAGAAACACAATGGGCACACAGCAGAAAAGCACAGTGGGCACAGAGCAGAAAAGCATAGTGGGCACAGAGAGCAGAAAAACACAGCGGGCACAGAGCAGAAAAGCACAGTGGGCACAGAGCAGAAAAACACAGTGGGCACAGAGCAGAAAAGCACAGTTGGCAAAGAGCAGAAAAGCACAGTGGGCACAGAGCAGAAAAACACGGTGGCCACAGAGCAGAAAAGCACAGTGGGCACAGAGCAGAAAAACACAGTGGGCACAGAGCAGAAAAACACAGCTGGCACAGAGCAGAAAAGCACAGTGGGAACAGGGCAGAAAAACACTGGGCACAGAGCAGAAAAACACAGTGGGCACAGAGCAGAAAAGCACAGGGGGCATAGAGCAGAAAAACACAGTGGGCACAGAGCAGAAAAACACAGTGGGCACAGAGAAGAAAAGCACAGGGGGCACATAGCTGCAAAGCATGCATGCTTCTTTGAAACAGCTGCGTTTTGAGACTGTTAGGGTCAGCCGCGTTTTTTTGCGGCCGCATCCGCCGCAAGTGCCGATACCGCACTGGCCGCACGCCCCCATAGACATTCTATGGGGCTTGCCGCAACAAGTGCAGCGGTTATGCGTTAATCGCGGCAGATGCATTTTTTTCACCGCATCTGCCGCGATCGGCATAAAATGCTGATGTGAAAGCAGCCTTAAATAGCAGCGCAAACAATTCTGCACAGTGGGCACTTAGCCTTTTGTGTTTTTTATGTGTAATCCTGGAACAGCTCGGCTGCTAAAGCAGTGGATGCTCGAGCTGCCCTAAGCAGAGGTAGGGGACCAGTCTGGGGAAGAATTTTCCTTCTGCCCAGCCAACCTATCATAACACTGAGTCCCCAAACTTTGTTTTAGCATTTTGTTTAGTTTACTTGCATACTTGTGCACATGTATCAATGTGGATATTGACCTAGTACGACAACATAGAGTGGATAGGAGTTCAGATTACAGATCTCTATGGTGTGTTCACGAAGCGTTATATTCTTTTATACTTTCAAAGCTACCAGGGAAAATATCTTTGGAATATGGCATCCAGACATAATTTTTTTCTTACAGATTCTGTACAAATATGTTTAGTGATATATTACTAACCAACAAAAAAGGAGACATTTTATACAATTCCAGTTTATTATCTTGACCACTACAGTTCAAGAAATAGTATTTATTTTTGTTCCTTTTACAAACACAATTGAACTCTCACACTCTGATAAGGACACATAATGAATACTAACAATAGTGTTTCCATTATTATATATCTTATGTACTATTGACACAATAAAAAAATAACATCTTTTATTATAAAAACATCATGAATAAAGATAATTAAACCTTTATAATAAAATCCTTTTTTGTTACCCTCAATATACATATACTTATACATACAATGATTCCATGAATGAAACAGATTCTCATGCAGTGCAGTAATATTGATAGCATAAAATATGGCAGTCCAGTAGAACTGTTATACACAGGGTGCAACTACAACATGTGCTGGGGTTGCAGTCAAACACGGGCACTGCCGTACAAGAGGGCCCAAAGGTCACTTTTGCCCATAGTAGAAGACCAATTAAGATGGTGAAATCTAGGGGCCCTGTTGCATTGGGGCCCATGAGTTTGACATTATGCCACTGGATATACATTAACAAGGCCTCAATTTTATTATATAAAAGCTTCTACAGCTTTAGTTGTATCCAAACCCATGGTTCATGATATGTCCACCTACACTCCACATTGCCTACAGATGTCCCTTTCAATGTGTATTTGTCACACTGAATATTCTTAAAAAATTGGGGTATGCTACATGATATTATATATCTCCATAGTCCTCTTTTAATGTTATCTTTATATATACAGTGCAAGGCCTCAGATACATAGCAGAGCCATGTATTGTAAACGCTCTATGAAATCCCTGAATGTTTCGCCTGAAGAAACTGCACAAAGGCTCCCAAAACAATTTTTCTGCCTATGTAGAATATACATTGTTTAACCTAACTAAAAGTAGTAACCCTTTCACCACCACAAGCCAAAATTATAGATGTTCTACAGAAAAATTAGTGGTATGTAAAGAGTAAAAATTCAAATTAAAACAACTCTTATATAATTTACTCTTAACAAAATATAGGAAAAAGATACAAAAATTATGTGGGTAACCGAATAATAAAATTACAGCTATTAAAACAACATGTACAAGAATTGCCAGAAGCCACAAATAACCAGAACCATAGGCCTATCCTGACTAACAAAAACCATATAGAAGAATTGCCCGAAGCCACAACCAACCGCAAACATAGTTCTATCTTGACTAACAACAACCATGTAGAAGATTGTCAGAAGCCCCAACCAACCATAACCATAGGTCTATCCTGACTATCAACAACCATGTAGAAGAATTGACAGAAGCCACAACCAACTGCAACCATAGGTCTATCCTGACCACCAACAATCATGAACAAAAATTGCCAGAAGCCACAACAAACCATAAACCATAGGTCTATCTTGATACCACACAACATAACCATGTAGAAGAATTGCCAGAAGTCACAATCAACCAAACCATAGGTCTATCCTGACCAATCCGGGAGGATTCGATTTGGGCAGATTTAGTAAAAAGATACAAAAATTATGTGAGTAACCGAATAATAAAGTTACAGCTATTAAAACAACATGTACAAGAATTGCCAGGAGCCACAACTAACCAGAACCATAGCCTATCCCGACTAACAAAAATCATGTAGAAGAATTGCCAGAAGCCACAACCAACCGCAATCATACTTCTATCCCTGACCACCAAAAACCTTGTAGAAGAATTGCCAGAAGCCACAATCAACCATAACCATAGGTCTATCCTGACCAACAACCATGTAGAAGAATTGCCAGAAGCCACAACCAACCAGAACAATAGGTTTATCCTGAGCAACAACAGCCATATTGAAGTCAGACAATAAGTGAGAGTGTTTGAAAGTGAAATTCAGTTTTACACTGTATTTCTTTAACAACAGACCATTAATTAAGTAAAACCAGAAGACTTTGCTTTATATTTTTTAATTATGGTACTCATTAATAATTGGCAAAGACAAATATAATTATAAGAGAAAAGTCCCATTTTATATGAACAAAGTCTAATATTTGATAAAATGGTAATCATTGAGCAAGTAAAGAAAAAATACAAAACTATCGGAATATTAAATGGATCCTTAATAAAGACAATGGTTGCTCAAAGTGTTCAGAGACCATTGATGCAAAAATATCATTCCAACAGCAAGCACCCACCAATGTAGAGGTACGGCTAGTCTGTTGGAATATGGTCAGCCGACAATCTTCACACACTGCTTCAGTCATGTGCCCACACATCAAGCAAGGTGGCCACCAGAGATCAGATGGCTAGCAAAGGAAAAAGGCACATGACATACCTGAATTATATTAGTAAATGATATAACCTACTAAAGATCATTTATCTATACATTTATTTAGCTGTAAACCCACTCAGGCTTAAAGTGAATCTGTAACCAGATTTGACAATGTTGGTAGCAATAAATCTCTTACACCGGATGAGACTAGTGTCTTACTGTATTATATAGTCATTCAGACATGGACTTTCAAATAGGCATTAAGACCTCATTTGGAAACTCATGAATTACATACATGTTTTATTTGTGATTTTCGCTAATAGAACATATACCAAGAAAGTCTATAGTACTATTCATATGACCATGAATCAGTAATGGCCTCTTTACACGCGGCAACAGGAAGATAGAAACCGGCAGGTGTCGGAGACAATTGTACCTTTTACCTTCAAAACACCTTGAAGTGGCTGCGTATAATTCAGGTATCTGCAAGGTGTTTTGAAGGTAAAAGGTACAATTGTCTCCGACACCTGCCGGTTTCTATCATACTGTTGCCAAGTGTAAAGTGGCCATAAAGCAATCACATTTCCGGAGAGTCTTATGGGTTTGTTAAAATCTTGGATGGCATCCAAGTGCAATCTAAATGCAGGGAGAAGCTTAAAGTTGTGTGCACACGATCAGCAATGGCAGCATTTTGGATGCACCGAATTAATGCTACCTCCAAAACGCTGCATTCAACAAAACAAGCACAGTAGATGGGATGGATTTCAAGAAATCCTATTCCCACTGTGCTTCTCCCTTCCGAAGCGTTATTTTAGCTCCTTGCGGGTTGGCAGGCTTCTGCATCTCCGTAGCATGTTAATTTATTACTGCAGAGTCAGAAGCGATCCACAGCAGGTGAATACAGGGAAAAGTTCATCGTGCACTGAACACAAATCATGGGCACAGGGCGGCTGCGTTCTCCCCATGATCATCCACGGCTTCCCTCATGTCTGGAGACACTGAAGGCCACGTTACACACACAGATATATTGGTCACAGATCTCTGGTTGCAGTGAAATCATGGACACATTGTTCCATTGTACACAGCCACAAAATGGAGCAATGTGTCAATGATTTCACTGCAACCAGAGATCTGTGACCAGTATATCTGTGTGTGCAACGTGGCCTTAAGTCTAGGATACAGTGCCTTGGGATCGTCTGCACATAGTCTAAGGGTAAGTTCACACAGGAAGGTTTAGTGGCGTTCAAACCGTCAGAAAACCGCTGGAAATTATCAGTTCTGAGCTCTGAAGTCTCCAGCTGTGTTCCGGCGGTTTTTTCTGGGGTTTTCCGGCGTTTTTTTTACAGCGTGTGCACAGCGGTTTATAGTCGTTTACCCCAGCGGTTTTTCAGTGGTTTTCTATGAAGGATTTTATTCATGGAACCGATCCAAAACCGCTGGGAAGAATTGACATGTTGTATGCTGCTAAACCGCTCGGAAACCGCTCAACCGCTGGCGGATCCGCTCACATAAACCCACTATGTGTGCACAGCGGTTTCTAAATTGCATAGGGTTACTTGTAAGTCCTAAAGCTGCTAAGGATTTACATAAATTTAAATAAAACCTATGCTAAACCGCCGGCGGTTTTCGCTGCTAAACCGAGGTTAAAACTGTATGTGTGAACTTACCCTAACAGTTTTTACTTGCATACATGAAAGATCACTGATGAAACACCAATTTTAAAAGCCTTATTTCCAGACAGGTAACTTTAAAATAAAAAGGATTATTGAGTCACTATGATATAGATTTTCAAAGTAAGTACAAATGCCTTATCAGGTCTAAGAGATCTGATTAATAATGCATGCAGATTGTATTGTGAAATGAGTTTACAGGTTCACATTAATATAAAGAAGTTGGGTTTAATTTACATAACTTTCCAATTATATTCAATAAAATAAGTGATTAGAAGCAAATTAGTTTGACAAACCAAGGGACAATGCAAATTGTCATCTTTTAGAGAAGTATGAAAAGGTTTTGCTGTGCTTCTACCACCATTGTGTCTCTGTGACCTGCAGACTAATATGCTGAGATATGTATGTTATGCATTGATGAGTACTTGGTTTTCATACTTGTACTTACCTGTTTATCAGCAGTGTTACAGCAGCAGCCCCAGTGGTATATACAGCAGCAGCCCCAGTGGTAGTATACAGCAGCCCCAGAGGTATATACAGCAGCCCCAGTGGTAGTATACAGCAGCAGCCCCAGTGGTAGTATACAGCAGCATCCCCAGTGGTAGTATACAGCAGCAGCCCCAGTGGTAGTATACAGCAGCAGCCCCAGTGGTAGTATACACGCAGCCCCAGTAGTATATACAGCCCCAGTGGTAGTATATAGCCCCAGTGGTAGTATATATACAGCCCCAGTGGTAGTATATAGCCCCAGTGGTAGTATATAGCCCCAGTGGTAGTATATAGCCCCAGTAGTAGTATACAGCCCCAGTGGTAGTATATAGCCCCAGTGGTAGTATATATACAGCCCCAGTGGTAGTATACAGCCCCAGTGGTAGTATATAGCCCCAGTGGTAGTATACAGCCTCAGTGGTAGTATATAGCCCCAGTGGTAGTATACATACAGCCCCAGTGGTAGTATATAGCCCCAGTGGTAGTATATAGCCCCAGTAGTAGTATACAGCCCCAGTGGTAGTATATAGCCCCAGTGGTAGTATACATACAGCCCCAGTGGTAGTATATAGCCCCAATGGTAGTATATAGCCCCAGTAGTAGTATACAGCCCCAGTGGTAGTATATAGCCCCAGTGGTAGTATATAGCCCCAGTGGTAGTATACATACAGCCCCAGTGGTAGTATATAGCCCCAATGGTAGTATACAGCCCCAGTGGTAGTATATAGCCCCAGTGGTAGTATATAGCCCCAGTGGTAGTATATATACAGCCCCAGTGGTAGTATATAGCCCCAGTGGTAGTATATAGCCCCAGTGGTAGTATACATACAGCCCCAGTGGTAGTATATAGCCCCAGTAGTAGTATACAGCCCCAGTGGTAGTATATAGCCCCAGTGGTAGTATATATACAGCCCCAGTGGTAGTATATAGCCCCAGTGGTAGTATATAGCCCCAGTGGTAGTATATAGCCCCAGTGGTAGTATGCAGGGCCCCAGCAGGGCCCCCCTCATAATTTGGCGCCCCCACCTCAGTTTCTGGGCCCCCCCGCATGCAGCGCTGCACATATACATTACGTGTCTAGCAGCTGTTACCCTCCGGTGGCAGATCGCGGCTCCCGGCTCCGGGCTCCATCTTCCTCGCTGTCTACCTGCTTTGTGACCGGCGCGATGACGTCATCGCGCCGGTCACATGACAACCAGGAAGACAGAGAGGAAGATGGAGCCCGGAGCCGGGAGCCGCGATCTGCCACCGGAGGGTAACAGCTGCTAGACACGTAATGTATATGTGCAGCGCTGCATGCGGGGGGGCCCAGAAACTGAGGTGGGGGCGCCAAACTTTGAGGGGGCCGTATGACTCGCGTATAAGCCGAGGGGGGGACTTTTCAGCCCAATTTTTGGGCTGAAAAACTCGGCTTATACGCGAGTATATACGGTACTCAGTGACTGGTCGCCTATTCTCTTGCCCTTCATCTATAGTGTCCAATATTTGACATTCATATTCTAATTTGTGAGTACTGACACAGCTCACTTCAGCTATTCATGTGTAAGAATACTTACTCGTAACGCCGGCTTCACCGTATTCTTACACATGATCAGGTTCGGAGCTGTCCTATGTGATTCGAAGAACCCTGGACCTGATTTGCAAACCGAACCTGAGGGCAAATATGCCCTCCGGTCCGGTTTGCAGCCGGAGTCCTCAATTGCAGCCGCAGCTGCTGAAATCTCAAGATCGCGGCTAGTGGGGAGCTAGCCACGGTCCTGAAATCTGTGCAGGGGACAGCCGGTGGTGCTGAAGTTTAGCAGCGCTCGCTGCTAAAGTTCAGACGCCGATGTCTGATTCCCGGATCGTCCCGGATCTGGGACAATCTGGCGCCATAGACCCCGATGGTAGGGAGAGCCAGATTGCCGCGGATCCGGGAGGATTAGATTTGGGCAGATTTTTTGCAAGCAACGTTTTTGTGTCCGGGAGGAAAATCCGAATACTCCCGGATCCTCCCAGACAGATGGAAACCAGATGGCACATAGCTGTTTACACCAGACAACCCCGGACCTGATTCTATCATGGTGTGAAGCCAGCCTAACAGTGGTGGGAGAACTATTGTGAAGCTAGAAAATTCTCCAGGTGCAATTGGATGTAAAAAAATAAAGTATGCTTTAGGGTTAGCTAACACTTGGGTATTATTGGTACAAATATCATCCAGAAAACATCAACCACTTTGGTATTCCATGTGCTATGTGAGTGCATAATTTTATTCTTGCATAGCAGTATGACCTCCATATGCCATCTTTATGACATGCATTATTTTTTAACAGCAACTTTTTTTTTTTTTTTTTACAATCATTTACAGAACCAACAATGTTCTATGCTACAGAACGGTAATGTATCTGTAAATCCATGTGACATCCATTTTTTTTCTCGCACCGGTTCACTTGCATTGGCAGATCTCATCCAATATATTTGACCATGCACAGCATACTGTAAGGGCCGCTTTACACACACCAACTTCTGTGTCCAACATCTGAACAGATCTCTGGTTGCAGTGAAATTATGGACACATTGCTCCATTTTGTGGCTGTGTACAAATAGAACAATGTGTCCATGATTTCACTGCAAATCAAGCGGCCCTTAACTTTTTCTTCAGGCTGAATACAGATAAGGAAAAACCCAGTGCAATGTGAGTGCAATGTGTTTATTATCACATTGTATTAGGTGTATTAATTTTATACACAGATGTAAATGAACCCTAACTCACCTTCTCTGTTGCCACTGCCCTGGTTCTTTTGTTTCTCTGCAGTGTTGAAGTTTTGTCCCCACCACTGCAGTTAATCACTGAGCTCAGCAACTTGTGCTGTCTACATTGCCTGAGTCGCTGAGCCTAAAGTGAGTAAAACACAATTTATATTTAATGACAAAATGTGGCCGGAGAGAAGTTTTCTAAAAACAGAGCACCTCTTTAAAAGGGACATGACGTGAAGCATGCTGCCAAATTCACGATGATATCAGGTATGTTTGATTCTGAGACACTGCAGCATTTTCAGAGAAAAATATACTGTGAGAGTAAGTACCCACCATGCTTTTATACTGCGACCAGGTGCAGTGTCCTACCTCCTGCAGGGAAGTCAGTGATCTTTGTGGGTCTGTGTCCTGGACACGGTGGCTTTTTGCTGTATACACCCACTGAGATCACAGCAGTTTCTGTATGAATAAATTAACATGCTGTGGCTCATGTCAGTTCATGCTGTGGAGAAAACAGCCACAGTGGGCAAGAGATTCCTATAAATCCATCCACTATGCTTGTACTGTACAACACAGCATTTTAAATGCAGCAATAACAGGCTGCATCCAAACTGCTGCAAACACAGATAGTGGGCAAGGAGCCTAAGAGGGGACTGAGCTGCATGGGAGACTAGACAGACAGGTGGGTGTCTAGTTGGTTCTTCATGCTCAATCCCCTGAAGTGACAGCTCTCTCGCTATACAGCATTTCAGGCACATCATGCAGAATGCCAGTCCTAATGAATCAGTCCCTTAATGTTTTGAAAACTATAATAATATATTTTTTAAGCTTTTACATGCAATGAAGACAACGCTTTTTTCAAATGGATTTGGTCTCGCTGGACCCCTCTCTGTAAAACTATAATAACGTCCTAAAGTAAGAGAAAAAGAGACTTAGGGCTTGTTCATACATAGCGTTTTTGATGCATTTCCCATGCAGTAAAAAAATGCACAATTTAGTAAAATGAGTATGATTTCTTTAAAATGATGCATTTCTTTACTCTGCCTTTTTTGAACCGTGGAACTTTCATCAAATAAAAAAGCAGCATGTCAATTTTTTCAGTGCCTTTACCCAGATAAAAATGGTTTGGCATCAAAAATTTACAATCTTGAGGAATGGAGAAGCATTTTGTTGGATTGTATGGGCGGACATAGCAATGCCCCCTTTTCCCCCGGCTCCTCCCAAGTGCCACCAATTTAGACAGGCTGCTACAAACTGAAAATGCCAAAGATTCCAACATTTTTGACAACTCCACATTACAGAAAAATTTGCACTTTTTCTAAATGTTTTAAGCCAGTATTCTGGGGAAAACACTTTAACACACACAGATATATTGGTCACAGATCTCTGGTTGCAGTGAATCATGGACACATTGCTCCATTGTACACAGCCACAAAAAGGAGCAATGTGTCCATGATTTCACTGCAACCAGAAATCTGTGACCAATATCTGAACAGATATTTGTGTCTGTAACGTGGCCTTAAATCTTGACTGTATGAACAAAACCTAGGGGCGTGTTCATGCAAGTTCATACGTTAAAAACCCATTTTACAGTAACAACATAAAAGAAATTTCTAAACTCTCATTCACATGGTGCTTCTTTTGCTAGTATTTTTGAACTGTGGCACAAAAAGAAACAACAAAAACAGCAAGTCAATTTTTTTACTACATCTTTTCCCTATTGCGATCAAAATGGCTAGGCAACAAAAAATGTATCAAAACCACATCAGAAACATGCAATGTGCACTGTGGTTTTTAGCCTTAGCCTGCATTTTTATGTAGAAAATAAAATCCATCTAAAAACCTGTGTACATATCCTTAAGGTACCGTCACACGTGGAGATATCGCCGGCGATGTCGGCGGGGAATCGCGGGAGCATGCATCCCCGCCGACATCGCCAGTGAGATGTTACAGACTGCGATGTCGCCGGCGACGCAACAGCAATGTTACCGGCTACATCGCTGCCAGGGTTAAAATCCACCCTGGCGGTGATGATAATAATGGGAGCCTACGGCTCAAGTTGCCGGTAACATCACCTTTCCAATGCTACACAGGGTGATGCGTAAACATCGCCTGAGAGTGATCGCTAGGTTTCACTACAATGCAGTGAAACCTGGTGATCACTTTCAGGTGATATATCGCCCAAATATCTCCTTGTCACGGGGCAACTCTCCAGGGATGTCGCCGCAATTAGGCCACGTCTCTGCATCGCCGGCAAAATAGGCGGCTATGTTGCCCCTTGTGACGGTACCTTTGAGGTTTCAATAACTGCTTGTTTGAAGGTATTTTTGTATATCTCCATACCAATCCACTTTTTTGTCATGTGTAATATTTTGCTGGGTTCTAGTTCTAGTGGGTTCATCAAGTGCAGTTTCATATGAATTGTTCGCTGAATATGTCATGCTCATGCTACATTTAGACACACGGTTTGTTTTCTTTTCTGTTGTGGTCCGTTTTTCAGCTGAAGAACTGATCCGTTTTTAAAAAAAATACACCCATTCAGTGCATTTTCCATCTTTTTTTTTCTGCTGCATTTTTTTTCCCATTTACAATGATGCCCTATGGCTAAAACAAGAAAAATGCCACGGAAACTCATATGCACTTATGTTTGAAGGATCACTCCTCCAGGCAAAAAACGGATCAGTCAAACAATTCCAATCTGAATGGCTAAAGAGGAAAACCCATTGACTTGGCTGGGAATTCATATGACTGGTCTGTTGCAGTGCACGGCAAAAAACCGATCACAAAAACGGATGCAAAAATGCACAGTCTGAATGTAGTGTGCTGTATGTGCAAGTATATTGTTGCAGAGATGTCTGTAGCAAATCTACATCAATGCATGTTTCATGCATTATGGGGAGGGAACATGCAGCAAAACCGCTACAAGACTTGTCATGCTACAGATATATTTTGCACCAAATCCGATAGGGTAAAAAAACCACATGTGCACACAACTTCAGGATTTTCATTGACTTTGCTGGCATAAAGATTTGCTTGCAGTTTTGTGACAAAGCTGCACTAAAGAATGCATCCAAACATAATAGAAATGCATTGTGTGCACAGGGTCTAACAAAAATGTCAGCTGTGGGCTAGATTTACTATTTGTTCTGGTAAAAAATACATGGGTCGTCATTGCAATTTTTGGAATAGAAAAAGTGGCCATGAGTTACAATGCACTACATCAGCACAGGCTTCACCTCCATGTATTATTCTGACTTTCTCATCCCATTTTCTGAGCCAAGGTCTGGTGTCTGGTATAGTCAAGGAAGACCATGGTCTGGTGAGGACCACGGCTATGCAGTACACACAGCTGCACAGTATCCTCTGCAATTACTGGACAACACTTATTAGGCCATTGTTATATTATATTTCAAAAGAAATTAGAAAAAAAACAATGCAAAAATCACTTTAACAGGGAACCAGTGTAATGACTTCCAGGAAGATAATCTACAATATAATTGTATGAACCCCAAGCCTAAATCTCTTGACAAAAATATTAGGTTCCATGTTCTATTAAAACAAATATCGAATGTCATGTCTTCCAGTTCCTAGTCATTGTCCGGAGGGAAAGCATGCAATGATACAATTAATTTACAGCATTTGTCCTTTGTACATTAATAGGGTTTAGTTGTTTAGAAACCTGAGATATTAAAAGCACTATTAGAGAATTGTGAGTGTACAGGGACCTTCCATTCTGATTGTTAACAGCTTATTGTTTCAATAAGAATTATGTAATGCTTTCTTTTCCCTATGGTGGCGCTGCAGGCACAGTGAGATCTTCCTGTAAGGTTCTTCTATGGACCTTCTGTAGTTGTAAAATCAGCAATAATTTCAATTTTCAGGACACTTAACAAGAAGGAATTGTACAAAGGGTCAACCCTTTACAGCTTACAGCAAATATTCCTCACAAACCTACCTATACCACAGACTTCTTACACGTGTGTAGCTCTTGTAACTCATTGATTTATGTTATTTAGCAATGAATTGGTAGCAATAAATATTTTAACCACTCATAGATTAGCTAAATTGATGGAGGTACTTAGAGAAATATTCTAACAAATCTAGCCTTATCTCAAAGAAGATGTATGTATCTCATTTCAAATCTGTCTGCAATAGGTCAAAGCAAAAGATTTGTTTTACCTTATGGGAAACATTCACCCAGTAAAGCAGACCCTTTGTCAATGAAAACGTGTCCTACAATACATTTATGCCCTTTAATACAGTAGATCACATAAATACCATATATATATATACACATAAGTATTATTAAACAGTATCAGATAAGATCCTCATCTCTGAACACGAGTCAGTGAGCAATCAATCCACTTACTGTTCTAAGGTCAAACCTGTAGATTCACCCCAACATTGACATTTTACTGAACAATGCATACTTGATTTAACTTTTCATTCCTGTCTGTCAGTGATCAAATTTTGATTCTCTACAAGCTGTGGTAGCAAGAATGAATCATTGTATAGATATATATGAAAAATCCAACATGGCTTATTTTCTTGAAAACACACCGCAGTCTTGTAGGGTACACATTAGAAGTCAGATCATTAATACAATCATATGGATTCTTACACAATGAGCCCCTCTATGTCGACCATGTAGAGAATTGTGCTATAAAAAGGAAGCTTATGTGACAATCAATCACAATTCATCCATTTCCAGGTATATGTTAAGTCCATTAGCAGTAGTCCTTGGATAAGAAATCCTTGTCTGGCTCGGTGGTAGCATCTCCACTGTGTTGCAGTTGTGCTGGGCATCTTCATGGCTTAGAGGTAGGATTGGTTCTGTTTTTGGATCCTTCTTATCATAGTACAAAGCCCACAGCAAAGTGATGGTGAGAACCATAGCTAGGATCTGTGTAACACCAATGGCGATTCCAAGGAATCTTAACACTTGCAGTTGTTTGGTTCCTCTCAGGAAGCCATACATTTTTCTGCTACAGCCCTATAATAAAATGAACACAAACAATTAAGCTAAAATAGCATATTTAACATAGACAAGGAAACTTAGTACAATCAAAGCTGAAAGGATAGGAGTTAGAAATAGTTAACAATAACAAATTAACAATAGATGAAATAGAAGTAAAATATGAATATCTCCATATATGAAAAGACAAAAACAAATATTTCTTAGGATGTAAAGTAGCTTCTGACTTCATGTACAATCAACTGTCGCAACATCCAAAGTCTGCACACTGACCTTATACAAAGACAAAAATACATAGACATTTAGATCTTCCTAGAAAAAAGGACTAGGGCTGAAAATGAATAGAAATCAGATGGAAATCTTTGTCCCTGCCCTGAACAATAATAACATTAATAAGGAAGAATATAGGTATGGTATAAGTAGTAACATATACTGCTCACCATTAATACTAAAGGCCCCGTTACACGCTGTGATGTGGTAGCGATCCGACCAACAATGTAGATCGCTGCCACATCGTGAACTAATCGCTGGTGAGCTGTCACACAGGCAGACTCACCAGCGACCAGTAACATGCTCATGGAGAAGAGCAAAATATTCTTTCCACGATGTCTAGCTCCCGCTGCCAGGCTGCGGTAAGCGGGAGTAAGCTGGTAACCATGGTAAACAGCGGGTGTCTAGGCAGCGCACAGTGTCTAGTTACCCGATGTATACCCTGGTTACCAGCCTTCTCCACTTACAGGCTGGTATCCAAGGTACACAGCGGTTAACTACGGACAGTGCTATCCCTAGTTACCTGCTGTGTACCTTGGATACCAGCCTGTAAGCGGAGAAGGCTGGTAACCAGGGTATACATCGGGTAACTAGGCGCTACACGCTGCCTAGACAACTCGCTGTTTACAATGGTTACCAGCCTGCTCCGCTTATCGCTGGTCGTTCGGCCCCTGTCACACGCGCCGATGCGTGCTGACCAGTGGGCGACCAACGACAGATTTATGGTCCTAGCCATAAATCTATAACCAATAATCAACAACTTATCGTTGATACGTGTCACACACAACGATGTTGTTTTGACATCGCTGCAACATCACAAAAACAGTGACGTTGCAACAATTTTGTTAGCGATATTGTTGTGTGTAACGGGCCCTTAAGTCCTGAGACTTGGATGCACCTCACCTGGAGTGTATGGAATCAGTACTAGATGACTATGTAAGTGATGACTCCATGATTTGCCGTGTTTTTTGTATTGGTATTCCTTGCTGAACTCTGAACCATCAGATGGGTAACAACTTTTCTTTTCTTACATATTTTACTATTGCTACTGCTAAAGTTCTTATGCACTATATGTTAGTAACATAGTAACATAGTTTTTAAGGTTGAAGGAAGACTTTAAGTCCATCTAGTTCAACCCATAGCCTAACATGTTGATAGTATTATTTGAGTACTAGAAAAAAGCCTGTTGCTATTGCATCGGGAGGGCAGTCTCTGTGACTGTCTCCCTTTGTGCACTCTCTCCACTCTGTGCTGTCTCTCCCCTGTGCACTCTCTCTTACTTATGCCTTTCTCTCTGCTTTGTGTGCTCTCAGCCCGTGTGCGCTGTCTATCCCGGTGTGCGCTGTCTCTCCCTATGACTCGCCTCCCCCTATGCCCCTGCCTTCCTCTGTGCTTTCTGCCTCCCGTGTCCCTGCATCCCATCACTGAGCCACCATACAATGCTCACCACTGAGCGTACGACCAATCAGCTGAGCAGCGCGGAATTGACGGGAGATTTAAAGCCCACTCAGCTGAGCAGACTTTAAATCTCCTGGCAATTCTCTGCTCAGCTGATTTGTCATGCGCCGGGTGATGGCTGATCTTCCAGCGGAATAGCAGTAAGCTGCTGGCCGCCGGGAGATCAGCGGTGCTCACCTGCGGTGGCAGCCGCTCATCTCCAGCCGCCAGCTTTAAATCTTTTACAAATACCGGTCAGCCGGTCGCGCACCCGTATTGGCGGGATATTTAAAGCTGGCTGCCAATACGGCTAGCAGCTGATGTGACTGGTTAACACTGTATGGTGGCTCAGTGGTGAGCACTGTATGGTGGCACAGTGGTTAGCACTCTGTGGTGGCCAATCAGCTGAACAGCACATTATTGACGGGAGATTTAAAAATGCCCGCCCTACGCTCACTGCTATACCACTGGGAGATCAGCGGCGTGCGCCGCTGATCTTCGGGCAGAATAGTAGTGAGCGGCTGGCCACCGGGAGGTCAGCGGTGCCACTATACACTGCTAACCACTGAGCCACCGTACAGTGCTAACCACTGAGCCACCATACATTGCTAACCAATCACATCCGTTGCTAGCGGTATTGAAATGAGGCGACAATACCTCTAGCAGCTGAGCAGCATGGTATTGGCAGCCAGCTTTAAATCTCCCGCCAATACCCGCTTGTGACCAATCAGCTGAGTGGTATTGGGAGGAGATTTAAAGCTGGCAGCCGCTCATCTCCCGGTGGCAGGAGATGAGTGGCTGCCACCGCAAGCGAGCGCCGCTAATCTACTGGCGGCTAGCCGCTCACTGCTATTCTGCCAGAAGATCAGCGCGTCACCCGGCGCGTGACCAATCACTGAGCAGGTGGTATTGACGGGAGATTTAAAGCCTGCTTAGCTGAGTGGTCTTTAAATCTCCCACCCATACCACACTGTTCAGCTGATTGGTTGCGCCCTACGGCGCGCAACCAATCAGCTGAGCATTGCGGTATTGGCGGGAGATTTGAAGCTGCCCGCCTGCCGCTCACTGCTATTCCACCCGCCGCTGATCTCCCAGTGGAATAGCACTCAGCGGTGGGCGGCAGCTATAAATATCCCGCCAATAATGAACTGCTCAGCTGATTGGTCGAGCACTGCCCGGCGCGCGACCAATCAGTTAAGCGGTATTGGCGGGAGATTTAAAGACCGCTCAGCTGAGCAATCTTTAAATCTCCCGCCAATACTACGCTGCGCAAGTGACAGTGCTGCGGTGCATTCTGGGATTCACATACAGCACCGAACTGGCAATTATGTATTTAGATTGTATACTGGTATTATTTTGTTGGAATTATTTGAACTAGGTATATTGGAATTGGTATTATTTGGGGACCGTATATTAGTATTACCATGTTTCCCCGAAAGTAAGACAGTGTCTTACATTCTTTTTACCTCCAAAAGTCCCACTATGTCTTACTTTCGGGGTATGTCTTATATGGAAAAAAAAATGTCGATTTTTGTTTTAACATACAGTATCCCACACAGCCTCCCCCCAGTGGTATACAGGCCTCCCCAGTGGTAGTATACAGCAGCTTCCCCAGTGGTAGTATACAGCAGCCTCCCTAGTGGTATATACAGGCCCAAGCAGTATATACAGCAGCCCCAGTGGAATACAGTCTCCAGTGGTGTATACAGGCCCCAGTGGTGTATACAGGGCCCCCCCCCTTGCTGCCGCACACCTGTAAAGGAATAGATCATCATACTTATCCCTGTCCTGTCGCAGCCGCCGCTCTCTGACACCGCGCGCTCCTTCGGCTTCATCCGGCTTCTTCCTGCTTCCTCCTCCGGCGCACAGACAATGACGTTATTGCCTGCGCCACCGGTCACAGCAGGTAGAAGTCGGATGAAGCGGAGGAGTGCGCGGGTGTCAGAGAGCGGCGGCTGCACAGGACAGGGATAAGTATGATGATCTATTCCTTTACAGGTGTGCGGCAGCAAGGGGGGGGGCCCTGTATACCACTGATGGGTCCGCATCCCGCTTTAACGGCCGAATCCCGCTCTAACCGGCCGCATCCCGCTCTAACCGTCCACATCCCGCTCTAACCGTCCGCATCCCGGTACTATGGCTTATATTTTCCCAACGTACAGTTTACTACGTCTTACTTTCAGGGTACGTCTTACATTAGCCGACCCCCCTAAAACCACCACTACGCCTTACTATCGGGGGGTCTTATATCGGGAACACGGTAGTTGGGCATGCTATGTTGGTATTTGTATTGTTGGTATTAATCCGTGGCCAGACGGCGTGTAACACGGACAACGCTTGCATTGTTAAGCACAGAGTTGCTCGCATCTCTCCTCTCCCGACCATGACAGCTGCACAGTAATTCATTAAGATATCATTCTCTGGTCAGTGGAACCTCAGCCACTTTGTGCTTTCCAATGTGAGTGTCGTCCGTGTTATACGGACATCTGACCCCGGACTTATGTGGACACTATACATCTGTGTTATTTGATTTTTAATATTTGTAAAGTGATATTATTTGGGGAACATATATTAATATTACTGTGGCATTCTGTGTGTGTTGGTATTTGTATTGTTGGTATTATATGGACACTGTACATTTTATACATTGTACATGTTATACATAGCTTATAAAGTGGTAACATACTTTTACAGAGATTATATTCACTGTCTGGACTGCGGCTCATAATCTAAATTCCCTCAATATGTCTTTGGAGTTTGGGAGGGAACCAGAATAATAAATCGATGCAAACACAAGGAGAATAAGCATTACTTGTTTTGTAATATTTGGGCAATGTACATTGGTATGATTTGGTTGTTTGTACTAGATTTCAGAATAACACCTTGTGTCCATTGTTATGCAGGTGGCAGCAACTTGGACAAACATATTGCTAAAGTTTACCTATGGGAAAGGATCGAAGGTGCTTTTGAAATAATGGCTTTTTTTAATAAGGGGGAAATGGCAGCCTGTCTAGGGCTTTAGACAATTTAATGGGATTTTTTTTGTACATAATCAGGCACTCTATTTCGTTGCAAATTGATACACACTAGATTGGTACTATTATATATCATTAACAACAGATGCCATGGAGGAGGACGTTGAACAAGGAGCATTTGTATGACTAATGGTAGGGTTATACACGAGGATATCGTTAACGATATCCTTACAAAAGTCACGTGACTGAAATCGTACGAACGATATGTATATATCGTTCGTGCGTCGTCACACACAAAGATATTGGTAACGATATCCATTTTGGCAGCGCGCCAGTGTCGGAGGGAGATTTTTCCATCCGATGCTGAACAATGAAGTTACAATAATGTGCCAGCGCTGTGACAGCAACACTGGTACATTATTGTATCTAAGAGTGATTAACAAACTTTAATTTAGAAAATCCGTCTGTGATTTTACATGTAAAGCTGCTCTGCAGCTCCGTGCTACATGTCGGCACAGAGCTGCAGGAGCGGCTATGAACCCGATCTTTAAGTGGTTAATGATATAGTGTGGCACATGGCCCCAGAGAGTGCCCACACTTCCTTGAGCCACGTAGCCTAAAACCTTGTCAGGGCAGTGGTTAAATCATTTACTTTTTAGAAGCTGCACACAGTCGCTCTGCTGTATGCATTCATAAAAAGCCGCCGGTTCCTGTCATTTTACAGTCCGCCGTGAACAATTGCTAAACAGCTTCCTGAATAGGCAGCTCTACCAGGTACTAACGCAAAATGCGTACTGTACCCATCTCCGTCCATGGTGCTGATAGCTTCAGCATTAATAAGTATAGCCAGCGCACCAGAGTTTCAATGTGCGCATGCTGCGATTGAACGCAATTTCCTCGCGCGAGTGGGCTGTTGTGAACTAATACAGCTAGAAGGTATTATTTAACACTTTTTGAGTAAAAAATCTGTAGTGAGGCGGCACATGTTTTGGTTTCTGTACTCAGTACATATAGGGTGAGCTCTCATACACCCTACATTTGGCTCTGCAACCATTATATTATTGTCTACAGAAGGTCCCAAATGTCAAGACGGCTGCTCTCCCAATCTATTTGAAGCTGCTAGCACATAGTGAGGTGAGTCACCAGGTTATGAACCACTCATATCGGTTGATCGAAAAATGTTAACCAAGCACCTGTTTTCTTTTCTGTCACTATCTATTACTGCCGTGTGCCTACGTATTATGTTTTTATTGTCAGTTTTGTTTATTAATGGTACAGCATACATCTGCTGGACCTTGTGTTTGGTATGCATTGGCATAGCTTTTTATTTAATTGTAGGCCAGGGTATTCAATTTGTATAATTACAAAGTATAGATGCATACAAGATTAGCTCCAAATGCCACTGTAGTCTCTAAACTGACACACTTCTCAGCTTTCCATTTGAGAGGCATCTTGGACAGTCCCAACAAATACCACCAATACAGAAGGTTAAAACAAAACAAAAAACAAGCCTTGCAGTGGGGACGGACTGAACTCTTGTCTTTTTAAAGCACAATTTTCAGGATGTTGCGTCAAAACATTTTGGAGGCAGAGGTGGTTTTGCTAGAAGTTCGGATGTTCATGGATTGCATTACAAGGACTAAGTAGTCAATTGCATAGTAAAATGTGCTATGTAGCTGTAACATAAGGGCCAAAGTTGCCCAGAACTGCAATATATGGAAAGCTTTATTTTCTTAGTAATCCTTTATACAGTGGCTAGTAAAAAATATTTATAAGCGTCCTTGTTATGGTTCTTATGACTTAACCTTCCAGCAATATAAATAATAACATATATAATCCTTGGAAGCTATAAGAAAATACCCCATGTACTGGTCATCCACATAAAAAATGCATGAAATGAAATAATTAAATAGCACAGATTTAAAAACAGAGCAGAATACATCACAGAGACTACAGGGCAATTCTATTTCAATATTTGGAGAAAACAATAAACACTGAATTATCTCCATTTATGAATACTGAGCTCTAAAAAGCCATAAGGGATATCACTGCAACAATTCGAATATTAAATTCAAGCCTGCAAAATCTTGTTTCTGAACAAGCAAGACCTAAGCTCCAAGACTTCTGCCAGGAATGGATTTTCTATTTTACTTCCATTATTCTATTATCCTATAAAGTCAGCGCTGCAAGGAATCTGGATACCTTATTGTATTATAAATTTCAGCGTGTCACCTATTTGTTTGTAGTATATAAACACATAAGTGCGGTTAATCTGCATTGTCTCGTAGTATCACGTTTCTTCCATCATAAGAAGCGCAGGGCTTTTGTTGTCCTATCTATAATTAGATCTTAAAATTCTCAGATGAGTCTACTATATGTAGCATTATTTCTTCAATCCACAAGTGTATCTGGAATTGCTAATAAAACCAAAGTTACAAACTGAAAAAACGTACAGGATTGTTTCTGCAACTGAGAAGATAATTAGCTAAGAGCAATTTCCACCGAATACGGCTGTAGTATTATCAAGGTGAATTCGCTCTCCTCTTCACTGTAAAGGTTTGTTTTCCTTTTAGGATAAATAGTATAGATTACAAGGCTAGAATATGGCTATCCCTTGTAATTAGTAGTTTTGGTAATTTCACAGATTACTAATGATAATTACAAGTAATGTATACAACAGACCATGCTGCACTGACTTTTTACATAGTACTGGTGTTAAAGCACAGACTGTAAGGGTCCTCAAACACATTAGATTTCTGTTGGCTGAATGGCCATTTGGCCAACAGCTATATCTCTTGACTCCCCTATTCACAGGAATGTTTAGCTAGGTGGAGAGCTCCTGTGTTCTCTATGAGAAAACTGCTGTCAGGCTCCTCTTGCAATGATTTATTTCCAGGGAGAAAAAAAGGATTTTCTGTTCAAATTAAACTGTTTGGACCCTTCTCACCCCAATATCTTATTGTCAGGAATATTACATACAGTATCAGGTCAGCATCTCTTCATCACCTGTCCATCCTCCCATTAGGTCCCAAGTGTGAATCTAATTTCCCCAGTGTACTTTTGTAGTTTTATCCTGTTCTCCCAGAACCCCTGCTAGGACAATGGCCAAATGGAGGTATACCAACTCCAGTATCTTCGCTGAATATTTGGTATGCAAAGAACCAAGCAAAACTGACATATTACAGTTACAAGTGAAGCATTTACTGCACATGTATGGGATAAGTAATCTCTTCAATGGTACCTATTACCACTAGCTGAGGGGCACGGCTATGGGGAGCCCTTGTGCCCCCTCATATACGAACTTGCACCTTGGTTGGTGGGAAGAAAATATCATGTTTGGTAACACTTCCATAGTTGACATTGATAACACCATCCTGTTGGCGCAAAACATTGATGATGTGTTTCTTATCTGGTGGGGGAATTGAATTTGTAGAAATGATAAATAATCTGAATTGGGAACGATCTGGGTCTACGATTTATGTATGAAATCAATGCGGACAGATTGCCTTTTCTTGACGTTCAATTGTCTAAAGATGCCTATGGAAATATTCAGACCTGTACTTATAGAAAGCCAACGGCAACCAACTCAATATTGAGATGGAAAAGAGAACACCCTTTAAATTTGAAAAAGAGTATACCGAAAGGACAATTTGTAAGGTTAAAACGCAACTGTTTGACTAGCCTCCTGTTTCATAAACAGTCTCATGACCTTTCCAGACATTTTGAGGAAAGAGGCTATCCGACTAGGGTGATTGGAAAATCCTTAAATCAGATAAATCAACAAGATCATACAAGTGTTCTTCACCTGATACCAAAAGAGGAAACCAATGACGAACATCAGTCTCTGCGGTTCATCACCACATATGCTCTGGGTGGTTGAGGAGGATCCTTCAGCAGAACTGGAAAGTGTTAAAAATTAATGAGGATATTGGGAATTTATTACCAACAAAACCCTAAATCACTTACAGGAAATCTAAATCCTTCAAAGACAGACTTGTTTATAGTCATTTCAACAACACTACCGACAGAACTTGGTTGAGGAAAACTGTTAAGGGCTGTTATAGATGTAGTGGTTCCTTACTCATAGCCTGTAGGACCATAGAAACAGGCAAGACTTTCATGAGTAATGTGACAAAAAGAACAATTGAAATCAGGGCACTAATACATTGCAGATCTAAAGGAGTGATCTACAAAGCAATTAATGTCTACGGTTTGGAGTATATTGTGAAAACCAAAAGGGAGTTTAGGAGAGTAGATAAGCACTTGAGGGATGTGCAAAAAAATGCAGATACTTCTCTACCTAGACATGTAAACATCTGTCATGAATAGAACGCTGATGTTCTCATATTTAAGGGCATACATCTAGTGGCTCCACCTATAAGGGGAGGAGACAGGGATAGAAGGACTTTACAACAGGAAGCTAGGTGAATCTATAGATTGAAAACCTCTACCCCATTAGGCCTAAATGAAATTCTTTCCTTTGCACCCTTTATTTAAAATAACATCAGGGTGTAATTAGAAGAGACAGCCACCGACGACCGGGGGCACCATTCTTGTTTTCTTAGGGTGCCAACCTCCAGATAGGTAGCTTTTAAGCTCAGTGAGGGTAAGGTTAGGATCTGCTAGGCTTTACTGTCATTCTATCATTCATTCATCATATCACGTGGCTAATGATGAGGTTTCATTACTAATTATTTCCACCTCTATTATGTCATCCATCTGCTTCTGATTGGACTCCCAAAAAACTCCCATCCATAATCCATGTATGACTTTTCTGGTAAACCTGTTGTGAATTCTGCTTGTGGGCTCCCTCCTGTGGTTGTGGCTGGTAATGCAGTTGATCCTGTTTTGCACTCTTGGTCAGGTGAATTGGATAATTGCAATTCTGACTAGGGTATTTAAGGTTGCAGGATTTCCTCAGTCCTTGCCAGTTGTCAATGTTCCTGGAGGTGTTTCACCTCTGTCTGGTCTCTCCTGCCCTGCTGCAAGACTTCCAAGCTAAGTGTATGGTTTAATCTTTTTGTGGCACACATACTGTGTGCTTGTTTTCTGAAATGGTCTATTTTTGCTCAGAGTGCATGCTGTGTTAACTAGCTCTCTGTTAGGAAGTTTTCTTCCTAGGATTTTTGTGCTATTCATTTGTTATGGGCTTGTTCAGCTTTTTGTGTCAGTATACATATATTGAGAATTGTAGGATTCACAGGAGGTTTACAGATCTAGTGGGCGCCGAGTCTTGAGTAGACTCAGGGTATTTTTGTATTATTTGCAGTGGATATTTTTGAAGGGATTTTATACTGACTGCAATAGTATCATGTCCTGTCTTTATCTATCTACAGTAGCTAGAAGTGGAGAAAAAAACCCAAATAAAACAGGAAGCCCATTGGAAACGGACCCCCTGCTAGCACTCTGTAGATGAATATATATAAACAAAGGAAAACAGAGAATATAGCTGAAAGCAGTATATATTTATTTATGTTGTGAACAGATTTGGAGGGCGGATAAGGATGGCTAGGAGCCCCCTAGAAAAACAGCAGCAGATGTATAATGCTGGTTATATGACCATAGTGTCAGGTACATATTTAACACATTGGCACAAGTACAGATGGTGCAAGTGATTATACAGGCAACAGTAGTTATAACAACTCCAAAGAGTAACAGAATATATGTTAGTACAATCACATAGGTTTAAGTATGTATACATAGATTGTCAAAAGCTCGTCAGCTAGAGACAGTACATATAGATAGCAAAATTACAATATGTAGATACCCATGGAAAACATATAGCTGTAGTAGTTATAGATCTACCTAGCCTACACCTGCAAGTAAACACCTTAAATTTCCAATAGTTACCAAGCGTTGCTACTGTAATAAGAGAGGGTGCCCAGGGCAGGGGAAGGTCAGGGCAGTGGACCCCAAAGCCTTTCGCGGCGCAGGGAGACCCTTATAGCCACTTCGTCAGGGGGAGGTATCATCCGGCCAGCAGAAGTCCCCCTCTTATACTGCCACTAAACTACGGGCCACCGTGACCCGGAAGTGGCACATAGTGGCGCATAGTCAGGCGACTGGAAGTGATGCGTCGCCCGGACCTGCGTCATCGCGGGGCGGGACAGCGCGTCACGCCGCTGCCCGACTGTGTATAAGACGTTGTCAGGGTGACGGCGCTCAACTCCGCCCACCAGCACACACAACAGCGCGCAGCCTCTGGGACGCGTCACCAGGGCAACAGACCACAGCCAGCGTGCAAGGGGCAGAGGAGCGCGGCACCAAGACAATAAGTAAAAAAGGACATCAGATTGCATCAGAAAAACAAACAAAAAGACACCATAAGATAAGAATATTCACATACTAAAGCCAAAATACAATATAAGATCTTCAAATATGGAATGATGTCTTCAAAATGCTTCATATGATGCAAATACAATCCAGATCAGAGTAAAAGTAGAAGCAGTACAGGGAATCCTCCAGGACAACTTGCTGCCTGTAAGCCACAGGATAAAGAAGCCATAATAACAAGTAACAGACAGTTCTATGTAACTTAGGCTTTCATTACCCAAACCCTGTACCCTAGCGACGATAGCTACAAAAAGGAGGCAAAACCAAGGTGTTCGTTGAGGCCAAATGGTGACATAGTGTTTAAAGTAACAATCCATTTAGTTTCTCGTTGTGCCAGCAACTTTCTAGTATCCCCTCCACGGATCCCACAATGTATAATATCAATTGCCCTGAATTTCAGGGAAGATGGATTACTACCGTGGTGTTAAAGAAAGTGCCTTGGCAATGTTTTTAAAGTGGTAGGATCATGTACCTTAGGTGCCGCCAGAATGTCCCCCACATGTTCCCTCACCCTCCTCCGTAGCTCCCTAGATGTCATACCAATATAGATCAATTTACATGCACAAGTGGCATAGTAGATCACAAAACTCGATCCACACGACATATATTCTTTAATCTCATAGGTCCGGGAATCATCGGAGAAGGAATTAGTGCGGAGGACATTCGGGCATGCCACACAATGGCCACATGTGAAGCAGCCACGTCTAGGACCGAGAGAACCAAATGGATTTGGTACTACGGGGACATAGTGACTCTTGACCAAAATGTCACGAAGATTACGTGACCTACGGGCTGTTAAAAAAGGTCTTTCTGTTAATACATCTTTCAAAATTGGGTCAGCTGGGAGGATACACCAATGTCTATTCAGAATGTCACGTAGATCGCCCCATTTCTGGTTATATGTGGATATGAAGCGAGTAGGCTGCACAGATTGTGTATCCACACTCTGCTTACCATATAGAAGTTCATTACGTGATACGTGTTTGGCTCGATGATAAGCTCTCTTAATTGACCTGTTACTGTATCCCCTTTCCCTAAAGCGTTCCTTTAATTCTCCAGTACGGATCTCAAAATCAGCCTCAGAAGAGCAGATACGCTTCATTCTGAGGAATTGACCAGTGGGGACGGCTCGAATAGTTGAAGATAAATGGGATGAACTAGCATGGAGAAGAGAGTTAATGGACGTGGGTTTTCTAAAAACATCAGTATATATGATATTATCAGGCCCAATCATCAAACTGATGTCCAAAAACACTATTCTATGTATGTCAAACTTGTACGTAAGTCTGACATTGATTTTATTATCCGCTAGTCGTCCCATTAATTTAGCCAGCTGCTCCACAGTGCTTCCCCCACAGAATAAGCAGATCGTCTATGTACCGTCACCAGCACTGCACATGGGCGCAGGCCGGACCATCCCCCTCGCATAGCAAATCTCGCTCCCAGTACCCTAGGAAGAGATTTGCACACGAGGGGGCACAGGCTGCGCCCATGGCAGTGCCCCGGGTCTGCAGATAGTATCGATCTTTAAAAACAAAGAAATTGTGGGTAAGGGCAAAGTGGAGCAGCTCAAGAATCAAATCACATAATGAAGCGTCCTTCTCACTGGCCAATAAAAAGAACCGTGCCGCCGCCAGACCGTCCTCATGACGTATGCAGGTATATAGAGACTCCACATCGGCAGTCACCAATATGGTCCCCGTTTCCACAGAGATCCCGTCAGTCCGCCTAAGGACATCCCCAGTGTCACGTATATAGGATGGTAAATTCTCAACCAACGGTTGTAGGTATTAGTCAACAAATTGGCATACTGGGTTGCATAAACCACCTATACCGGACACTATGGGACGTCCAGGCGGAGTGACGGGATCTTTGTGGACCTTTGGTAACAGATAAAGAGTGGGTATCCGTGGATACCTTACTGTCAAGCTCTCAAGAACTTGTTTTGTAATAATACCTATTTAAGGTTGCAGGATTTCCTCAGTCCTTGCCAGTTGTCAATGTCCCTGGAGGTGTTTCACCTGTGTCTGGTCTCTCCTGCCCTGCTGCAAGACTTCCAAGCTAAGTGTATGGTTTAGTCATTTTGTGGCACACATGCTGTGTGCTTGTTTTCTGAAATGGTCTATTTTTTGCTCAGAGTGCATGCTGTGTTAACTTGCTCTCTGTTAGGAAGTTTTTTTCCTAGGATTTTTGTGCTATTCATTTGTTATGCGCTTGTTCAGCTTTTTGTTTCAGTATACATATATTGAGAATTGTATGATTCACAGGAGGTTTGCAGATCTAGAGGGCGCCGAGTCTTGAGTAGACTCAGGGTATTTTTGTATTATCTACAGTGGATATTTTTGAAGGGATTTTATACTGACTGCAATAGTATCCTGTCCTGTCTTTATCTATCTACAGTAGCTAGAAGTGGCCTCATCTTTGCTTGATTCTGTTTTCTGCTTGAGTGTGTCTTTTCCTCTTACTTAGTTGATATTTGTGGGGGGCTTTCTATTATTTTGGGGTTCTGCTCTGAGGCAAGACAGCATTCCTGTTTCCCTCTTTAGGGGTAGCTAGTTCTCCAGCCGTGTTGAGATGTCTAGGGTATGGTTAGTCACATCCCACGGCTACTTCTAGTTGCGGAGTTAAATCAGGAACTGTGGTCAGTACAGGTACCACTTCTCCTGTGAATTTTATGCATGCAGCTCCAAGGTCACCGGATCATAACATAAACCGATCTGGAAGGTATCCATTTAGTGATACCTCTTTCAGAACCACCTTGACAATGCTTTTTTTATATATTTTTATATATTCTTAGAAGTCTGGTCAATACTATCAACTGGGTAAGGGTGATGTCACTGACCCATCGCTGATATAAGGGAATGATTTCCCTGGAGTTGTCATCAGTAACCTTCTGAGACTCCCTCTGCCTCTGTGCCGAGATTCAGATAACATGCATATAGTAAAGGAATCTTGCGGTGAGCAGAGGATGTTTCCTCCTACAAGAGATGATGTGTTGCGCATCACAGATAGGAGTGTGGCGCCCCACTGGTCATGACGCTACGGAGGGGTAGTGCACCCAGACTAGAGTGTGTAGTATCCCTGTGACCAGGGACCGGGATGTCAATAGGGGACCCTCACCACACGCATCCACACACCTTACGTAAGGGGACCAATAGGTTAATCCGTTGCTAGGGAACCGGTCCCGGTGGGAGGAGCTTATGTGAGCTGTGGAGAGCAGGAAAGTTAGTCAGTCAGAAAGTCGTTGGAGGGGAACTGCGAGAAGCGCAGAGGAGGGCGCCCCAGGAGAGGTGGCCTAGGAACAAAGGGATCCTAGGGTGTTGAGGTGCAGCCTCCAGGATGGAGGGATCCAGTCCAAACCGGAGGACCGGCTCCGAGGAGGTGGGGGCATCTATCCCCGAGCCGCAAAACTGGACGGCACGGACTTCTTTAGAGGTCACGGCAACCCCGGCATAATTCCCCAAAGGCCAGCATAGGGTCAAGGAGGCCCAGAGAGCGATAGATTCCAGGAGGAGGCCCACAGGTGATAGACTCTCGACGGAGGCTCCAAGGATGTTACACTCCATAAGGATCCGTGAAGACCGGAGGTGGGCTCTGTGCGCGGGAGCGCAAGGAGGGAAAGAGGAGAACGCAGTAAGGGTTGATGAGATGAAAAGCAGGCACATCACAGAGGGTCCCCAGTGAAACGTCCTAATCCCCTGGTGACTACCCAGGCCAGCAATACCCGTGGACTGTGTAAAGAACTGTTTACTGCCAAAGTCACCAGTAAAAGCCGGTTCAGAGACTAAGACTGTCTGGTGTGTTTATTAGCTTGCGCCGGAGGAGCCTTACTCCTGCCTACAGATACTGTCAACCTGCAGCTCCACCTGATGAGCCGCCTCTCTGTGTGAGTTCTCCATTCTTCCATTACTGCCCCGGGGATCCCACTCCACCTACGGAGAGCCTTACCATCTAGCTGCCTCAACATCATCCCCTAGAAAATATAAAAGGGGTGGGGGACAAGAGGCGCAATAGTGCCCTATCACTAGTGACACTGTAAAGCAGGGTGGTGTTGTGAAACCACTCACCTGGTGCAGTTGTGATCCCCACAACTAGTTTTCAAAGCGTGAAGCAATCAAGAGCTGCTGCAAGACCTCCACCGACCACTGACTGATATTATATCCCTGATGAAGGTGCCAGGCTAGGCGCCGAAACGCGTAGGAGGAAGGAAAATAAAGCTTGGAAATCTGCTTCAGGAAAGTTTGACTCTTTGGTGAGTTTTTGAGCTTGGAGCAGCGCGGACCGTGACACACCTGCATTCCCATCTTCTTTCCTAATGTACAAAAGCAAATTTACTCCCATTTACGGTAAATTACTGTGGCATAGTTCAGAGACTGCAGAGCAATTGTAACCCTGTGGCCAGTGGGATCCCTCCCCGGGACGCAGGGGTATCGGCAGGGGCGGACCCAGACTATAGTGTGTCCCGATGCAATACATTTTTTGGGGGGCCCCCCGCCCCTCATAGTGGCAACAAAGTAATATAAACATATAGATTGTAATATTTATTTACAACTCAACGCAATCCTCAAAGAGCCCTGCATAAAGTATAAAGGCTTCCTCACACCGTTCCAAATATTATCATGCCCCCACAGAGCCCTCCAGATAAATTAAAATGGCTTCCATATAATATAACTGGCTATATATATTGTAATACATCCTCCATATATTATAATGCATTCCACGACCCTCCATATATTATAATACACCCACATAGTCCTCCATATAGTATAATGCACCCCCATAGTCCTCCATATAGTATAATGCAGCCCCATAGTCCTCCATATAGTATAATGGGCCCTCATATTCCTCCATATAGTATATTGCACCCCATACTCCTCCTATATTATATTGCAGATTACATAGTCTCCCATCACTGTACTGATTTAAAAAAAAAAGTAAATACTCACCTCTCTTCTCGCTGCTCCGGTCTCCTCAGCATCTGCCCTGCACATATTAGCACAGTGGCACTCAGTGATGACATCATCGTGCCCGCCATACTGAGCTGCAAAAAAGCAGACAGCTCAGCCAGGACTCGGGTGAAGAATGCTGCCGGCAGAGGCAGCCGGGACTATAGGAACGGGATCGGCATCCGTGGGGGGCTACCACTGGCACACACACCTTGTACGCACACAGCTCCGCTCCATATGTCCTGTAGACACGCGGCTCCGCTCCACACACCCTCCACATGCCTCCATTCCGTACACATGCGGCTCCACTACAGGACGCCCCAGCATACGCGGCTCCACTCAATCCACCTCATGCACACGTGGCTTCACACGCGGCTCCGCTCCACATGCCCCGTACACACGCGGCTCTACTCCATATGTCCCGCACATGTGGCCCCGACTCATACTCATGCGGCTCTGCACACACGTGGCTCCGCTCCGTACACCTTGTACACACGCGGCTCCGCTCTACACACCCTGCACACACGCTGCTCTGCTGCACACGCCTGGCTTCTCAAGTCACGTATACACGCCCCACACACACGCGGTTCTGCTCCGCACACCTCGTACACACTCGCTCCCCTCTGTACACCTTGTACATGCTCGGCATCGCTCCGTACACATCGTACACACTCGGCTCCGCACCATACACCTAGTACACACTTGGCTCCGCTCCATACACCTCATACACACTCGGTTCCGCTCCATACACCTCATACGCACTCAGCTCCGCTCCGTACACACGCGGCTCTGCTCCGTACACCTTGTACATACTCGGCTCTGCTCCATACACCTTGTACACACTCAGCTCTGCTCCGTACACCTCATACACACAGCTCCGCTCCGTACACCTTGTACCCACTCGGCTCCACTCTGTACACCTTGTACACACTCGGCTCTGCTCCGTACACCTCGTACACACTCGGCTCTGCTCCGTACACCTCATACACACGGCTCCTCTCCGTACACCTCGTACACACTCGGCTCTGCTCCGTACACCACGTACACACTCTGAACTCCACTCCATACACCTCATACACACTGTAAATCCCTCCTGACATAAACTTCACCTCATCCAGCACCATGACAACCAGCACAGCAGAGTCCTGCATATACTGAGGAGCTGATCATGTGACCACTGACTCTTCCCCTCAATGTGACATCATCACAGGTCCTGTAAAAGCATTGTACAGAGCAGCCCCCATGCCCCCTGTGTCTGTCCTCAGCCTGTGCCTTGTCTTTGGTCCTTTTCCTTGTACCTGGGTCCTTGTGCAGAGCTGTGTCCCCTCATCTGCTCCTGCTGATGATGATGATGCTGAACACGGCAGCCATCATCCATCTAAAGAGAATTTCAGAGGCCCGCGCAGAGCCAGGATTGGTTGAGTGAGGTCCTCCCCTCTACACAGTACAGGAGAGGTCACATGACTCACTCTCTGCACTGTGATTGGGGCTCTATCCTCCCTCCTGAGCTGCAGTGAGGGGGCGTGGCCGGCAGCTAGAAGAGGCATGGCCGGCAGCATGTCAGCTTGTTCTCGTGCCTTGAGAGGCCCCCTAGCCGGTCGGGGCCCTGGTGCAGCTGAACCAGCTGCACCACGGTAGGTCCGCCCCTGGGTATCGGGTCCCATCCGGCTGCCGGTATTCTGCTGTGCCTGGTAGACATACTCACTGGCTCCGTGCTCCCTTGGCATCCTCCCTGGCCGTGACGGCTCCTCGGCGCTTCTCCACGCCTTCTCACTTTCTGGTGGCTAGGGGGAATGAACATAGGGTGCGCACGTGCCGCACATTGTAAATTTAAAGTGCCAGTATGCCCTTTTTCCTGTTACCACCTCTCAGACAATCGCTGAGGGCTGGTGGGTTCTTAAGGCCCTCACTTACTAAGGGAGGTGCCTGGGCAACTTCATAGCTAGTCTAAGTTGCCAGCTCAGGTTCCTAGCAGCGCATGCGGCTTATTGTATCCTCTGAGAACCTTACGTGTTTTTCTCTTGCTTTCAGTGCCGGATCCTTCCTGCCTATTCACCGGAGACCCATACCACTCTCGCTGGTCCCTGGCTAACTCCTGGACCTCTTTGGCTGCACCAAGCCCCATCCCTGCCTTCTCCTCGGTTCCCTGGTTTCCTATTCCTGTTCTGCCTTGGGTCGGACCCACAGGTTGACTGGTTCATTGGACCCTCTCTGGTTGCGCTTGGAGGAATCCCTGTATAGGGGTAACCAGTCTTGTGCTCCCTTAGGGGGACCTCGGTGTTCTGGCCCTGTGGACTTCCCTTGGGGATCTACCCTTTATTGTACTAAATAAACCCTGTTCATTATCCAACGTACTTGTCTGGCTCATTTCTGGTATCAGCTTCCATGCTATCTCAGTGGTCTAGTGGGTCTGCTAGTCACCTCCGCCTGTGGTGGCGTGACAGCAATCTACACTTGACAGTAACCCCTTCCCCTTTATAGAAAACACCCGCACAAAATAATTCACACCCAGGTCTGGACCTGAATGTTTTATTAACATGCATCAGCTACTGCCAGAAGATACTTTTTTAGGAGGGCAGAAGCATCTCCCTGTGTCTTAGGACTTTTTCCCTTGGGGTACTTAGTGGAAGTCACAGCTTTCCAATGGCCACTCTTCCCAGGACGGCCTCTACTTCTAGCAGTAATCTGAGAAGTCGGTCAAGCTTCTACCCTATTCTCCGGTAGGTTCTTAACCACCTCCGCCGGAGACGTAGGAGTAGACTTGACCAATGTATCAACGACAGTAGTACTGAGGCAATTATTTTGCAAAACCTGCCTCAACTAAGTACTTTTTTAACCCACCAGTTAAACACATGCTTTCTCAGCCATGGAAGGCCCACGACGAAGGATGTAGGCAGATTTTCCAAGATATAACAAGACAGGAACTTCCTACGAAGAGTAGAAATGAGAAAACCTTTGGAAGTTCAAATTCTGTTCGGTTTGCCGAATAGGCAATGTTGTCGAACAGTTTGCCGAACATCCGAACACCATTCAAATCAATGGAAGGCAAAATCAAGGGCCTAGAAAACTCCTTTAAAGGAGCCCAAAAGCTGCCAAACACAGCTCAAACCCTGCTGTTTTGGCACAGACATTAGCTTCCTAAATGATTACTTAGCAAGTTTCAGTGCCTCTGTAACACTCACCATGCTTCCAGTCCGCTCATGAACCTCAGACATCCTCATGACTTCCCTGAGGTTGTCTCAGGCTGTTCCTCACTACCTAAAGAATGAGAGAAAGCCTGAAAAATAATTAACAGGCTTCTCTGAACTCTTTAAATTCATCTCTCCCTCCCGAAAACTGTCAAGGAGAGATATATTGGGTTCCAGCTCAAGCTCTGAGGCTATATACCCATCAATTTGTTGCAGCTGGTGCACCACCTGAGTACATAGACCAGAAACCTGATGGTCTGCATCAAGCGTGCAAAAGCATCAGCTCCTGTAGTTTGAGTCATAATGAATAAAAATAAAGCATTGCTGATACTGACATGGGGTGATGGTGATGGACAGAGTAACTAGTTTGACCATCAGACTAGGGAGCCCTAGCTGTCCCTATTCCCAGAAATACCTCTGAAGGTGAGAATGTCTGGACCACCACCCTTGCTCTGCTCCTTTCCAGCCCTAGCCTAATTCCTCCTCACCTCTACTCAGAGGGCTGGGGCAGGAACAGCAAACCCCACACATGATATTAGGCTCCAAATTTAAGGCAGATTCTCAAGCGCTTTAGCAGAAACATCTCACAGCATCCAAAAAGCTCAAGGGTCAGCGTATGGAGAGAGGCCATGCCCACTTGTCATGTCGTTGCCGGGAACATGCATATTGCATAATTGACGTATGTTCCCAGCTTAGAAACTATTGAATCCTCACAGTGCACAGTGTGTGGACTGGAAGGATTGATAAGACTGTAGTTGCATAGAGTGACTGCAGAATTATCATTTTAGGATAAACAACCCCTTGAATTAGTTAAATAGTTCTATACAGCAGGTCGTTCTGATAGTTGCAATTACCAAACCTGGTTTATTTGTACATAAATATACATGCAGTACTTATTGGTTATAATATTTTTTGTTTTTATTTTGTGATTTTTTTTACATACTTTTTCAAATTTTTTTCTTTTTTTTCTTTTTTACTTAGTTCCAGGATTGGACATCAGATTGCCCTGGTCTGATCACTGATCTAATCCTCTGCAATGCTTTTGCATTGCAGGTCATTGGATCAGTGACTCACACACAGGCAGGGGCATGTCTCATCCTGCTCAAGGCAGGACCTCACAGTGCACTGTACCTTGGAAACCACACGTCCATTATATGGCCCAGGTTAACCTCAGAGACCATTGGCACAACATGATCTCTGTGCCGATCGGAGCAGAGAAGGAGCTCCTTCACTCTACAAGCAGAACAATGTCGCTTTTACTATTGATAGCAGCATCAGAGGGGTTAAATGCCCGTGATCGGTGTTAGCTCCTATTGTGGTCATTATAGCAAGGAGTCAGGTAAGATACATTGCTGACACTCGCTGACGATTTTGCCTGCTTTTTTTTACTTCCTCAGCGTCCCAGGATGTGTAGTATGATCCGACCATGTCACTGTACAGTCAGATACATCCATTACACAGAACATAGCAGGGACACATATATAAGATTATCTCAGCACAGGAGATGTGGTATGATCAGATCATGTCCCTGTATGGTCAGACACATCCATTACACAGTACATCTCAGCACAGGAGATGTGGTATGATCAGACCATGTCCCTGTACGGTCAGACACATCCATTACACAGTACATAGCAGGGACACATATATAAGATTATCTCAGCACAGGAGATGTGGTATGATCAGACCATATTCCTGAACGATCAGACACATCCACTACACCGTACATAGCAGGGACACATATATAAGATTATCTCAGCACAGCAGATGAGGTATGCTCAGACCATGTCCTTGTACGGTCAGATACATCCATTACACAGTACATAGCAGGGACACATATATAAGGTTATCTCAGCACAGGAGATGTGGTATGATCAGACCTTGTTTCTTTACAGTCAGAGACATCCATTATACAGTACATAGCAGGGACACATATAAGATTATCCTGGCACAGGAACTTTTTTTTTTTAAACACATCTAATTGTGGAAATGATTAATATTGCAAGATCTATTAATCAAAATGAACTTGGCTCATGAGAAAACTCCTTTAAGTTTTGTCTCAACATGTGAAATGGATACTTGATGGCATTGAGATCTGGTATATTTGTTAGGACAATTCAGAATATTCCACTTCTTTGCCCCTTAAATCGAACCTGTCACCCCCCCGCGCTGTGCGCGCTGCCGACGACTTCCTGGACACCGGGCGCACAGCGCATGCGCGGCTCCATACAGGAGAACGAAGACGCGCGTTCATGGTACACTGTGAGGGGAGACAGCAGCAGGTGCGCACCATGACTGACAAGAGGGGCGGGTCGGAGGAGCGTGAAACCCCGCCTCCCGGTCTTTGGTCTTCAGAAGTGTGAGCAATTACCTAACTACATATTTCATAGTATAAAGGGCATCAAAAGCCTATAGCCACCTTCTCAGAATGCAGCCTTAGTGCTGCAGAAGGTGGCTATTTTAGCTTTTGATGCCCGGGGGGGTGACAGGTTCGCTTTAAAAATCTCCTCGGTTGCTTTCGCAGTATGTTTTGGGTTTTTGTCCTTGCTGTGAAGCACAGGCCAATCAACCTTGCTGCATTTGGCTGAATCTGAGCAGAAAGTATCATCCTGTACAGTTCAGAATTAATTTGTCTGCTTTTGACATCAGTCACATCATACTAGTGAGTATCAATGTTTATTATTTTACAAACAATTAATTTACTTTAATTTAGATTTTGTAGTGTATATTAATAAACTGCGAAATCTAAAGGGGGCATTCACACATGTCACAGAGGGGAGGAGGAAGCAGGATTCTTCCTCCCCTCTGTGACATCAGATGCAGCAGCGCCCACCCTTCTAGGAAAAAGCGCCGGCGTTGTTGCGTAAAGAATTGACAGGTTCATTGTTTTTACGTAGGCGCTTTTTCCTATAAAAGCGCGTCGTATTTTTACGCACTGTCTGCACGGCAAAGTGAATTTCCCATTCACTTTTCCGGCAGACAAAGGCACATTGCGTATTTTGAAAAGTGAGCACAAAAAAGCGCGCAAAATTACACAATGTGTGAACACAGCCTAAGGCTAATTAATGATTTCCACCTTGTAGTGAACCCTCTGTATTTGCTCTCACAAAGTCTTTTTTTGATGGTAGTCATAAATAGAACTTGGCACTCAAATTTGAGTGTCAAGTTCTTTGTAAGCTTATTTTTGCGATAGGATCATACTTGGGCTCTGGACACAGGAATTGCATGCCTCTACTCTCCTTAATTTTCTTTAAGATAGACTTAGATACTAAAAACCTATTTCTTGGAGAGTATTCTTCACTTTGATGGATATTGTGAAGGGGTTTTTCTTCACTACGGAAATTATTCTTGCATCATGCACCACTGTTGCCTTCAATAGACTTTCAAACCTTTTTGAGTTGTCAGGATCACCACTGCGCTTTTTTTTTTTTCTCTCTTTGTTGAATGTATCAAAACTGTTGATTTGGCGACTTCTAATATTTCTGCTATCTCTCTTATGGATTTCTTCTATCTTTAAATCTACCTATGGTCTGTTTTCGTCCATTGAGAGCGTCTTTGACTACATATTGTTGGTTCACAGCAACAGCTTCCAAATGCAAATGCCACACCTGAATCAGTTCTAAACATTTTACCTGCCTAATTGATGATGGATTAACAAGGAAATAGCCCATGTGGGCCATTAAAGGGCTGAAAGATATTTGTCCAATTGCTTTTCATCCCTTGAAAAAGAGGCAGCTATATATTAAAAAACTATCATTCCTAAACCCTTACTACAAATAGGATGTGAATTCCCTCATATTAAAGCTGAGAGTCTACACTTTAAGCCCATATTGATTATATAACTGTATCTTGAATATGTTAAAGTAAATTGCTAAAATGACAAAACTTGTATCACTGTCTACATTTTTCTAGACCTAACTGTACATGATCAACAGTACATGGACATACATGCATGTACAGACATACTCACATGACCAATAGTACATGGACATATATAGATGTACATAGACACACTTACATGACATAGTACAGGTTTGAGATCTATATCCAAAGGACGGTGTTTTCATGATTAGCGCTAACTGCTTATAATCAACGACCACAAAGGATCTGCAAATAATGGTACTTTTATATCAATGCGTTTCAGAGCAATCCTCGCTCCTTCATCAGGAATGCAACCATCTGGTTTATTCCTGATGAAGGAGCGAGGATTGCTCTGAAACGCATTGAAATAAAAGCACCCTTATCTGTAGATCCTTTGTGGTCGTTGATTATAAGCAGAGAGCGCGGATCACGAAAACACTGTCCTTTGGATATATATCTCAATCACCATACACGTGGAAGGGTGGATCCGGCAGCAACGCATAAAGCATACAAACTGGTTGTGGGTCCCACAACCAGTCCAGATGAGCAGTGACATTCACTTTTTCCACCCCACAAAAAAGATAAGACTCTATTGAGCCTCTTGTTTCCTGCTCTCTAGGCAAATAGTAGAAGTTTGGCATAATACAATAATGTTCAGCATTTAATACCATGATATTGTAAAATACATTTCAATTTGGATTCAGGATTATGCAACAGCAGCGCCGATTCAAGTAAAAAATTTCCAGATTGTATGTGGGTTGCAAATTAGAAATTATATGTTTAAATCTATGGTGGCCAAAAAACGGGGCATCATTTACAATCAGCAGTTGTAATGAAATGCAACACCGCAATCTTAATGTTGTGTGACACATTTCACTGTGGGGCCCTAGCATTAAGATTTTTTTTACAAGGTTAATAATATAAAAAAATATCTGAATAAAATCTTCTCTGTAATGTAGGGCCCCACACTATGTGATGCTTAGTCATCCGTGTATTTCACCTCCAACAAGGTTCTATCATGCAGCCTTCACCACTAAGGCATCTCAGCAATACAATCTCTTTCTAGTGTACATTTTTCAACCTTTGGAACACAGTGGGAATTTGATGAATTGTAGTTGAATTGAACACTAATCCCAAGGGAGTTATCATGTCTCTGCTTACTATTGGTATCCATTATTTGTTTGTAGTTTTATGCCTATGGGGAATACTGCTATTTTTATACTGGTTTTCAATATCAGGCTAGAGAAGCTGTATTATATTTTATTTAACTTCACAGTAAGCAAGGTCATCTTTATGGGTAGGTACTAAGTAAAAAGTAGGATAGGTAAATCTAAAAAAAAAAATCACAGATATACAACAGAACAAAATTTCCTTTTGTTTAAAATGAGACAAGGGAAATTGACAAAGTAGAAAACTTGTAATGTAACTAAAAATTCCACATGTACATAGAATAAAGATCCATTCACACTGCAATTATTGTATTTGCGCATTCTTAGGAACACTGCTTTCACAATAATAATATTACAATCTGAACATGCTGCCAATATCCAAAAGATGACTGTTTTGCTTGTGAAATGATCTTTTGTATGGCAACAAATGTCAATGTTCTCGACACCACACTGTCTTGTGCGAACAGAAGTCCTGCCGCTGAGAACAATGACAGCCTATCCACACTGAACGATCTATTACAAATCATTTAGTGTGCATCATTATAGCAGTCTGCTTTTGTAAACAGGCTATCAAACAACCACTGATTAGCAAACTGCTCATCATCAGTCATTTAGTGCCTCAGATCAATCCATGTAAATGAACTCTAAAGACCATTTCACACATTCAATTTTTGCATACTAGCCTTTCCTTAAGGCCTCGTCTCACACTACGATATCGTTAACTATATCGTTAGTACGTCACGGGTTTTCAGTCGTTCTAACGACATTGTAACAACGTCGTTAAAGTGTGACATCTACATCCGATCAACAATAATCGGGCAGATCGTTGATGGGAGGTTAGTGAACCGAACCTTAAACCAAACGATGAGCGTTCGTTCAACCTGCAGCATGGGTGTGTGTGAGACACCTCGATAACGATGTCGTTAACGACCTCGCCTATTGAGAAGTGAAGGACATAGGCGAGCTGACGACCGCAAGTATCGTTTGCTTGTCGCAGAATCGTTGCTGCATCGTTAACGATATCTCTACGTGGGACATTTCACCAGCGATCTTTGAATATCGTTCAAGCGATCTAGGTCAAGTCGGATCGTTGGTCGGTTCGCTGACACATTGAAGCGTGAGACGGGGCCTTTATGCTAATTTTCTTTTGCAGAATATTGGCCTGCAAAATTGAACAGAGACATGTACATGTCTGAAGTCAATTATTCAACTAAATGGGTCGATAAAAAAAATGGACAGCACACATCCAAGTTGCAGCCACTAGCGGTCTGCTTTATTTAAATTGCTGAGGAAAACTCATTCAAATGACACAAAGAGAACTGTCACATGGACCAAAAACAGATGAAAATCAGATCTCTTAACCAGTGAAAATTGTTCCACTTTTTTTTATAAAAAAGAATCCTGACATATGAATCCAGCTTAACATTTTTCTTTTGCTTCAACATTTTTTGTTCATTGTAATTCTTAAGCCGAGTTCACATATTTCAGTTTAGATTTTTATTGTTGCTGAACCAGACTAATGGTCCAGTATCCATAGCCAGAAAGAAAAAAATCTGCATTCAAATGTGTTTGGTCTGGATCAGTCCTAGATACAACTAATGCGCCAATTGCCAGAAACGATCCTACTATTCATACGGAATAATTTCTGGCATTATTTTCCCTTTGTTGTTTCTGTAACAAACCAAAGATAAAAAAAAAAATACTGAACAGAAAAATGTGTTTGTGAACCAGGCCTTATTTATTACACATTGTCCTTAGTGTAAACTGTTTGTAACACAACCATAGTTCCAATCCCTACCATACAATACTGTGCGGTACTGTGTGATAATGGGAGTGCAGAAACTATACCAAGAGAACATTATACATTGCATATAGTAAGGAGAAATTTGTGAACAGATGTACTATACAGTAGGTACAACATCAGTTGAGAATTCCTATTCCCTGTAATATAACACAAAATTATCACAGTTACCAGTATCTTTCCTTTGTCTATTTCAGAGTTAATGTCAGAGTTAATGTCTATTACAGACAGTTAATGCAGTACCTACTTACTGATTGCACTAGTTGTTATACAGGCTATGCTACTATTCTGTTAGGGGATAAAATACCTTTATTTTTATTAGAGTCACTGCAGACTAATTTGCAGGACCTGTTCCACTGGCCACATCGGTAAAATGTGATCTATGAACAGTAGGCCAAAGAACAGCCTCCTACCTGACGGCATCAGTGGCTCCTCTTTAAATTAGCCTGCCATGGGCAATATTTATATTGTAGCGTGACACACGTGACACTGCGCAGGCCTTCTAATTAAAAGGAGCCATGGATACCACTAGGAAAGAGGCAGTTCTTAGGACTCCTATACAGTGGTCAAAGATTATGGACGTGGCCAATGGAATAGGTCCTAATAATTCATTTGCATCAAGACCAAATGAATGATAGAATGGTAGAGTTAGAAGGGACCTCCTTGTACCACAACCTCCATTAGGAATAGGAATACAGGCCTGAGAAATCGGAGCTTAATCCTTTTACGGTGCCTCTGATGGCTCCGGCAATATGCAGGTTGAAAGGCAAATGTAAAAGGAAATTTAGTAGTAGGGTAAGGTAACGGTGGATCGCAGCGGCTGATTTCTTAGTCCAGCTATGTGTACTGTAGTGGTTACGCTTCCTGGTCTGGTTTTGCTTTCAGTTTGTTTCTGCCAGCCACAGACACTTAGACCATGTAGCATGTAGTAGTAGAAGAGTTGATTGTTAGTGATGAGCGAATGTAATCGCTACTATTAGCTACTCGCACGGATAGCTCATTACTCAACGAGTATTGCAGGTGCTCGAGTGATGTGTCGATCATGAATGTTCTTACACAAATTCCTAACGCCCTTCAGTAAACAAAGGATGCTGGCACGCCAGTGAGAGCAGATTGAATGGCAGGCTTTCTGGGGTGCACAGCAAGGCATTTTATGCAGTAGGAATGCAAAAAAAGTAACTGTTTCTTAAATGACATGGTTTGCAGTCCAGTCACCATTCTGGATGGTCTTCTGTGAACTTGCTCCAGTTGAGAATTTATTTTTTTTCTGTGCAGGAAGATGGAAACAGTCATCTTATTCAAGTTGCTGCGTTGCTCTGTAAGGCTACCTTCACACTAGCGTTTGTGTCTGCAAGCGGAGGGCATGCAGACGTAAACACACTGCAAACGCTGCCATACTGATGTGAACGCAGCGGAGAAGGTGCCCGGCCAGCCAAGCTGCGATCTCGGTGGCGGCTGGGAGGCAGAGATTAGTGGTGGAGATTCTCCTCCTCCCGGCCACCGCTGATCTCCTGACTGTGTCGGAGCAGGAGATTTGAAGAAACAGCTGATCTAACAGCTGTTTAAATCTCCCACGCCAACATCACCTCTTTGGTGTCGGCGTGAGAGATTTAAACAACTGTCACATCAGCTGTTTCTTTAACTATTCTACGCCGACACTGCCGGGAGATTAGCGGCAGCCGGGAGGAGATCTCCGGCTGCTCTAGCTGATCTCCCGGTGGCCGACGCTAATTTCCCAGGAGATCAGCGGCGGCCACGGGAAGAGATTTCAATGTGATCCGCACCGTTCTCCTGCGCTGTCATGCGGAGGACATTGCGGATCCAATGGCTTCCATGCATTGTTTGTGCACTTGCTGATAAAAAAAAGCTCCCGCGACCGCACAAAAAATGCAACAGGTTGTGTTCGGAGGGAAAACGCAGCCAAACGCAGGTACCATGCGTTTCCATGTTAAACATAGGAACGCAGTGCGCATGCATTTGGCTGCATTCGGTACGCTGCGGTTTCATACGCAAATGTGAGACTGGCCTAACAGCAGTTTAGAGATCTGCTTTACAGTAGCTGAATAAATTCCTATTATTAATATTTAAATAGGAGGCTGGAGCTAGAGATGAGGTACAGTATTGGCTTTATTGGGAGAGTGTTTAAGGTATGCTCTATGAAAATTAACTCTTCAGAGAGGAAGATGACAAACTCTAGTGCCACCTACTGGAAGTAGCCATCTTAAAGTCAATTCTGTCCTTTAATAAGCCTTGCTATATGACTTGGCATAAAAGTCAAACCATAATCTCCCTTTGAAAACACAGTTTCGGGGTATTGCCTTCATCAATACAAAGCATGAGATTTGATTTTGCTTTATGAAAGCCTTACATCCTAAGGTATGCCCTCTGACTTGTACATTGTAAAGGTACAGAGAGTGAACTGTGATTATGACCTATTGTCATTGGTGGATTTTATAATAGAGGTCAAATTGAAAACACATCTCCAAAAATGTAAAATACTAGGTTAATAAAACCTGATTTTGGTAGAAAGTTATTTGGACATATCTTAACAAAACGCTACTCTAGCGGGGGGCACTATAAATCTAAGTCCCATGCCCTCTTTCATATATTCACCTTCTAGTGGCTTCATCTTTTTTTGGGCATCACTCCAGTCCCACAGTGCCATCTTGTGAGTGTAACTTCACAAAAATCCACCTGATGAAGACGGCGGTCCGCCATGGAAACGTGTCGTGGTTTAATAAAAGGTAATCATTTGCATAACCCAGTGCCTGAGCGCTTCTATACAACTAAAACTTGTATTCATACTTTGCCCCCTGCTGAGGGAGAAGGAGCAGCACAAGCACATGATATATGCCTATAAACTGAAGGACCTGCAGTGATGTAAGCAGAATTGCGGTCACGTGACCGGCCCTCAACACATCACCTGACCGGAAGAGGGAGCAGTGCAGGAGGCGACGGCTTCGGCGGTACAGGCTGATCGTACACACTGGGGTTGTGCAGGTGGCACAACCCTTGAAGGTGAGAGAACACACATAGGTTAGAGGCTCCCACTAGACCACTAGACCACCGGGTACTGCTCATGAGCGCTACTACACATTTATATCCTGTTTAAATATGAGGCAGGATTAGAAAATCAGCCCCCAACATGTCAAGTAAGCTTAATAAAGATAACATTCAAGACAGAAGGTCCAATTTTTAGTAATAGTTCTTGACATCAAATTGAAAATGAATTTTAGTTAAAATTTTTGTTTGCTTTTGTGTGTATGTTATCTGTATGGTCAAATGAGATGACAAACATGAAAAAAAAGTTGAATAAATCTGTACCTCTTGATACAAATCACTGAGATCTCCATGATGTGCTTGTTTGGAGCAACCCGTGTATTCTTTCACACAGCAGGAATCAGGGGGCCAATCCATCTCTGTCATCTCCAGCCAGTCTGTTAGGTATACCACTCCGCAGCACCTGAACTTTTTAAAAATAAAAGCATGCAATCATTAATCTCTTATGTAATTCTTCCAGGGACCATAAGAGATGAACTGCAAGCAATCACAATTCTCCAAAAAGCACAAGCTTGCCATGTATTGACAAACCCATTATGTATAATGGTAGCATTTTATTCTTAAGTAATGCATACACATATACAGTCATAAATTAGACACATCTTTTGTCTAACTCAGCGGCCAGATCCTAGCAGTGCCTTCATCACACCTTATTTGCTTTATTATTTAAATAAAAATTGATGCATGATTAATGACACGAAGCACATCATCCTTTACACAGGGCTGATAGCTATTGAAGCTAGTGTTGACCAAGTGTGAAAAGTGAAACATTATACCTCTGTGCTACGAGAATAATGGATTAAACAATGATTCATGGTACAATTAAAGATCTTTCTTGTTGTTCAGACATTTACTTCCAACACAGCTATACAGGACTAAAAATAAGAAAATACAAATAGACTCTCATACATTTAAAGTGTCTATGAAAAAACTTATTACCGTATATACTCGTGTATAAGCCGACCCGTGTATAAGCCGACCCCCCTACTTTTGCCCCCAAAATCTGGGAAAAACTATTGACTTGTGTATAAGCCGAGGGTGGACCCCAGCACAGGTATACAGCCCCCAGCAGTGTGGTATACAGGCCCCCCCGATGGTATACAGGCCTCCCCAGTGGTAGTATACAGCCCCCAGCAGTGTGGTATACAGCAGCCTCCCCAGTGGTATATACAGGCCCCAGCAGTGTTACAGCAGCCTTCCCAGGGTATATACAGCAGCAGCCCCAGGGTATATACAGCAGCAGCCCCAGGGTATATACAGCAGCAGCCCCAGGGTATATACAGCAGCAGCCCCAGGGTATATATAGCAGCAGCCCCAGGGTATATACAGCAGCAGCCCCAGGGTATATACAGCAGCAGCCCCAGGGTATATACAGCAGCAGCCCCAGGGTATATACAGCAGCAGCCCCAGGGTATATACAGCAGCAGCCCCATGGTATATACAGCAGCAGCCCCATGGTATATACAGCAGCAGCCCCAGGGTATATACAGCAGCAGCCCCAGGGTATATACAGCAGCAGCCCCATGGTATATACAGCAGCAGCCCCAGGGTATATACAGCAGCAGCCCCAGGGTATATACAGCAGCAGCCCCATGGTACATACAGCTGCAGCCCCAGGGTACATACAACAGCAGCCCCAGGGTACATACAGCAGCAGCCCCAGGGTATATACAGCAGCCCGAGGTATACAGGCCCCCCATCAGTATACAGGCCCCCCCATGGTCTGTAAACCTGTAAAGGAAGATGATTATACTTATCGCTGTCCCACTGCTGTCGCCGCTCTGCATCGCGATCCTCCATCTGCATCGCGATCCTCCATCTTCATTCACCGGCTTCCGACTTCCTGTGTTCTGCGCCGAATGACGTCATTGTCGGCGCCGACAGGAAGCCGGAAGATGGAGGAGCGCGATTAAGATGGAGGATCGTGATGCAGAGCGGGGACGGCACCGGGACAGCGATAAGTATAATCATCTTCCTTTACAGGTTTACGGACCATGGGGGGGGCCTGTATACTGATGGGGGGCCTGTATACCTCTGGGGGGGGGCGCCCGTATAGTGACTCGCGTATAAGCCGAGGGGGTAACTTTTCAGCCCAATTTTTGGGCTGAAAAACTCGGCTTATACGCGAGTATATACGGTACATTTTGTGTACTTGTCCACGATTAGTGTTTGCAGCACTTTGAATGCAACATATTTTTGTCAAGTCCAAAATGCTGCATTGTACAGTATAAGTGCAGTGCATGGATTTATAGAAATCTCATGCTGTTTCTACCATGTATCCACACTCTCTGAAAATATATTTGAACACACTAAATAAGGCCCATAAAGTTGGGGCCAAAATGTTTGTTTTTGCTCTAATTTTGAGCAAATAAAATATTACATAAATCCCAAACTGTTTTAAGTGCCAAGTAGTTTTTTCTATTTTTCAATTTATTCTTGCATAGATGCCACTGTTCTCAGTCATAGAACACAGCGTAAATACCCTGCGCTCAGAATCCTGATCGTGGGCAGTGACAGCGTGTTCTCCCGCAGAGAACACTAGTGTCTCAGCCAGAGGAATCACGATGCGTCTAGAACACAGAGTCTCCTGATCACATACCCTTATTGAAAAATAATAACAATGACTTGTAGAGAATTATAGATGTAGAGCTTAAATATTGTGTCTAATCTGTTTTTGGTCATTAACAGCCCTCTCTCTGCGTGCTCTTTAAAAATGTGTGCTCTATTTTCTTTCGATGTTGTTGGCTGAGTGGGGTTTAAACAGCATGCTGTAAGAGATATGCGGTCTGAAACTGAAGTTCCATCCCCTCTTTCCCATCCTCCTCATCTATGTACTGTTTTCCTATAGAATTATTTTTTGAGGGCCAATGAATTTTGTATGCAGGCAGGCAACTGCTAATAAAGTATAGTACAAACTTTAAAAGAAACGTAATAGCAGATACTTGCTGCCTAATCTACAGGCAGCATGTATCAGATGGTGGCTGTATGATTTCAGAGAAAAGCTTACTTTAAAAGTTGCCTGGTAGCGTACCACATGTTTCACGGATTAAAAGAGCAGGAAAGACAAGAAGCGCACAAAATAGGGTCTTATCCATGAGTACATGGAAGAAAATTACACAGTTGGGCTCACCTTGTAGGGTTGTGCAAGCCACAACCACTATGCATGCATATAACCATGACTGCAGGAATCAAACTGCGAGCGAAAGAGTGGTGTAAAAGTCGTGCTGTCAGAAGACCACAGCAAACGTGAAATTTGAAGAAAGTGATTTCATTTTATGGGTTTCAGAGTGGTAAAGGTTCCTTCCTCAAGTAAAATCATATCTGATATGTGATTTTTCCTAAAGAAGGAACCAGTATCACTCTGAAACGTATTGAAAATAAAATTAATTCCTTTAAATTTCAAATTTGCCGTGGTCTTCCTTCCAATAGCGCAGCTTTTACACCCTTCTACCGCTTGCACTTTGATATATTTGTATGCAGGGAGAGACATATCACTCAGGAGGAGCTGGTGGGGAGAATCTGCCAAAGCTGGTCTTCTCAACAAGCCACAAATGTGCCTTTGGGTCCTGACCAGGTTTTAACGTCACAGGGTGTCAGAGTCAAACATAAAAATACTGAAATCATACAGCTAGTGTTTGATACATGCTGCCCATGGATCTGGCAGCATGTGTGGAGATATGGGGGTCAGTGGGTGGTCTCTTTTGTTGGCCCAGCCGCCTTTAGCAAGACCGCATGGACCAGGGCTCATCCTAACTGAACACCCAAACTCCTTAACCATGGGCGGAAAACTACTCAGTCAACACAGGGTTAGGGAACCACACAATAGTAAGGTTTTTTGGATCCCCAACAATCAAAGGCATATAACACATGACCAAGCAAAACACAAAATGTAGCATGCAACAGTTTCTCACCCTCCCGCTGACTCACCAGGGGTTAGAATGTTCCTGCCATCGGGGCTTCCAGGGCCACTCACTCCAATCTAGCAGCACCCCCCCGGGCACCCACTGAGAAAGGAATGACAGCAAGCTTAGGAAGCTGACCGAGCATAGGAAAGTCTGTAGCTAGGTGACCACATTGTTCCAGCCTGAGTATCTTCCTTAAATAATCTCTGGTATGATGACATTGTTTTAATCTGGCAGCCGGATTCAAACATTTCTAGGCTGGAGTTATGGTATTCCAACTGGGACTGCAGTTTGTAGATTGAAACCATATAACGTCCCTGAACTGAGGCCACAAAGCAGATGAACACCAGAAATGGAAACAAGTTCATTTTATAACCTGAGCCTACACCTCCGGGTATATTGTGTTCTTCAAGGATTGGTTATACAAGACTGCTCTCTTATTGGATGAAATTCAATCCGACTAGATAATGTTCATTTAAATTATATGGACAAAAAGGGGCTGAGGCTATTTACATTTAGTCTGCAATCTATAAAATAAGACAATGGTGGCTGAGATAATTTACATTAAATCTCAGTACACAACCTAATTCAATGAAAGCTCTGAGGAGTTTGGCAGAAACAATGATTTACTTATCATAAGTTAACAAATAAAAGACCAACATGTCTGGCTAATTTAAGTAACATAACCCATGCCGAACATTGAAAAAGTCTGAGTTATCACGTCATGTATCCGATGTTCTGTTCCCTTTAACAACCCTAAAATGTATCATTTTTGCATATATGTCTTTTCCTTTCTTTCTTAAAAGAGCCAGAACTTATTTTTCACCAAAAAAAGAAGAATCAGGGCTTACGGTATTTTTTTTGTAGTTTTAAATCAGCTGTCATCTTCCTTTTAATGTACCCAAATTTAAAACATAAGAACTGGATACAAGGAGTGGAAATAGTCCAAAATACATGATTTTATTCAACATGTTTCAAAGTGTTATTCCCACTTCTTCAGGAAACTCACCACTAGGTGAGCAAATAGCTCTGTTTTATTATTTACTTATCACTTGGATAAGACCCTTATTGCACTTCCTTTTTATCCACAGCTTTTTACTTTCAATTGTAAACCATGTATCCTCCCCTGTTTTTGCAAGGCCTTTTAAAACATTTTGGCATTTGTGGGATTGATTTCAATGGAAACATTAGTTTTAGGCCAGGCCATGATGTTGGTCTGGTCTACATCTTGCACTACAATTCATCCTGAAGAGGTATGGTAGGGTTGAAGTCAATTCCATGTACAGGAGACTTGAGTTTCTCCATGCCAAGCTTATGAAACCATTATGTTTATGAATCTCACTTTGTGCACATTCATGCTGGAAAAGTAACAGGCCCTCCGCAAAGTGCAAAGCCTTTCAATCTCTTCCTGGATCAAATTTCCCTGTTTGAAAAGATTAGGTATCCTTGGATCCAATACTCAGAAGTCATGCAAATATTCTGTGTTGTAAATTCATGTTTTTTGAAAAATAAGATCTGGAAAAAATTTTCTCCTGCTTCTGGTTACTTTCTGACTATTCTTCTTATTTCACACTTTTCTTTAGCTTTAGTTTTGGGCTTAATCCTAAAGTTTCTTAGGTTCTGTTCTGCAAGCTAAATTAATTTTGACCAATATGTGGAATTCTTTTACTAAATTAGAATCATCTGCTTATATATTGTTAAATAAGATTGTTGTATTATCCTGAGACAGAGAAGTGCACTTTTTCTTTAGGTTCTTGTATTAAAAGTCTAATTAATGCTAACCATTGGACTATGTACATTAACCCCTTCACAACATCATGGACCATTAAGGGGGGTTTGATGTGAGTTATGGTGCGAGCTCACATTAGACACCCGACATCTCAGCTGATCTCATCAGCTGAGATGTCGGGCTAACAGCATTGATTGGATCCGATCGGTGCTGTTAACCCTTTGGATCCTGCTGTCAATCACTGACAGCGGATCCAAAGGCTCACATGACAGCCCGGGGTCCTGGCTTGACC